>OZ004665.1:4154557-5354557 GCA_963924505.1 Agonopterix alstromeriana | reverse complement strand
CAACATTAGACAACACGGCATGTATAGCACAACAATAGTAACATAACATATGTTACAACAGCCATTGTGTCGGCAATCTATCACGCTCGTGTGCAGGTACAATAGTGCTACTCTAATAAGTCACTTACCTATCCAACAAACTGTTCTGTAGGCCTACCATGAGTTTTTACGGTACTTTACTACTGTAGATGTGTCACCAATTTTGAATTGAATTTTGTACAGCGCTCCTAGTGACATCGAGAACTAATTTCTGTTATACAAAATTGGCGACGTAACTACAGTAGTAAAGTACTGCGAAAACTCATGGTAGGCTTCTTACTGGTACAGGTCACAGGTAGAATTATGTGAAAACTTTTTTTTTCATTTCCGTAATACTTTAATAGAGTAATCCTTGTATTTCTCTTGTATGGTGTTGGTTTCTCGGAAACGGCTCTAAGGAGTTGGATGAAATTTTGTATTTAGATAGGTAATAATTTACGATTCACAAAAAACACCCCTACATTGTTACATGAAAATTTAAATAGGTACCTAGTCATTACGTTTCAAAAGATACAGCCATTCAAAGCTAAGACAGTCAGATGGACAGTCAGACAGAAGAACGGCGTAAGCTTAGTAATAAGGTCTCATCGGCACCTTTTGGATACGGAATCCTAAAAAAACTTAAGAAAAGAAGAAGAAGGTGAAATCATTGATCAAAGTAGGTATGTAGTAAGTCTTTATTGTGTGTAGATTTAGGTTTAACAATAATAATGATAACCCACTTTTAGCAACAAAAAAGGAAGCAGAATATTTGTAACCTTTCTTTCATTTCATTACACACAAGACATAATGTGAAAAATTTTAATTAAGGGAATATAATTCGGAGCGCCCTCCATACAAACGAAGTCTGGTGATATTTTCAATACTGACCAATTGAAGTCTATGAAATTTTTCAGAAACATACTAGAAACAAATCTCTATGTTTGTATTAAGTCAAGTTTTCTTTAAAATGTATAGTTACGGTGCCTCAAAGATTTCCATACAAATCTTGATTTAATCCTAGCACTAAAACTGTATATTTTAACGAAAATCAGTCTTGATACAAACATAGAGATTAGTTTCTAGGTTGTTTCTGAAAAATTTCATTGACTTTAATTGGTTAATATTGAAAAATATCACGCAGACTTCGTTTGTATGCAGCGCGCATTTACGCATTCGAAATAAACTTCTTCTTGGCCTAAAGATAGGGCTCTGCGCTATGCCAAACTTTTCATTAACAGTTCGCTACTGCGCAGTCTTCTTGAATTTTCAACAAGGTGCTAACTTACTCTGTTTCATATTCAATTAGTAAGAGCATTGTTACCATAGTAAAGTATGTCACAATATAGTTACCGTCTGGCTTCCCACATAAGATTATATTATATCGGTAGCGTGTCAGAGCGGTGCGAACAGGTATGCGGGAGGAAAGTTATGTGTTAGAGTTGTCTGATTATAACAGTGTTTATTTAGTTCTAAATTGTATGCTATTGTTTTTAGGTGCAAATAAGGGGTTTCATTTTATAACTTTATGACATGCATTGTGGTACAAATTGTGGATTTTTTTTGCGAATTCGTAGTTGACCCTATAGAGGAAGTTGTTTAGTTTGATGGTCTTAAGCACCCCACATTTAAATTTGCACCCTGTATGTTAGTACAGAACTGTTTATTGCAGTCCAAGAGTCCAAGCTTCTGAAACCATCGTTTTGTGTTTTTTCGGGCTAATCCGGCTAAATTGAAATTATTTTCGTATATATTATAGTTAAAGAGCCCAGTGGGATTCATTGTAAAGATAATTCAAAAACAAGCAAATTCTTCCCGGACGTTCAGAAATTAGCAAATAACAACAAAACCCATGCTCCGAAAAATAAACTTCTGCGAACAATAATAATAATATTTAAGTGTTTATTTTTATGAAACTACCCAAACGATGGATGGAACAGACCCAAAGCGCATAGTTTATTATTATTATCTAAATAAAGCGACTAAAATACAAATTATTTTCTTACTCTAATATTATAAACTCTCTATTCTCCTTTTTGCGGGCAAGAACTTTTTTTTTCCATAATTTTAATGCTACTCACGTAGCCTAGTACTACGTCGTAGCACACGATGCTACGTCAATCGTAGCAATTATAATAAACAGTGATTCGTTGAGCGTGCCGGTGGTTTTAGAAAACATGCAGTTCAATTTAATATATGCCTCATAAAGTCTACTGATATTATATTATCGTACTTTGAAATTCGTTTTAAAAAAACCTTTGGGCAAGTAAGTTACAGGTCGTGAATTCGCAATGCAGGGGATTCAATGAAGAATAAATTCAATGCAATAAATTGAATTTGTAATGTCTTGTCAAAGACAGGAACAACTTTTCACTTTGGACATATTTTAACACAGATTAAGTGACACCCGAGCAAATACTGAAACGGTGAACTCAGACCGTCAAACTGAACAACTTTCACTATGGAGCCTACCTCAGAAAACGCGAAAAAAAATCAGCTGTCAACAGCAGTTTTGTATAGGACAGCTGAGGTAGGCTCCATAGTGAAAGTTGTTTAGTTTGATGGTCTGAGTTCACCGTTTCTGTATTTGCTAGGTTGTCACTTACACCCTGTATAGATACAAACATCCATGTCTCGGGTACATATTTATACCAGAGTCATATTCATCATACAAATATTTGCCCCTTATGGGATTTGAAACCGCAACCCTTGGCACGACAGGCAGGTTCACTGCCGACTGAGCTATCTAGTCGTCAATAAGAACAATTGTACCAAAAAAAATAAAAACCGACTTGAAAACTGTAAAAAATTCAATTGCTGATTATGACTTTTAGGTTCGCATCTATAAGAACATTAATTAGTTTTAACCAAGCTTTAACAAAGTCGCTTTCAAGCCGGTACGATTCGTCCCCAACTCCAATAAAAAACAAATTAATGTTCTTATAGATGCGAAAGTAAAAGTCATAAGCTGAATATTATCTCTTACTTTTATAGTTTTTAAGTCGGTTTTAATTTTTTTGTTAAACATTTTTCTTATTTCATAGTTTTTGCCGTCAATTTTTGAGGAGTTCTACTGTGTAGAATCCGAAGCGCGTCAACAGATCTTCACAAAAGTAAAATGGGACCACCTCGGATGTCTCGGATGTACACCCTTTCTAACATAAAAACGGGCTGGCATAACCTCTGGGTTAAAAGCCCCTATAAAAATATATATATATATAGAATAAAAAAAATAAAAAAAACATAAAAACATTTTTTTAAATTGGTCTACAATTGACGAAAATATCGGTACATACATTAAAAATAAATACGGTACATACATTAAAAATAAAGTCGGTTAAAAATTTATGTAATGTTGAAAAGAAAAGGCCACTTCACTTTCAACACACTGAAAAAATTAGTTTCAAAAATTTATGTAGGTTAATACGTTTTTGAAATATTATTAAGTTACCTGCTATCCAAAACCTGCAGCATAGGTACTTCGGTGATCGAGGGGAATCAAAGCTTTTCTACTCATATCAAACTTACGTTACACTCTATATATTTACTATATTAACCGCATATGCATACATAAGACAGCGCTCAAAGATCATTGACCTCTACTCGTGTTTCGCGAGGCAGTAAATCCGGCTGTCCCTGACAACCCCTTTATTTCCGGACGCCGGACGCCGGACGAGATACGGAACATCCGTTTACTTTGTGTAGAAAGGACGCGAAATGACAAATGGATTAACACTTCATCGCGTGACGTTTGCTATTTTGTTCCTTATCTGGGGGCACTGTAGTGCCCACGCCAAGACGGCGAGCCAAAAAGGCGGCGCACTACCACATCTTTTCTCTAAGAGATTTGGCGTATTTTTGAGCGCTAATAATTTCGCTCTGGATAGTACCTGACCAGTGAGCTCAAGTTTTCAGGTGTCTAGGCTCTACATGGTATGAAAATAGCGGCCAAGCCCTTTATCTTTATTTGACCGAGATGAACATTTACAATTACAACAATTATTTGAATTGAATTTACTCAAGACTCAAGGCTTAAAATTAGATCAGAGTAAAAGGGTTGTGAGTCTTGGCTACTTTTTACATGAAATGTTTTTGATGGGATTTATTGTACAGAAGATATGTAAATTGATAAGCTGCTTTGCCACCCGTGTGTATTTATGTGAAATAGTTGAAATTTTCTGTTGCGTATTCAAATGCCATGCCCAGCACCGTATTTTAATGCGTTGTATTCTTGTGCCATATCTTGAATTGAAGAAAATATCTGTTTATTGGATGCCTACGTCACAGATAAAATAAATTATGACATGAGCGGAGCGTAAATGTGTGCTTGCTTGTTGACAATCGACAAGCGCCCGCCTGCCGTCCGCCGCACACACATCTCCGCTTATCTCCGCTCGACCCATTACCGCTTTGATAAGCACCATAGAAATGAGAGAAATCTCCTCTGCGCTCCGTTTGAACCACGTCCACTGAAGCTGAGCGGAGAGAAGATGGGTAAATATCTAAATACTATTGATTGTTTCCGACACATCTCCGCTCTTCTCCACTCCGTTCCGCTTTGGTGGCGGGTCTTAAAGAAATGTTTCTTGTTTTACGTTTTGCAAGCAAAGCAGTTATTTGGGAACTTGTTGATAAATCTCTAGTATTATTATACTTAGGGTAGGGTATAAAATTAAATGCGATTCCGATCATCAAACTGAACGCGTTTCATTAAGGAGCCAACATCGAAATCCCGAAAAAATTATTGATTGTTCCATAGGAAATTTCTCTGATTACCCCCTTGGGGAATATAGTCGTGAGCATATGCTTTTGCTTTGTAGGAAATATCAACAGAAGCGTTTGGAACAGTAGATTTTTTCTGTTATTTTCTTTTGAGTATGAATCTTCCTCCCTCTTAAGTATATAATTCATTAAATTTTATACCCTGCGTAATTAAAATCTACCTTTATTAGCCACAGTTTTGTGACCACCCTGAGGATTTTCGTTGAGTTTATGTATTTTTTATTCGCTGACTAAAAGATGTCACGATACTTTATTTCACACCAAAAAACATAGCATACAGAGAGTAAATAAACAGGAAATACAGAAGGCACAAAAGTAGGTAAATGAATATCTATCTAGAAAAAATACTATGTTAAAGATTGGAAAACCAATTTAAAAGAAAAACGCTCAATTTATTTCTAGACTCAGGTTCTTAGAAATAGATTAAGTTTAGAGTCCAAATGAATCACAACTTTGGCAATTCCGCTGGCAGCAACAGCTCGCCCGTGATTGTCATTTGTTTTTCTGTGGAAACTTCCCCCTGTTTTTAGAACCGAATTTGTGAGTCAAAATACTACCAGGGAAATATTTTTCTGCGCAAACCCAATTTCCTGAAAAGGAACCCCGATAATGTTCTAAGTTTTATGCGATTTCGTAAAATAAAATAAAGTTATCCCTAAAAGGCGGGACTGCGAGAAATGGCCCAATACAAAGGAAGCCTATCAGCAGTGGGTAGATAGGGGCTGATTTGATTGATTGATTCCTAATAATAATATTTTATAGGCGTAAATTTCAAAGAAGATGAATAAAAAAAGTTAAGGCCTGCCACATACATGCGGAATTATCCCGGACGGAACTACGATTTCATGCATGCATATGCTCGCGACTAAATTTCCCGAAGGGGTTGGCAGAGTTATTCTGAAACCTCAGAACATCCACGTTTCACTAGTAGTACCGAAACTCTGTTCACGGGGAGGGAGCCCGTCGCCACCTTGTAATGGACAGTGGGTGGGAACAATACATGCCTCGAAATTGAAGCATGAAAGTTTCCTCACGATGGTTTCACATTTAAAACTTTTAAGGGGGTTGTTTAGACCATCTAACTGAACAACTTTCATTATAGGACCAACATCAAAATCGCAAAAAAAAAATCTGCTGTCCCATACATTCAGCTCGAGTAGATTTGTAGTTTAATATGGACCATCAGATATTTTTTTCGCGATTTCGATATTGGTCCCATAGTGAAAGTTGTTCAGTTTGATTGTCTAAACCAACCCCCTTAAATGTTTATTTGTATTTTTGTTACACCTCGTATAGTAACAAAAGCAGCCAAACAATTTTCAACTCTATTACAAAGCGTTAATGAAAATTTCATGCAGACGACGGAGGGCAATAATGTACTAGGGCGCTTTGTAAGGGATAATCGAGGCAATAAGTCTGGCTAATCCCCCCGCACCTTAATAAAGGGCCTGCGTTCGTCAGCTTACGTTGTAATTGGACAATAAAAAAACTGGTAACACGGATTCACGACTTCATCATCGTTCCATTATTACGGCTTAAGCTCAACACAAAAATCGAGCAGTACCCATAGGCACCAAGCGAACCCCAAGAACATTTTCAAGGCTCAATGTGAACAATCACGGACGAGTGCCCGACATGAAATGGCTCAAGCCACTCATACAGCACATGCTTGAAGCACAGAATATCCTACTAGATATCATAGATCCTACCAGAAAAACAGCTTGAAACAAGCTCGCGGCGTCGGCGGCCAGTACACCCGTAAATGCGTAACGATGTTTCTATACAATAACTGCCGTTCATTCTCCGTACATGATTGCCTTAGCTTAGACTATTTATATATGGATAAGTTACGAGTGTAATTCTACAAACAAACTTTTCTGACACTTTTGCGGGGAGTGAGTACGAGTAGCATGCAATCCGCAACTTTGGACTATATTCCATTAATTTATATTCTAATTTTGAATGTTAAAATCATGAAAAACAGTCTCGTCTGAACGCCAAACGTGATAAGTTCGAAGTTATTCTTCTTCTTATCGTGTGAAAAGCAAGCCCTGGTATCGTAGTTATACTTCCGCAATTATAGGCTGTCTCGTTTAATGATAAGGTATAAAATTGTATTTAAATTTACATGATTAGTTGATCTTGTACGATGGCAGAGGGGAAATACTAATGCGAGGCGGGTCCCTATATATATCGTCTAAGGTGATTGCTGCACGCTGCGCTTGTAGGGGTGTACCGGCCGCCGCGAGCTTATATGAAGCTGATTTTCTGGTAGGATTTCTATTCGGTTCAAGTCTGGTCTGTCACATAGGAATTAAAATAATATCGAAATTACATACATCTCAGGATGTACCTTTTCAACGCACACACGTGTACCAAATCCGAATGAGCAGTTTAAATTGACGCTACTGCTTGAGTATGAGGTGATCAGGTGGTTTATACCCGACTGCAAAAAGGAGGGTAATGTTATGTGGAGTTTTCTGACAGCTAGCGAAACGTAGTTCCAACATACCGCGATAGATGACGTTGACGCGAGTTGAAAGTGAAGACGGACATTTAGGCTAAAAGTATGCAAAGAAATGCATGACTAAGTCAGACGCATCCGTTGACAAAGTATATGCTCATATTTTTCTGTTTACAAACACTAATTTTAAACTATTTTATTTGTATCTGCAAGGTTGCACATCCATGTTTCGGCAACGCCATCTTTCGATACTCCTCCTTTCTTCTTTGATTAAATTCATTGCGGGTTCCAAGACAGATTAGAGTCATCCCCGGGCTCGCATTGTGAATGGTCGCCGCTGTTGATAGTGATACTGGTTTACAGGAGTTACAGCGGTGGGAATGTGTGGTGTGCCCATCACCGAAAAAAAACGCCATCTATCGAGCCATTTGGAAATACATTTTCTTTTTTAATGTCATTCGGAAAATCTCTCATTGAGCTGTATGTTAGTTTTAAAATAAAACAGTCAACAAAGAGATTATACCTAATAGAGTGAGCCATACCAATTGTAAAGTGTCCACTTTTTTTGACGTTTAGGTTTGAGTATGTGGTGTCAAGTAGTATGGACAAAAGGTACCAAGTGCCATATGGCCTTTTGTTTACGGTCACTTTTCACACACATTAGCTCAAAAAAAAGTGGACAGCCACATAAACAAATATCTATAGTTCCATCTCCTTCTACTATTAAAGGTACGTCATAAGACAAAAGAGACGTAAATTTATGCGGACTCTATGGAGATCCTTCCTCTGAGGGTATCAATCAGTTTGTCTTTAGCATGTACTCGTAGTAGGTACTATAAAGATGGAAATTGACAATCAAATTAAAAATTATAGTCTTTGTAGTCGTTTCTATTATTCGAATCCTCTCAGACTTACAGAATTTCTTGGTCTACACTTAACGCCCACCCAGCCACGCGCCAACATTATCAATATGTTAATGAAATTAGGAGAAACCTTCTCATGTTCAAACTAGTATAGTCATGTTATAATGACTACGTAAGACTAAACAGAGGGATTACATAACATGAACGCGGAATAATTAGTGAACGACTCGGTATTTCGACGAATTATGTTCAAGGAATTTGAATTGTGAATATTTGTGCAAACTGAAATGTAAAATTATTGTATTCATAATTAAAAATTTACAACTAGGATATAATCGATTAAAGATTAGTTACTTTAGCTTAAATGTAATATTAGACCCTAAAAAGTAAAACTTTAAAAAGGTCTTCCTAGCCGAAAAGACATAAGTAATCATCGAACTGAATAACTTTTACCAGAGAATTGCAGTGTTGGTTGGTCTCATGAGAATAAATTATTGATTGAAGAACTTGATCGATCCAATAATTCGTGTTCGTTACCTACCTTTATACTAGTTGTTATTTAACGACCCACTTTGCCGAAAAAACATCATAGTGTTACCTTTACTTGCCTTTACACATTTACAAAAACTATATCAGTGTTGCCATTTGCATTTTAGACGACCTTTCTTTTAGTATAAATATAGGACGTGATATTTTTAAATGTCGACTTTTAAATTACCCATTGGGTCTACAGTTGCATATCAAGGGAATTGAATATGTACCTATATACATTATTGTATAGGTACCTATAAAACGTGTTAATGAATAAGCGCAAAACCTCATACACCCCAACTGATTTATAACAAAATAATTAGATTGATACAATAATATCATTATTTTGATACTTAAAATGTAAAGTTATTCGCATTTTAAGTTTTGAGGCAAAAATGATTTGTTATCATTTCAGCAATGAATGAAAGCGCTACAGTGCTCATGGTTACATTTTAAGAATCTTGTTTTGGTTGTAAGTATGGTGAGAGTGCTCGAGCGGTGGGTTGAGATCGGGTTCAGTAAATTTTAAATTTTACATACAAATTATTTAATATTTTGAAAAAAATTACCTATGTTGAAACCATGATAATTCGATTCTGCTCTTGATTCTAAACAAACTACTTTCTAGTTTTGCGTTAATTCATTAACACGTTGTATATTAAGCTAGTCAGTGATCACACAAGCATACCAAATAGGTAGGTACCTACATAAAATTGTTCACCATCTATAGCCTTCTCATTCAACCATTTTAAATGTAAACGTAATGAATTCGTTGTTAAATCGCCCCATTGTTAAAGTTGTTCAGTTTGATTTTCTGTAGTACCCCGTTCGATATGTAAAGCATTGAATTTTACACCCTGTATATTTTTCGTGGAGTACTCGTCATTCCATCTTGAAACTGTCAATATGCTAAAAGCGAGCTTTGCTACAACTGCCTGCTATACAGTTGGCAGTTGTACCAATGTTTCTGACCACCCTGAAAAGGATTATATTATATTCGTGACTTTATAAATATATGTATATTTTTCGTTTACAAATTGTGTATTATTCGCTATTTATATTTTTTTCTAGTGTAGAAACCTGCGTACACTAAAGAAGAAATTCCGATGCGTGCGTGTAGTTTATCAATCTCCATTGGGCACTCATGGTGGACTAACGCCCATACTTGAGGGCAGACCTGTGCTCTGCAGTGGGATGTATATAGGCTGATGATGATGTTTATTTTTACCATCCGCAACTAAAACTGCAAAAACCCATCGATTAACAACTTATTTTGATTAAACCGAGTCTAGCCCTCGACTCCACATAAAACCATTTGTTTTGAATAGATTTATCACGCCAGCTTTCCTGTGGTATGCTCAATGTAAGAACTAACATCTGTCGCAAACATTCCAGCCTTTGCTATGTACACACGGCGACAGATCACCCAACCCACATTTGAACTCTATATTTATGGACATAGAGTTCAACTATTTTAATACGTCGCCGTGTGTACAAATTACTTTTCGTCGTGTTTATTTTTATTCCAGCATTAATAAATAAATATCAATATCTTGGACATTGTCACACAAATTATCTAGTAACATTTAAAGTACCAGAATCTAGCCTGGACTTGTGTTATGATGACTAGACTACGATATAGAATACATTTATATAGGTACAAACGTCCATGACTCGGGAACAAATATTCATATGCATCATACAAATATTTGTCCCTTACGGAATTCGAACCCGCTACCCTCGGCACAGCAGGCAGGTTCACTACAGACTGCTATCGGGCCGTCATTAATAAAGCACGGCATGCAAACATAAACTGTACTAAAGTTGCTCTTGAAAATAAATAATATGTACGCGACCAACCTAAAAATGTTCTCACCTTCCCAATTACACCGTCCAAGAAAGTGGCAGAATTCTCAGCCTTACCAACAGATTTTAAAAATTCAGGACGTGACCTCTACTACCGACCTTCCAGTTCTCACGCGCCATCGTAATGCGAAAATAGAAAGTACTTCATCTTATTTTCCCTTGCTTTAACGTTACCATAGACTATGATTTTTGTAGGAAGATAAAAATTTCCCCATTGGAATATGTTACAGAACGAAATAGGTTTGCACGTTAGATAAAGCATATGTCTAGATTGAGTCTCACGCTTTTACCGTATAAAACATAAGTGGCCACTTTCTTAGGTTGGTATGCGTATGGCGTCATACAACTTATATCTTTTTGCGTGTATAGCGCACTGAAACGTTCGTAGCTCCAACTATCTATCTAGACATATAACTTATCAAAGGTCTGCACTGAAAAAAAGTCCTTTTGGAAGAGGATAATAATTCGTTCTTATAAAAATCCGGCCAAGTGCGAGTCTGAGTCGCGCACCGAGGGTTCCATACCACGACGCAATATAGGTAGGTACTTTCCAATAAAATATATTTTTCCCCCGGGACCAGCGCGAGCCTTACTCACCAAGTGTCCGTTTTTATTTTTTGTGGTTTTCACTATAATCACACCAACAACAACCAACGTATTATTAATCTGTGACCAAGTTTTGCGCTTGTATATTTACAGTTTTTACGATAAAGCAAAAAAACAAAACACGTTTTTTTACTATTTGTTAGCAAATCCAACCAACACATTTTCTGTAAAAATTTCAATCAACCGCTACTATTACAGTTCAAAAGGTATTATATTCGGACGTCGTAGGCTTATTAATAGTGTCCCATTGGCACCCTTTGGGCACGAAACCCTAAAACAGGCATCAAATGATTGAGCCTTCTTTTCTGACTGTACTCGGCGTAAAGGGAATCTACGAACGGAGACTCGACGTAACGGAAATCGACGTAGAGAAACTCGGCGTAAGGGGAACTCGCTGCAAAGGGAATAACTCTACTAAATAACTGTTAACCCACCTTAAATTATAATAGGCACTTATTACTTGTTATTAGCTCCCATACAGCCTTTAATCATATACATGCTATTTGTAACACGCAATTAAATAACGATTCCTTTTATCGCACATTTCGATCTGTTATTTCCTGTCAAGAATAACTTGTGAAGAACGAAAGGAAACTCGTTATCGAATCATTGTTTTAATTATCCTCCACCATAAATTATTTTACGACTGCGAAACTCCCGTCGATGACACTAATAAACATTTATTAAAAGATAATTAATAGTAGATTACGCTCCAAGGGGATAAAGCCGTGTTTTTCGTCACGGGCATATTGAATTCTGAGCGTAAAGAAGGATTCTAGGGTTTAACGGGGTGATTTTATTCGCCAACCTTTTGGCGCGGCCATCAACCAAACTTGAATATTTCAGTTTAGTAACAAACAAAACTTGTAATTTCATGTATCTCTAAACTCAGTCCGAACGGAGAATTATAGTTGCTTGAAGTTGAATAGTTATTTGTTATACAAGAGTGCAAAGTTGCTTTTTAACCGCGTGCTCAATTTTGATGACCAGCAAGCGAAGGATTCTAAAATTAGAATCCGGAGCGTTAGCGAGGGAATCAAAAGAGCATGAGGTGAAAAATCTTTGCACTCGAGTGCAACACGTAACTTTTCATCCCACCTCAGCGAGGAAAAGACTAAATGCTAAAAAAAGGTTGTATGATAAATTCGGCACCATGGAGGGAGAAGTAAATAGGTTTAATGATGTTTTGAATTCACAAACTTAGTGCACACGATGTTCTAAATTCAATTTATTCTCTTTTGCACTCAGATATCGAATAGCAAAAATATTCTTTCCGAGATGGTGGGATGAAAAATATATTCATTACGTTTACTTCAAGCGTTTATTTCTGAGTTTAGAGATAAACTTGTTGATTTTGTTTGTTATTTTATTCTTAACTAAAACTATTCAAGTTTGGTTACTGACTGCCCCAAAAAAATAAGAGAAAAACAAAAAATGGACCATTTTTAGGCATTCGGTTTTAACATAAAGGAAACCATTAAAGAATTTCTCATCTGTGTCCTTCTCACAAACAATCGATAAAAAATTCTCGGACGTTACATAAAATTTTTTGGAGGGCTGAATCGAAACTCATTTCGAGATAATTGTCTCAATATAATATTTTTTATGTCAGAGATTTTAAAATGAAAGGATTACAGATATTTTTAATAACATAAACGTCGTCCAGTCACGCCACTGGAAAACCTGTAAACTCCTTGGTAAACTTAAAATCAACTTAAAATAGCTAACCATTAAGAAAATTGACAGAACAGAAACATTGTCAGAATTTGACATTTGATATTGCCGTTTCTGTTTCCAGCATAGTGTTAGAAAGAGAAGGCAGGAAATTTATTGTTTTTTAATAAAGCGTTAGTTTTTCTCCATGGAGTTTGAATTATTCCACCATTTTCCATCCAATATTTTTGCATTTAGAGATCAAAGAAATTTAAAAATTAAATTTATATTGATAACTTTTGACTTCTTAAATTATGTCTTATATCCGTAAAAAATATAAAATGAAGACCAAAAAAAAACTTGACAAACCGAATTGTTACAAGCCTTACCTTTAGCATACTAAATATAGGTTTGGATGAAATAATGCGTCAATGTATACCTCACTAAGATTGGAATAAGGAAAAGCAGCTTCATAGTGTTTTAGTCGTAAACTCTAATCACCATGCAGTCACGCAGAGTGAGGCGTTGTCAGGCTGTCTTGACATTAATTAATAAACGAGGTTGAACTGAACATAGTGTTCAACGTACCGGTAAGGTTTCATTTGCACTTTTCACTTAACAGCTGTAAACTGCAACGATATTTATTTAATTATTATTTAGTGTGGTTTTTTTTTGCGCGGGTATCGTGAAGAAAAGGACGGGCTTTGTTTCTTAATTTTCTAAATTCGTGTTTTTGTGGCTATTATTGTGTTAATGTGGTGGAATTCTTTTAATAATGTGCCATTTATGGAGAACAATATAGTAAACGTGAGAAATAAAGAATGGCGCTCCCGTTTGATTCGGTTTGATTCTCGCGTAAAACTCCCTCGAACATTGTGGGCACCACCCTCGCATTTCAAGAGATAGGTATAGGTTAGGTTAGGTTCAAAGAAAAATATGACCAAAGACAAGCTTTAAGGGCTAGTTCCCATTGCCTTTCCGAAATGATAATTTTTTTTTAAATTTTTTTATGTGTACGTAGGTATCAGCAATTTTAGGTGATCTATTTGCAAATGAAATGTAGATATCCTATACCTTTATACAGGGTTTAAAAAAAAAGTATCATTAACCTTTTAACCACATACTCTACCCATCAAACTGAATAACTTTTACTATGGGAGCAAACCTGTCAGAGCAAACAAAAATCTGCTGTTTCATACTAAAGTGCAATACCTACTCAACTAAAATGTCACAAGCAAAATGACAGCTGAATTTTTTTTTTGTTCTGACAGGTTTGCTCCCATAGTTCTCCCTGCTCCCAAAGTTGCTCAGTTTGATGGATTAGAGTATGTGGTTTAAAGGTTAATGGTACTTTTCCTTACACCCTGTATGGTCAACATTTAACTACGTAGAGTAACTCTCCACTCTAGTCAACCTATTAGGTTACCAATAAACTCCAAATTAAGTTGGTAATCCGAATTTTTTTTAATAGAAAATCAACTGAGAGAGCTATTTTATCCTTAGTTAAATGGTAACCTAGGTTGATGCAAGTGGGGCTAAGAGTATTATGAATTAGGAAATCGATAAACCCAATTAAGATCTTAATTATAATTTTAAAGCCATTCATGGTGGTTTTTTTCAGCTGGTAGTTGTAGCAATGCTGCCCATCCAACCCGAAAGGGATTATGGTCGTTTATGTATGTATTAACTTTATGTCCAATATATAAATTGACATCATCTTAAATAGACATTGTAATAAATAGCAGATGTTAAAAAATTTTATGAACATAATATTCACGTTGACATTACAAGATGTACAGATTCAAACAAATCGGTAAAAAAAAATGAATTGTCTTGCTCACAGTTTAAAAACATGATATATTTTTTAGATTTCAAACAGGCTTTGTAGAAAGATGAAGTTTTTTGAATATCCATTTTTTTGGCCTCAGCACTTGATACAAAATTATAAAGAATTATTCAGCATTCGATTTTTATTATTAAATATCATAAACTTTCCAAAAACGTTCAGATCTTAAATAACTGAAACTCTTCAGGGAAACGCTTATGTAAATTGGTCCCAATTCGGCATGAAATGAGAAATTCCTCTTTAATTTGTGCCATTCAAATTTGCGAAAACCATTAGTCAAAATTGGTTTATATTTTAGTTAACAACGTTAAGGATTGTTGTGAGTGCTTCATCAATTATTAATAATATCCACGTATTTTTTTGTAAAATATTAGATTTCAGGTAGTCAAGACCTTATTAATGATATGGAGATTCGTAGAAATAATAGGTCTGGCATTTAACGCCCGCTGTCAAATAACGCCCAAACGTCGAAAACATACGAAAAATGGCGAGATTTGCGTTGCACTTCACACACACTTAGAATACACCACATGCAGATATGTTATCATAATACCAAAGTTGTACACATCAACGTTTTTATTAAAGTTGATTAAACAAAAGCTACAAGCTCTATTACGTGTGTTACAAAGTTAATATAATTTTAGTTATGATTTAATATAATGTTTAATTCTAATTAGTCTATTTTTACATCCATTTCACACAATATTAATTTAACGTGCGATAAAAAACGCTGTATTTTTAATAACGCCCCAAATTAGGGTTTCAAAAATGTATTACTAAAGTCCGGCCGCTGAAAGATTGCGTTTGACAGTTACCATAAAATTGTAAAAACTGAATGAAAATATTGTTTACCTGTGCTCACTCTAGTACACAGGGCACTAGCTGCCCTTTTAAGTTCAAAAAGCTACTAAATAATGATCGGCATTTATAGTTTTCATTCAGTTTTTTACAATTTTATGGTAACTGTCAAACGCAATCTTTCAGCGGCCGGACTTTAATTTATAAATTATAAGTCATAAGACTTCAAAATTTGTGTTTATCAATAAGTAACTAACATCACATCTTCCCTCTTACGTTTTTTTTAATGCTAATAGCCAAAAGAGTAAATTTGGGCGTTAAATGCCCGTTGTACCTGTATTTACTGATAACCGCAAATTTTTAACGGGTAATGTTAATAAATAACTTTGTTTTGTGCCTAAGCATACCCATACACATACGAAAAAATTAGATAACGTGTTTTACAATACTTACAATTTCGTTGTAGTCTTTGACTGCCAAATGACCAACAAGAAATGAAAGATCTATTGTTATTGTGACCCGACGGCGTTCAACGTGTTAAGAAGGTATAACGTGTATGTATCAGCATAAATGTATGAATCAGCTAATAGTTTTTTTCGATTTCATTGGTAAGTAGTTAAAGTTGAACCGCTTAAAGTACGCGCATGTAACATTTAAATTTACATCCTGTATTTTCATCGGAAAACAAAATAAGGTAGTGAAAAAATCATTACAAAATTGCGGCTTTTACTTATACCTGCCTTAAACTTTATTCGTAGAGAATCGAACAAAAGACCTTATCCAAGCCTGACTGAACAGTGAAAACAACAATTAATCAATCAGATATCATCATAGTCATTAACTAAAAACGAAAGGCCTTGTAGACACCTTGTAGACGAGGCCGGCAGGTAATCAAGCCGACCTTCTGGCCATGATGACTAATTTACACATCGCTAGTGATAAGTAGGAAGTGTCAAGGTGTCCGGTGCATTTGAAGTACCGTTTACGAGACAACGTAGCTTTGATAAATGATTTCAAGGCGTGCAAGCTTAGAATATATAACTAGGGACCAGCCTTGCGGTAGCATTTCCCTCCTGCCACGAAACAAGATCAATGGATCATGTGCATTTCTATACAATGCTATACCTTATCACTAAACGAGACAGCCTATAATTGTGGAACAATAACTATTTATCTACTTGTAATTATTTATCTTTATTCAAATGTATGTTATGTTTTTGGTGTGCAATAAAGTATAATTGAATCAAAATTCGAATCTAAAGTACCTAATGGAATAAAATGCAGTTACGAATTTCATGCTACCTCTTCCCCCGCAAAAAGTGGTATAAAAGTTTGTTAGTAGAATAACGTGCGTAACTTGCCCATAGTTTTATTGTCTAAGCGTGAAATTGTTATGGTCATTTGTTAATGACCTCTCTTACATAGGTACATATACTTAGGTTACGACTATAGTCTTCTTATAGACTACAGACGACGAGCGATGATAGTCCATACAGAAGAGAGCTAGCGAGTCAGGCGACGGTTCGATTCCTAGCCTGTACCACTAAGTTCTACGGAATTTACGTACGGTTGTATTTATCATTATCACTAGCTCGGCGGTGAAGGAAAACATCTTAAGGAAACCTGCATACCCGAGAATGGAAAAAAAAAGTTCGGATTGTAGGTATGTGTAAAATATGAGTGAGCTTGGGGCGAACACAATAGACCAGCAATGGTCGCAGTCTTACATAACGAACCTTGTTTGCAATAGCCCAGCCAAGAATAATAATATCCCCTTCGGGGTAGTCAGAAACTTTAAACTTTACTCGTGTGTCAGAATAGGTGAGAATTAAAATCTTTAACTGTACTAAAAATAAACTTATAAGTATAATAGTTGAAGCATAAGTTTCTGTCCACACCCAAAGCTAATACAGACGTGAGTTTATGTATGTATGTATGAGTATGAAAGCTTTAGACATCGACAAAAATATAAAAAGATAGATATCACAGAAAATATAGTATAATTGTTATATGTGAGTGATAGGTATAATTTAATATTGTGATAACTAAATAATAAGATTCAGTGACTACGTCCATCAGTCAGTCACGTGAAAACTCGCAGGTCAATCAGCTATAAGTGAATCACAGTAGTGAACTAAGTTGATGAAGAAATTATTTAATTCTAAAATGGTTTAAGCATTAACTAGCCTGTGCAAACAAACTCATCCCTTAAATAGGTTCTCCAACTCCAATTTTATTACAGTAGGTTTATAAGTCCTACCGATGTACCTGTGCAGTTGAAAAATTTTGATACAGCGCGAAATTATATTGACTTCGTCCGCACAAATTATATACCAGATTTTAAGTCAGATCATAAGCTATCAAACAAAAAAGTTTCATCAAAATTGGTTCAGTAGTTTTTGCATGATGCTGTTACAAACATACAAACAAACAAACAGACAGACAAAAATTGTAAAAAAGGTTGATTTGGAGTCCGGGAAACCTAAAAACCATATCGTAATCTTTTTAATGTAAATATCTTCAATGTACAGACACACTTTTGTTACAGTTTTATAATAGTTAAGATTCAGGATGTGCCCTTCAATCCCTTGCCGCTATTGGCTAATTGATTTCGCGCCCTTTTCGCTGCTATCCGACTATGCACCCTTTGATTACTAAATGACATCGGGTTTTGACGGGGACTCGGGTCTGCTCTGCGCAAACGAAGAATGACGAGCGAAATTATATTATTTTCCTGTAAGAGGATAAAAACGCTTCATACAAAACGAAGCCACGTCCTTGGAAATTACCTAATTATTTAAAGTAAAAAAAAATAATGTTGTTAACACAATCTTGAAACCAATAGTCGGTAGGTTGTCCGATTTCCGTTTAAATATTTAGTTCCAAAGTTACTGTGGATAAAAGATTTCCATACAAATGAAATTAATCCTAGCATTAAAACTTAATATTTAAACGGAAAAATGATTAGGTACCGACATAGATATTGGTTTCTAGATTGTGTTAGCAACATTATTTTTAATTTTGCAAATAGGACGAAACTTCGCTTGTATGCAGCGTGCTCGGGCGCCCTGACAAGTGAGTTGTGTAATCCTAACAGCAATTTATGAACTTGCAGCTATCGGGCACTGCGGGCGAGGCGGGCGGCGCTGTGGATGCCGTCGCGAGACGTTATCGTCTCGAGAATGGCAACTCACTCGGCGAGAAGGACGAGGTAAGAAATAAACAGCACAATTTTATTTATTTTATTTTTATTTATTGACGAAAGCAACAGCATTACAGTGGGTAATATAAAAATAACAATTTGTGTAGGTAGTATAGCCAATTACAGGTACAGTATACGCATAAATACTTAGACAAACAGTTATTAGCCACTGGGAAGGCAAAGTATACAGGGTCCTTCTTAATAATTATGCTAACACATTTTTAAGCAGTTGATCAGACTATCAAACTGAACAACTTTCTCTACGGCACCAACATCGAAAACGCGGAAGAAAAATCAGCTGTTCTACACATCATTGCAAACCTACTTGAGACAAATGTATGAGACAACAGATTTCGTTGTTGGTCCCATAGACAAAGTTGTTCAGTGATGGTCTGAACATCCCTTTAAAAAGTGTCAGCATATTAAGAAGGACCCTGTATAAATAGGATAAAAGCAGAATAATTCGTCTTCCTTAATCTTTCATCTTTATTTCGGTCTTCGGTTTTCATTTATATGTGTTCTTTCTGTTATTGGCAACATTAATAAGTAAACATGTCTCACTCACTTCATGCTCTCTTCTCTCTCGTGGTCGACCATTTATTTGATTTGATATTGTTGACTTGAATAACACTTTTAAAATAAAAGTCACTTTCCTCTGGGCGAATGTATAGCCAGTCCGACCCTGTCTGGGTCAATCTTATCATTATTGTATTGTAAACATTTCTGTCTATACCTCACCTCTACCCAATACAGGACCTTCAAAGAAAAATTTCAATGAATCAATTTATTTATTCTTCAACAAAGATGAAAATTACAGTTTATATGTTTATCTATGTTGTACCATTCAATCTCAATCGAACATTAAATCGAATACAATGCCAAACATTTTCAACTACAAACAAAAATTCTGTAAAATGCTTTCATTTCGTGGAAGCTAATCCGTCATCCGATACAACAAAACGAAGTTTACAAGCGTTGATTAGCAACTCTGATTGATATCCTGAAGTACAAATCGAATTCCGTGATTGATACATGTTAGTTCACTGGAAAGAAAAGGACTCGCGGATCAAGCCATTTTCGAACTTCTGAAATCGACATTAGAGTCCTGTTAGGGGATTTCTTATGTAGAGTAAAGTTCGAATGGCAGTCTGACACGCCAATCGTAAGTGAACATGACCTATGACCTATTTCGGTCTTTCGATTAATTATATTCGACCAGACGTTCGGGAAATGGCCAATTTGGGTGGACTTTAGATTTTGATTTACTACTTGATATGGCTAAGGCTCGATTCATATATGGTAATTTTACGTAAGGGTGCACCTAGCAGAGAACTGGTCGAGCAGTTTTCATTAACCAATTGATAATGAACTAAATGAAAATTTAAATAGATTAGAAAACAGCGTGCAAGAGATACCGCGAACACTCATATCTCTTGCACGCTATTTTCAACCCTGTTTCAATTGTTATTGACTTCATTATCAATTGATTAATGAAATGATGTGCGCTGACCCTTATCGTCTTCTTATCGTGTGGGCAGCAAGCCCTGCTGTCAGAGTTTTATTAGGCCGCCTTCCAGCCTCTGACGTTATTTTTATGTAACGACTACTACCACCAGAGATACTAGCCGGGGCCAACTGCTTAATGTGCCATCCGAAGCATGGAATAATCTTTATTTTCCAAACAATCAGGTGATTCAGCCTGCTATGACCTAACCAACTGGGGAAAAATGCACAAACTGACATATCACTAGGTATCCCCGGTGGGAATCGAACCCACGACTTCCGTGTCAGGAGCCCAATTCTCTTCACCCTTAGACCACGGAGGCAGTTGTAAAGCACCTTGTAACCCTTATAAAGCATGAGGATAAATGAAGTATAATAAATAAACAATCATAATTTTTATTCATCTTAAGAAATACCAGCTAAGTTAGTTTTCTTACCTTCTTGAACAACATGGAATTCAAAAACACATACGGACACAAATATACCGACTAAATGATTAACTACATCATCATGTTTAAAATATGTTTCAGATTAGTAATAAACATGAGTTCCAGTACAATTTTTGTTTGTTGATACTCAGTATATTAAACTGTAGTCTTTGGTTGATACGTACAGTAATTGTCAACAGTAGTTGTAAAATCACACCTAAAAGTTTGTGGAATGCGTTCTTGGTCAATGGTGGAATGTTTAAAATTTCTTTCTGTAAGTAATAGACAAATTCGTTGTGGTTGGTGACGAAAAATCAATGTCTCGGAATTAATTTCCGCTCTCTTTAGAGCTTTATTAAAGTGAATGAATATTGATGAATAGAGTCAAAACGTTAATATAATAAAAATGCTTGGTTACCGTCGAATTCAATTTTCAATCTAATTCAATTTTGTGACTTTTGTTCTCAAAATAAGTGGAATTCCCACTTCTTCTATAAAACCATGACAACAAATGAAAAAAAGACTTCAAATGGTTTAAAAAAACGATTTTGTTTTCAAAATAAAATTAAAATGTTGAAAATTTTTAAAGCGTACTCGTAAGTAGATTGTAATCTTTGAAAAGCCTATCTGAAGGTTTTAGCTGAGATCCATTTCACGCAGTTGACTTTTGACAAAGATTTCTAAAGCTAAAAGGCATAGATAGATAAGCTGTCTGAGATGCAGTAAAGAGACGTTGAAGTGAAGCGTTTTTCTTTTGTGTGCTGGATTTAATA
This sequence comes from Agonopterix alstromeriana, assembly GCA_963924505.1. Classification (NCBI taxonomy): domain Eukaryota; kingdom Metazoa; phylum Arthropoda; class Insecta; order Lepidoptera; family Depressariidae; genus Agonopterix; species Agonopterix alstromeriana. The sequence goes on along the minus strand of OZ004665.1, from coordinate 5,333,224 downwards.
CCCATAAGCCGCAGCGCAGACGACCGACACGCTAATCGGTGAAAATAGAACAAGTACTGGCTTTAGACCGAAGCTTCAACAGCGTGGAATTATTTCTGTTTTTATTAAACGATTTTTAATAGATTTTTTCAACTTCGTTATCTATTTATCTTGTAATCTCATTTTCATCCACTTGCTGTCAACCGATTAAGTTGAAATTTTACACACATCATGTATCTGGTTCCAATGACAATATAATATTATGGTGACATGGATCTGACCTGATGATGACGAGAGAAGGTGGTAGAAGGATCTTCTCAATTTATTGTTGAAAACACCAGTTTTTGGTCTATTTTGACTTGATAAGGACTTTATAGTCTCACTGAAACTAAAAAGTTTGGTACAAATAACATAAGTAAAAACTTGTTTTTAATAAATCGATTTTATTTTAAAAAGCCTTGCAATAAAAGGAATAAAAATAGATTGCATTCCAATAGTATGCGTTGAAATATTTTACATTGCAAGCGCCTATGATTTTGTAACCAAAATAAATAATCAAAGTAGTAAATCTAAGGATTAGTGCAAGGTATTTATTTAAATAATCAGTATCAACAGTAAGTAGGTACCTAGTCTATGTTCCCTTACATTAAAACTAGGTACTTCACTGCCTAATTTCACGCAAACCTTCCACGAATAGGATCTGAGTCTGAACAACTCTCGTAGATCTGGTTTCGATAAAGGTAGGTATGAAAGAAAGAACATGAATGTTAAGCGCTACTGCACGCTCTTCTGTCCATAATTTTTCATCAGTCTTGAGGTACAATTAACTGCTATCTAAATCCTTGTCACAATCACCTGTATTAGCGTCATTGTAATTCAGTGAGACATAACTGCTAATGGATTGCTTTGAAAAGGTTCTGAGTTGGCCTACGTTTCAAATTTGTTGACTATGCATTGTTTTATATGGTTCACCTCTTCAGTGGTGGACAGTAATCGTAATCGGATAGATTGGATTGCAAGGTATAGAAATTAGAAAGCAATGTGTTGCTTCGGGGAAAATCGAACAAAATGTCGATTGTCTGCGTTACGCCTTAAACTAGATTTTATGCCAAGGATTCAATGTTACATCTATACCTTAATCCTATTGAACGAAATGGAACGAGAATATCACCTTAAATTTAGGAGATTTTTTTGTGAAAAGACCAGACTTTGATACGTAGCATTTAAGGGCAGGATCTTCCAAATCAACCTATTTTTGGTTGAGTTTTAAGGCATGAAATAGTCTTTGTTTTAATTCAGAAACAATATATTATGTTGTTGTTCATGAACTGTTTTTGATTATTCTTTGGCTCAAAACACGATAGTTATTACTTCTCTCGATCATAAAAGCATGCAAAGATAAGTAAGTTTATTACTATTTTTCAAGTTTTACTTAAAAATTATTAACACAACAAATAAAAAAAATACACAGAATAATAGGGAATGAGGATCTCACGAATAAGGATGAGAGGTAATGAGCCATACTCCACCTCGCTCCACCACCTCCAGAAGCGCTCGTTGGCGTAATGTAGCTTCGGTATTGGAAACGATCACCGAAGTTAAGCAACGTCAGGTCCGGTCAGTCTTTGGATGGGTGACCGTTTAGTGATATTTCATCTCGAGCGTTTCCGTGCTTCAGAAGGCACGCTAAGCAGTTGGTCTCAGATAGTTCCGTCAGATTGCGTTGTAACTATTCGTTAAGCCAGGTCAGAGGACTATTAAGGCGGCTTGAATTCTCTGACAGCACAGCACAGTACTAATTAAGAATAAAATAACGGCGACTCATTCGATTTGATTTCACTGAAATATGTAATGTAACATGTGCTACCATTACTTATGTTTAAGGATTAACATCTTTTCTTTTTTCCAGTTATTCGGACCACCGAGCGCGCCGGTACTTGAAAACCCTGAGTTCCAAACGAGATGGTACTTCAAATATTTCCTTGGAAAAAGTAAGTACTTTATCGATTTTTTTCCACTTCTCATTCATTCGCGAGCTAAATGAGTAAAGAATCGGGTGACAAAAATTTACCAGGACACACGCGTTAACTATCGTATCTTATAATAGATATTATAATAATGTTCATACAAAGATAATTATTTTGGCGATACGTTTAAATCTCTATTCTAATCTGAAAATCGTAGCTCTTCTTAGTGTTAATAATTTTGACAAAAGTGCTCAACGTTGTACAGTTATAAATATTTTGTGATAAACATAGGATATTCTTGGAAAAAAACACAATCTTCAGCCACCATACAATTGGAGCTTCGTTGTAGACCGGGGAGCAGGCAACCGACACGCAACCACCCAGTAATAGACCCACGACGCGACTCATTTAAATCTCAACTTAAAACGGAAGAATAACAAAAAATAGCTATATTTCATTCCAAATAAGGACGACGAAATTTTTCGATTCCTATTTAGCTTTCTGGCCAATTCTGATTACCAAATGTAAATAATTTATTGGATACAGATACTATCCGACATAATATCTTGGACGTTACTAAAGCTGTTCTAAGAATAAGTAAGAGGAAGTGTTTCAAATCTCTGTTTCTGTAATGCAAAATAGCCTTAAAATTTCGTTGCTATTTTGAATGGAGTATAGGTACCTAAACAAAGAGAATAACATACTAGTGATATAACAAACAGCATTATGATTTACTTAGCTTGCATTGAAGAAAAACAACCTACGTTGGAGACATTTCGTTTACTATCATGAATCTACACTAATATTATAAAGAGGAAAGATTTGTACCTATTTTTGTATGTTTGTATGTTTGTAATGAATAGGCTCATAAAGTACTGGGCCGATTTAAAAATTTCTTTCACCAATAGAATGCTACATTCTTCCAATTTGACATAGGCTACATTTCATTTTGAAAAAAATTAGGGATCCTTGGTAAAATTTGAACAATGTAACCGAAGGTGTAGAAAAATGAGTCTTAAAATTTATTTGTCTACCCCGTGCGAAGCCGGGACGGGCTGCTAGTTATTAATAAATCTACTGAATTATGAGTAAACAGTCTCTATTCAAATTTCCGGATTCTGCAACGAATTACAGCATCTGGAAAGTGTAGGGAAATAGGAAAACAATTCTTATTTCCTTTTTACTTATCGAAGGAAATAAAAACTTTATATCGCTTAGTAAACAGTGGGCTTCGAATGATGGACTACCGAATAAAAAACCATAAAATCGGGGTAGGTAGAAGATGCGCTACTACTGCTTGTTATTTACGTGAATTCAATGATTACATAGCGAAATGAACATAAATATACCGGTGCTGCACTTCAAATACAGTTTATTTCGTTAAAATCCATCGAGTAGTTTCGTCGATATCACGCTTTGAAATGAGCGACGGCGGGCGACCGCGCGAAACCACATCGTTAGTGTCAGAGTTTTTTCAGACCGCCTTACGGCCTCTGACGTGGTTTTTATGTAACGACTACTACCACCAGTAATAATAGCCGGGACCAATGGTTTAACGTGCCATCCGAAGCACGGAATGATCTTTCTTTTCAGACAATCAGGTGATTCAGCCTGCAATGTCTTAACCAACTGGGGAAAAACGCACAAAGTGATCAATCGCTAGTGGCCCCCGTGGGAATCGAACCCACGACCTCTATTTCAAGTCCGATGCTATTGAGCATAGAGTTAACTTCAAAAAGATTAAATATTAGGTATTTAATCTTCATGGTCAACTCTCTATACATAAAACAACACAAATAAAAAAGTATTCTTCTATGTTTATTTCGTAGCATTGGGTTTTTTTTAATTTAAAGAGTAATTAAAAACAAAATATCCTGACAATCGATTTATCACTCGCTACATTGAACGAAACAATGTTTTGTCTATAAATTGACCTATAATAGGTAGATCAATACGTAACGGTTGTTTGTACAAAGCAATACGGTTTGGGGCTTTGAAGAAACAACTTCTATCGATCAAAAGTCGGGCAACGTTAGTGGATTTACTTTATTTGACGGAAACAAATTTAATCAACCAACAGTAATCGAATTCAACATTTTCGTGCTAAATTTTGCAAATAATTCAATAACTATTTCCAGTTAAATAACTATTTTGACATGCTTATTGCGTGCTTGTCGAGTTTGTTACTAAAGATCTAGGTGCCTGCCGATATTATACTTGTGTGGCTTCCTGTAGCTCAAGTTTCTTGAACTAATGTCAAACATTCCGGATAATCCGAAATCCGAAATGTCCTGATAACCGTGCATTTTGGCTTGGAAAAATGAAATCCGAATTTTAAGAATATTTTTTCAACAGGCTTGTACAGTATTGTTTCTTGGTGATCAGGCTTCGGAACAGGTCGTGTTTTGCTGTTTTTTGTCATTATCTGCAAAATTAAGGTGGATTTAGCCCATTCGAACATAGAAATAGAACAGGAACCAGAACATTCTTTTGTATTCTTTCAGTATAAACGACAATAATTAGTATTCACCCTCCATGGATATAGACATGGTTTAGACTAAACAAACATGGAGCTAAAGGCAGAGCAACTGTTCGGAGGCTCTTGCGGCTTGCAAACACATATAGAACAACGAAAAAATGCTCGTTCTTCTTGTCTTTTAAATCCGCCTTTAGAAACATCAGGCGGATTTAGAAGAAACATCTCTAGTTTAGATAACGTTTTCACAAAATTTTGCACAGCTATTTTACCAAAACAAACCTAGAAATTTGTCTTATAACAATAATTCAGAGGGTTGAGCTTCCATGAGCAGCGTTGTACCTACTCCATACTTGATGTAAACTGCATGCCTCCGTACTTCTTTTCACAGGCAGAGAAACTACTGATTAAAATTTATACCTACACTACAGTAATTGACATCATATTTTTTTCTTACAAGAAAGCGTATAGAACGTGTCCACTTTCTGTTTAACTCGGGGAAGCTCAAGCTGGTGAGGAAAAGTCAGAAATAGAGTCTAAATGTGTAGCGAAATGTTGAGTGTAGGTCGTATTGCAACGATTCATATTGTAATAAAATCTCGATTACACTCCAATCATTCCTGGTATCGTATCTTATAATCGTAATCGTATAGCATTAATTTCATCATATTGCTGTTAAATATCGAGCTCTCTTCTTTTATTAATATCAATAAAAATTTAAACATAAATCCGGAGCGGGAATTTGCCACACGAAAGGGTGTTGATTTTGATACCAAGAAGTGTTTTTTTAATAAATGCATTGACTTCTCTTAATATAATGCAACAAAATAATATTAATATTAATTTTAAATTTATATTTTGTTCTCAATATTCGATAAATCCTGACTATCCGGATCGGTCACAAAATCCGTTTTTAAAATCCGGATATTAAAATCTTAACGGATTTCCATTCCCTTCCCTAATGTCAATGTATGAGTCCATCCTCGACAAGCTAAACATCAACACGACTCTACCACCTGTATGCAACGAATCCTTAAATTCTTTGGGCATACGGTCAGGAGATCAGATAGTTCGGAAAACTCGTGATCACCGACCGAATTTTCAACTAGACGCGGCATATTGCATTTATATTAGTAAACCCCAAAGTAATTCAAAAGCTATTCCCTATGCCTTCCCATTCTTAAAAAGTTGCGTGAGGTGAGATCACGCGTGTCATAACTCGACGCAAAACTTCGCCAGTTAGTCGCTTACGGCTTTATTGTCTTCTGCTTCTAACTCATGACCCGATATTAGCTGGCAAGGTAAAGTTATATAACAGATAGTAAAGTTGTAGGCTACAGAGCATACAGAAGCATACGGGTGGTGTGAATACAGAGATCGAAATAAGTAATCTCCTTTACCTAGCCCCAACAGCACAAATGTCTACACAATATCTAATAGATATCTACAAAATATCTAAGTGTCTAGAAAATATCTAATAGATATCTAGTAGATATTCTGTGCTGTGTAGGTATTAGTTACACAATTCAAGCATTTTGAAAGTTGGTTCAAAATCAAAGTTTCTTAGAAATTCAGATGGAAAATTTTTTAATTTCCAATTTTTAAAATACTTTTATAAAATATTGGACATTCATAATGTCCAAGATCTAGTCCTAATCGAAATAGGTAGTCTAAACTGGTATTATGGTGACTAAACAATGATATAGAATACACATTTATATCGATACTAACATTCATTACTTGAATGCGAATATTTGTACTCGTAACACAAATATTTTCCAAATGTCTCTCTATCTATATATAACGTCGCGTCTCTTTCCCAGGGTGTAGGTATAGATAAGGGTTTACGCCGTCTACTACGACCCTGAGGTGAAGGAGGTATTTCTTCAGCTCATTCCCACATCCATTTACTTCCATTTATATTAGCTTAGCAGAATCTATCTCTTTTTTACATCTCTATTTTCTAAATATTGTAAAAATAACACGAAAAAAAAGGATGCATAACAATGAATCTGTGTATTGAATTAATTATCTTGTAGCAAGATTTATTTGAAGAATAAATCATAAATAGGATGCAAATACAAAAGTCTATTTTCTTTTGAACAATCGCTTCGTCCCAACTCAAAAGTAAACTTATGTTCGTATTTTATTAATTTTTTGAATAAAAAATTAAAACCAATACCTACCTGTATACATATTCAAAATGCGTTTGCGTTTATGATTTATCTCCTAAAGTCTTCTGATGGTATGCGATAATGAGACCGAAGGTAAAACACGCTTGCCCACAAAACCATGTGCCTATTTGTGTGGAAAGTATCTAAAGTAAAATCGGTATTTTAAAAAGCACTGCGCTATAGTATACATACTCTAAGACTGCGCTACTCTCCGTCTCGCCTGAACCACACTGTATATTCCTTTGAGTACCGATTTCGTAAATGTCTGTATATTCTCGGGTTAAGATGCCGCAGTCTTTTGGGACATGTTCCTTCTTTTAGTGAATTCTACTTGAATAAACCGGCCGGGTTAGAAAATGCTACGAAATATAATTTGTTTTTATTCAAGGTATGACCTTCAAATTATTATATATGGACTGTAATTATTGTAGAACTATTTTTTAAGTTTTCGTGAATTTAAAAGATATTTAGGTACAGAATTAACTGATATAGGAAATACATCTTCTAGGCTGTCTATTTAGTGATTGCTGTCTCTCACCCTGCTCATACTGATGACAGTGACAGCATCGTTATTTTAGTTTTTTGTTGCAAGCCAGCCCTAATGTAGTACACACAGCGACATATCAAGCTACGCAAAACCAAAATAAGCTGGCCGCGCGTAGGTAGTGTAGTGTATAGCGTCGCGCGGCCAGGTTATTTTTTGTTTTGCGTAGCTTGATGTGTCGCCGTGTGTACAAAGTGAGACAGTAAACTTATAAACATAAACGCTTTAGGGTGAGAACTTGTACGGCCCCCTTACACTTACCATTGAACTTTTGTAGAGTATTTATTTTTGTTAGTATATGACTAACACTAACACAAAATTAATTTTCTCAACACAATACAACGTTACAGTTACAGGAGAGCAAGTTAGTTACTATACAGTAGTAATTATTTCAACACATATATTGGTTGTGTTGTGACCGAGCGAGAACAATCCTACTAATATTATAAATGTGAAAGTTTGTGACGATCTTTGTATGTTTGTGGCTCAATCACGCATAAACGTCTGAACGGATTTGGAGGAAATTTGGCACACAGATAGAATATGTTCTGAATTAACACATATGATACTTTTTTAAAGGCCACGCAGACGGAGTCGCGGGCAACAGCTAGTATTTGTATAACAAATTTGTATTTATATCGTTTCCACTCTGTATATTATATCAATATCGTTTTAAATCAACCTTGTTGCGCGCACATTCCATCCAAGCCCCGAACAGTAGGCAGAAGACATAAGTTTCCCGTCTGTGCTATTCAGAAATAACATTTAAAAATTTAAATTTAGACATGCGACGATACTGCTACGTGGGCTACGCCGTAGCTTCGTAGATACGAGATGTATTGTTTCAGGTTAGCCAAGTTAAGCCAACTTCAGGTTTGCTCCCATAGTAAAAGCATGTTGTAGATGGTCCACCCATAAAAATTTGACGACTCATTTCAATTACACTCTGTAGTGTGCGAAGTATGCATTTTCCGCTGCGATGCGGCCCGCTCCGCCCAGATCGATGCGATGGTACCCGTCGTAATATGCGCTTACCTTTGTGTCCACCCTGTTGCGCGCGAAAGAGGACATATAGAACTTGTCCATCTTTGCTATTGCCCTTAGAGAATTCCCAATAACATTTAAAATATTTAAATATCACCTTTAGACATGCTACGATACTGCTACGCTTGCTACGCCGTAGCTCCGTAGACACTAAAATGTAGCCTATATTTTCCTTAGTAACGAGAAAGTCGTATTGTTTTAGTTTAGCCAAGCCCAAAAGGGTAGTTTTCCAATAGTTGAAAAGACTATAAATTGGATTTGTTTACATGTATATTGAATATAAGTTGTGTTTATTAGTGTTGCCTAACAATAGTGAAACTATCGATAGTCTATCGATACTATCGAATCTCAATACTATCGATAGTTTTAATTGTTTTAAAGTCCATACCTTGGACACTTAGCTGTTATTTCAAATGGGAGAATTGACAAGAAGAGGTAAGCATGTGCGAAACTGAGGGAGTGCGAGTGAGACCGGAATACGTCATTGCCTACATTATCCGCCACGCTTCCTACCAACCCGAAATGAGGCTAAAATTAGTCTTCAGGCAGTGAGTGTCCATACTGTATGTTGTACAAGATACTCTTTCTTAAACTGTGGCAATACAATCGAAAATATCGATACTATATTAATAGCACTATCGATATTGTTACTAATTTTCAAAGATAACCATCGATATTCGAATATCGAACACTAGTGTCACACAAAGAAGCGGTTCTGTGTTGACCGTGTTTTGGCGGCAACGACAGTTTAACCAAAATATAGTCGCTTTGCGTGTAACAGCCACGTAATAGATGGTATTGAACTTGCGGCAAAACTTGTTAGTTCACACAATGGTTCGGGTGGAAATATTTTAAAAGCTTTTTTCAGGTCCGAAATACTTTGTGAGAAATGGGATTGTCGATGGCACTGCCAACGGGATATAAACATTCGTTTTATTTATTCATTGGTTATTTAAAAATTTCACAGGGTATAATAAAACACCCTAGTAATATTTAAAGGGGTGGATTAGACCATCGAACTGAAAAACTTTCTCTATGGTGACAACGTCGAAAAAAAATCAGCTGTCCCATACATTTGTACTTATACAGGATCCAAATTTATATGCTGACAGTTTTTTAAGAGGATGATCAGACCATCAAACTGAACAACTTTCTCTATGGGACCAATGTCGAAATCGCGAAAAAGAAATCAATACAATTGAGTCCAGTAAGATTTCAGTTTAGTATGGAACAGCTGATTTTATTTTCGCGATTTCGACATAGGTCCCACAGAGAAAGTTGTTTAGTTTGATGGTCTGATAGTCCTCTCAAAAAAGTGTCAGCATATTAAGAAGGACCCTATAGGTCCCGTTTTATATGAAACGCAGATTTAAAAAATTATTTTCGACGATGTCTCCATAGTGAAAGTTGTTTAGTTTGATGGTAAATCTTTAAATATGACTAAAGTACAACACACCTATTGCTAAGATACTGTTTATACAGTCAACTAAGTTTCTGAATCTATAATTTAATCAGAGTTCCATCTAACTCAATACACTTTATAGACACATCCATATCACAAACAACTTAAAACTATTGACTCTAACACGTAAATGCTACAAGTCTTTAATTAAATCAGATTATATTAACCCACAAGTTTTGGGTTTTGTTGTTGTAAAGTTGATAAACCCGGTTAGAATGATTTAGTCCTTCGATTTACTAAATTCTAAAATACTTCAGAATGTAGAGTAGTTTCATTTTAATTTGAATAAATTGTTTATTTGGGAAAGATACAGTACGTACCTACATAGTGACTAGAAAGATATTACGTTTAATAAATTACCAAAGAAATTTAAATATGAACAGATATCCTACTAATACTATAAACGCGAAAGTTTGTAAGTATGGATGGATGTTTGTTACTCTTTCACGTAAAAACTACTGAATGGATTTTAATGAAATTTGGCACACACATAGAATATGATCTGGATTAACACATAGGATACATTTAATGGTCTACGCAGACGGAGTCGCGGGCAACAGCTAGTATTAGATAGATAAAGAACGGTAAAATACTTAAAAATACAACAATTTAAACATTACAGAGTAATATAAAAATTTAGTCAAGCCAAAAGCGTGAGCCAAAGACGTGTAAATCTCTACATCAGTTGATCTTTGTTCAAACCACTAAATATGATTGATGAATAATATGGGTAAGACCCGACACATAATGCAGAATCTCGCGACGGAGCCCCGGAACGGAACCGGGACCCCGCACGGACTTGCCCCCTCCAGACCTCCGAGACGAATTGTTACTTTTAATTCCTTATCTGTATTCAAATGTATGTTCTGTTTTGGTGTGCAATAAAGTATAATTGAATTGAAGCCCTTAGGTTTGGGAACTTGTTCCGCCCCTGGAAAGTATATCAAATTACTAGCGCAATTAAAGGTGATTCCGGGAATGATTCCAAACCGTGTATGCTCTTACAAATTGTAATACGTTCTAGATTCAGAAAAACACGCATGAAATTAAATTTGAAAAATTCTAACTATGCTTTTAAAATTTGGAGTAAAAATTTTATTAAATTGAATATTGTCCTGTTTAGAAGCCATTCCGGTGTTGGCCAGCAAAATATAACATGACCATGTATAATAAATAGGTACGAGTAGGTCCGGCATTGAAATGCGTTTTAAAGAAAATAATGTTTCTATGAATTTATCATTCAAACGAAAAATTCACTTTATTTCTAAAAGCATTCAGATCAGATCACAAAAATATAGCAGTCAGCACAAGCGTCGTCAAACAAGAATACACAAACGGACATAAATCAGCAACACGCTTCGTCAAAACGATGAAATACAGGCAGAGATCTGCAACACGCATCGTCAATCGATGCTCAGTCGAATAACCCGCCCCTTGTCGATCCCGGCGCAAAGGAGCCCATAACGCTAGCAGCGTTGCCACGTTGCAGCGTTGTTCAAGCTATAATTCGAATGAATTGAATGTTGACGGGCTCACCACCCGTCACACTGGACAGAGTTTCGGTACTACTGGTGAAACGTGGATGTTCTGAGGTTTCAGAATATCTCTGACTACCCCCACGGGGAATATAGTCGTGAGCATATGCTTATGCTTATGAATTTAATGAAAATAGTATTTAGGTTTTGATTTCGTAGCAATTATTTTCATGTTTCGCGTAAATGAAATAACTCATTGTATAAAACTATTTGTCGTTTTAACTTTTACATAACAATAACAGGAAAATGTAGAAAGTTCATTTGATATAAGCACATATTTTATGCTGCAAAATACTCTAGATGTTTGTGACAACATTCAATAGAAACTTTTTCTCTTTCCTGCGAATTATTACTTTTAATAGCAAAGCTAGAAAGTCCTGACACGAGCCAGTACTGTTTCGTTTCAAACTTTCCTTTCTCTTATTGGATACGGCAGACAGTGTATTTATTATTTGTTCTGAGCCTTGACAATATTTTAGAAAGTCTGGCTACAAGTTGATGAGATTACCTACCTACTTTTATTTGATTGTAGTAAAAGACAACCTCCAAAACGGGCTATTTTTGTATTACCGAATGTTGTGTGCGGCGTCATAAAAATATGATAATAATAGTTTGCATAAACATATTACTAAAACTTTATATTTGAACGATATATTCTGTCGTACAGGGAAATTTTTTGAATTTCATGATGGATTTTTTTGTTCAAATTATGCAAAAATGGCGGTAAAATTCGGATCGGATTTAGTGGAAAGATCGTTTTCTTGTATCGCTAATTCCGCTGTTTGTAATTACTTTGAGCTGTCATCATATTACTTTGAACATTTTGTAACGCAAAACTACTTTATTTGGGGCTATTTTTGCAATTATAGGTAGATGTTTTCTTTCCTCAAAGGCGTGTTGTTGGTTATAGTGTTTGGAGTACTAAATAATAATCCCGACCCAGATGTATGGAACAGCAGTTTTGTTTCGCAATTTCGATGTTGTCTAAATAGTCAAAGTTGTTCAGTTTGATGGTCTGAAGCACACAAAGATATGTAACATATTAAATTGTACACCCTGTTTTTTTACAATAACAGCAGTTTAACTAGTGCCACTACAAATTAATAATTCAAAAAAATGAAGCATCTAACCTACTCATGAAATTTTTAATTTCTTATGAAACTTATGAACATCAATTTAATAACTTTCCTTTGCATATGTTTTTTTAAGCTAAATTTTTCTATAATGCCAGTATTTTAATTCCAGCAAAGTCGCACATTCCTAGATTGCCCATCGAGTGCCTATCGCAACTTTCATTTCGTGTAAGTGAAATCCTTTTTCACTTACCGCCTTCTTACTACCACTGCTGAAAAAGGTTTCCTCTATTTCCGAAAGTGAATTGAGTTTACTTTGGTAGTTAAAGAGGCACCTTGTAGAGCTTAGACTGGTTCTACATAGGTTTCACAATAGAATAGTAGACTGAAAAGCTTCTTATGTCAATTTTTATGTTATCAAGTTTTTTTTATAGGGCTGAATCGAAAATCATTTCGAGATAAATGTCTCAATAATAATATTTTCAATGAAAGAAATCAGAAATTTTAAAATGAAAGGATTACAGATATTTTAAAAAATAACGTCTTTTTTCCTTTGACTAATTATTATAGGGTCTAGCCTTGCGGTAGTATTTCCCCTCTGCCACGGTATAAGCACAATTGATCTTGTGCATTTACATTCAATTTTACACCTTATCACTAAACGAGACAGCCTATAATTGTGAAATAATAACTTCGAACTTAGAAAGTTTGGGGTTCACACGAGACTACTTTTCATGATTTTAGACATTCAAAATTAGAATCTAAAGTTATGGGGTGTAAAATTCAAAGTTGCGGATTTCATGTTACCTCGCCCCCCGCAAAAGTGGCAGAAATGTTTGTTTGTAGAATTACACGCGTAACCAGTCCACATATAGTGACGTCACTGGAAAAAACTCCTTGGTAAACTTAAAATCAACATAAAATAACTGGCCATTAAGAAAAAAATGCATTCATAATGTCAGAATTATACATTTGATATTGCTGTTTCCAGCATATAGTTAGAAAGAGAAGACAGGATTTTTTAAATGAATCAGTTGTTTTTTTCATGGAGTTCGAATTATTTTCTCTCCACCATTTTTGCATTTAGAGATTACAGATCAAAGTAATTTAAAAATTAAATTTAGATTGATTAGCTCGATGAATCGCAATAAAAGTATAAAAAACTTGACATACTGAATTGTAATTTTCTTAGGTATGTATACCCTGTAGGATCCCACTGTAGGCCAAGGCCTATTTCCTCGATAATGAAGTGGTGTAAGCCTACTGTGGAAAAAAAGCGTAATCACCTACCTAGAAAATGACCTACTCAGAAAATGTCTTGATAAGAAAAAGACAACATTCTTAATGCGACCGGTTTAGTATTACGACGATTTGAGCAGCGCTTTTGATCCATTATAAGAACTAAGGACTTATTCGTACTGGCATTCGTAGTTATTTCTGTCTTTCGATTTACAATGAGCTCCTTCTGGTTTTCTTACAAAGAGTCAATTGTTTCGACGCATTCGACACGTTGTTGACATTACAAGAACTCGAACAACCAAACAAAATGATTTATTTGTTGATCGAAATAAGTTCTAAAAGGTTGTATAAATCAAACGATTCATTTATTCACAAGCTGTTTTCCTTTCGTCCAGACAAATAGAATATCGTTTATATGTCTAGACAGGTGTAGACCAATAGCGAACCACAAAAGAGCCCGAAATAGCTCCTAAACCAACATACGCTATAAAACCCCTAATGAAATTGTTTTACTTGCAGTGCATCAGAATTATATAGGAGTGGATGGAACGAGGGAGCCGTACCTGCTCAGCGTGGTTCAGGAGGGAGGCGCGGGTCTTTTACGAGCCATACTCTTTAACAAAATGGTGAGAACTTTCATCTACTTTATTTTACTCTTTTATAGTGTCTGTTTGATGTGAAACAACGGAAAGCTATTGCGGGCATCAGCCTCTCACATATGAAGCGTTTACTCTTGTATTAAATTGCAATATTGTACCTACCTACTATTGAATTTGTCATGAATGTATATAAGAAGATAACAAAGACCTTTAATTTTTTTTTGAGACTATTTACACTTAACAAAAAAAGTTTAATCTTGACAGTGAGGTAGTAAAGAGTATTACTTATACAATGCAAAAACCTGAAAACAATTATTTAGAAGGCGATTCCTGATAACAAAACAAACGTCGATCAGCTAACAGTTTACTTTCCATACAATCTCAAGAATCGACGCGATCTATTAACTATTTGTGTGATGAAAAGTAGGAAAAAAACTTTTTTCCTCGTTAGTGTAAGATAGGCGACAAATTTCGGACACTTTTATTTGCTCTCGTATTTATTATCGTTTGATTTAGTTGATTGCGGGTTTCAACTAGTCCCAAGATAGTTGATAATAAATCCCCTGAACTCGTTGTTTCCGCCTCTATGGTGCTTTTATTAATACAAAATATTACCTTGTTATGTTTTGACCAAAATATAATAAGAAAAGTTTTGATGTTTAGTAATGTAAGAATTTGATAACAAAGATAGATTTAGGACAGAACTAACTAACATAACTAGGTATTATCTATTCTGTGATTTGGGTCTTGTATCATTTTATTTGCCTCATAAAACCAAAAATAAAATACTTATATATTATTTATATTTGATAATTTCAAAAATCCTAACTAGGTATTGATAACGTTTTAGGTAAATTGTGGGTTGTCCAAGAAAAAAAGGTCCAGTTGTCGGCATTTTAACTATAACTTATGCTTAATTAAAAAAAATAAAAATCACCTGCCTTATCTTTCTAACTCTATGTTGGAAACAGAAAGGGCAACATTGTGAATATATTTTTTTTCCTAATGGCCAGTTATTTTAAGATTACCAAGGAGTTTACAGTGTGAACGAGTAACGTCACTCGTTATTTTATTTAAAAATATCTGTAATCCTTTCATTTTAAAATCTCTGTCATAGAAAATATTGTTATTGAGACAATTATCTCGAAATGGTTTTCGATTCAGTCCTCCAAAAAAAACTTGATAACATAAAAATTTACATAAGAATAAGAAGCGAATTAGTTTTAGCTCGAATGTCATACCTAAGTTTTAATAATATGAGGCGTGCTTATAAGTACAAATAAAAAAAAAATATATTCCGTTTCATTTTTAATTTCTTGAACTATTAAGTACTATTAAAACATTCTAGCATCGAGAACCAGCAATAACTTTAGTTGTTTATTCAGACATCCGAGTGTACAAAAACTGTTGGGTTACCAAACAAGACGGTGCTTGAACAAACAATAACACGATAAGAAACTTAGCTTTCAGGTCGATAACATCGGTTATAGCGGAAAATGTTTACAAATACTTACTTATACATCTATGTCTATTCCTCTTGAATATTTAGAAATATATAATACTCGTATAAGGTAGATAAAACGCAGTACAGTACGACCAGCAAAAAAATTTACCTCGTCAATCTTCGTTTGCGCATTCCCCGACAAAACCCGCAGTCGTTTAGTAATCAAAGGGGGCAAAGTCGGATAGCAGCGAAAAGGGCGTGAAAACAATTAGCCAATCGTGGCAGGAGAATGAAGGTGGCACATCCTGATTGGTCAATATATTTATTTACGCGCGCTATTACTACTACTGGTCGCAGATTCAACGGGTGGTCCCTGGAGCGCTGAGGCAAAGAACCTGGCTCGAGAGTTGGGTGGCCGGCTGCGGGATAGGGGCTCGGATCTTTGTCTGGTTCGTTTCTGACCCAACGCATTGCCATCCAACGGGGTAACGGCGCAAGCGTCATGAGCTCGTTTAGGCCAGAAACGAACCGCGACGGATTCTCTGAATACTTTAGATTTTTATATACATTTATGTTTTATACTATTACTGTTTTTCTCTTTAATAAATATATTCCGTTTGATGGGTAAACTCTCAGTATAATTCACTGCAGAGTGCAGAGCATAGATAGCATAGATTTAGCATATATACTACGTTAGATCGGCTACGGATTATCCAAGGCGAGACCAAAAAAACCTAAGATTTTAGAAAAAAAAAGCGGGATTCGTTCCGTTGACAACTGACGCTAAGTCCATACCGGCTCATAGCGTGTTCCTGAGAGTTTGTTTGGCGCCATTGCTCTTGCTATGTTTCCTCGTATTTGAAATTCGTAAAAATTTGGTTGTAGTGATATTTGTGACATAATTTCGTGCGGATTGTGTACCAAACAGTTGCGTAAAGCGACCGATGTAACAGGAATCTCAAATAAATACGATAACAGAACATAAGTTTTGGTTCAAGTTAACTCGTACATGGTCATTTTGGCGGCAACGCGCGAACTTACGAAATCGACCATAGATTCATCGTCATCTATCATCAAAATAAAGAATATAATGAAAAAAAATGAATGGCTCAAAAGGACTAGTATCCAGAGCCGTTAAAGACATTTAACAAAAAAAGCGTGTTCCTGAATTTTCTCGTCTATCTATCTCGCTCTAACATACGTTAATGCTATGCCCTTTCTCTTTCGCATTTCCGGTCTAACATAGTAAATGCTAAATCTATTGTGCAGAGAGCACTCACCGTAGAAGATAGAATTAGATGCAGTGAAAAATCACTGCAAAGGTAACAAATCGTTTAAAAGGATGCTAATGATATCCCTTTTTTTAAATTTGTTAATGACTTTCGTGTTTTATTATTGAACACAGGGTGCGCACAAAATATACTTACCGCCGAGCGCGTGGAGTGGAGGCGGAGGGCAGGCTCCTACCAGGCCGACTGTCAAACAGATCTTGGCGCAGTTCCCTGCCATGGAGAGAGTAGACAAGGTTCCGAGAGAGGTGAGTCAATTTTGAAGTAGGAATCCATACAGAAACATAAACTCACGATCCCTTTCAAAGTGGTTAGAAACATAGCTACAAGAACTTAATAATAGGTTAAAAGAACTTAAAAATAACCAAACTTTATTGAAGGCTCTACCACCCGGTTTTACCGTAAAATTGGGTAACTTTGTAACCATTTTATGCATTAACTATGGCACTTTTTAAGCAGAAAACAAAACTGAACAATCCACAGGACATGAGAAGTGATTGGGTTTTTCTCGAAATTTATTTTAATTAATAAAACTGACGAAAAAGGAATCTAGTTGTCCCTTTTTTCCAGTTGTAACCATTTTACTCTTACATTGTTGATCGGAAAATTAAAATTGACAATATATTTCAAAATACAACATAGAATGATAAAATTTTCCTAGTTTTATAAAAATTCATAAAACATCTTTAAATTTTTCAAAGAAAACGGCCATACCTTACCGGAGCCACGCGCTCTTTCACATCGATTAGTATGGAGAGTCGTGTTCCTGGACGGTTACGCCTTAAGATTTCAAGGAGAAGTAAAATTCTCGTTGAAAAAAGTTAAAATAGCTACCCAACAGCTATCATAAAAAAAAGAGCATCTAATACAGAATAAGATTTTTTCTGTTTTGTGTGTTATATTTGTTTAGTAAATCAATTGGAAATCCTAGAAAAACTTGATTAGTTAACAATCTCCAACAGGGTGTAACAAAACACCCTAGTAAAATTTAAAAGGATGGTTTATTTAGACCATCAAACTGATCAATTTTCAATATGGAGACAAGGCAGAAAAAAATAAAAAAGCTCCTTTTTAGTTACACCTTCATAATAGCTGTTAGGACATACCTACTTATTCACATCTTTCAATAAGTCTTTCAACAAAATACTCTGTTCAAAATACCAGAAGTTCCTAGAAAATGTCGCTAGGAAACTATCCTTACCAAAATAATAAAATAATAAATAACCTTTTGTGTACTAAAGTACATACTTTATTAAAGTCTAACGAAGCGTCTTGTCCCGCCGACCTGCCTCAACTTAATCAAGACACATTCTTCCATACAAATCATAAACACGCAATTTTCTCTATCAGATTACGTGCGCCGAACTTCAAAAGGACGTTTTACTGTTGGAGGAGCAAGAGGGTTCCGTAAACTTTAAAATTGGTGTGATGCTCATGAAACCCTGTCAGAGAACGGATGATGAGATGCTTTCTAACGGTAAATATTTTGTCAATTTTATAGTAAAGCCATTGACATGCAAAATAATGTACGCCGGGTCTAGTACAAAATTATCGAAAAAAGTATCCGTGACTAACCTACACAAACCTTAGTACGTGTATAGGAACATAAACATTGAAAATGCTGAAATTCTTTTACATTTTGTTTGCGTAGTTTTTACCCCATCGGCGTGCTCGTATTCGGCCGGTCAAACGAAGACTGTCGCGTAATTGGTTCTCTTTATACGTTTTGGTGCTCTTTTACTTCGGACACTTTTGAGCACGGACCCTACGTCCAGTAGTTGGTAGGCAATGAGTAAAGCTCGTTATGAAGGTTATACAGGTAAGCACATATTACGACGGGACGCATCAGGTCGGGCGTCAGCGCAAAAATTCACCTAGATCGCTTCTATACAATTTATATGAGTTTATTTGCATGATGATATCTCAGTCGGTAGTGAACCTACATGTTGTGACGAGGATCTAGGGTAATAAACTGATCTAATAAAATTTTCGAAAGCAACATAAATAACCTTCAAACCAATGATTTTCGATTAGGCCTCTTTGATTGAATCAAAATAGCTGGAAGCGAATATCTTAAAGACACTAACAATTTCGTAGACTAATATTAGGTTAAATTATTCCTTAGTACCTATTGACTATCATTTGATCTCTTGGAATGTTCCAGAGAAGGGGGACGAGAAATGGGACCGATTTATTTCGCTTTTGGGAGACAAGATTCGATTAAGAGGCTGGAACCGCTTTCGGGGAGGCCTTGACGTCAAAGGTAAGTAAACTAATAGATCTAATGTGCATCTGTAGATCTACAATACAACATTGCACACCAAAACAGAACATACATTTTAATAAAGATAAAGAATTACAAGTAGGTACAAAAAACGCGATCTAATCGCTAAAAAGCTATTTCTTCCAGACAATCTTAATTGAATCCTTTTCTTTTTGAACATATTTTCTTTGTTATATTATATGACTAAAGTAACTACGCTAAACTAAATAAGATCTTTAATTTGAAAGTTAAAAACCGGAACATGCGAAGGTTAATTGCAAAATGTGACTTTACATATTTTTATGTTATGACTACTTATGACCGAAATGTGTAGGTACCATTAGTCCCTTAGTTTTATGGACTTTTAATTAAATATTTCTTACTATATTCAAGGGTACTTGCACAAAAAAGGGTATGCGCTTAAACGTATTTAGTTATAGCTCTGTCTCTCACACTGTTCATACTAATGACAGTGACAGCATCACATCATATTTAAAAAAAAATCTAGTTCGTGAAATAGGAGTCGCGCTGCAATTCTGGCGGAGTACGGACGCGTGCGTATCAGCGCGTTGGGATTGCACGTTAGGGTGGAGCGAAACAAGCAAAAAAAATTTTTTTTTCCATTTTCTCGTTTCCTGTATCGTTAATCGATGACCCGATAAGAAAGCTTCATTCATACAAAAAACCAAAAATCTACGACTTTATTTTCCGGTGGCGCACCGTGTGGAAAGTTTATAAAAAACTTAGGTTTTTAGTTCTAAGTTGTACCCGAAAAATTTAAGTAATTTCGCAACTTTTTGTCATAAACATACTACTTATACTTTGTTCTTAGCCTTATCTCGCTTATAAATGTATTATTTTGTAGTTATATGTCATTAATTGGTGCTGCAAATATTTGCATTTTAGGCATTTCTTTCTTGAAATGCGATTCGCACAAAAATTTTCTTTGGTGGCATTTGGCTGCGATGGCACCGCTGTAAACACGGGACACAAACATGGAGTCATGGTTTTACTAGAAAAATACCTGAATCGATCTTTAAACTGGTGTTTGTGTTTGTTACACGCAAAAAAATTGCTACTTCCCCATTTGTTCTCCAGTCTCGACGACACTACAACAAGCCCTAATAGTTTTTCTAGTAGCAAAGGAAATAGATCAAAAAGTGTCTCGACTTGGAAGTAGAAGCAGTTGAATCCCATTCCCATAGAAATTTCGGTTCTGAAGACCGATTTGTTAAGCACCGATAAAAAATACCTGTATCTTTCTGCTGGAACGGTCTCATCAAACTTGGCTAACTAAGACCCAGGAAATCTGGCCCATTTTCGATGATTAACTTTCGGAAACAGGATTCTTCAGTTATATAATAATTGGAAAAGCAGAACCTACAAAAAATTTGTAGGAACTAGCCACTTATATCATGAAAGTTTACACTCCAAACTGGTTTGATACCCAGGGTATTTAATCAGTTTCTATGTCTACACAAAATAAGTAGTCAGCACAAGCTTCGTCAATAATAATACAACAGCCGGTAATCAGCAACATGCTTCGTCAAAACCTTAAATAAACAGATAGAGATCCGCAACATGCTTCGTCAACTGGTTTGATACCTATCATGGCAAAATCGTCTTGTAAATATGGTCCGATACATGTATTTAACATGATTAAAAGCTGTTTTTATTTGAGATGACCTGAAAAGCATTGTCTTAGAAACTATTCAAAGAAATGCATTTCTCGCACACCCAGAAAATATGTTGCTGGCTCTGTTACAAAATGATGAGTCACACGTAAGAGAACTGGCTGATCAGAGAGTTTTTAAGGGCAGAAATAAGTGCAAAGGGAAAAAAGTTCGCGAATTCCAACTTCCAGAACTAAAGGTTAATGCGGTAAGTTATTCTGATTTAATAGATTAAGCGAAAGAAATTATAACTGAACCCCCAATAACAATTTAATGTTTCGACACGAAATCTCAGTATTTTCATCAAAAAGATTGTGCTGGATCTACCCATTTAGGACATTAAAATGTATTTTTTTCTGTTTTTTGTGCGTATTATTCACATTTATTCATTCCTTTAGTAATTTTAAGCATCAATATAGTAGGAAAAATTTTAATATAGTCGTAAATAAAGTTTTATTTGTAAGCCCAAAAGTATTTTTTCTAAAATTCAGACCTAGTGCGCCACCTTAAGACATAGACTAAAATAGCTGAAATTTTGCATGAACACTTCTAATACGACGTATCATCGATTGATAATACAGGAATCTTAAAATTTTGATAACGTTTTTTTCACTCCACCCTATTGCACGTGGCTCCACCATTTTGTGAACTCTTTTGTGTTTTAACCTTAAAACAATCACTTGAGATTATAACCTACTTACATTGGCAAAACTGCCACTCTAGACTTAATAAATACTACTGATCATTTTCGTTCATGTACTATCCACATAACGAGACATTGGCTGAATTGTGATAACACATCGGATGCCACTAAACAAAAATTGAATTGAATTGAATAGTTCGTGAAATAATTATCACGCAGTCACAAAATGAACTTCATAGAAAATAACTCACTGTTCTCTTTATATCTTCTTAATAGAAAACAACGAAATGTGAACCTTTGAAACACAGGCTTAAAGTCATACAACTTGTTTGAAAAATATTCAGCTCCCGATCATTATTTTCTTTTAGTCTTGAAACTTCTAATAATAACATACCGCCGAAACTTCTGAATAATAATAATGTGATTTCAAAGATTAGGGGAGCCCACACAGAAAGTTTCGAAGTTGTTCAGAGCTAGGTACCTACCAGGTATTTTTTACTTTATTTTTGTTGTTGTTCAATCATTATTTACAAGGTATCTAAAGTAGGTATATAAAAACTTTTGTGTTGTTATATCATTCTTTAAAAATATTGGATAAAAACAATGCGAAGGTTAGTACAGTCAAGATCAACAAAGGTTCTTTAATATTACTTTAAGGGTATATTTTATTACTTTAAGGGTTGCTTGCATCAAAAAGCATAGGCTTAAAGTTCGGCCGCTAAAAGATTGCGTTTGACAGTTACCATAAAATTGTAAAAAACTAAATGAAAACTATAAATGCCGATCATTATTTTGTAGCTTTTTGAACTTAAAAGGGCAGCTAGTACCCTGTGTACTAGAGTGAGCACAGGTAAACAATATTTTCATTCGATTTTTTACAATTATTTTATGGTAACTGTCAAACGCAATCTTTCAGCGGCCGGACTTAAATTTTTTTAAATATGATTCTGTCTCTGTCATCACATCAGTATGAGCAGTGCGGTAGACAGGGCGTTCACTAAATATATTACTTAGGTTGGCTTACACATACAGGGTCCTTCTTAATATGCTGACACTTTTTTAAGGGGATACTCAGACCATCATACTGAACAACTTTCTCTATGGCACCAACATCGAAATCGCGAAAAAAAAATCTGCTGTCCCATACATTTTGCTCGAGTAAGTTTGCAGTTTTGTGTGGGACACAGATTTTTTTTTCCCATAGAGATAGTTGTTCAGTTTGATGGTCTGGTCATCTCCTTACAAAAGTGTCAGCATATTAAGAAGCACCCTATATAAAAGGCTTAAAGCCTTTTATTTGTGAAAGCCAACCTAAGAAAGTTTACTACGGTTTTTGAAGAGTTCTTGTTATTAATTGTTCATTGTCCACAGTACCAATACAGTTAATCCACTAAATATCCCCCCCCCCCCCTTTGAACCAAAAGTCTGGATACATGGTTTAAACCACATACTCTACAATGTTGTTCAGTTTCATGGGTAGAGTTTGTGGTTTACAGGTTAATTATACTTTTCCTTGCACCTGTATAACATATGACCCATGTTATCCCATCTTAGTACTTTGATATTTGTTCATAATTCCCTACATATAACATATGCAATGCATGCATTCCCTTGTATGCATACGTTATAATCACAACTTTTGTACGCAGGTGACATGACTGGCAGCCATTCCATTTACACGATGCACCAAGGTCACGAGATTATGTTTCACGTATCTACAATGTTACCGTTCTCTAAAGACAATAAGCAACAGGTCAGTAAAGCAATATTTTAGTGTAACTACTATGGATTTTACACCGTGGGCATTGCCACTGACGCCTAATTCACAAGGTAAAACAAAACTCTGAATCGCGCTAAGTTCTCACAAGTTCTAACTAACAACTGCGGCCGTAGCATGGCAGCGTGATATAGTGCTATCGCGCCTTAGCTCTCTTTCCATATTGCACGCGAATAACCGCTATAAAAGGCGTGATATAACCTTATCGCGCCGCTGCTGCTGTTGGACGTTATTTTAATATACATGCCTACTTGATATAAAGAAGTGGATCTCATTGAGTTAAATAAACTGAAAAACTACTTAGGTCGTAAATAAAGGACATCTGGCAAACTGAATAAATTGAAAATTAAAAAAGCAATTACCGTTTGAAAAGCTGTTTAAACGTCGATACGTACCTACCCTCTGCAGGGTATTGACCCGTTTTCTAACCTATTCTACTGTTCTTTGATGATCATGTTGTTTTAAAACAAATAGTTATAGTTAGGTACTAAATAAGTACCTATAGGTTTGTGTGAATTATTTATCTTCTCTTTGATGTAGTTCATACGGGAGGGGTATTATTTTGTAACTACCTACCCGATTCAGTGGCTATCAAATAAACATAGTGTTTTTGCCAGTTCTTAGTGATTCTGCTTCTTCAGACAATGCATGTGATAATCACAGAAACAAAACATCACTTACGAAGGAAAGTCTATAAGTTCGCGGCATGAAAGGGGGGGGTGAAATTGAACATGAAATTATTTTTCCTAGTTGATATTTATTCTCCATCAACCCTATACACTTTTCAGTTCTTTCAAATAATTTGTTTAAACAACGAAATAAAAAAAGATTTGTCATGGTCTTCAAAATAGGCAGAAATAGCTGACTTTACTTCGTTGTCTTCAATGAATTGCTTTCAACGAAGTTTTTTTCCATGTTTGGAAAGAAATAATAATCACTGGGGGCCAAATCTGCACTATAGGGTGAGTGGTTCAAAGTTTCGTAGCTACATTTGTGTAATGCACCCATCGCAAGATAGCTCATGTGAAAGGATGCGTTGTCGTGCAAAAAAAGAAGCACACCCCGAGACTACAATCTCCTTCTTTTTTCTTTAATTGCCTCTTTAAAATTGTGTAGTTACGATGCGTAGTATTTCCCGTGATATTGACACCTTTATCTTAATAATCGATCAATAAAATGCCAGAAGCCGTGGTGGTCCAGTGGCAAGTAACCTTGCCTTCTGTGCAGGAGGGGATGATTCGATCCCCGTCCAGGCCGACTCGTACCAATGAGTTTTTTGGAATTTATGTAAGATTTGTAACACCACTGGCTTTTCGGTGAAGGATAACGTTGTGAGGAAACCTGCGTGCTTCAATTACGCATGTATTGTACCCACTGTCCATTATAAGTGGGATCAGCTCACTCCCCGTCACATAAGACAGAGTTTCGGTACTTGTGAAACGTGGATGTTCTGAGGTTTCAGAATATCTCTGAATACCCCCTCGGGGAATATAGTCGTGAGCGTATGCTATGCTACCCAAAAAACTGAAGCTATAATCTTTTCGGCCGATTTTGACATCTTAAGATGAATTAATCATTAAGATTTGAATATCTTAAGAGGTGCTGCACCTTTTTTAACCCAGGTTCATGGTGGTGAACCCAAGTTTCATTTCCAGTCACAATTCGGCTTCTAAACTCATCCCTGTTCTCACTGCACAGGTTCAAAAAGTCCCGCGAACACAACGCGCTGCTGTTTCTGAAGCAGTGTAAGCATTCTCTTACCGATTGCCTTGTTTGTCATAAGGTTAAAACTTTGTATTTATACTAGTTGCATTGAGTCACCAAGTAGTGACATGTAAAAAAAATCTCCTCTCCCCTTTCTAACCCCTCCATTCCGCGAACTTTTTGACTCGCCCTCGTAAAAAATGCCTAGTACAGTCATAATATAATATAAACGGAAACTTACACAATAGCCATACTGGTTCATAATCATAATACAGGTATAGGTACCTATCTACTTAGTTGTAAGTAATATGAAGGGTATCGTTTGAAATTTGAAACCAAACGTTTTGTAGTAGGCTGCTATAATCATGATCTTTTAATCCAATTTGTCTAAAGGTTAGGGGATAACCTTTCAAATCATGGACCTTTAAAAAATCTTAATTTGAAGATTATCGGAAAACTATTTCAGGTCGGTATTATTCACCGGCTTATTATCCAGTCTATAAAAGATTGAGAAATAACGAATATTAAATCCACGGCAGCGTCGATGCATTCTACCATTGAGCTATACAACGTGTTAATGAATTAACGCAAAACTAGAAAGCAGTTTGTTTAGAATCGAGATCAGAATCGAATTATCATGTTTTCAACATAGGTAATTTTTTTCAAAATATTAAATAATTTGTTTGTAAAATTTAAAATTTACTGTACTCGATCTCAACCCACCGCACGGGCATACTCACCCTACTTACTACCAAAACAAGATTCTTAAAATGTATCCACGGGTACGCTAGCGCTTTCATTCATTGCTGAAATGATAACAAATCATTTTAATGCGAAAACTTAAAATGTGAATAACTTAAAATTTTTACAATTAAAATTATGAAATTATTGTTTCAATCTAATTATTTTGTTGTAAATCAGTTGGGGTGTATGCACGAAGGGGTGTATTAGGTTTTGCGCTTATTTATTAACACGTTGTATACACACGGCGACACATCAAGGTACGCAAAACCAAAACAAGCTTGCCGCGCGTAGGTAGAGTAATGTTAACGTCGCGCGGCCAACTTATGTTTGATGTGCGTAGCTTGATGAGTACTACATAGGTAGGTACTAGAGGAGACACTGCATTACGCTGTCACATTCAAGTGTGACAGGGTCACCGCACTTCACTCAGTCACCAGCTAGATTCCATTTCACCCGCCAGCTCTCCTCCTACCCGCATATGGCACGTGACGTTTGTTTGTCGTGTCTCCTCTAGTACGTAGTACCTACATAATCCGTGAGTTTCTAACTAGTCAGATCGGCAACCAATTATCAAACGTCAAAATGCGCGCTTTGTTTGAAAAATTTTACTAAGTAATGAATAGTAACGTCATTGTTTTGTATCTTCGTTTCGATTCTTTTTTGCTACAGAAATACTGAAAATGTAAATTTAGCATGGTTTTCAAACTTTTTTTTTATGAGAATATAAAACTAAAATATATTTTACGCAGTCAACTCCCCTATTAATAACTCAATGTGTTCTACAACGTCATTACACATTTTTTCAACGTCATTTCATTACAATTACACAATGAAAATTTAGAACGAGGATGGCCTCAAGCCGTTTCATAAACTTCTATTTTTTGTAATAATTTATCTTAACCATAAAATGTTGTTCACAGCTGGAAAGGAAGAGGCACATCGGTAACGACATAGTGAATATTGTGTTCACAGAAGATTCAGTCCACAATACATTTAATCCGCAGTGTGTCAAAAGTCACTTTACTCGTATCCTTTTGTATACATACAATAGCTTTTGTCGTCCTTTGTTTATACAATGTTATCCTTTTCGATACCGCGATACGACAGTATTTACTATCTTCTGTAAAATAACAATTTCGGATATATTTTATGGAGCTATAAACACGTAGGATATTGGCAATAAAATAAGTTACGTAATGTATATCTACGTACATAGTACGCTCGACGCATAGTCAACAATCATAACAATATTGTATTCGATAGCTTATCATTATCATAAAAAGAGAACTTTAAAATCTGAAAACTGTTTACCTACACTTTGTTCTATGTTAAATAGAAATAAAATCATAATCACAAAAAAAAGATTTTAATCTGAAAAGCCTAACTCATTGGCTGAAAAACGTACGTAAAGAAAATTTCGAATGCTATTAGATTTTAAAAGTTTACAATGTTTTCTTAATTTTAATTTAAGGGCGATGAGAAACTTTTTTTTAAGAAAAGTAGCCAGTAGTAAAAAGCCTAAAGCATTTATTTAGATTACAAGCAGATTTAATATCTCCTTGATGCGAAAGTTTTTTGCCTAGCTGGAGATCTATCTACTACGTAGCAGGTTTTGACTCTCGGATGGCAGCTTTATTTTCCCACTAGTGGACCGTGCCGAGTGTTCCTTTGCTGTATTTTATGGCGTTTGAACTCCGTTTCGCTTGGCCTACTTTCAAGTGGCATGGTATACTTAACCTTTCCTAGTAAGATAAAACTTGAAAAATTATGTCTCTCATCCATCCTATTGAAACAAAGTTTAAGTATTTTTATATCATTCTTTGATCATTTAAATTCCTAAAAATATTTCAAATACCTTGTCTACACACATAATGTTAATTACGTAAAACGTTCAATATGCAGAATGTCTCTAATATACCTAAGTATTTTTTTAGAAATAGGTAAATATAAATGTTATGTAAACCTATTTATTCTTCGGACGATGTCCAAAAATAGTTTTTAAAACTAAAGCCTCTAATTATTTGATGACTCAAACTAAAATAAACAAACAGCCAGATTATCTCTATTCTGTTTTACAACTAAGTACTTTTCACATCGCAACTCTTTTCAGAGATCACTTTTAAATAATAATCCTTATAAATCCAACCAGACATATTCGCCGTAGTATCAGAGGTGGAAGGGGAGGGGTACAGACTGAGTGTGTATAGTGACGACACGGTGCCCCCCTTCGGCCCCTCGCTACCCTGCCCGCCGGTTTTCAACGACCCTCAGCTCTTCAGGGAGTTTTTACTGGTAACTATCTGATAAATTCGCCGCGATATCAGAAGTGGGATACTATAGGATTGAGAGCGTCAGTGACGCGTTGTTGTTGAGGTATAAGAGTATAGAATAGACACTCAATTAGGGTCTAGTTTCGAATCTGCACGGACCACATACAATGTACCAATACGTTTTTCAAACGTATGTACGTAAAACCTACTGCTCTCAAACGGTGAACGAAAACATCGTGAGGTGTAGTCCCCCAATCCGCATTGAGCACGCATAGTAGACTGATGTCCATACAACCTCCTTGAGTGTAGGCCTGTGCCCTGCGGTGGGACTTGGGTAGTACCGTAACGATCGCTACCCTGAACGCCGTTCTTCAACGACCTCTTGGTCTTCAGGAAGTTTTTACTGGTAACTATCTGATAAATTCACCGCGATATCAGAAGTGGAATGGTGACAATGACAGTATGAGATGGTGCCGTCCTTTGGCACTGTTTACTATGGTGCAGTGGCTATACTGTTACTGAACAAGTATAGCCACTGCACCATAATAAATAGTCACATGCAAAGGGCCCTCCGCTTCGCAGCTTAAATAATTACCAAGAATACGGCGAATTTATATTCAAATACTGACCTCGCCCCACAGTGTTTACGGAACCCGAAAATTTCCTAACTTTCTATCGTATTTGTTCTCTTATTGTCTCAACAAAACCCAACCTCTGACAATAATAACAATTTAGTATAGATCAGCCAACCCAAAATTTAATTAATGGCGTTGAGTAATTTTTGTTACCATTTCGTTCCAAAAATAGCTGAATTTCTTGCTCTAAAATCAACTTTATTCATGTCCTCCATAGGTGAAACTGATGAATGGAGAGAAGGCAGCGTTTCAGACGCCAACGTTCGCACTGAAGCGGCAGCGGACCCTTGATACACTCATACGGGATATCTACGCGGAACACTGCTCCGATCACAAGGTGGTGAGTCTCAGAAGACAAAACTTTGATAAAATCGTAGTTTTCATTCTGGGGGTTCTGTAGACAGATGAAAAGGGAATTATGGGTGTCTCTTCGGTGTCTGTCTATTTTGATTTTATTAATGTTCACCACGTAAACATTTACAGACAATTAGAACGAATATAATTTTAATTACTGTACTGATGCCAAAAGGATAATTAATGTCATGATTGATGCCATGTCAACCTCTTTTCCAAGCACGCCATTTGAATCCGACGTTTTTAGAATCTCGAAATTTGTAATTACTTAAAATTGCCGTGTCAGTTACAATTTTATAATCATCTGATACTACTACTACCAACGATATTAACGTACCAGTAAGTCAAGGACTACTTCGATAAATTTTCATGTAAATGTCGTGTGTCCAGCGAGTAAGGTTTCTATAATGATTCTAATGTCAGTGGACGGGTGTCGTGACGTCACGCAAGCCGACGCGGTCGCCGAAGAACTTTTTGGTGATTTATGATCGAGATGCATGTTCGCGACGTGTGCTTGAAATGGCACACACGGTGCGGTTTAACACCGCATCGTCGAGAGTCAACTTTTGGCGCCAGACCGATTGTGGCATTCTCCTTTTTTACATTACGGCCATTTGCTGCGCAAAACTCCACCGTACCCACTCGAATTAATTGAGCTTATGTGCATTAAAGCCGGCTTTTTGTGAAATTTACTACCAGTTAGAGAGGTTTCAATACTTTTTACCTTTTTGTGGTTCAATTACTTACGCCAAAAGTTTAATCCGGAGTAGCTAGAGCGTCTACTAATGCGCTCAGTTTTGCCAATCTATCCATCAAACCGTCTCTGTGAGGCTGTTTATCCACCAGCGCCATCACCGAGAAACGAGATTATTTCTAGCCGAGTTCAATGGAGAGTTTGATGACGGGACGGCGTACAGTGGACTATTCTGTGAAATGAACAGTAAATGTACCATGTATCGTTACTTCGGCAACATCTTGCTCTCGGTATTGGCTCAGTGACGGCGGCGGTTGAAAAATGCTCTCACAGGCGTCTCACCCGTAAAAGTTCTACAAGTACCTACACAGCGTCGCACGCAGCTAAAAACCCAATCATACCTTAGTGAAAGGGAACGATTGGAAAAAGAAACGTTCATTCTTTCCAATCATTTTGGTGGGGACTCTTTATCTTATCTTATCATGACGGCTGACATCCCAGCACCACTTCGACGCAGTGGGATCTTTTGTGTTGATCCATAGATATTTATTTTCTTCACCTTTCAAAAATATAGTAAATGATGGGAGGCGATACCGTTCCGGGGAAGAAATCTGTAATCACCCGGTTTTGGAGATCCATCTCCAAGGAGGCACATGCGTTCAGCCGCCAAGACATCGCAGTCACACAGGATATGTTCCATCTTTCCGAGGCCCCCCTAAAATAATAATATGGGAGACTCATATGATTCAGGAAAAACTCGCTAATTACTTTAGAACGTTTATTACAAACACGGTTCACTTTAGTTTTACAATGAAAATAAGTTTACGAATAAGAGAGGTGGGTGGAGGCCACGGACGCGTGCGCGCTCTAGCCGGTCGCTAGGCGGACTCTCGCTGCGCACGAGACTGGCGAGCGAGGGGACCGAACTACGGCGCGGGTGGCGGGCGCGGCGGTTGTCGCTAGGCAACAGCGGGTAGAGCCGTTGGTAGCCTACCACGAGAGGCCCTTATGGGTAAGGTGGACGTTTTACAAACGCGGTTTACTATATACTCCCCCTCTAGTTCAGGAGGACGCCCTCGTTCCTGGACTAGGAACATATGAATTCCTACCTTAATACGTCCACGATTCCTCTTCGGAACAACGGGTTGCGGATGAGAGTCATCATTACCTTGGTAACGAGTGAGATCTTGTAGGTGAAACTTACCTAAAGCAATGTTAGGTTGGTCAACCCACACGGAATATTGTTCTATCACGTCGTCACGTATCATCTTATCATTTTCAGTTTTCATCTTCATCATCTTGTTAGCGGAATCCGTTTGTAAGGGAGGCACTGTTAATGCTGTTGCTGGGTGCTTACCTGTTTCGATCTGTTGCTGCGAACCTGGAGTTGAGGCTCCCCCTGCTTTGAAGGTCTGAGCGTGTTCGGCGACTACATTAGCGAGAGCTTGTTCCTCTGCTGGGAGAGCATATAGTGTATGACCGAAAGTACAATCTTTAGCGGCGGTATTTAACAACGCCGTACCCGAGACTCCCAAAATTTCAATATTAAACATAGGGCGCAAACCACGGCACCCAGTGGGCAAATCACAGTTGTCACTACATGATACATCACCACTACAGAATACATCAGTACTACCAACATTGGTACAAACATTTTCAACTTTTGAACAATTTTGGTTACAATCTTTTTCTACTACACCGGCTGAAGGGTTAACACAGTTTGTTGAAAAATCGTTACATGAATTCTGAACAGAAACATCTAAAATATTAGTGGGGCGTACAATTTTTGAAAAATTTTGGTTACTACCCTTTTCCACTACACTGACTGAATTTGATGAAAAATCTGAATTATTTATACTGGTACATATAGGTTCAATTTTTGACAAATTTAGGTTACCACATTTTCCCACTACACCGTCTGAACGGTTGATACAATTTGTTGAACAATCATTATACAAATTCGGAACAAAAACATTATCTAAAATATTAGTGGGTGGGTTAAACTTTAGTAACGTAACCTCGGACGGGTTAACATTTTCCCCGCCACCAGTAGAAGGGTTACTAATATTAGCGGCAAAGTCAACATCAACATTTTTGTTAGTTACGAAATCATTATTTGAATAGTTACCATTACAATATTGTATTTGTTGTGCACTAGAGTCATTAAAATTCAAATTGTAGCAATTTGATGAATTTTGGGTTTTATTATGATTTTTGCACTCACACACGCGCGAATGTGGGGTTTCTACCCCATAGACACTGTTTTTATTATTATTTTTAGCATCACTGTACACTACTGGACCCGAGTTAGAAAAACGAAACTCACAGAACGAGCAGTCGGGGCGCTTAGTGACAAGCGGCGGTGCAGGCGGGCAGGAGGCGGGGCGCGGGGCGGTGTGCGTGGCTGTTGCCAACGGCGCGTGCGGCCCTGCGGGCGCGCGTCTTGGCGGCATGGCAACCGATTCCGCGCGAACGAAACCGGCGTTTTCGAATCCGGAACTTGATGTCTTTCTCTCCCCCTGGTCGAAAGAATTTTCTATGTTTCTAGCATGGGTAGATGTGTTGAAATCTTCGGCGTCGAAGAATGACGGTGTTGGTCTTGGTGTCGACGCCTTGGTCTGGTCGTCCAATACGGATAGCAGTATTTCTTTGAACGCTTCCGTTTGGGACTTCTGGAGAGATATTATTAGTGAAGCGGCCCATTCGGGCGTGAAGGTCGTGTCGGCAGCGGCACGTGTCGATGCATCGTCGGCGTCGGTGCGAGGCACTCGCGACGTCGGAGGTGGCTCCGCATCGTCAAAGGAGCGGGAATAGGCGGCAGCAGAGGAAGACGGAAAACGTTGCTCATCTTCTCCACTACCGAGGCGGCTACGGCATCTCGTCGTAAACCACATTGAAGATTCATCACCGGCGTCGGTGCGGGGCACTCGCGACGTCGGAGGTGGCTCCGCATCGTCAAAGGAGCGGGAATAGGCGGCAGCAGAGGAAGACGGAAAACGTTGCTCATCTTCTCCACTACCGAGGCGGCTACGGCATCTCGTCGTAAACCACATTGAAGATTCATCACCGGCGTCGGTGCGGGGCACTCGCGACGTCGGCGGCGGCACCGCGTCCTCATCAAAGGAGCGGGAATAGGCGGCAGCAGAGGAAGACGGAAAACGTTGCTCATCTTCTCCACTACCGAGGCGGCTACGGCATCTCGTCGTAAACCACATTGAAGATTCATCACCGGCGTCGGTGCGGGGCACTCGCGACGTCGGCGGCGGCACCGCGTCCTCATCAAAGGAGCGGGAATAGGCGGCAGCAGAGGAAGACGGAAAACGTTGTTCATCTTCTCCACTACCGAAGCGGCCACGGCATCTCGTCGTAAACCACATTGCAGATTCATCACCGGCGCCGGTGCAGGGCACTCGCGACGTCGGCGGCGGCACCGCGTCCTCTTCAAAGGAGCGGGAAAAAGGGGCAGCGGGGTCAGACGGAAAACGTTGCTCGTCTTCCCCACCACCGAAGTGGTCACGCCTTCTCATGACCGGCATTTAGGTACACTACGCACTATATTTCCTCCAAAACGTTGGGCGCCACATATGGGAGACTCATATGATTCAGGAAAAACTCGCTAATTACTTTAGAACGTTTATTACAAACACGGTTCACTTTAGTTTTACAATGAAAATAAGTTTACGAATAAGAGAGGTGGGTGGAGGCCACGGACGCGTGCGCGCTCTAGCCGGTCGCTAGGCGGACTCTCGCTGCGCACGAGACTGGCGAGCGAGGGGACCGAACTACGGCGCGGGTGGCGGGCGCGGCGGTTGTCGCTAGGCAACAGCGGGTAGAGCCGTTGGTAGCCTACCACGAGAGGCCCTTATGGGTAAGGTGGACGTTTTACAAACGCGGTTTACTATAATAAAAATTTTTAGCCGATGCTGTCACGTCGCGCGTTATCGGACGTGTGGTCTGGCGGCGCGGGCGCAGGTGGAGCGGGAGCGGC
The DNA here is from genome assembly GCA_963924505.1 of Agonopterix alstromeriana. Taxonomy (NCBI): domain Eukaryota; kingdom Metazoa; phylum Arthropoda; class Insecta; order Lepidoptera; family Depressariidae; genus Agonopterix; species Agonopterix alstromeriana. The sequence continues at coordinate 5,299,654 of OZ004665.1, read as the reverse complement.
ACGCACCGAGAGGTTCCTGCACGTCGGTCAGGCGCTGAAGTTAGATGCAGTCCTCCGCGGCGATGCGCCTACTAGCCTGGTCTCTACCGGTCAGTGCAAGATCATAATAACTGTCGTAGAATAAGAATGAGATCGGAAAGCAAGAATAGAATAGCCAAGTATATTGGAAACGCTCTGCTTTAGAGTAAGCAAGACAACTATAGATTTCTTGATTTCGACCCCATTCTTTATCTTTGCGGGTCAAATTTCTAAAAGATATAGTGAAGATGGGCAATGATGGATGATGTCTTCAGAAAAAATCGGATAATCATGTCATAAGACATGAGCGTGTCAAAAATAACAACACTGTACAACATAAAAATGAGCAAATCAGCAGATTAAAATATGAGATTGCCATAATACTTCCCCATTACAGCATCCTTCTATATTCTTCTCCCTGAGAGTAGGTCTGTGCCTTGCAATGGTTCGTGTAAAGACTGATGATGATGATACCTTGTCGATCTTACTCGTATAACTTGCGCTGGCTCATAATATAAATGCTGGCAGGTTCGGGCGGGTACCGGCGGGCTCCGTGGGAAGGCAAAGTGTGGCGCTCCGCCCCGCTGCCCGCCTCGCCGGTCTGCGCTGAACAACTGGCTGAAGGACGACTGCTGCTGTCTACCACCTCCAACACCTACATCTTAGAAGGTACGGTGGAAGATGTTGGCACATTACGTACGGCAAGCACGTACCCCGAGAGAACGGGAGGGTATACTAAATGATCATTTGAAGCATTTGTCCATAGATTGTCCTTTGGCCGCGCCGGTTTTGTTCTCAGGCAGCATGTAGCAGCACTCGTTGGTAAATGGATACGCATACACCAACGCGCCTTATAGTAGTGTACTTATCGCAGCACATTGTATGAAGCTTTGTCTCTGTGGGGTTTAACCCATATTTACTCATGTGCTTTTAGCCCACTTAAGGTTACTTTTGGCATTTTTACGATAGTAAGTCCTACATGGCCCCGGTTTCCAACAACTCTATTCAGCAGTGGACGATGATGATGGGTAAAACAGGGTATGCCCGTAAACTCCTTCAGAATCGCGAGCTACGACAATCTTTGTCCACCTACTTGCCCTAGCTACTTGCTTGTAGCCTTTTACCCTCCCCAATGCCAACTAAAACGTCTCTAAAATGTTAACGTTCACCGTTTCCAGAAAGCGGCACAACCAAAGTAGTCCTACGATGGGAAGGATGCGTCCGCGCAGCTCGCGTGACGGAACGGGCGGGTTTGTTCCGGGTGGGAGCGCGGGTGGCGGGGGGCGGGTCGACGACGGGCGGGGCGGGGGGCGCGGGCCTGTACGCGCTGCCGCTGCACGAGCTGTGCGCAGGCGCGTGGGCCATGAGACCGCTGCAGGACTGCAAGCATGCGCGCCTGCCGAGGACTAAGACTGCGCACTGTTTTGATGTTCTTGAAACTGGTTAGAAGAATGATTACATTTGGTTTACTTAAAGTAGTTATTGTTTTTGACGAATGTAAAACTTTTCTCTAATGGGAAAATATGAATTACCATCTTGTAGAATGTGGTCTGAAAGAAGATGTAGTATGGTTTGGCCATGTGGAAAGAATGAGCGAAAGTAGATGGACGTATGAAATTTACGAGGCAAGTGTGAATGGAATGGTTGAAAGGGAAACGCACGTACGTTGACCAAATCGTATGCATACTGAAGGGCCAAATAAAATGTACCCGGAACCGACTAGTATGGTGGATATGGATAGCCGGTGATATGTATGAAAATATAAAGATAACATTGAACTATTTTGTACTACATGCTAGAACTAACACGACAAACAAACGTCGTGCGCCACATGAGGGTGAAAGAGATTGCGATAGCGATTTACTAAGAAACTGTAGCGATATCGCAACAAAGAATGGAACAGTGTTGTGACGTGCAGTGCAGTGTTATGTCTAGTACGTAGTACATATTACATAATAGTTCTGAAGGAAATAAGGCTGAAGGTCACCCAAAGGGCGATGGAGAGGACTATGCTCGGAGTTTCCCTACGAGATCGAATCAGAAATGAAGAGATCCGCAGAAGAACCAGAGCAGCTGACATAGCCCAAAGAATTGCTAAACTAAAGTGGCAGTGGGCGGGGCACATTGCTCGCAGAACCGATGGCCGATGGGCCCGAAAGGTTCTCGAGTTGCGACCGCGTACCGGAAAGCACAGCGTGGGTAGGCCCCCCACAAGGTGGACCGACGACCTGGTGAAGGCGGCGGAAACCAGTTGGATTAGGGCAGCGCAAGACCGGTCGTTATGGCAATCCTTGGGGGAGGCCTTTGTCCAGCAGTGGACGTCCATCGGCTGAGATGATGATGATGATGAATAGTTCAATGGAAATTAATTGATTATTAACTTTTAAGGCGAAGGCGGTAAAACAACGCTAGCGATAGCAGTTGGCAGAAGAGTGTTGCTCCTGATCGAAGAACCAAAGACTGATAATGAAATGGGATTTGAATATACGCATATCAAGGTAATATTACATTTTTTGTAAGGCATAATTAAGGGAAGAACAGATTTCACATAATTATACTAAACAGATTGTTTAAATTTTCAGGATATACAACTAAGTGAATCGCCAGTACTGATTAAACTAATGGACGGTGAAGTGGGGATCATGGTTGTAGGATACAAACATCATTGGGAAGTTTTAGAATCCAGTACCGGTCAGGTAAGAATTTAAAACTGCAGATCTACTTAAACAAACACAAGTCAAATCAAAGGTCATGTAGACAAATCTTCGCCTTCACACCCTCTTTCGTAAGAAGTCATGTGGTCTGAGCAGAACGTCTAGCATGATTTCTCTACACGCGCGCGACTCTGCTTTTTTGCATACTACAAGTCGCGGCAAGCGCGGCTTGCGCTCTCTGAAAAGCGCGGAAACAGGTTATTTTGTATGCAGCGAAGGAGAGTCGCGCGCGTGTAGAGTAATCATACTGGACGTGCAGGTCTGAACAACTTAGATTTTGCAAGAATATTATTTGAGAGGTGTGCCAGAACTGCCCAAAGTAGAGATCCAGTCTCTCCCTACCCCTCTGGGGAAAAGGTGTGAGTTTCTGGATGTATGTAATACTAGCTTTTGCCCGCGACTTCGTTGGTGTGGATTTCGAAAAACTTCAAAACCCCGTTGTACACCCTTTCTCAGTGCACCCTTATGTCTGTAGAATACATATTCGGATTCTGAATTCTTCAGTGGTTTAGGCTGTGGCGTTGTCTGTTAATCAGTCAATCAGTCCCGGAACTGTTTTATGAGTATAGATTTTATGAATAATTGCAGATAGTAAAACGAGCAGAAGGTTCAGAAGACTGCGGACCTCGCCGCGGCACTCTCGTGAACGCACTCCGCATCGGGGATGAGAGAGACGGACAGATCGTTCTATGTTACAATCGTAAGTACTATATAACAAAGCATTTCATCTCTTATTCCTTAGAGCATAGATTTCAATTTCATTTACTAGACAACATTACCACAATGGATTATGATGTTTATTCTCTTGCAGATACGTGCCATTTTGAAAGAATAACTAGTAAAGGTTTAGAGAGTGATAGCGAATATGACTTCCATTGGACAACAGTGCCTGCTGCAGTTGGTAAGATAATAATTCATTTTCTTCATATTTGTTGTACGTAGTAGGTAGGTTAGTTACTCTGAGATATTACATACAGATTTGTTCGATATATTTTAGATCGGTATGATAATTCTCTTAAAAATCGCCAGCGTACTCGTATTGAGACGGAACCTACACAGGGTGTTAAAAAGTTAGGTAAACAGTTACTTTAGGGGGTGATTTTGCCCATGATACTGAACAACTTTCCCCAAGAAACCTTAGGAAATTCGCAAAAAGAAATTTGGACTCTCCATACTAAATGCAATCAGCTGATCGAACGTTTCTATGAGAAATTGTATTTTTTTTGTGAATTTCCCTTTTTTCTTTGGGAAAGTTGTTCAGTATCATTAGTACAATCACCCACTAAAGTGATGCAACGGTCTACCCTAACACCCTTACAAATATATAGTCACTAAATATTGACGAATATTCTGAATATGGTATTCCTACCTATTTAGAATATGTCTGCACCTCCTCGGTAGATTATACAGGATGAAATTGATATCAATGAAGTATCTCTTAGTTGAAAAGGATACTCCTTTTAAACTAAGAGTCTACCCATCAAACTAAACAACGTTTAATATGGGAGCAAACCAATCGGAGCACAAAAAGAAATCTGCTGTTGCATACATTTGAGTCGAGTTGGCATTGCAGGTTAGTATGGAACAGTACTTTTTTTTTTGCTCCGATCTGTTTGCGCCCATAGTAAAAGTTGTTCAGTTTGATGGGTCGACTCTTAGTTTAAAGGATGCTAATGATATCAATTTCACCCCGTAATGTTAAGCAAGTCGGTAACGAACCTTTTGGATAATAGATATAGGGCCCTTCTTAATATGCTGACTCTTTTTTAAGAGGATGATCAGACCATCAAACTGAACAACTTTCTCTGGGACCAACATTAAAATCAAGAAAAAAACAGCTGCTCGATACAAATGAGAGCCAAATGTACGGGACAGCTGATTTTTATTTCGCGATTTCGATGTTGGTCCAATAGAGAAAGTTGTTCAGTTTGATGGTCTGATCATCCCCTTAAAATATACAACGTGTTAATAAATAAGCGCAAAACCTCATACACCCCAACTGATTTATTACAAAATAATTAGATTGAAATAATAATTTCATTATTTTGATAGTTAAAATTTAAAGTTATTCACATTTTAAGTTTTCAGGCAAAAATGATTTGTTATAATTTCAGCAATGAATGAAAGCGCTAGCATGTTCATGGATACATTTTAAGAACCTTGTTTTGGTAGTAAATAGGGTGAGTGTGCCCGTGCGGTGAGTTGAGATCGAGTTCAGTAAATTTTAAATTTTGCAAACAATTTATTTTATATTTTGAAAAAAATTACCTATGTTGAAAACATGATAATTCGATTCTGCTCTCGATTCTAAACAAACTACTTTCTAGTTTTGCGTTAATTCATTAACACGTTGTATATGAAGGACGCTGTATAGTAGTTATCGGTCTACGAACAAGACCCTACAGTAATCGGTGGGTGGGAAAATTATTCGTTTCGCTTTTTTAGGGAAAAATTTATGTCAGTCTAAGGGCCTGTTTCACCACTTTTGGATAAATTCTTGTTAGCTTATCCGGCAGCTCATTTTACATATTTTGTATGAAGAATATGTCAAATTAGCTGTCGGATAAGCTAACAAGAACTTATTCGGAAGTGGTGAAACAGGCCCTAAATATTTCACATTATAATAACTTATTTGATGTATTGTTACAGTGTGTGCATTTCCGTACATAATGGCGTTTGCGGAAGATTTGTTAGAGATACGACTAGTAGCTAACGGATCGTTGGTGCACGCTGCTTGCATACCTGGCCTGAAGTCACTCTGTGGACGAAGAGTAAGTAAATGACAACTAAAAGAATGGTCATTATAGAGACAAGAGTCAACACTCAAAAAGCGGGAACGAAGCAAATTTTTTGTGTAAAATCGCCTCGTCCGACACCCGTGGGAAGATTGAGGTCGTCTATTTTGAACATACATTCATTTATGCACTCTCAACTTTCGATTTGTTCGAGATTAGCTCTTAACTTTGGAGCTGATCTTGAACGGATCGAAGGTTCACAAAGTTATGTTATAAATATAAAATTATGTAGGTTCTTGATCACCCCGCAAGGGATTATCGTGAGTTTATGTATATACTTATGTATAAATTTAATATGAAAGAATGTTAGTCGAACTTCACCTAAAGCTAACAATAACATTAATCTTCAGGAATGTAAAATATTATATAAAAAAAAACTATAAGTGTAGTGTGTCGCTCGCATATACTTACAAACTGTCATTATTAATTATAGATAAGAGCGTATCGCCAACAAACTGTTTTGCAGTTTGGCGAATTTGTATTTTATTTATAGCAATTGTAAGAATAAAGTTAAATAAATAAAAAATAATTTAAAAAAAAACCGGAACCATACAAAATCGTCGCTCTACCCGGTAGATTGACGGTGAGGGTACCATTCTTTCCAGGATATATTCTACGTGGCGTGCGCTCCGGAGTACGTGCCGCTGAGCCGTGAAATAGACCCGAGCCTGCTGCTGCACGACTACGACCTGATGCGGCAAATGAACAAGCAGTGCGGACCCTACTCCGTCGACGAGGACGACACCCACGAGAACAGGTAAGTTCTACTACAAATAATTTAAATCGCACTGAACTTGGCTCCTCAGCAATACTGAAATTCTCAATCTTTAATTTGATTTAAAACAGCACAACGTTGCTATAACATGTCCAATAATATTTGGATACATAAAATAATAGTCCATCCGAACACAGAACATTTGACGACCCGGTATGTTGGAGTAAACTGTTACCACGCAAATCCAGGGACCTGGTTTCGAATCCCGGTTCGGTCAGGATATTATGTTTATGCAGTTGTTAAATGGTTTCTATAATAAAAAGTCTTCAAAAACCAATGTTTTTGCCTACGTCCTTCCCCAGGGTTCAAGCAATCTCTATACCAAACTGCATCAAAATTCGTTTAGCTGCTTAGCCCTGGAAACGTAACAGAGAGACAGACAGACACTTTATATTAGTATGGATACTCTACGTTAAATTGTCAGATTAACGAATATGTGCCTTACTGCTTAACAAACAGAGGCGACCCTAGCAGCCAGAACAACCGAATAATGTCGGAGACCAACTCAGCGTCAAGCAGAAGTAGTTCCATATCGTCAGAACAGGAGAACATGCGACCTCCTCTACAACGCATGGCGCCTATCTCACCGCCGAGTTCACCGCAAGGTATTTAAGATTTTTATATCATTACTACACCTCTCTTCTAGAACCGGTACCAAACTAACTCTCCACACACAGGCCACAGGCCACAGGCATGTCATGCAGTGTGGCAGATTTAATGTAAAGAAACTTTTTTGTAATGTCTTTTGGATAAAGAAATAATTTACCTAGGCATCGCCATGCTAGTCTGTCCATAGCATCTATGGTTCATAGTCAATTTGGTTGAGCTCTGATCAAGTCTGAATTATTATGAATTAGGTCGAATTCAACCAAAATGGTTTGAATGAATTCATTCCATCTATTTCATTCCAAATCCATTCCACCTATTTCAATTAATCTGAAATTAAAATCCGGTGGAATTATGGAAAAGGGTACCCAATATTCCAAAAGTCTCGGCTCACTTACTTGCCTTTTAGAGAGGTACAAGCAGGGTGGGTAAAAATCAATGTTTAACCTTTGCCATAAATAAATTCCGAAAAACTACGATTATTTAGATTCCAGTAAAATTTTTCTAAACAGTGAATAAGACCTTGCGCAGCCTACAGACAATTCACGACCGACTTTATTAAAATTAGATTAGAACTATACGCATAGAATTTTCCTATTTAGCGTTCCATGCAATCTATCTTCACGGAGTGCATAATGTTCATAGTCGTTCTGTTAGTACTTCCAGAGAACAGCGGCCGTTGCGTGCGCATCTACAAGATCCCGCAGAGCAACTTGAGCGCCGGCGCGTACCAGCGGCAGTCGGTCTCCGCAGACCAAGTCGTTACTTCTTACTTCTCTGATAGGTGAGCTACTATTTTATATGTATAGATAGTCAACCAATTTGAAATGCACACCACATTAAAACCTTGTCAGATGATACTATTTGCAGTTATGTTTCACAAAATGTTGTTTCAAGAAAGCCGTGGTGGTCCAGTGGCGAGTTACTTTGCCACGACTTTGCTCGTCCAGGCCGACTCGTACCAATGCGTTTTTCGGAATTTATGTGCGATTTTTAACACCACTGGCTTTTCGGTGAAGGAAAACATCGTGAGGAAACCTGCTTGCTTCAATTTCGAGGCATGTATTGTACCCACTGTCCATTACAAGTGGCGACGGGCTCACTCCCCGTTACATTGGACAGAGTTTCGGTACTAGTGAAACGTGGATGTTCTGAGGTTTCAGAATATCTCTGACTACCCCCTCGGGGAATATAGTCGTGATCATATGCTTATGTATGAGCATATGCTTCCATAGAAACTTAATCACGTCAAAACGGGTGATTGTGACAAGGATTTAATGGAATAGTCGCAGACCGTCCAACACACGATCGGTCCAACACGCAAACCATCTAAAAGGTGGCCTACATTTTAAATTGGTTGACTGTACTCCAATGTCTTGACTTCTTGAGTGTACCACAAATCACAATAGATACCTATTTTAATCAATCTATTTCTAATCTCATGATCATGAATAAACGACGCAAATGATATAGGTACTTACAATCTTAGATCAAAGTAAAATTTACGTATGGGCCTAAAGCGCGTAAGTTGAAACACACAACTAGTGCAATTGGTACATATACCAGCACAATTGTCTGTCATCTCGGTACAAATTTGAAGTATTTCCATTCATTTGTTTTGCCTCATTTTTCTGGTTTGAAATGTTCGCGTAAGGCCTATTCATTAAATTACAATAGATAAAACCTTAATACTTGAAAGAAAATGCCATAAAGTTTAACTTTGATATCTCTGAACAGTATAAAACGAAGTCGCCATCCGCGTCTGTCCTTCTATCTGATTCTCCGCTTACTTGTTAACCACGCAACTGATTTAGATACGGTTTTCACTGTCATTTTGAGAATTTTTTCCGGAAGGTTTATGTGTATAAAGGGTCGGAGACCGTTCTCCAAGAGTAAAAGATCTAATTATAGGTTACAATAGCTTATGTATTAATTAGAATCTACTTTAATGTTAACTATGCATCTGACGCTGGCCCAGATTAATAGGCAAAGGTGCAAAGTGCGTCTTGTGCATCAACAGTTAAAAAACAGTGTGTATAAATATAATTTCATCCCCCCATCTCGGAAAGAGTATTTTTGCTCTTCGATATCTGAATGCCAAAGCCGTTTTTATCCACTAGAGGATAAAGTAAATTGAATTTAGAACATCGTGTGCATAAAGTTTGTGAATTCAAAACATCATTAAATCTATTTACCTCTCCCTCCATGGTGTCGAATTTATCATACAACCTTTTTTTTATATTTAATCTTTTCCTCGCTGAGGTGGGATGAAAAGTTACGTGTTGCACTCGAGTACAAAGATTTTTCACCTCGGGCTCTTTTGATTCCCTCGCTAACGCTCAGGATTCTAATAGAATCCTTCGCTTGCTCGGTCATTAAAATTGAGCACGCGGTTAAAAAGCAACTTTGCACTCTTGTATAACAAATAACTATTACTTATACCATGAATCCCACCCGGGCGAATATATGGATATTCAAAAGGCATGGGTTATTTTCTCATGTACCGAAATTTAAAATTTTCAGACCAAACAGTATAAGGCAAAGGCTGGCGGAACTCAGACTGGACAGCAAGTCGAGAGGGGGAGGCGACGACGAAACATTATAAACGTAACGAGTCTCCAACAAATTGCCGTAGTTAGCTAACGAATAAACCAGGTGCACAATTTTGAAGTATAATTATACAAAATAAATATATAAGTATTCAAATGTTGTTGGTACCGTGTTTGAAGTATACCAAATTATTATATGTATATGATACAATAATCAGCGAACTAATACTAAAATGGGGAATATACCTACAGGGATTGAAAAAGGTTAAAGCAAGTTGAAAAGTAGTGCTTTCAAACGGAAATAAAAATGTGTATTAGCACAGAGTACTATACAGGGTGTAAGGAAAAGTATAATTAACCTTTAAGCCACATACTCTACCTATTAAACTGTACAACTTTTACTATGAGAGCAAACCGATCAGAACAAAAAAAATATCAGCTGTCCCATACTAAACTGCAATACCTACTCGATTGAAACGTATGGGGCAGCTGCTATTATTTTGTTGTGACAGCTTTGCTCCCATAGTAAAAGTTGTTCAGTTTGATGGGGAATGACATTTCCTTACACCCTGTATACTGGTATTAGTAACATCTTACATATCTCACAAAACACGAGTTCGAATCCCGTTCACCTTCATCATCTTCATCGGCATTCAAAGGTGGAACCTATTTAGGATATCTATGAAATATCTATGAAATATCTATGAAATATCTATAAAATATATATGAAATGTCTATGAAATATCTATGAAATATCTATGAAGTAACTTTTCCGAGTCAATATTAGTTCGCTGAATTTACTCGGTTAATTTTTGTTTTGGTAGTCGTTTCGTGTAGATGTGTATTAGATACAAAGTAGATTGAAATAATATTGATTGAAAAAAATATGTGATAAATGGGCAATGTGATGAGTAGTCGACAATGTTTTAATATAACAAATATAAAAATGCATTATTTATTTTAAACTCAAATGCTTTGATTAAATTAAAATTCCTATTTTAATTCATCCATCCATTTTTCGAGTACGTAATGCAAGAACGTCACCTATCTAGGAAGGTAAAATGGACCTGCTTTTCATGTCTCTTACGAGTGAAAAGTTATACCGTGTGATTTTTTTTTTCTTTTTGAATGATTTGTACAACGAGTAAAATCACACGTAGGCATTGTGGTACCTTTATTCTGCCTGAAAACAAAAAAAGTATCTCAATCATGCAATGCCACTCATATTGCGACTAAGGAAATTAGGCGTCGGGTGCTCAATTTATGCGGTCCATGCGCTGTAGGCCAGTCACCTAACTTCCTGTTTTAATTAAATCAAAGCTCAAATGTTTGTTAAATTTTGCTGATTATAATTATATCGAAGATAATTATGTAAAGTTACAACTCATCTTTTTTAGTTTTAGGAAAAAAAATCTATTTACAATAATTTTTAATTTGGTAAATATGCAATTATGAACTTTAGATGAATATGAATAAATAAGGCAGGCATACAAGACCTGTTCGATCACTGCACAAAAATAACATGCTCAAATATACTTTATCAATGGATGAAGCTTCTTTTAACGGCCATCGTAAGAGATATTCATATTAAATGTATCATACATAGATAATTCACATTATTTGTTATACAGTGTTACGTAATAAATTAAATTTATTAGAATTTTATAAATAAGATGTTTTAAGAATTACGAATAAATTTTATCAAAATTATGTTAATAGGTAAATTTCATTATACTAAATGATGTTTATAAAATGTATTAGTAAATTAATAAATAAGTTCTGAATCTCTAACATACTAGTAATGTAGTAATGTGCGTTCAATGACAAGACAAAAAGTGATGTTGTATAATAGATCCCACTAGAATATAAGGAATTGAGAAGAATTGATTTATTATTACTGTCCATTGACGTAGAATACTATGGACGCCGGGTCCAGTACAAAATTCTCGAAAAAAAGTGTCCGAGACTAAACTACACAAACCTAGGTACGCATAGTAATATAAACCAACTAAAACATTGAAAATTCTGAAAAAATTTTCCATCCCTCTCCCCCATCGGGGCACAGAGCGCGCCGCGCGCCCGCGCGTGCGCGTAGTCAGTCGCGTAATTGATAATTCTCTTATTACGTTTTGGTGCTCTTTTGGTCCGGACACTTTTGAGCGCGGACCCTACGTCCAGTAGTTGGTAAGTCAATGTTATTGTCTCTTTAATGTATATTCGGACATCAGAAAAGAAGTGCCATCCAATTATTCGGTTATCTTTCTAGATTTTAATAATGTAACTTAAACATTTTGCGATGCAAGAGAATTGAAATCTTATAAGTGTTGATACAAATCTTATCTTCGGTGTACATAGAAAAGGAAGTAAATAAATTATTATGTGCCCTTTTAATAAAATCTTTTAGCATGTGATTGTTGCATGAGTTATTTGTATGACAAAAAAATAAAGGGCGTTGTCTAAAGAGGCGTTCTGAAAATGCAGGATCGTGCATAGAATCTAAAAAAAACAAAATAAAATACCTAATTGTATCATCCTTCCATCATCATCATCACCATTTGCCTATATTCGTCCCGCTATAAAACACAGGCCTACCCATAAGAATGGTACATAGGCGTGAGTCCACCACGCGTGTTCAATGCGGATTGGTAGACTTCACATACGTATCAGAAAATGATTCTTATGTCACATACACAATAAAAAAAATCATATCGAATACATATTAAAAGTCTCGGGCGGGACTTGAACCCGCACTCTTCCAAACCGGGGAGTTCTTGTGTTGCGTTGCGTTTCTTTAATTTGATTCGAAATAGCACAAAATGCCTGTAACATTTTATAAACAATAATAATTTAAAATACATATTTCCCAAAAAAATAACTCCGTTTACTTTTGAGATCGTAAAATATATACACATATTTTCAAACATTCCTCGTTAGAGAGCGTCCTATATTTAAATCATTTCTTAGTAAAACATGCGCTAAATATTTTATTATTCAGGCTTAGTATTAATGTTTCAATGATATTAAAAGATGTATATTAAAGTAATAAATTGACTGTAGATAATCCAAGTTAGATTAGTGGAGTGTTTCGATGTTGTAAGACGGAACAGTGTTAAACGGATTAAACCAAAGAAAGAACCAAACTGATAGATACTAAGTTTATACATGAGTAAGATTAAATATTTGGGATCTGTGTAGGAATTATTAATTGATTAATTAACAACAATAAATCCAGTAAAATCGTAGACCATATAACTATGGACCTTCCGCCTTGGTATTTTCCCTCTGTCACGTTACATGATCAATTGATCATGTGCATCATTGTCATTATCATTAAACAATACAGCCTATAATTGCGGAACAATAACTTCAGAAGAGTCTCGTTTGGGGTTCTCACAAGAAAATTTTTAACAATCGAAATTAGAATCCAAAGTAGCAGATTTCATGCTAACTCGTCCCCCGTGTAAAGTGACAGAAAAGTTTGTTAGTAGAATTACACGCGTAGCTCATCCATAGTTATATGGTCTAAGAGTAAAATAGCTTTGAATCGTAATATAAAATGATTTATCAAATCAGCCTACATCAATCCAATGCCAGCAAGGGCAAAGGCCTCCTTTTGATTGCGCCACACCTCACTGTCCTGTGCTAACGTTTAAAAATGAGTTATTTGTAGGTAAATTTTTGTTTCATAATCTTCATCCTGTCCTACCACTGCATATCATACTTTCACCACAAAATAGATCCCAGAAGGGCAGCTTCCAAGCAACAAACGAAACTACGGCGATCTCAGATCAAGTCGGTCGAACGTCGCGCCAGTAACACGTTGGTCACTTATCAGTAACTTTATCAGATGGGAAAAACAGACAAGAAGAGGAAAGCATGTGCTATACTAGATGAGAGCGAGTGGAACAAGACTTTACTGAGAAAAAAAAGGAAACTAACGTTGTTTGCATAAAATTTGTTTGGTTGGTAGGTTGTTCGCGAATTGTACGATAGGACGGGTGCGAATAACTTTGCACCTTATAGCCGTGCAGAGAGAGTCGCTATTTATTTAAATCTGTTTTCGAAGAAGGTTCTTCTGTACCAGTAGGTAATAGTATTTATTCTGTGGTGCGTGCATCTGTTTCGCTCGTAGTATAGAGTCGCCCTTCTGTTTTATTTATTTTGTGCTTTAATAATGTGTCCTTCAGCGATACTTGTGAAATAAACCAAATTAGCACAAAATTATAAATGTGTTCCGATAAAATAGTATGACTATTTAGTATTTTTTGCACTTAGAACGACGTTAAACGGTAGACGAAAAGATAATATTTTCTGAATGTGGTAAAACCAAAAGTTTAGTACAAGTGTATTGTGAAAACATCGTGAATACCTCTATAAATAAATATTTATTTTTAAAACAGAGAAATTATAAAAGATTGTATTATATTAAACTGAGAATAATTTAAAATGTTTAGAGTAGACACTATTAAATCAATAAAGGTAAAGATAAACTTTTAATCCCTTTCCCAATTGATTTTTGAAGATCTTGAAACCTAGTTACAGGATTTTGTTCTAGAGAACGTTTCATTTAGTATCCAATAATAAAAAATACCCTTAATGAATAACCATTCTGAATTGGAAATAAGACTACCTGTTCTGTATTACGACCCATTTTCCCATAAAATGTGATAATATTTATAAATATGTATATGAATCAATAAATTTAATAAAATTACATAACAATACAGATTGCTTCATAATAGTACATTATGTTACAAATGAGCTAAGTCGGTTATTACAGTCGAAGCTGGACTGCAAGCACGAGCCGCAGGCGAGTAAACGAGCAGAGACTGTAATGTCCAACGCTCACGCGTTTCATACGTTTTTCAACACAGTTGCGAGGAAAAATTTCACAAAAACGTTTAGACACATATTTGTGAAAAATGGCCCAGATTTCTTTCTTCCCGCTCCGTACGCCTGCGTCCGAATTAATTATGCGCGCGCAGGTAGTTAGTGCTGTAATGTAAAGTAAAACGCACGCATGTTTTTTAAACTGCATGAATCTAAACGCGGTGCGATAAAGCCACTTGACGAGCAAGTGTGTTGAAAAAATAAATTAATATGTATCTATAAATAAATAAAACGTATATTACATAAAACTAATATTAACGTATTTGAGAAATGAACGAAATTTCCTAGAATAAAATATTTAAAAAGTCAGTTGTTCCAAAAACAAATATACCTATATAATGTAGGTTTTACTCTGTTATTTTCTCTGAGGTTTAAAATAAATGTCTGTTCAATAAAATTACGTCTTTTATTTCATGTATAATTATAATCAATAAGCTAAAATACGTACAGTATCTATAGTCAAATGTATACTTACAATAAAAATTATAACAACTTGTTATGTTGTTGCTGTTTCAATGCAGTGATGTCTAAAAATCTTGGCATCTCACCTACTGGCGGTGATCCAGAAGATGCTGGTAAACCTGAAAGATTGTATAAAGTAGTATTAATTAGATTCGGTAAATACCTAAACCGGTATGACATTTCAGCAGGGTGTTTTTAAAATTGTTTGTAGTTTGTGTCTAATTTGTGAAGAAATAAAAAGTACAAGCTAGGTTTTTGTTTAAGTACATGTTAAGAATCCCAATTAGTCTAGGAAAAATAAGGTTTGAGATTGCATTAAAGACACTTTAGTAAATTGTGTTTGAAATAATATTACTGTTAGTTTCTAACACTTTTGTCGAGATTTCGTGGTTATATAGGCTCAGGAACCTGAGAAATACCTTAAAATCGATATTAATGTACAAATGGCAAGCTTATTTCTAAAAATATTTCGACCAGCATACCAGCAATAGAGACAGTTAATTATCAATTGGCAAATTTAATGTGTAAAAACAAACAGTAAATAATTTAGTTTTGAGGTTATAATTTTTGAAGACTTACAAAATATTAAATATCTACCCAAATTAACAATATTAACCGTGGATTATTATTGTTATAAGTAAAAAGTATTGAACGAAGCCATCCTGTACAAAATCACCAGTTTTCCATTTTTTGTTCATACCTAAATTTAATGTTTTGTAAATGTCTTAATTATTCAATAATACAACATAAAAAATCGGGGATTATTGAGAATTTATGTTTTTCAGGTATGTATCTACTATATTCCAAATTTTCACCAAAAGTGCAATTAATGCAACCTACTCCATACAAAAATCCGTAGATTTCCCCGACTAAATAGAAAAGAAAACACATCTCGTACGACACAAAAAAATCATCACAATTTATAAAAACTTTCTCCGTTCAATACTGAATACATTGATGGAACTAGTTATATATTTAATTTTGATCTCACTCCACAGGAGGAGGACTAACAAAACAAACATCAAAATTCAAGGTTTAGTCCATATTTTCCTGAAGTGATACTTTTGATTTTATTAATAGGTACTGCAAATGTAGCAATAGCAAAACTTAACTACCTTTTAACAACTTATGTCTCTCCATATAATTTCTGGTCGCAAATGACATGTCGATAGGCGTGGGCTTGGTCGCAGGTCGTTGAGGCAACTGAGGGGCAGCTTGGAGATATTTGGCAGCAAGCTGGTTCATTTTCAAACTGGTATCGGTTGCTACTGTCGATCCAGCGTAGATGTGAGGCTGATGGATTCCCAGTGGATCGTCGCCGAACTTTACTCTGTAATGTGAAGATTAAACAGTTCTAGATCATAAATTGATAGGGAAATTTAAATACAATGCATGCAAAAATAATATTGTTTATACAGATGTACCTCTATTGGCCTGGTTCGGTATAGCCTAGGGCTTAAAGCGCAAACCGGTTTTTCTCACTTTGTCATGGTTTGTATGACCCTACAGGAGTCTTAACCCTTTCACGGGCATCGGAAACTACGCCAAACGTAAGCAAAATGGGCATTAAAAGTTAAAAATCATGGGCTGATAAGAATATTTGCAGGGAAATAAAAAACCAGACATTACCGCATTGACGATGGATGGACACAAGAGTAATTAGCATTATTTGTGGTTATTAAGGATTAACTAAAAATAGTATTTGGAAACAGACTTCTTCTTCGTATCGTGTGGGCAGCAAGCCCTGGTGTCAGTTTTTCCAGACCAGCTTACGGCCTCGTAACAACTTACTACCACAAGAGATAGTAGCCGGGACCAAAGGCTTAACGTGCCATCCGAAGCACGGAATCATCTTTATTTTTCAGACAATCAGGTGATTCAGCCTGCAATGACCTAATCAACTGGAGAAAAACGCACAAAGTGACATATCACTAGGTGTCCCCCGTGGGAGTAGAACCCACGAACTCCGTGTCAAGAGCCCAATGCTCTTAACCATTAGACCAAGGAGGCATAGAAACATGGACTGGTAACTATTTTGCCTATACCAATGAAAGGTTTGAATGAAAAAAAAACATTTTTATAGAGACAACAAAAAAGTACAGTAACTAAAAATCTATCAATTTGCTTCTGCTACTAAATGCGGTGCAAAACTGAACAAGCATGCATATATATATTCTTCAACAACAGAATTTGAATACAGAAAAGAAATAACAGGCACCTTTTAGTAACACTAATGTTGGTCTTTTCAATTTGCATTTGTGCACATTGTTGTCGAGTGTTTCTGTACAAAGCACTGGCCGATGAAGGCATGTCTGAATCCTGCAGCATTCCATTTACATGTGTCTGCAAGAAAACAATACAAATTGTAAATCAATACCAAAATGAGACAAAATTGAAAACCAATGCAGCCTTTTTTTGTGGATTTCATAAGATTTTGGAGAAGATTACATTTAAGTATGTAAAACGCAAAAACAAGAACAGATAAAACTAACCATAACTTTGTTGTAGTAGGTCCATCCTACATTGGAGTTGTCATCACTTCCGGATTCAGAACTGCAAGATAAATCAACAACTAAAACGAATATAAACAATGATGGTATATAATTGGTATTAAAGATACTATGTGTCCAAATCCACAAATTCAGATTGTGAAAATCTATTCAAATAAGACTATTTCTCTATAGGATTCACATAAAAATACGAAAGGAAGTCTGCTTTTTGACCTGTAAATATTGGCTATGCGAAGTGGTGATGGGAACTGACAAATCCAAAGTTGAATTTCTTTAGTTTTTATTATAAAAATAACAACACCGCTAGGGGCGCTAGTGTCGTGCACATAGCCAATACACAACACAGATCTTGAGAAGCAGAGTATTGGTAGATAGCCACAGTTTTTGTACTATTTTATGTAAGTCAGAAATGGTAATAAAATGTGTATTATACCATCTGTGATTAACCTAAATTACATACACACAAATAAAAGTACAAAATCAAAACTTACTCGCTATAATCTCTGACATCCAAATACAAACTTTGCTCGGGAGATATAAGTGGGGTTGTTGCATCTACCTGTACATTGTACAAACTAAGTTCATTCAGAGTTTTCTCATCGTTCACATTCTCTGTTTGTTGAAACCCAGCCCTTGTATCATTATCTGAAAACTCATTTATGCTTGTTTGAACATCTGATTGAGTTTTGCTCATTGGTGTAATCCCATCTAAAAAATTCAAGACAGGCTGTGATTTTGAAATGACTTCCTTGATACTTATCTCTGATCTATTGCACTGTATTTGAGCATTATCATTAGTTTGTTTTAATATTTCTTTGTTGATCACCGTGGATGTTCGAACCATTTCAAAGCTGGTCATTACGCCAATCGATATTTTATGTTCTTCTGAATCAATTGTTTTTAGAGCAACATGTTCTGTCGTGTAGTTTTGTATAG
Organism: Agonopterix alstromeriana; assembly: GCA_963924505.1. Taxonomy (NCBI): domain Eukaryota; kingdom Metazoa; phylum Arthropoda; class Insecta; order Lepidoptera; family Depressariidae; genus Agonopterix; species Agonopterix alstromeriana. Next base: position 5,281,399 of record OZ004665.1, on the reverse strand, counting down.
GAAGTTTTTGTTGGACATTTTGAGTCTGGCTTGAAGAAATAAACTTATCTACTTTTTCTTGTAGTAACTGCAACTGCTCATTTTGCAGTTTTATAATTTTGAAGAGGTCGGCGACAGTGGGTTCTCGTTTTTCTTTAGTCATATTCATTTGTTTCTCGACATCCGTACATTCATTCTTTTTTTGTTCGAATTTTTCAATAGCCCATGATTTTTTGTCTACAGCGTTTTGTGGCTTCGGTGAAGGTAGGTTTGTTGTTTGACTACAATGGCATGTTTTATGGCAGCTTTGTACTTGTGGTTCACAGTGAAAACAGCTTTTTTGAGGTGGTGGTATACAATGACAATGATTAAGCCTTCCTTTTGCAATATCTATATCCTGATAAGTGTTCTGAATTCTTGGTGAATATTGTACATAATGTGGGGAAGAATTATGTACAGTTTTCACACAGTGGTGGCAACTACAATCACTGTCATTATTAAAGGTAGCCACAGAGTTTATTTTTCCATGCAAATTAGGTGACACCGAATTTTGAATACCCATCCTCATGATTTCAACCTTCTTAGCTACCGGATCATTTTCCTTGTCCAAGCTCAGCTTGCTCAGCTGGTTACCTATCGAATCTGTATCTATATGATACCTGTCTATGTTTTCTCTTCTTATAAAGAAGCTATTGTCTTTACTCAGCACATTTGGTGGTGTCACATTCTCTATTGGTGATAAAACTTGAGGGGTTCTTTCAACAATATTGGGTTTAAAAGCATGAGGCTTGCATGTGAGCTGCCTAGGTTCATGGCCAGAATCTAACATACTCAGGTCCAAGTCATTTGAAGGCATCCAGTTCGACTTTTCATCGTTTATTTGAGTTTTATTGGCCAGAGGATACGGTGAGCTGTTACTGCATTCGTATCTCTGTACGGGATCGTTGCTGTAAATCAGCTTTCGATATTGAGGTAGATCTGGTACGAATGGCGCGAAACTGGGGGCTTGCTTTTCTATGAACGGTCGTGGAGAATGACACTCGCGTTCGTCCATTCTAGGAAGTAAAAGCTTGCTAGGAGATTCGAAGCGCACTTTCTTCATTAATGCAAGATCCTAGTTATCGTCGTGTAATGTTTGATCACAATTTACAAAAACATTAAAGTGTCCGAGTCAGTTGTGTTTTGACAACCGTAGCAATATAATTTCTATTATATCATTTTATAACTCTCTCAGAGAATAAATTCTTAATCTTGTATACCTTGTATAAACTTTAAAATACAATACAAACACAAACTGAAAATGAGCAAAACGGAAAAGTTCAGTTGTAAACTTTTGATTTTTTTTTTTTTGGTTCAATTCAAGGCAAAGGGTTAAATATCCCATACAGCCGATGTCTTTAATAAAATTCTCTTATTTATAGCAATTAAAACGTTGGTGTTCGACGTTTTGACGCTTCTTTGGAGTTTTTGGAGACACCCGAAAGACGAAGGAAACGCAGAGAAGTCCACAGGAAAGAGGTGAACCGATCGCTTTGCCGCGCTACAAATGACGGAACACTTTTCCTGTTTACGACCCATACACCATCATATTTCACAGAACTGTAAATTGTTCACTTGCACGACACTTTGTTACGCAAAACAACACCAATTTTACGAACCAAAACTCACTATAAACAATAAAATTCCATGAAATATGAGGACTCCAAACGTATCTGACAAATTCCCGCCAAAAACTCCGTAAACTTTTGATTTTGAAAAGCTATGACATTGACTGATTGACAGTTTTGGTTGATGTTGTTCTTTCATTTTCCTTACGAAAAGGCAAAGGGTACATAGCCCATGCACTCAAGTCTGTTTTTGTCTTTTCTTATAAATCCAATATAAAAGGCACTATGTGCCTGTTCTGTGTTATAATTTTATTAAAATTAAAGTCTTAATAATCCAAGTAAATTGTTATTTTTTCTTAGTAATGTCAAATCTGTGGTTTTTGTCGTTTCCATGTGTTAGTATATCCGAGATCGTGTTTCTAGTGGCCGATGTTTTCAATAAGTTTTATTCCATATTGACAGGAATCCGTTGTTTTCAGCAGTTTTTCGTTTTACGGTAGGTACTATATACCCTTAAACCTAACCCATTGAAATGCAAGGGTGGTTCACACATTTTAATGTTCAAGGGAGCTTTACGCGGGGATATCAATCGGAATCAAACGATCGCGCCTTACTTCATTTCTCACTTTTACTATTTTGTTCTGCACAAAAGGCACATTATTATTCTAATTCCACCACACAATAGTCATGAAAAACTAATTAAGAAAATCAAGAAACAAAGTCCGACGTTTCGTTTTGTTTCCCGCGCAAAAACTCCAGTTTTGGTTGTTGTTGTTTAGTTCTTTGCCTTTCGGAAAGGCAATGGGATCTAGCCCTTACAGCCGGTATTCATATTTATACAGGTGTTTGGCGCATCGAGTGCCAAAATAAATAGGTGGTCTTTGGCTATCTCGTTACGCCCAAAAAAAACAATCCTGCTTCACGAATGTTTAGGTAAATTTATTCGTGTTTTTCACATAAAAGTCCGATAGTGAGCATTTCAGCTTGAATAAAAAGAAAAGTTGTGTGTACAACCTCCAATTTTTTTTATTTGAATTTGAATTTTGTAAGGTTCTATCAAAATGAAAATTACATGGATGCGATCTCTAGTTTTTTTTTGACCTTTAATTTTTTTTGGAAGAAGAAAAGTAACTCAACTTTGATTAGCAATTTTTTTTTTCACTTTTAGTATATTAAAAATGGTTTATTTTGTTTTTTGAGAACTTCTCTAGTATATCCTCTTTCTAACGGTATGCAATATCTTATCAAAAAAACCGTCCACTAACTTTGTTTATTTGATAATTTTGCGTGTCAGGGCACGTTCGGCCGATATTTTGATAGATTGGCTCAGTAAACACCCGTCGTGGGTTTAATTTTCTTAGTCGAGATTTAACCGTCTTTACTGTCTAACGTATTTGCTGTTGAAGCGCCACAAGTCCTTTTATGTTACTGTTACGTTACATTTCGTTGAGATTCTTATGATGTTTTTAGCAAACATTACACACAAACATGATACAAAATAGCGTCTTCCAATACAATGTTGTCTTAAAACAAGATGGCGAAAGACAAAAAGTGAAGCTATGTTTTGTTTTCGATGTAGCAGGAGACATACGATCACGCTGGGATCCCCGGATTGCGGATGGATCCAAATCAAACCGCATAACCGAACGGTAGCGCCTTGTTTTATCTCTATTTTACTGTGTAATGTTCTGTTCTCCACTAATGGCACACTATCATGCTAATTCCACCACATTTACATAATAATAGCCACGAAAAACTTATACTATTAGGAAACAGAGCAGCTCGGTTTCTTTTCGCTTCCCGCGCTAAACGTTGACTTTGGTTTGACAAATATCGAAACGTTCATAAATGAGTTAATTCCGTTTCTTTGTAGATCGATCCGAATCGGTACAACATGCGAATGAAAAATGTGAAGCGCTCTCTCAGTATGTATTGGTTGATAGTGCAATCGGATCGTAGATTAATTAGATTTTTAGGTTATATTTGTTTCTCAGTGATTGTGATAAAAGAAAATTGTTATTTTCAATAGAATACAGCTAAGACACATGAAAAATGAATAAACAGTTGCTTAAAATATGCAGCCCTCTAACGTCATTCTATAGATCAAGAGGGTATAAGGCTCCAGGTGGTATCAGGTACCCTGGAGGTATCACCTACTACCCAAGGTATGTATTGTAAACATTTGTTTCCGATATGAAGATGTTCACAAGCTTATTCATCTCTTTGAGCTTTTATCGGCTACAGCTATAATCCAACGTAATAATGAATAAACGCTAAACTAGAAAATAGTTTGTTTAGAATCGAGAGCAGAATCGAATTATCTAGGTTTCAACATGGGTTACATTTTTTGAAAATATTAAATAATTTGTTCGTATAATTCAAAATTTACGGAACTCATCGCCAACCCACTGCACAGGCACACTCACCCTACTTACTACCAAAACAAGATTCTTAAAATGTATCCATGAGCATGCTAGCGCTTTCATTCATTGCTGAAATAATAACATATCATTTTTGCATGAAAGTTAAAATGCAAATAACTTTCAATTTGAATTAATAAAATAATTGTTTTCATGCAATTATTTCGTTATAAATAATTTGGGGTGTATGTTGTTTTGTGCCTATTTATTAACATGTTGTATAAGTGGAATCCTAAGATATGACAAGTAACTATTTACCTGCTAAATTACCTGATGATTTGAGCATTCCCAAAAACTGGAAACATTAGGTCAGAATAGATGCGGCAGCCAGTACACCACACATGCACAGCAATGTTTCTACCAAACTGCTGTTCAATTCCTGCACTACCTATAGAACTTTCACGTATTGCCATTTGTCACTCGCTGTGCATGTGGGTGTGTACCGGCTGGCGTGAGCTTCTATAAAGGCGTTTTTTTCTGGCAGGATATCTATTCCGACCCTCTGTTTCTAGTTTTTGTAGTATCTGATCTGTGACTTCATTATAGTTTGCACGCGCACCGTTATGACGTTTGGTATGTTATTCGCGAATTGTACAATAGGACGGGTGCAAATAACTTTGGACCTTATTGCCATGCAGAGAGAGTCACTATTTATTTAAATCAGTTTTCAAAGTGATCATTCTGTATGGGTAATACTAGTATTTATTCTGTACTAATATTAGATATTGCTGTATTAGTAACTTTCTGATTATAATTGTTTTAGGAATCCAGATCAAAAAGATCCTGAATACACACCCTCTAAGTTATTCAGAGTTGAACGAATCAAGAATCCGAAAGGCAGCCCGTGGTGGCTGAAGAAAATATTAGAAGAACTGCAAATTCTTGAAAGGGTATGTGTGAACTGTCACAACCTTTGTGTTCTATTGTGTTTATTCCATGAAAACACAAATTTTGCATGGCAATACATATTCTCTGCTTGTAGGACTGTCTTGAAATATAAACGTAATCTTGTAATTGTCATATCTTCCACAAATTAACACTTTCGCTGCTGATGACCTACGTCGTAGGACAAATGGGCTGCAGTGCCGCAGCACCCCCGTAACATGTCGGTTCTATTGCATTGCGCCTGTGCTCATGACCAACCATGTAAGTCACTGAAAACCAAACACCTGCGCTAACACAAAAGATAAGCTAAGGGGCTAACACAAAAGATCCCACTGGGTCGAAGTGTTGCTGGCTTGCCAGCCCCCACAACAAGATAAGATAAACACCTGCGCGGAAGCCACATTTATTGTTTCAACGTTACGACTGCATGACTAATGGGGAGGTCAAGTTCTATTGCATTCACCTTTGCTCATACAGTATGAGGCACCATAACCTAACGCCAATGCGGGTGACCCATAAGGTGGGCTATTTTGATTGTTTCACTGTTACGACTGGGACATCCTATGAGGGTGGTCAACTTTAGCCCTGTGCGATGATCACGATTTTGAGTTTAGCAGCGAAAGTGTTAATTGGGGCTTGTGCCTGAGTAAACCCATCCCCACGACTATAAAAATGTACTCTGGAATGCATTATTGCATTATTATTGTATGTTTTGATATTAGATTTCCAGGCAGTCCTACTTTTTAACATAGTTCTCCTGGATGCCATTACTGAAATCAGTTTTTGTAAAATCCACCTCCATTACCTATTATTGTTATTCATTTTCCAGAATAGAGTGGCCATTGTGAAAAACATACCAGAAGTAAATGCAAAATTATGGAAAATCAAACACCTGATTAGATTAACACCTATCACGTTCCCATACGGAGAACCAACTGCGGAGGACATCAAGCACACTGTTTTGCAAGAAAACGGACAATGCATTGTCACAAAGACCTTGGAGCCGATACCAGACCAGGTTGAAGCTTTGGAGAAATTTGATAGTGATGATAAGAAAATGGATTCTACAACGATAAAAAGGGATTCTAGATATAAGTGGAATAATGCCTTTGGCGGTGGATTTTAAAATAGTGCAAATGTTGTGTAGTACCTAGTAGTAACTTAAATAAATGATTAATTGTTTTTCTTTAGTTTGACACCACTTGTTTCTCAGTAAAGGATATAAAACATAGTGAGTTAACCTACATTCTACAAGCATTATATCCACTGTCCACAAAGGGTTGTGAAACATTGACCGACAACGATTAGCGGCCCGTCCATACAAAAAGCATACTTTCGACGTAATACTACATAACGCATAACTACATACGCAAACACGCTTGCCATACTAATCGTGCTTTATTGTATGAACAAACCGTTGATCAATGTGTTGTAACCCAAAAGGCAGCATTGGACTTACTACTTTCCCAAGACATCAGAATTTCAACATTTCACCAACAGTTCCCAAAGTCTATCCTGTGGTCTTGAATATCATTCTATATCATGAAACTGATATCTTTAAGAATATGGTTATGAACACGGATTAGGTTGAAGCATTTCTTTCTCTGGCATAGTATGCTCAGTAGCTAAATTGTACATAAGCAATTCCGGGGAATTGCTTATGTAAAAAAACCGGTATAAAACCGGGGTTTGGAAGATCAATCTTTAATTTGATTTGAAATAGCACATGGCTGTAACATGTTTATAATCAACTAGTGACCCGCCCCGGCTTCGCACGGGTGCAATGCTGGTACTAAATATATGTACATATAAACCTTCCTCTTGAATCACTCTATCAGTTAAAAAAGGCATCAAAATCCATTGTGTAGTTTTAAAGATGTAAGCATACATAGGGACAGACACAGCCTATGGGAAGCAACTTTGTTTTATACTATGTAGTGATCATAAATGGTTATGAGCATATACTGCAGAAATGTTTCCGCCTCTACAGGATAGTAAAATAACAAATGAATTAAATTATTTATTGATAGTTATGCTAATTACTACTACATATTCCTTAGTTGTTAGTCTAATTCCTCTGATTTCTTCTTATCCAGCAAATAATTGAAATACTCAGGAGTTTTGAAATAATTCTCCAAAATAATAGCATGTTTTCCTCCTAGTCCAAATCTAGCATCGCCCCACGAAACCACCAATGTAGGCTTTAGTTTCTTGAACTCATGCAACTTAAATTCATGTTTTACTATAGAATTAAATAAATGACCTCTGAATACAGCTATATAATTATCACCGTCCTGGTACATACGTAACACATACTTCGACAGAAGAACTTTGACCGCTGCATGGAAAACTATAAATGCACCGACGTAAAAGAGACATTCCATTCCACTATTAGCTATAACTACGCTATCTCCAAGAAGGACGGGGTTATTCATTTCTTTTACATCGAACACAAAGCCGGCGTAGTAAACACCGCATACGGCTGTTGTGGCCGTAGAAAATGTTAAATAGGCTGTGGCAAAGTTGAGTACCCTTTCCATAGGAGCTTTGTATATTAGCTGCCATCTCTTAGAGACGCCGTCTTTTTCTCTCCATCTTTCCTGTACCTCCAGAAACTTGAGGGGATGATTTTGACTAGAAGCACATCTGACTGAGTGTATCTTGAAGATTGATCGCTGTTGTAATGTCCTTAGTAATCTTATACAATTCATGTTTGTGTCAGAATTTTAGTGGTATTGTATTTCATCACAATTTAATTATATTGAGTTTGGTTCGGTAGGTTTTGTGAATGTTTAGTTTTCCATTCAGATACCACAACTTCTATTATTAATTTTAGGTTAGAAACGATTTAGAAACTCAACAGCTGATGTCTGTCACTTGCTGTCAATTTTTTTTAAATTTATTTATCCTTTCAGAACGGCTATGGAAACTAGCCCTTAAAGCCGTTATCTTTGGTCTTATTTTTTTAACCTTACCTAACTTATACCACAGAGTCCTATACCTAACTATTAAAATGCGAGGGTGGTTCACACATTCCAATGTTCAAGATAGTTTTACGTGAGGATCAATCCGAATCAAACGGGTGCGCTTTACTTTATTTCTCACTATTACTATTTTGTTCTCCGTTAATGACACATTATTATAATAATTCCACCACATTATTTACAACAATAGCCGCGAAAAACTAATTAAGAAATTAAGAAACAAAGCCCGTCATTTCTTCTCAATTCCCACGCAAAACTTCACGTGCTGTTATGTTTTTGTCTTGGTTACTGAAACCTTTGAGCCAAGTCTTACATGTTGGAGTCCAGGCAGGAGTCACGTTGCAGGTGCTGACAGGAGCCCTTATCTCGCGTGATGTCCGCGATGTTCGCGTTTTTGCCTGCCACGAGGTTCTGCAATCTCTTTTTGTTCTTGATCAAAAACAGATAGATACACCCACAAACTACTTGACACTGGCTAGTTGAAATGCAATGACAGGAAGTTGGAATAGGTATTGTCTTGCAGTGCTAACGTAGTTTTTTGCGCGGGAACCAAGAAGAAATGACTGGTCGCATGGAGTCGAACACAGATAGCAAAAACTAGTAAAGAAATAAAACAAATACTAAGTCGATATAAATGTTTATTAGAATAATCCTGGAATAATCACAATAACCAATTGTAATACTTAAAACTGTAAAACAGAACAACTTTAACAGCTTTTTCACACTAGCGATTTTTCAGCGATTCCTCATGCATTCAAATCGCTACTGCTAAAGGACTTTATGATAAAAGTGTGTAATTAATTGAAAATAATTTAATTACAAATAGTTTAACGAAACAATAATAGAAAAAACATTTTATAAGTTTCTTAATTAATTAGATAAATAGGTAAAATAATTATTTTGTGATACAATCCATTGTCACCTTTATTCCGTTGACATAAACATAGTTCATAGATTTGGAAGAAATTTACAAACAGCACAATATTCTTTAGTAACTAAAACACATGTAGAAAATGAAATGCAATTTTTTATGTTTTATGTAACACAATAAGATTAAAATAAATGGGAATATATTAATATTTATATAATCTATAAACATAAATAAATATTTCCCTAGGTAGGGATTTCTGACAATGTTTAATACCTTTATTCAGGGATAGCATGTTTCATCAATCAAATAAATAACTAACGTAATTTAGGTTTGTAGGGGAAATACATCGTTATTTTGGTAAACGATATACAAATTAAAATGCAATAATATATTATACTTCAATATACCTCTGTTACTACCAATCTCTCCCCATTATTTGAGAAGGCGTGCCATTTCGATTTTACAGTTCATTGTATAAAATGACATTTATTATAACATACTTGATAAGATTCAAATTATTGCATACATACATTATATGACACCCATACGCCCTACCGGGGGTAGGTCTGTGCCCTGCAGTGGGACGCATAGGCTGATGACGATGATTAATTTTATAGCTATCGAATATCGATAAATATTAAAGTTGAGATCGGTTACACTATTTTACTAGCTAGCTAGTCGATCACTAAGTACGTCTTATATTAATATAACATTGTATCATGTATGTTTCTGTGTCGATCTTATAGAACACTACAAGAGTCATTTTAATGTATTTATCATGTATGACTTACGCATTAAGTGCAAAAATATTGCTTTACCATGTCAATGTGACTCTAAATGATATTGTCATGTAGACCCAGTCTTAGTTCTCACCTGTTTTTCTCTTTTATTGCTTTTTCCCTGTGTCGTTTTCTCGTTCTTCGATTCTTCGTACTTTGTAATTAAATATTGCGCAAACATATCATCTTTGCTAACTTCAGCGTCATTTATTGGTGAATTTTCCGCCTTGAACTGTAGTGGGTAGTTAATATTATTACTAGAATTGTTTATTAGATTATCGTCAATACTGTTTGCATTTTCTCTTCGTAAGTAGGTACTTCTTTTGTTTTCTGGCTTAGTATTATTATCTGTAGATTTGATTTGATCTAAAGGCTTCTTTCTTAGGCTTTCCGGTAACGTGTCTGATTTGAGTTTGACTAGTGAAGTGTTGACTATAGAGCAGTCTATTTGCATAAGGGTGACATGGTCGTTCATCAGGGAATCTGGAAGGTATATGTTAATTTAGTATACAATGTTTGGTTTTTCTTAATATGCTGACGGTTTTTAAGGGATGATCAGACAATTAAACTAAGCAACTTTCTCTATGGAAATAACATTGAAATCGCGATAAAAAGTTCAGCAAGCATATGCTCACGACTATATTCCCCGAGGGGGTAGTCAGAGATATTCTGAAACCTCTGAACATCCACGTTTCACCAGTAGTACCGAAACTCTGTCCAGTGTGAAGGGGGGAGAGCCCGTCGCCACTTATAATGGACAGTGGGTACAATACATGCCTCGAAATTGAAGCATGCAAGTTTCCTCAAGATGTTTTCCTTCACCGAAAAGCCAGTAGTTTTACAAATCGCACATAAATTCCAAAAACTCATTAGTACGAGTCGTCCTGGACGGGGATCGAACCATCGCCTCCTGCATGGCAGGCAAGGTTATTCGCCACTGGACCACCACGGCACCAATTTGCAAACCTTCTTGATCCAAATGAATCCACATTTAAACAGCAGTGACCAAACTCTGTTCAGGGTTACACTTTTAATGGACAGTGGGCACAAAACGCGTATAGTGGGAAATAAATCGTACATAAGGTCCTGAGCGTATTCCATGCTATAATCTACAAAAGGACTCGATGGCGTAGTTCAGCTTTCGGTATGGCAACGATCACCGTATGACCGTTTAGTGATATTTCATCTCAAGTGTGTCCGTGCTCGTAGTTAAGCCAGATTAGAGGCCTATTAAGGGGTTTGAAAACTTACCGACACCATGTTTGACCACTAACTCTAACTTGCCTCCACCAATCCACACAGGGCTCGCTTAATGGATTAGTATTTAGTACCAACTCCCTCAAACCCTTATTCGTAAGAGAAGGCCTTAATTAACGAATCTACAAGAAAGCTCACCGTTCCCAGTTCTCGCAGGCAGGATCAGTGCCATCTTTGGAGGCCTGGTGACATTATGCGACACCGCCGGCAGCAGCAAATGCTCTCCTTTCCCAACACCAACGACGTAAAATGTATCATCTCTCCTCTGCAAAGCTTGGAGTAACGCACTCCATTCGCCAAAGTCCAAGTTGAAGTTATCCACGGGTTTTCTTAAAGGCTTGTGGTATAATGAATCGTAATCATAGACGGCGTTATCAGTAAAATCGATGTCTTTATTTCGTCTCATGCGACGTAATCGAGTTTTCTCTTTTATGTTTTTTCTGTTTGTTGATGGAAAGTCTACGAGGTTACTGTCTATGTTTAGTTTGTTGAATATATTGTAGTTTTCTAATAGGCCACCTGGAATTCAAATGAATGATTTACCTTAATAAACCTTGATTCCTATTAAACTCACGAAAAAGATATAGCGATGGCACAGAATAGGTAATAGTATATAGTTCTACATACAGAACGGCCATTCCCCGGCCCCCTCTGACTTCAGATACCTCAACTCACACTTTCTGGGGAAACTTGAGGGGAGCCGAGCAAAGTAATGCAGTCAGGCGCGCGCACCCGTTGGATTTAACTACGTAAAATATATTTTATTTTTATCCTCTGAGCAATAATAAACGTTGGAAAATAATGCTAAATTCACATTTTCAGTGATTCTTTAGCTTAAATACTATTTTTAATAACAGAATGAACTATTAAAAGTAACGAAATGTATAATTAAGTTCATACGATGCATGGTAAGTCAACCCTACACATATGCGCATGTGCGAACGTCACATGTCAAATCTGAAACGTTGTTGGAAGTGCCGGACGCCTTGTGGCTATGGCTAGTGTAGTTGTTGTAAGAGTGGAAGAGGACCTTTAAATATCTAGAATTTTCAGGATCCGATTTGATTAAGATCTTTTGGGTCAGCATGAGCTATGACATGACAATCGCTCACGCTGTAATGGAAAGATTAGCTAGTCAGGTTGACTGTTGAGGTTGACTGGCCAGGGTGCGCCAGACGATCTCGGGTTTCATCATTCTGGGATCCTTCCATGCACCCTAAGAATTGCCGTGTCAAGCGGTGAGTCAAGTACCACTTTCGCTCACGAAATCCACATCCAAGAGAGGAATATCTTTTTAAATTCATCGGCTAAAAATAAGAACTTAAACTTATGGACCTAAGAAAGAAAACATTTTGTCTTACCATTAATCTTTTCTTCAGTCAAATACACATTCCTCTTTTTCTTGGGCGAATTATTAGTCCAGTTCAATGTCTTCCCTCCTCCAATCCACCGGTTCAGATCACCGGCTATCCTTATGCTCTCCGTTTGGTTCATATTGTCTACTTTGGTCATGTTCCGACAATCTGTTCCGTATGTACTTCGGTTTCCCGCCTGATCGTAGTCTGTAGAATACAGATGTAAGATTTAATGAGGTTTTAAAGTGCTTCATATGTCTGCATAACGCTTAAAAATTTTGTAAAGTATTTAGTGATCGCTCTGTCTCTTACACTGCTCATACTAATTACAGTGACAGCATCATATTTAAACATGTATTTTCTGATGCAAGCCCGCCTAACACTCGTATTTATGAAAAGTATTGCGTATACATACCACGCGTAGCTTCAACACTTTCTTCAGTCCATAATAAATGTCTCGTGCTTCTATGCGGCGCTGAAGGGCCAAGGAAAGGTTTACTATTCCAGCTGCGAAACAAAAAGTTAAAACCAATCTTAAAAACCCTACAATTATTTAAATAAAAAGAAACTAATAATTTAGTTCTCTTATATAGTTTGTCGGGTAAGTAAATCTTATCTAAACAATATTCAAACTAAAATAAGAGCTTACCCAATGATGTTGAAATTTAAAGAAACCATGAATACCATGGCAAAAATTACTGCAATATTCTTCTTCGGTATCAAGAGAGACGCGTCTAGTCGAGGTATCTGTAAAGGACGAGAAAAAGTTGAAAATATAGACACATGAGCTTACAACTTAATAGAGAGTGTTCGTTATTTTTACGATCTCTTCGATCTTTTTAACATTTACTCAATTTAAAGTTAAAACTTTGGATCTCTGTAACCCATTCACGTCTTACATGATAATCTGAAGATGGTATACGAGCCATTATGAACACAACCTCCCTGTTCAGGGCTGTAGTACACCCTAGACACTTCACACAAAAAGGGGTCGCAATGGCAGGTAGATGTATTATTTTAGATTGCAACCACCGCGCCCGCCAGTCGTAATGTGAATAGAGCTAATGAGACTCTGTGGTCGAGCGACAGCGAAGTCCGACCGCAAATCAGTGCCGTCGAGCGACATGTCGCAAGCTACGCAGGGTATTTTATAGAAATACGTACAAACCAGTAGTGTCGCTGCGACACGTTGTTTGCTGCTGCTGCTGCGTGCGGTCGGCTACTAACTTGTACCTTATCATTCGTATTTATGCAAAGTATTGCGTATACATACCACGCCTAGCTTCAACACTTTCTTCAGTCCATAATAAATGTCTCGTGCTTCTATGCGGTCTGTCTCGGTACGTACGCTACGCGCGAACGCCACACATAGCACTAAAACTAGCCTTATACCATTGAATAATTATGTATACACTAGAACAAACGATGCGAACAAAATCTGTGCACCACGATCAGCAGGGCGGGGCACGCACTGGGAACGTCACGTTGCGGCTTTTGCCTGGTCATTTGGCCTGTACGATAGTTACAAACAATCCAGTCTCGGCGCGGTCTCTAGTACCTCAATGCCTTATACTTTGGCTGTAGTCTGCAGGGACCGAACAGCGCTCATAAAAGCCAACCTTTGGTAAGAGATGGCACCACAACTATAAGTAGAAAGGCACTTACTTTCCGACTTCTCCCGTTGGTCTCAAGCTGGTCCCTTAGCAGTTTGTTTTCAAGCCTGAGCCGTGCAATCTCTTGTTGCGCCTCGAAGAGTTGCTGCTCTATTGCAGTCACGTACTCCTTCTTCTTTTGACGGGACTGACACGCTGACTCACTGTAAAATCAATATATCATGTAGAAAAATAGAACCAGCTGCTGAGCGCCGGAGAGGAAGAAACCATAGAACATATCCTATGTGACTGCAATGTCTTGGCAGCTAAACGCATTTGCCTTCTGTGAGATGGTCATCCATAACCGGGAGATATACTGGTTTCTTTTTTTTTTGGCATGCTTTACCTGCCGATTTTTACATTTAAAAAATGTATCTAGATCATTTTTTACCAACCGACCCTTCGGAAATGTATGAGGGGCATGCGTTACCTATATATGCGTCCAAAAGGCATTTATAGCACAAAAAAAATGTATCAGAGCAATATGTAATATTAGCCCACTTGAATCATGTAAACCTTTTTTCAAACAACTCGGTATCTTAACGTTGCCTTGTATTTATATTTTTGAAATCTGTAAATTTGTTAAGCAACACTCACATCTTTTTAAAACTGTATCTGATGTCTGCCCTAAGCGCACTCGGTATCCCAATAGACTTGCTATAGATTATTATCCCAGACTAACTTTAAACCAGAAGAATTGTTACTATATGAGTATCAAAATATATAATAAAATTCCCGAAAGCTTTAAACAAAAAACACTAAATTAATGTTAAATAATTTATACAGATGGCTAGTGCAACATAGTTTTTATAGCGTTGAAGAGTTTTTAAATTTTAAATAGTAGATGTTAAATAATTACAGAATGTTAGTATTATAGGTTTTAGTTTTTTTAAGTTGTTACACATTTGCATGCTGTTGTTACAGCTGAACAGAGGAAGCTTATTTTATTATATTTTACCATCTTTTGTATACCTGTTTCAAGGCAAATAAATGATATTTCTATTTCTATTTCTATAGATTTTTACCTTTAGGTATGGTTCTCTGGAAGAAATCACTATTAGTGATAAGGTCGCCTTTTACCCTTCTTGTTCGCGTATATTGTGTGTGTGTTGTTTTTTGTGTATTTCGGTGTGCAAATAAAGAATATTTATCTAATCTTTAGTAAATGTATCTGCGGCACCTACTGACTTTTACCTCTCGGAAATGTAGATTGTTTTTCTGATACGGACCCAATCTGAAGTACGCTTTCCCAACCGAATTTTACCTTTAGGAAATGTGTTTAGGGCATGCTTTACCTACCGATTTTTAATCATCCTCTGTTGCTTCTTGATAGCTCTGATCTCAGCGTCGGAAAAGTTTGACAAGTCCATGTTGGGGCTACTCGGACATTCCAACTCTTTTGATATCACACTGTTTTGTACTGTTGTTGGAGCTGTAGACACAACTGAGATCGGATTGGCCGATGCACTATTTTTGGGTGGAGACATCTAAAATAAAGATAAAATACAGATTATACCTGTTTTGGCAACGCAGGACTAATCATTGGCGCCATCATAGGGGGAAGACCTTTCCAGCAGTGGACGTCTATCGGCCCAGATGTTGACAGATTATAAACTTGGTTAACACATAATATGGGTACTAAAACTATGAAATGGGGTCAGTCACTATGACTATTCATGCAATCTAAAGGTGCATGATTTATGTACTAGGATAGAACTAAAATGTGTCTTAATCTTGTGCTGTATTCATTATTATTATGTGATTTTAATACTGCACAATATTATGCAACTGCAAATATTATTGATTATAAACATGTTACATCCATGTTGTGCTATTTGGAATCAAATTAAAGATTGCAAAATTAAGTCTCGGGCATACTTGAACCCGCCCTCTTCCAAACCGGGGAATTGCGTTATCGAATTTCGCCACCGAGCCAACTACCCAGAGAACGAAAAATCTCAAACCAATCTCATCTCAATCTTAAATTTGATTATGCAACTGTTTAATGTACTTTATAATTTAATATCATGCAAGCAATACATTTTTTCTCTAACATATCTTTACCAATATGCATGTAGACCACTTGGTGGAATATGGCCCACATTGTCTCTCCCTTTGTTTCTCCATTTGTGAGTGGAGGCCTTTGCTTTGCAGAGGGATTAACAATGAAAAAGTTTGTTCATTGTCATTATATATGCATAGGTATAAACTATACTTCATTCCAAATAAGGACGACGAGATTTTCCGATTCCTATTTAGCTTTCTGGCCAATTCTGATTACCAAATGTGATTAATTTATTGGATACATATACTATCCGACATATCTTGGACATTACTAAAGCTGTTTTAAGAATAAGTCAGAGAAAGTGTTCCAAATCTTTGTTTCTGTAATGCAAAATAGCCTTAAAAATTCGTTGCTATTTTGAATGGAGTATAGGTATAAACACTATCATACCTTGAGGTGATATCCATTTGTGTTACTCAAACCGTTAACTTTCTTTTGTGACAGTGGTGAAATAGCAATTTTTCCATTTGTACTATCTGTAGGTATAACACTTGGAATGATATTTGAAGGTCTCTTCAGTATGCTAGGAATTTTCTTTTGTTCCACAACCAATCGAATTTGTTCATTCAAAACAATTTTGTTGTCTTCTCTTGTTAAATTATAGGCCGAGAAGTTTTCGTTTACAACTTTGAAGTAAGCATTTTGGAGGTAGCCGTTTCCTGAAAATGATAAGTAATAAGTATGTCATATAATGATACTCTCAGATTCTTCATATTTAGACTGCCTATGCATGGTCTAGCAATGAGCGTTTTTCTTTTCTTTTTAAATTTAGTTCTTACAAAACTCGACAGATGGCATATTTATCGCTCCATAGAGACGGTCGCGATATCCTGTCAAAATCATTTCAAGATTGTGCCTGCCTTATTTCAAAGTCAAAGGGATCGAGCCCATACAACCATGTCAAACGTAAACAGTTAAAATTTTTCGATTAAAATGATTCGTAAATAATGAAATATTCCATCAAAAGATGCGTTGGCACCTTTTTGATCATCTTTTCCCTCTTTATTATTTTAAAGAAACATTTTTTGCAATTTTGACCTTTATTCGCGCAGACCGTAGCGCCATCTATCGATCCCCTAGAAAGCCAAAAGAAAAACGCTCATTTTCATACATTTTATGAATGAACTCTTGAAAAGAGAAATCAAGATAATTTAGTATGAGAACTAGTGTGACCAAATTAAATTCAACCTTAGTCTTATGACTCAATCTTCATAAAATTAGTATAGTGACTTATTCTGAACTAAAAGAAGGAAATGCGGAGCTACGTATATCAGGCGCGGATGTTCTAAGGTTTCCGAAAATCTCTGACTTCCCCCTCGGGGTATATAGTCGTGGGCATATGCTTATGCTATGCTTATTAGGCGCGGGCTCCACCTACACCACTTCTATTAAGGTGGACCTTGGTTCTCTCTTCTGTAAGTAAAACGGAATAATGTTTATTTAGTGTATTTGCAGATTATGATTATTTACCTTTTTGTTTGATAACTTGCTGTGAATTTATGATTTTTGGTTGTGGGATACTGTCCTCACTCTCTGATTTAACACACTGAAAAATAAATTTTATGTTTGTTATTATATTTTAGCCGTAAGCTAATTAATAGATACTCATTATCATTTTGATGTTAAGATGATTGAGGTACAAATGTACCCCAGACCAAATAATCACACATTCATCCACTGAATGTTGGCACAGAGACAGATGGTCGAACTATACACATACACATAGATATCAGAATATACAATGTGTTAATGAAGAAGCGCAAAACCTCAAAGACCCCAACTGATTTACAACAAAATAATTAGATTGAAACAATAATTCCATTATTTATTCGCATTTTAAGTTTCGAGGCAAAAATTATGTTATTATTCAGCAATGAATGAAAGCGCTAACATGTTCATGCATACATTTTAAGAATCTTGTTTTGGTAGTAAATAGGACGAGTGTGCGCGTGCGGTGGGTTGAGATCGAGTTCAGTAAATTTTAAATTTTACAAACAAACATATTTATTATTTGGAAAAAAATTACCTATGTTGAAACCATGATAATTCGATTCTGCTCTCGATTCTAAACAAACTACTTTGTAGTTTTGCGTTAATTCATTAACTTGTTATAGATTATACTATAGTAGATAAACATATAGGTAATAAATTGTATAATATACCTTAATAATACCATTTTCAATAGCCATAACAGGACCATTTCTTTCAACTCCTTTATTTGGTATGGTGTCATTTTGAACTGCATTAGGAACAGGTACTGAAAATATCAAATTAAAATTTTACATACATACATAAACTCACACCTTTTCCCAGGGGTAGGCAGAGACTACGTATCTCCACTTTGGGCGGTCGGACACACCCCTCTTGCTTCCATCTTTTCATACATTTAATTTTTACATTAGCAAATACAAAATACCTAGTATAGTTCTATACAGGGTGAAGTGGATATCATTAGCATCTAACCATTAAACTGAACAACTTTTACTATGGGAGCAAACCGATCAGAGCAAAAAAAATCTGCTGTGCCATACTAAAACTGCAGTGCCTTCTCGACTCAAATTCGATTCGATTCGATCGATTCTTTTAATGATGGTCCCATAGTAAAAGTTCTTCAGTTTGATGGGTAGACTCTTAGTTTAAAATAATGCTAATGATATCAATTTCACCCTCTACCCATCAAATTGAACAAGTTTTTCTACGGGAGCAAACCTTTCAGTGCAAAATAAATCAGCTATTCCAAACTAAACTGCAATGCCTATACGACTCAAATGTATGAAAGAACACTTTTTCTTGTACTGACAGGTTTGCTCCAATAGTAAAAGTTGTTCAGTTTGATGGGTAGAGTATGGTTTAAAGGTTAATGATAGTTTTCCTTACACCCTATATGCTGCATGCTAGTATAATAAAAAAAAACTGTTTTTAATAGGAAGCGGAGTTGATTGGTTGGTTTTTGTTGATATACTTACATGTTTTTTGTAAGAATTGCTCAACATCTTCAGGATTCAAGTTATTGGGTGGTTCATCATCAAAACTGGACATCCAATCAAATGGAGATTGTGAAGACTGTCTCTCTGATATACCAGATGAACTGCTGGATGAAGAATATTGTACTTCAATGCACACACATCAAATACATCAACACAAGAAATTAGTGTTTTTGATTAAAACATTGCATTAAACATTCAATCAATCAATCACATCATCATCATCATTCCATACCACCATTTAACATATTCCTATTGTGCATTGTATTTTGTTTTTAATGTAAATAAAGTACATATCATTTATTTATTCCTATTGGTTAAAGTTAAACATTCTTTAACTGATAGAAAAAAAATAGTTTTGTATACAGTGATTGATTGATACCTAAGGTATTCATGAATTATATCGTTTATTTTAATCCTCTATTACTAGGGAATTGGTAAAAAAAAACAAGTATGGTTTGTTACAGGAATTGACAAAAAAAAGTAGAATACAAAGTCATCAATATCAAGTCATACAAGTATTTCTGAATCTGTATGTTTACCACTTAGTTATTTTTTTAAACTGTAATAGATTTTGATGAGGTTCATTTCATTTCATTATTTATTTCCAGTAACAATATACATTGTGTCTATTACTTACTATATTTATTGTGGTTATTACCATCATTTAGAATATTTCTTCCAGAATTATACATTTATAATTATATCCCATCTGGGTGAAGCCAGGCAGGTTGCTAGTACAACATAATATCAAAACATCTTTACCATTTCGAAATATAGCTTTTTCTCTCAATTTTTATCTCATCCCCATTAATAATAAAATAAAGAGGAAAAAATTTTTATACTTTTTAGAGTCATCTTCACTTCCAGAGTCAGAATTACTGCTATCAGTAGGTGAAGACTTGATGCTCAGAACGGGAGAGATGGGGGGCACCAGGAATGGTGCAGCATCAGCCAAGATCTCACTTGGGGAAGCATCGGTGACATCTAGTAGTGACGACCATTGATATTCTTTTGTTAATTGGTCCAGAAAATCTTCACCTGAAAAAAAAATTATTCATCAAAAACATTTATGATTTTATTTACATTATTGTGTGGTTTTTTTCAACCTGTGTCACCCCGCTGCTGGACAAAAGTCTCCGCTAAACTCTTCCCCATCTCTCTATCCAGTGTGATATCCCTCAATTCATGACAACAGGCATCCAACTCATTGTGCCACCTATGCTGAGGTATGCCTCTACTACCATCCTGAAGCACCCATTGCATGACTATTGATGCCCACAGCTCGACATGCATTTGAGAAACATGGCCAGCCCAGTCCCACTTTAGTTTTGCAGAATTCTCACCTATACTACGCTACCTACTTGAGTATTGCGTGGTCATAGCGTAATAACAATACTATAGTGAAACGGCTCAGCGGTCACAGCAGTAAAGTGT
This sequence comes from Agonopterix alstromeriana, assembly GCA_963924505.1. Lineage (NCBI taxonomy): Eukaryota > Metazoa > Arthropoda > Insecta > Lepidoptera > Depressariidae > Agonopterix > Agonopterix alstromeriana. The sequence goes on along the minus strand of OZ004665.1, from coordinate 5,261,124 downwards.
CCCCAGAAAGTGTGAGGTGGCCGTTCTGTATGTAGAACTATACAGGGTGTAAGGAAAAGTATCATTAACATTTAAACCACATACTCTACCCATCAAACTGAAAAACTTTTACCATGGAAGCAAACATGTCAGATAAAAAAAATCTGCTGTTCCATACGTTTGAGTCGAGTAGGTATTGGCAGTTTAGTATGGAACAGCTGGTTTTTTTTGCGCTGATATGTTTGCTCCCATAGTAAAAGTTGTTCAGTTTCATGGGTAGAGTATGTTGTTTAAAGGTTAATGATACTTTTCCTTAAATCCTGTATACTATTACCTATTCTGTGATTACGCTATGGCGTGGTTAATTAGAAGAGTGATAAGGAAAACAGACTCTAATGGTCAATGGCGCAGTTAAAGTGGATATTATAAATTAGATTACAGTTGTGCATATTTACTTAACGTGGCTTAAATGTAATGAAACAGAAAGCGCACTCAAGGTCGGAAGTAAACAATAGTATTAATTGTGTACAGTCATTAGTACACCGGGTCAATAACATGTGGTTATACGTGATCCACCACATTGTTTTCAAGAGCTAATCAGCCGGAGCCAATTTTGCGAATTAGAGCTAATAAAGGCACTATTACCGTATAGGCAGTCTTTGTTGTCGATCAGAATATCCGTGTCCATTAGAATGGTTGTGACTAATCCGTTTAAACATAAAAATTACAGTATTTCTTTCATAATAATCCACGACAACAAGATTGATGACAACGCCATTTAAAATTATTTATCTGTGGAAGAGAAGAAATGACAGCAAGCAAGATCCAGTGTTGCCAGCGGTAAATTTACACACTGTGTCTATGAAGGCCCAAAAAGGATATAATAAGGCCATTTATAATATCGTCTAATGCTACTCACATGCCTCAGATTTCCATGTCTAATAAACTACGTTGGGCCACTGTGGCGTTAGGGCTTCCAGGTAGGTGGATAAACACCATTACACTGACCAACATGTAGAGCCCGACAGCGATCAGGGCGGTCGGGCTATCCCGATGCCCGACGTGCGATTTTTTTGTTTAAATTTGATTGAATGTTGACTGATGGCCGCCGTTGTCGGGCCCTACATGTTGGGCAGAGTAAATGGGACACGCGACATCCTAAAGATTGGCTCCCTGCATCTTGGATAATGTAATCGCTGCTTTAACCCTACACAGCCATATCATCATTATAGCACACAGCTGTTTAGTGAAACGGAGCGACGTTTTTTTTGACAGATTGTTTTCATTTCTGCCGAAGTTCGATTGATTGATATATTTCGCGAGTTTATTGTATTCTATTATTTAACTTACCTCGTTACAACGTAAATTAACAATGTAGCTGTGTATTTAGTTTTCTAGTTTGTGTAAAAATGATCAAGTTCTAATACCCATTAAATGGTTTGATGCGTGTCGGAAACGACCGGTTGCGAAAATGTCTGTGCCCGAGGACCAAGACGATTTCATATTTCGACCACAGCAGCATTTAGATGCTAAATGGTTAAACCCTGACTTACAAGAGGCTCTGCATAATCCCGAGGCCCTCTGCACGCTCTTCAACAGTCTTCTACAGGACAGGGAGATTTATTTTGACTGCGGAAATGGCCTGGTGAATGGAGCTGGAGTTACGGCGAAACTTGGGGACAGTGGCAAATATTACTGCGGTCTAAGGGTAAGGAAGCATATTCGATCTATCTGCAGAGCTTTAAAATGTTTATAAAGTGACACACAAATTGATGATGTATGTATTTTTAAAGATATTGACATGCACATGCTGTGACGGTCTTTGCGGTCCGCATTCGGGTTGTGCTTGTGCCCCCTGCACTGCCCTGTCGGCTGAGGAGGAGCTCCGAGTGGCCATTCAATCCAAGCTTGTTGTACCTCCACCATCTGTACAGGTTATAGATGATCTCAAGTGGAAGCAGGACCCAGGTAGTGTTAATATTTTGTATTGCTAACAACAGAATTTTATATATAACAACACAGAAAACAAGTCAATGGAACTGTAATTATGGGTGTACCCATATACAGTCAGTCAATATGTTAAGAAATTAATAATACCATCCTGAAATGTGTAGTGAAATAATTATTGATCTTTTATTTAATTTATTTCTTCTATTCAATGGGATAATTTGCATCTACTAACTATAAGTTTATCTTACTATTATCTTATTTTCATTTGTTCAGAATAAACAAATCTAATGTTATAAAGAGATAAAATTTGTTTGCATGTAGGGGGTAATCTCTAGTCCTGGAACTACATAACCCATTTTAAAAATGTTTTCATTAATAGAAAGCTACACTGTAATAATATAGTCTATTGTTATTATTATTAATATACAGAGTGCAACAAAACACCCTAGTAAAACTTAAGGTGGTGGTTTAGATCATCAAACTGAACAACTTTCACTATGGAGCCAACATTGCGAAAAAGTTAAAAATAAACAGCTGTCCCATACTGTAGTACCGATTCTACTAAAATGTATGTGACAGCTGATTTCTTTTATTTTTTCTCTATGTTAGCTCCATAGTAAAAGTTGTTCAGTTTGTTGGTCTAAACCATCCCATTAAGTATTACTAGGGTGTTTGTTACACCCTGTATAGGTAGGCAATATAAATGGACAATGTATCAAGCATCAGTAAAATATATTTCAGGTCCAGAATGTCTCCAAAATCTGATGGAATCATTGATCTGGGAGCAGCGTGTGAGAGCCATCAACACAACAGTCAGTTGCCCCTTCATATCACAGATCCGTCGCCTGATTGTGCTGTGCAACAGACATCTTGTTGCTGTTATAAGGTACTTAAACTTTTTAGAAAATTGGGCTTAAAGTTCTTGCATCATTTCACTGATGATAACTTTTCATGAAATACATTTTAGGAACACAATGGGTTTTGTAAAGTGTGTCCATACAGATATTACAGATTATCCAGCTGTAATGTAAAATTCAAAGACAAACTTATGAAACTTGCATCTCGAGAATATACTCACGGTAGAGTATTTTAAGAGTACTCAGTGCTTACCAGAGAATACATCACACCAGCAAATATTTGAATAATACCTAACCTTGATCAAACTGTGATCACCTACAATGCATGATATGGCATGCATGCCATGATTTTGTCTATAGAATGGTAATTTTAGCAATACTCTTCATAAGGGAGGCCTGGTAGGGAGGTAAGAGGTTCAACAGTGGACTTATCTAATTATGATGACATCCGACGGTCATAATACGCAAAAGGATTCTAAGCATCGGCACTTAAAACATGACATGTCTTGCTCGATGTCGACAAAAGTAAGAACACCATCCTCTCAGTATGACTGAAAGTAAACACAAATACAAATACAGAGAATAAACAGTTCATTTTTAAGTGCCCAGTTTCGCGACGAAACATACTCTGTTAGGGTGTCAGGTCTTCAGAACGGCCTGGGTAAGCTCGCGCGCTATTAATATTTGTCAACAGGTATATTGGTTAGACTTATAAGGTCTCCGCCTAGTGCCTACCCTTATAAATGTATGTTACGGTATGTCATAACATAATGTAACCCTTCGCAGGTTCAAGTGCCAGAATACCTATGTATTGTTTTTATGATGATAAGGATAATTTGATAAAAAAAAACAAAGAAATGTATAGGCGAGTGGGGCAATTCCGTCAGCGGGGTAATTACATCAAATGGCTATAACTTTTGTTCTATTACTCTGATTCAGCAGCAAATTTATCGAAGGAATACATTTTTTTTAACCTACTGGATAAGAGCTTACAGTTCAAAAATCATAGCCATTTGACGTAACTAGGTCTTTGACGGAATTGTGTATTTTTTAACTTCTTTTAAATTTAAACCTGTCTCTCTTTACTGTTGATTTAAATAATAAAAAGTTTAATACCACTCTAAAACTTTCAGAGATCAAACCAACCACAAAGATGTGAGGAGGATAAAATTAGAAAAGAAGCCACCGCATGGCATCAGTAACAGAGCTCTTAGCAATGTAGTCAGCTCTTTGAACAAGCAGATTGAGCTGAGTGATAGCCAGGAGGAGAGTGAGGAGCATTCTGATGGTTCTGAGAGGTATGTGTAATCCTTCAGTTATGCCTTTATTGATGAAGAATGATACTAAATATGAGAAGGTATCCCCTTTTCCTCTTCTAATGATGTTATTGGCTATGTGCTTAGCCTGAAATAGTTATTGCTCATTGTATTATTTTACATTGAATGTATAATTTGAACTGCGGGTATTTTGCTCTGTTGGTAGTCTTATGGCAGGCCCTAAGACTACCAACAGAACATAGGTGAATCAGATTTCACCACTTCTGAATAAGTTCCTGATAGCATATCGGACAGTTTTTCATACAAAATATGTCTACCGTTCTGTCTGATATGGTATTAAGAACTTATCTAGAAGTGGTGAAACAGGCCCTTAACAATGTTGAAATTTTTCTTTTAGAAATTAACTCAAATAAAAACAATATCTAAATGATTACTCAATAACCTAATTGACAGTAAACCTGCTTGCGCAGCCCAGAGTTCAGTTAAATAATTTCTGTTGTAATATGTATCCTAGATGTCTGTTTATATTTTCAATAGCATTTCAATACTTCGTTTCAGTGCCCTCGGCCTGGCTCGTGTAGGCGCCCGCGCGGCACTCCGCCTAGCCTTATCCCTCGTCCGTCGCGCATGGCGGTGCGGTGAAGACGCGGATGTATGTTCCGCGTTACTCCGCGATGCGTTGGACGCAGTTCGCGCGCTACCCGACGCGGCTCTGTTCGCGGGCGCGGGGACGGCCCAACAGGCGCCGAGGTCGCAGAAGATCTGGGCCGAGGTCGTCGATAGCGCTGCCAAGTTCTTGCATCAGGTTGTTGCTGGGTAAGTGTTTTAAGTGTAAATACTTTGATTAAATTGAAATAGCGGAAGATATTTGACGTTCTTGCATTACGTATCGAACAATGGATCTGCTTTTCATGTACTTACGAGTGAAAAGTAATACCGTGTGATTTGTTTTTTCGTTTCAGTGTGGTACCTTTATTCCGCCTAAAATCAAAAAAGTATCCCAATTACGCAATGCCGCTCGGATTGCGGCTAAATTAGGCGAAGGGGGCTCAATTTATGTGGTCCATGCGTTATAAGCTAGTCACCTATCTTCCGCTATTTTAATTTAATCACATACACACATACATATGCTCACGACTATATTCCCCGAGAGGGTAGTCAGAGATATTCTGAAACTCTGTACAGTATGACGGGGGATGATCCCGTCGCCACTTATAATGGACAGTGGGTACTATACATGCCTCGAAATTGTAGCAAGATGCAGGTAAATCAAAGTGTAAATAAGAAGAATTCTGTGCAAGAGCATGTCTATGGCTCCACGATGCATTGGATTGGAAGCTGTACATGTTATCTTCAACGCAGTTTTGTTCTCAGGAGGTGTTCATCAACCACCAAGGACAAGTTCTCGAAATCGTTACTGAATTCGTACATTACAGTACATTACATTGTACATCTTGATGCTGAGAACAACACATTCAATGATAATGTATTATTATTGTGCTGTTCAATAAAATGTATCGTAGCACGCATGGCGTACCATCATTATGACAGATATTGCGCTCTAGCACATATGTAAGATAGAAAGAAAGAAAAATATTCATGTAGGTAGGTACGTTAAAACGATACAATATTACCCTCATTCAAAACTGTTCTTTCTTTACAGGGAAGTAGGGTGTAATGTCCCTTTAGGCGACTGGCGGACGTCGCTATGCGTGTGGATAGAACTCTGTGCTCGTCGCGCAGAGTTACCCGCGCTGTTGAAGGCAGCTGATGTACTTGTCACTTTACCACCGCGGCAGAAACGACAGCCGGACAATAGGTATGAAATAAATTGATCTAAGGATGAAACAGCTTCAATACTTTACTGCACTTTATGGCTAGCAAACTGCTTGCCTCCACTGACCTGCAATACTATTTTTCACACATCCTAGTTTGAATTCGAATAATTCATATTTTCGAATACGAGTGGGGAAATTGTGCCAAAATTATAATCAGAAATTATCTTAATAATTCAATAATAATAGTTGTGAATAGAACATTACTCAAAGATTTATTCTAAAGTGTTTATTTTTTACGAAATATTTCAATTATAAGTTACGTGGATCAGAACGTAATTTCAAACACCAATCAGCGCAAAGTTACGAAGCGATTAGCAACTTGCGTACGTTAGATGAGTACGGCAACATATTATAGCGGATGACTTGTGATGAGCTTCACGCGTCATGAAAAGGAGCGACGTCACGTCAAGGCAGTGTGAGCGTTTTGGCGCGGAATTTGAAAAGTCAACTTTTGATTTGCAATAAATTAATGATTTGTGCATATTTTTACCATTTTAGTATTTGATATTTTATGTAAGCCTTATCTTTTAAAACTGTGCAAGTTCCTCATTGTGTAAAGGTAGGAAGATTGGTGCGTGAAAAAAGAATACATGTGTCAAATTAACAGTAGGGCCCTAATCTAATAACTTGCATATGTTTTATTCTAGAATAACACTAGAGGAATGTACAGCGCCACTAGGTCCATTCTTGAGAAGAATGGCCAAAGTTCCTGCTCCTAGTCCTATCATGAACACGGAACCTGCTACTGAAGTCAATCCTACGGAAGTATTTTTAAAGTAAGTGTCCTTTTAAATAACTTACAATCACTGACATCTTATACAAGAAATAGACTCACAATATATATCAAATCTTAGCTAATTTTTGTCCGAATTGACTTGGAGTTGACATAAACTTCTGCAAAGAGTTTTCAATCACTACCTTTATTTCCAACGTAGTAAGTCTCAATGGAATGTAGCCCTTATAGCCTAGGTATAAAGTCGTAAAAGCTCCTTCTATGACATTGAATCGGATTGATATTTTAAATAACTGTATTATGAATGTAATGTGAATCTTTTTCTACTAAAAGAAGTGAACCTGTATAACTACAAGTATACAGAGCGTATACTTAAATGCTAAAAGGTAATTGTAGTAAAGTTTCTGAACAAAATAAAAGCGAAAAACTTAAAACTAGAAACACGAACATTTTTTGACTTTTGGTCGGATTCTAAAGTCCATTAAAATGACCATACTATACAGGGTCCTTCTCAATATGCTGACACTTTTTTAAGATGATGATCATCCCGTCAAACTGAACCACTTTCTCTATGGCACCAACACCGAAATCGCGAAAAAAAAATCAGCTCATCCATACAAAACTGTGAACCTACTCGAGCTATATGTATGCGACAGCTGATTTTTTTTCGCGATTTCGACGTTGGTCCCATAGAGAAAGTTGTTCAGTTTGACGGTCTGATCATCATCTTAAAAAAGTGTCAGCATATTGAGAAGGACTCTGTATAGAAAACAATAAATTTAAATCGTTGAATATCTTTACAGAGAGCTCAACTTGCCTAGTGGTGATGGATTGATGGGAGTTCGAAAGGCTGGTATTGCTTTATTGTGTCACATGGACAGGCTTGGTGCACCGTTATTGCCTCCTTTGAAGGGATTTGTCACTGTAAGTATTCATCTACATTCATTATCCATGGTGATCCACAGGAGAAGACTAATATGGAAGGTTAACTGAATCACACTCAAAATTCAACCTTATATTTTGTATGCTAAAGATCATGTTGGAAATAATCTGGGATGTCAACTTGGGTATCATGGTGATAGATGCATGCATATGATATAAGGACGCCATTGGTTTAATCGTCACAATCAATGACATTCTATACATAAGACTCACCACGTCATACAATAACAGAACCAAAAAATGTCACATGTCTCTAATGTCATCTTTGTATGCATCAGTTATGCTTGGCTGTCATGCATTTCCGCTGACATTCCAGTACTTTCAAATCTTTCAAATGTATTCGGTCACAAAACAGTAATGTAAAACAATTAGGCATAACTTTGTGGTCCCGTTAATAGCGCACTGAAGCGAAGTCCTTGTGTATAGAATGTCATTGGTCACAATGGTTTACTCTCATGATTTTGGGAATAGAATTTGCTCAGCTAAGGAGCAGCAAGCACTTGCCTCTATAGAATATGAACCTTTGAAAGGCTGCCTTTCTTATTTTCGCAATGCATACAATGGTCATATAAACCATTTTTGAACCACAAAACTATCACCAACTGTTCATAGTTCTGTTTCCTTAGACTCGAAAGCCAATGCGTCATTGCGTGCGTCATGCGTCATTTGGGCTACGATTAAAAAACTACTTAATAGTAGAATAAGGCCACTTTTAAATTTTTAGCGGCTGTCGATCTAATAGTATACTATTTTGAACATTATTATTTTTTCATCTATATGATCTTTTTATATTCATGTCTTCTTATGTACTTCTAGTGTACAGAATCAGCGCAAGAGGTTGTCTCCGTCGGATCTGGGCCTTTACATTTAGGTGCTCTAAGAATCCAGCAGATCGCGTGCGCAGAAAAACTTGCTTTGCTGTTGACCCACGATGGGGCTGTGTACACTTTGCCCTATGATACGATGACTCCACAACTAGTGCCTGGTAAGTTATATTATATAGCGCAGACAACAGACAGATCAGAAACGAGTATAATTGGGTCCAGATTAGGCGAGCAGACTCGCAAGGCCGTGTAGAGTCCGCATGGCTTGGTCCACGGTGCGCACTCGCCCGGTGTGTCAGGGTTATATCGCATTCCGCGGTGTGAGCACACGCGTCACGCATCACGTTTTGAGCTCAGCAGTGAATGTGTTGAAGAATGTTCGGCTCGGATGAGGCTAAGGCAGCTCGCCAAATTGTTAACCCAGTGTGGCCCTGCTTATGGGCTACATTGGCATGGCTACATTTATTTATAGTTCGCTGGATTCAATTCATAAAAAATAGGCACCGTGTGCGCTATCTCATAAGAGTTTCATACTGTTTTTTAATTATTTTGTCGTACCTACTAAAAGACGGCGGATTTCTGTCGTTTGCTCAAGTTCTCTTTTAGCATCGCAGTCTCTATAATTTCATTTCCAGTCCTTCAAAGATTAAGAAAGGATTCTCTAGTTAGTAAATCAATGGTTTCTATATTCTACTTATTGTAATCTGTTATTCATGCAGGGTTAGAAAGTAAAACAATAACGCAAGTGGCGTGCCACTCGGCCGGGCGTCACTTCCTATGTTGTTCGTCGTGCGGGGGTGTGTGGTCATGGGGCACGGGGGAGGACGGCCGACTAGGGCACGGCGATACTGCCCCGCGGGACGCCCCCGCCTCTATACACCACCTCGCTCATCACGAGGTCATCAGAGTTGCGGCTGGCACTGCTTGCAGGTGGGTTTAGTACCAACATACATAGATACACTTAGTGGGGCACGGCGATAATGCCACGCGAAACGCCCCCGCCTCTATACACCACCTCGCTCATCACGAGGTCATCAGATTTGCGGCTGGCTCTGCTTGCAGGTGGGTTTAGTACCAACATACATAGATACACTAAGTGGGGCACGGCGATACTGCCCCGCCGGACGCCCCCGACTCTATACACCACCTCGCTCATCACGAGGTCATCAGAGTTGCGGCTGGCACTACTTGCAGGTGGGTTTAGTACCAACATACATAGATACACTAAGTGGGGCAAGGCGATACTGCCCCGCCGGACGCCTCCGACTCTATACACCACCTAGCTCATCACGAGGTCATCAGAGTTGCGGCTGGCACTACTTGCAGGTGGGTTCAGTACCAACATACATAGATACACTTAGTGGGGCACGGCGATAATGCCACGCGAAACGCCCCCGCCTCTATACACCACCTCGCTCATCACGAGGTCATCAGATTTGCTGCTGGCACTGCTTGCAGGTGGGTCTAGTCAATGCTACCTACCTATCTTCCACCAGTTGAGTGTGATCCTTGTAGACGCATTCTTTTACCATTGGAGTGTCACATTCACACTGAAAATTTCAATAGCGAAATAGACGAATAGCTACTTAGTCCAAACACTTATTGTAAATGGCGTCTAAGCATAACGCGATTTAGGCACACTTTTAGGTATACAACGAGCAAAGGATCATGATGTTCTTCTTTTGGAGGAAAAAGGAAGATCTTCCATGGGCTGTTGGAATGCCTGGGATCGTGGTACTCCCTCCTTGAGGGTAGGGTTATGCCGTGCAGTGGGAGGTATAATATCTGATGATGATGATCATGATGATCTTGATAACTTTGATACTGCGATTTAGGACTCCCACGATATGATCATTTGTCTTTGTAAGAAATTCTGGTTGTAAAACATTGATTTACAACTAGCTTACAAATCAAAAGTTCTAGTGTCGATTCTCCTATCATTATTATTCGTTTATTGTCCTCCAGCGCCGTGATAACATCCCGCGGAGCCCTGTACACGTGGGGCCGCGGTACGCACGGCCGGCTCGGTCACGGCACCATAGAGAACTGCCTCACGCCCCAGCCCGTCTCCTTCAACGCACATAACATTGAGCGAGTCATCGATATCGCTCTCGGTGAGTCTGACTAAATACAACCCGGTCACATTATCTCTACACCTCGCTGGAATATGAGGCTCCTCAGAGCCCTTGATCAGTCCGTCTTCGGACATAGGCCACCTCCTTATTTCTCCATGAAGTGCCGTCTCTCGCCCTCTGCATCCAGTTGGGACCCGCGTATCTCCTACCATTGGTTCGCGTCAGTACGGACTTAATAATCGCGTTAGTACTATTAGCATCTTCGGTGCCGATACGCGTTTCGATAATTTGGTACACACTGTTTCACACCGTACAACACACGTATAAAACTGAACAGCTTTCTCTATGGGACCAACATCGAAGTAGCGAAAATCAAATCGCGATTTCGATGATGGTGCTATAGAGAAATCCCAGAGCACCGATATAACGACATGGACTTTAGGTGCAGAGATAATGTGACCGGATTGTATGTTCTTACTCTATTTCGAATTAGCCTTTTGCTTAAGTTATTTTATTATACAGATTATATACTTAAATTATTAGTAAAGTCATAAAGAATTACTTACATCGTAGAAAGAGAATAGCTAGAATAAGCATAAAATACTCAATCAACGACTTACATGAATAATAGTTTCAACGAATTAGTGTTAGCTGTACTAATCCTAATTGTATGAATTAACCAACAGGTTGGGGAGACAGTCAAACATTGTGCTGTACTTGGGAAGGTGCGGTGCAAGTGTTCGGAGACAGCGAGGGCGGGGCCCCGAGGGCTCTGACGTCACTCTCCGTGTTGCGCGTCACGCGTGTTTACACCGGCGAGCACTGGCACGCCGCTCTCACTGACGGGTATGACCATTGACCGCTACTATTAATACAAGTACCACAGAGTCAATACTAGTACTACCTGTACAGAAGAATCACTTCGAAAACAGATTTAAATAAATAGCGACTCTCTCTGCACGGCAATAAGGTGCAAAGTTATTCGCACCCGTCCTATCGTACAATTCGCGAATAACCTTTCAACCGTCACAAACGGCGAGCGTGCAAACAAAAATGAATTTAGTCATTAGACATGAAAGCTTCCTTTACATAGTCTCCCTCTTTCATTCTTTCACGTGCTGGCAGCGTGACATCTCACATTGACTACTCACATAATGGCGGCAAGTCTAATGAGATTTGACAAAGAAGTATACCTAACCTATTGCCATTCACCCCTCGGTGGCTCGGCTGTCAAGCGTACCTGAGCTGTGGAGTGAGACAGGCCTGAAAGTACGCTGGACTGGCTATTAATGGCATGATATTGAAGCAATTTGATTCTTCACCATTTTGGCGCTGATAGCAACAGAGGCAGCAGTGAGTGTACTCGGAACTATTATATAAATTCTCGGAGACGCACCAAACAACACGACAAAGTGTCAATTTTAGTTCCCAGTGCGCTTGGTAGGGCGCTTTGAATCGGTACCTACAAAAATTAACTGTAATTTTGTAAGGCACAACCTGTCCAGCGTACTTGTATTAATAGAGGTGAGTATGGGTATGACGCCACAAACGTAAAATAGTACATGCAAGACTATTGCCAAAATGATAAACACAAAATTTTATTTCAGAGGTCAAGTTTACACGTGGGGTAAAGGAGAAGGATATAGACTCGGCCATGGCACATTAGAAACCATCAGGATTCCTAAAATACTCGAAGCACTTCAAGGTAATCCAACAATATCTCAATTTAAAAACCAATGTCAATATTGCCTGAGATTCGAAGAAATCGGCCCTTGTCAAAGAAAATAATCGCTTTTTACGGCAAATTCTCGAAGGCGGTTAGCGCTCAAGAAGTCCGGTGAATGACTGAATGTGAATTTCCTATTGGACGTTGCCTATGAATGAATTTTCATTAAACTCTGTGTGTTATTCATATGGTTCATTTTCCTTTACTACCAGGTGTGAGGATAGTGGATATATCGCTGGGCGCTTCTCACGGTATTGCGTTGACATCTGAAGGCGCGCTGTACGCGTGGGGAACGCACGAGCGAGCGCAGATATCGAGGCCCGTACCACAACTCTTACAAGTCCTGAATCCTTCGTTTAAAGCTAATGGTGAGTGTTAAATAACCGTACATTTTTGTATCACAATAAGCAAATGATCAACACTATTTCAGCTTATAGACGTCCACTGATGAACCAGTGGTAAAATCTATCGACTATTTATGAAAGATTTGTGCAGATAAAGAATGGGTTCGACCGAAATAACGAAAACTATAGTTGTCTTGCTCACTCTTCAAAGCGATTGGCTGTTATATTTTTGGATTCACAATGCCTTCAGACCGCGAAGGCTATCCGACGATAGGTTAAAAAAGTTGCTTTATGAAGACAGTGAAGATAACAATAGAACATCGTTAATCTGAATAGATTCAATAGTAGTACCCATTGACTTACCAACTACTGGACGAAGGGTCCGCGCTCAGAAGTGTCCGAACCAAAAGAGCACCAAAACGTAAAAAGAGAACCAAAACGAAAAAAGAAAACCAATTACGCGATAGTCTTCCTTTGATCGGCCGACTACGCGCGCGCGCGGGCGCTCGGCGCGCAACATGCCGCGATGGGGAGTGGGATGTTAAAGAATTTCAGCATTTTCAATGTTTTTAGTTGGTTTATATTACTACACGTACTTAGGTTTGTGTAGTTTATTCTCGGACACTTTTTTTTCGAGAATTTTGTAGTATTCTACGTCAGTGGTAGTACCGAATCTTGAGATGTGTTTTAATTTCCTTTAGAACATATTAACCATCCAAAATATTGCAGGCCCCTACTGTCGAGTCGATAGCATCTCATTGTGTTTTCACTTGCCATTGTAAACATTAAAATGTCTTATTTGTAGGTGTCACGAGTGGTCCGACACAGATCTTTGTATGGAGTGAAGAAAGTCCAAGAGATTTGCCATCGTCCATGCCTTTTGTTATTGACTTATCTGACAGCACATTCAAGTAAGTTAAAAACCTAATAATTGACTTTATCTATTCAATTATAAAGTACATTTTATAAGATGTGTATTTTTGCAGGTACCTAGAAAGATTACTAAGGCTAGTTGTAGAACAAAGCACCACAGCGAATGTAAAGGAGAACGAATGTTTAGCCATTGCATGTCTTAATCTGCTGAGGTTGCAAGTAAGTGGTTTATGTACATTGTTTGCTGATGATTCTTTCACTGTCATTTCACAACAGCTAAGGGTACGTTTCCACTTAAGCGGAATAGAGCAGAGATGTGTAAATCACGATCGTCATATATCGCGATGCGATGCTACACCTGCAGCCCGTGGATCAGTTAGACGAAGAAGTCGCTCAGTGTGCTGCGCGTGCAATACAATAATGGGTTGAGGATGTAGTTGGGGCTGCCTCGTTTCTGCAGCGCATCGGGCATGTTTGTTAGACGCAAACGAGTCGCCTCCCTACTTCGCAGAGTACGGGCTTAGACAATACATATAACTAGGGACCAGCCCTGCGGTAGCATTTCCCTCGCCAACTAACGAAAATCTGACTTCATACAAACAGAGATTTGTTTCTAGATTCTTTCTGAAAAATTTCATTGACTTTAATTGGTTAGTATTGAAAATATTTCCAGACCTTGTTTGTATGAAGCGCGCTCCGAGTCATATTCCCTTAAGGCCTCGTCACGAACAAGGGTGAGGGAAACGGCCATACAATGAAAGCTTACATTCAAAGAATACGAAGACCTTTGCACTGCAGTGGGATTCTACAGACTACAACTTATTTTTTCTTAGCTAATGATAGGTATTTAATACAGCCCCTCAATATCGTCTAGGTACACGCATGGCAATGCGCTAAAGGCACAGAAATAGACGAAAGCGAGGTGGAAGGACGGACATGGTGCGCGGGAGTTCATACGGCGCTCGTAGCGTTGGTGGAGGGTCGAGCCGGCGCGGGCGCAGCGGCGGCGGCGAGGCGTGCGCTCGCGGCGGCCTGGCCGCTTCTACTGCCCACTGCGCAAGTACGCGCTCAGCATCTCATCGCTTTGCTGCCGCAAGGTACGTGACACTTTAGCCTATACAGGGTGTAAAGGAAAGCCAGGCAAATACTGATTGCTGATGAATGACAGCAGATTTTTTTTCGCAATTCACAAGGTTTGCTCAATAGTGAAAGTTGTTCAGGTTCATGGTCTGAATTCCACGTTTTAGTATTTCCCCGTCTGTCCCTTTCACAATTAATAAAGCCAGATAAAAAAAAAACACAAAATATTTGACGGACTTATATTAGGCTTTAATCTTTACTGTTAATGTTGCTACTTGCTAGTCATAAAAAACTTGTTCCTATGATTTTCCGCAATATGGCGAGGTGTGTATGGAACAATATTGTAAAGTTCATTTAAAGGTCCCCAAGGTATAGGTATCCCAAATAGTTTCTAAATAATCTCTCCCCTACCGGCCATTTCTCTTTCTAGAACCGTCTGCCTAACATATGCCTGCCTGTATAATTTACCATTAAAGTCCTGTGAAACTAAAGCTATAGCCGAATATCTCCTAGTAATCTCTATAGCGGTACCCATCCCTTGCCATACCGCAAGTTTCGCCAATCTACATAGATTTTTTTTAATTCACTACCCACGACTTTTAAGACATTTCTGGTAATTTCAAAAGAAATATCTAAGGTGATGATGATGATTGTTTGTTGGATTCGCCTACAGGATCGGTGCCGGCGAGCACTGGCGCCAGGTTCATGACGGAGCTGCTCGTGTGGTCTCTGCTGGGCGGCGGCGGGCTCAGAGACGCGCTGCGGCACGCTCTGCAGGCTCACTCTACCGACGCATACAATCACTTGGACCTTGATGTGTTAGTTTATTTTCTCACCACCCGCTGGACAATGGTCTATTATATTTCATGTAAATCATAGTGAACCTTCTGTTGTACTCTTAGATATTCCGTTACCTAGAGAATCCTTCGTTACGCTCGGGATTCAATATGCCCGTGACGAAAGACACTGCTTTATCTCCTTGGTGCATAATCTACTATTGGACTATTTTTGAAACGCCTGAAAACGGCCGTATTTGTAACTGTACGCGGTACGCAGTCTCCTCTGCGCAAGTAAGCTTCGCTTTGACAGTTTAATCGTTGTGTCTTATCTTATGACATAGGCAGGAGGGTCATAATCACGCTGGGTTCTTACCCCTATATGTATTTTATTATTATTACCCCTTATTTCGGTAATGTTACAAATGACATCATCACGTGAGGCTTTATTGACCGTGTACAACCCCCAAAACAGTTTATATGCATTCGGCGAAAATGGCAGGGATGGTCGCGCATATTGATGACGTAAAAGGCGACTGATCGGGCAATGACGTTTGCGACGACCGCCTCCCTCTTTTCATGCCAAAAAGACCATAAAATTGATTTATTGCATTCAAGGTCAGCACTCAAGCCGTTGCGTAACCTGTATCTCTTAATTTCACAAAAGGAATTCTTTGTTTTAGATGTCATTCTATTCATCGATATGGTTTTAAGCATAGCATATGCTCACGACTATATTCCCCGAGGTCGTAGTCAGGGATTCTGAAACCACAGAACATCCACGTTTCACTAGTACCGAAAATCTGTTCAGTGTGACTGGGAGTGAGCCCGTCGCCACTTGTAAAGGACAGCGGGTACAATACATGCCTCGAAATAGAAGCATGCAGTTTTCCTCACGATGTTTTCCTTCACCGAAAAGCCAGTGGTGTTACAAATCGTACATAAATTCCAAAAACTCATTAGTACGAGTGCTCCTGGACGGGGATCGAACCATCGCCGTAACACCACTGTGTTACAAATCGTACATAAATTCCGAAAAACTCATTGGTACGAGTCGGCTTGGACGGGGATCGAACCATCGACAGGCAAGGTTACTCGCCACTGCTATAATTTTAATCGCTTATACATTTCAGGGACTACGATCAAATCGACATAGTGACCGGACAACGAGGTTCTAAAGCGGCAGTCAGGGGTGACGACGGTGATGCTGGCCAAGGTATGTTAGAAATAGTACTACAATCCTTTTGGGCTCATTTTCTTTCTAGATTTGTTCAAGTTTCAATGAGGTGGTTGTTACAGGTTGTACGGAAGAATATCCACTTAGTAATGCAACAGCGTCTGATAAAGGAGCATCTGTGCCTTTGATGCATCTGGTAAGTCTTGAACTGTTTATAATCTATTCACTATTCAAAGTTGGTTGCGCTGCGCTTCATGTTGAATTACACAACAACAAGCTACATTTGTTCAGCAACGTTATAGGATTAAATGAAATAAATATATCACCAGGCGAACTAGTTATTTCTCTCTTTAATTCGTCAAAATCTGACTTTTTCATACATTTGCGCTCTTATCAACACGTATGCAGGTATTCCCTACAAAACATTTTAATAATAGATTCCGCTGCTTCTTCGGCTAATGAATTTATAGAGCTTTGTCTTGCGAATTGGTGCGCGTCCGTCTCAGTATGCAATGTTCCCAAAGATGACGCTCGTCAGAAGTTACGCTGCAAATGTTGCCTAATGAAAGGCTGCTTATGTAAAAACTTAATTCAATAATTTTGTCAAAAAAGGTAAAACATCTGATACGCAACACTAGCTGTCAAACTCAAATGATGATAAATGCAATAGTCAACGGGGATACAAGCAAGACTGACGATCCTAAAGGACATGACACTCTGAGCCCCAGCTGCGATCTACTCATTAGATTCCAACGGTATGTACGATAATGTAAAAGATATAGTAACTATGCTATGTGACAAACTTTTTTGTGTGGATTTGTCATAGTTTTGTGTCATGCGAATGCCTTATAAAGAGTACTCTACGACTGCGTATAGATAATGTTTGTGTGTTTGCCACAAAATACTATAAACTGGAATTAATTCTCCACCTATTCCGCATCCGTATTGCATGGCAATGGGACGAAGTCCTGTCGCGCCATAGCTGACTGAGATAAAAAGGTCCTTTGTTCGTGATTTTGGAAATCACGAACAATATGTAAGATATTCATTTATGATGTAAATAAAGTCACTGCTATTAATTATTTGCACTATACTGCACTTTAGTAATAAATTGTTTCTTTGCATTACGCTTGATGCGATTACCGACAATAGAAATCAAACCATAACTGTGACCTTTTTCCACCAGACTGTTGTTCTGCGAAGCGATGTGGTCGCGTGGAGGGCGAAGCACCCGTGGCGGAGTCCGAGCACTAATGACTCAGTACACAGCGTTACTAGCTGATCACGTACAGTCCACACTGTGCTCCTTCTCCCGCGCCGTGCACAGAGCTGACAATGCACAGCTCGTGTCGCTCTGTGATCTCATCACTGCTGATATCGTTGGTAAGTAGTAGCACAATGACTTAGTACACGGCGTTACTAGCTGATCACGTACAGTCCACACTGTGCTCCTTCTCCCGCGCCGTGCACAGAGCTGACAATGCACAGCTCGTGTCGCTCTGTGATCTCATCACTGCTGATATCGTTGGTAAGTAGTAGCACAATGACTTAGTACACGGCGTTACTAGCTGATCACGTACAGTCCACACTGTGCTCCTTCTCCCGCGCCGTGCACAGAGCTGACAATGCACAGCTCGTGTCGCTCTGTGATCTCATCACTGCTGATATCGTTGGTAAGTAGTAGCACAATGACTCAGTACACGGCGTTACTAGCTGATCACGTACGGTCCACGCTGTGCTTCTTCTCCCGCGCCGTGCACAGAGCTGACAATGCACAGCACGTGTCGCTCTGTGATCTCATCACTGCTGATATCGTTGGTAAGTAGTAGCACAATGACTCAGTACACGGCGTTACTAGCTGATCACGTACGGTCCACGCTGTGCTTCTTCTCCCGCGCCGTGCACAGAGCTGATAATGCACAGCACGTGTCGCTCTGTGATCTCATCACTGCTGATATCGTTAGTAAGTGATATGAGAATAGAAAAGTATGGAATAGGATTAATTCAGTTTACAATTTTTAACTCTAGCCCAAATAGCTACAGGGTATCTTAAAAAATGTGAAGTTCTCAATTAAATAGCTCATTTTCATACAGGTCGTGTAGTAAGCGAGCTTGGTGCTTGGATATGCACCTGCGCTGCTCGTTCTCCTAGTGCTTTAGCAGACTCCGCCGGTTCTCTCGTTAAGATCGCGCGGGCGTGTGACGAAGCCGCGAGGGCACTGCCTTCTGCGGCGAAGTTGGACGCCGATCTGCTCGGCTGGCCCGGTCTTGTCTCCAAACGACATCACATGAACAATAGTATTATTCGCAAGTGAGTGAAATAAATCTGGAATTTACGATGCACATGGTTTTGCATAAAGGTGTTGCTATTGTAAACATTGGTCTTTGAAAGGGAAAGGAAAAACAAGGAATAGGTTTGATTAAAATAATGTTGCATCTTGTCCACAGGCATTTTTTGACTTCTTTATTTTCATAAGAGTTAATTGATTTTGGTTACAAAACATATCGGAATTGCGATTCTTCTTATAAGAGCAAGAGGTCCTCTGAATGATGAGAGTCCATCAGAAGATTCCTACTTTCTACGCCATTGGTAGCAAGTAGCTCAATTTCATCCAAAAAGCGTCTACCGCTTGAGGACGTAACTTGTAACGTCAAACAAGTTAAAATGGTTGGCTCAACGTAATGAAAGTAATTATCCATATCCATATAAATAAAACTTAATTCACAGATGTGACCTCCAAAACCATACAAAAGAAGGTGGTTCATGGATCATCGTAGCTGGTCACGTGTTCGACGTAGAGAACTTTGAGTGCGATAACGCGAGCACGGTGGAATTAGTTCGCAAGTTGCGCGGTTGTGACGCCACGGCGGCGCTGAGCGTCGAGCCCCACGCCGCGTATCTATCACGCGTCACTGAGAAGTGTGTGGGGATGTACGCCGATCAGATGTACAGCCATCGGTGTTATGTGAGTCTATATCTATATTCAATTCCTGATAACGTACTCAGTACTTAGTGTATACGCCTTTCTGTAACGATATTGAAATTCACAGAAAAGTTATTTAATCAATTATATTTTTACTATATTAGGCTACGAATAAAGAAATAAAGAAAACTATAAAAGAAGTGTGTTATATTTTGGTCGAATAACTTTGCAGTTTTATAACCTACGAGTTTAGGAGATCTGGCTTTATGCAACTATAGACAGAAGAACGGACAATTAATAAAAAAAATCATCTATTAAAACGAATATTCGTCCCAGGGCTTGCGACATTTTGTTGGATATGGCTGATGATATTGCATAAAGTTATCTAATACGATTTTCTTTCTGCAGGAAAGCACGTCCAGCCTCCGCACGTACCACATACTATCATCGTGCGCGTTCCACCTTGCTCTGGGCGTGACACAATGTGGCGCGCGCCTCGCCAGGTCTCTGCCGGTTCAGCAAGCCGAAAAAGATGCCGCTCCGTTCGCAGCCGCTGTGTTTTTAAGAGGAGGGTTGCAGGTTGGAGGTTTTTTGGTTCCTGCCCTGAGCTCGTATGTGACGGGAAAATCTGAACTTTGTTCTATATATTCTGTCACGTATATTAGATTTTATGTAGGTACTACTTACAGTAAGACCAGTAAAATTAGTCCGCTCGTTAATCTATTTCTGGGCAGACCAGTCCAGAGTCACAGCTTGGACACTGTCAGCTCAACCATATCGACATTTTCATTACCTAGGTAGTTTAGTGAAACTCGATAGACCACTTTCTTGGCCGATTGTTCCTAGCTACTTACTGACTTGTTTTTCAACCAGGTGGCCCAACCAGGGAATCCATTCGAGGAAGAAAAGGCAGAAGCCCGCAGCGGGTCGTCGACAGGCGGCAACAGTCCAGCGAGCGATGTGCCCATACCGACCCGAGTGCCGCGCCCGCCGCCGCGGGTCAACGCTATGGCGTCGCCGGCCAGGGCTGATGGGCTACTGTTCGCTTTGGCTGAGCCCAAGCTACATGTGTGTTTGATTTGACTTCTAAACTATTATAAAACTGTAACAGAAGTGTGTCCCTGACTTCAAAACAACCTTTTTTTAAATTGTCTTTCTGTTTGTTTGTTTGTTCGTGCATCACTCAAGAACCGATTTTAATAAAACTTTTTTTGTTTGATCGTCTTAAGGGGACGTGAGCACCATCTACTGGAAGTTATTACAAACTAACCAACTCAGAAGTCCAGTATTACAACTGGAATTCATACAATATAGATGACACACCCTGTAGACGCAATAGATTGAAAATTTCGTTCTCTGGGTAGTGGGCTCGGTGGCGAAATTGGAAAACGCTATTCCCCGGTTTGGAAGAGTGCGAGTTTTGTAAAATTTTCGTAGTATGAAATTTATCTGAATAGCCCTGTGCACAGGGGTCCTATCTGAAACTTCTCAGATACTTTTTCGGTAATCTCTCATGAACCGCTAGCCCCTCAGCTATTCAATTTACGCTCAAACCTTCTGGGCACCCGGTCCATCAGACTTACTAATTATAAAGATCCACTTCTTCTTAGGATCCCCTAGCACTGCACCTGTGGTGGGCGTGTGAAAGACGCGAAGGCTGCGCTCCCCATTTCCCTCCTGAACATCCTCTAGAAGAGCTGCGTAGAGCCCTGCTGGCTGTACTGCTGTATCATGGTGGCTTGAAGGAACATGCTTTAGCCACTGCTACTGCTGGTAAGATATCATCATATCGGATTGCCTAGTACTGATGATAATAATCATAGTCAGTTTTGACTACGGCGTCTGCGAATTATAAAGTCAGGTAAAGATCGACCACGATAACATGGCACGGGGTCATACTGATAATGATGAGCCAATTAGTGACACTGCTACTAGAGTAGCAAATCCGTGTATATGTTTTTGTATAACTTTACGTCACGTTACGTTACGTTAACGTCTCAGCATACACG
This sequence comes from Agonopterix alstromeriana, assembly GCA_963924505.1. NCBI lineage: Eukaryota > Metazoa > Arthropoda > Insecta > Lepidoptera > Depressariidae > Agonopterix > Agonopterix alstromeriana. Next base: position 5,239,740 of record OZ004665.1, on the reverse strand, counting down.
CATGCGTCGTGACTTGTTAACACTTTGGAAACACTGGTAAAGACTTTAGAGGCGCTGGTCATGTTATCGGATCTCCGCGTATTTATTTCGGTGAATAAGTGAACACAGATCTTTGCGCACATACGAGCGAGATAAAAAGCGCTACAGCCTTGTCGCGTACCTTGTGCTAGGGCCTCTGATGTCCACTGGACTGAATAATCAATTATTTTACACCTGTCACTCCCATTTGTTTCTATATAGGTTATCTCATTATACAATCTCTACTTTGTTAAAGAAATGGAGAAAGGTGAAGTGAAATTGTCACCAGCGATGTCAGAGATAGTGAAAGCTGTTCAGCAAAGTAAATGGACGCTAATGAGGACGCGTCAACAATTATCTCGTGGATATAAAGAGGTAAGACTTTAGTTCTTTGTTCGTCTTTCAAGCTTTAGTTTGAGGACTTATGAATCTTAGAAAGTGGAATCACCACGTCACTTTTTAGTGACAGACACCAGTGATCTTTTCTTACTGTATATGATTTAGGAAGCAACTAAGGGTACGCTTATTTTTGTGGTTTTTTAGGTTCCGTAGGTGTAAATATATTGGAACCGTTATCGGATCACTTTGTTGTCCATCCTTCGTTGATCACACATTAAATATTTTCAAAATGTAATTTCCTAAAATGATAGAAGGCATAATTTTAAGAAACTATTATCATTTTTTGGCGATTATTCGAGTTTATCAATATAATTAAGTTTGGAAAAACTGTAAAAAGATTAAATAAGCACACAAAAAAACTGGACATACCGAATTATATGAAAAAATAGTCTTAGATTATAATTTTTATTTAGCTAATATTGCATACCATCATTAGTGTAGACATAATAGACATAATTTGTCAGCCCAATACTTTAAAAACTTTCAAAAGGTTTGCGCAGCGCCGCTAGAGAGAGCGAGGTTCCTACTACACGAGGTCCGCGCAGCAATGTCGCCGGCTGTCTCCGCTTTACAGTCCAGACCTCCGTCTAGAAGACCTCCAACCGCGAAGAGAATCTTCCAGAGGGTCATGAAGGTCGCCAAGTCACCTAGCTTTAATAAATGGTGAGTTTAATTTTGTAGCTCTGTGTAACAGAGAGCAAGTCAGCGACGATACGGACGCTGTGCTATGTAATTTTTAGGAAGTACACATTGCCCATGCACATGCACATGTCTTAGAACCTCGTCATAATCACATCATTTCTGTGATATCATTAAATTCAAATAAATACATTACATTTACACTACATTTCAAATTGGTTGGACTATGCAGTCAATTATGTTGCAAAAATCTCAATATCATCGCCTAGGCTAGGTTGGTGCCTAGGTCAAAATAATGCAGAATTTTTGTTATTTCAGTTTTGAAACAACGAAAGACCTTAGGAATAGACAAAACAGTCTTAGCAAAAGCATGCTGAAAGCAACTGGGAGTTTACTTCAAGGCGACGCATTGTTAATTAAATCTTCTATCGGCATAGCATCGAGCAAAACTCCTGAAGACAATCCGAACATAGCCGTCGAACCTTCCAGAAACTTCACTATGGACTGCGCTGGTGATATTAACACGAAAGAACTGGCCAATCAACAGACCAAACAAAAATTAAAAACCAAAGATAAACCGTTAGAGAAAGATTTGAAAAACGCTTCGAATTACGATGATATTAGGAAAGAAGGTCGCAGTGACTATAGAGTGACAGAAAAAGAAGATATATTAGATAAGGATAACGATGATAAGACTCCTACAAACGAGATCTCGATTAGTTCTATAAACGACATGACTGATAATTCTATTCTGAAAGAATCGATGGAGAGTGAGAAGCAAGTGATGATATTAGCGGACGATCTCAAGACTGATCTCATAATGGCTGACGAGGAGAAGGATGATGATAATTCTGAGAGGAATAAGTTTGTTAATGCGTGGGTGTCTAGGTTAGCGTGTGAAGAGAAAGGTACCTATTTATTACCTTATATCATTGTTTTAATGAATGATTTGTCTATTGCTCATCTTTGCGAGGGTTATGAAAATTCTGAATTACATACGGCCCTGATGGGTATAAGTTTGCGATGCTGTAAAGATTGGCTCACAATACCTCGTACTTGCGATGATCTACCAGTGAGCTTTACCGGCACCCCCAATGTATGAAACGCATTTATGTTTGCGGTTTAATTTATTTATATACATTAAGACGACATTTATTCAGTATTATAGTTAATTCTACTTTTACCTTGTCTTTAATTTTACAGATTTATATTGGATGTTGGAGGAAGTGACTCCTGAACAACAAAGTCTCACTACGGCCATCATTGACTTTGTTATGACTGAGAATCCTTGTGATATTGATATTTTAAAGCGAGCTTTATATTGTCAGGTAAAGCCCATGCATGCGCCAAGCTTGCTACTAAAAGTATACCAGTAGTGTTTGACAGTCAATGAAAAGTTGCTTCTCTTTCGCACAAGAAACATTCAGCTTTATTTGTATTTCAAATCAATATTGTCCTCCACTTGGAGGCAACAATCTAAAATAAACGTTATTTTCAGATACAAAGAGCAGATATAAGAAAAACCGGCTACACTATGATAAACAATATTCTCTATTCGTCTCAAACGATGTCTGAAAGCGTGCGATACGCCGCACTTTCAGGACTTTTAGGCGCTTCTATGGCCGACGCTGTTCCCTACGTGCCCTTGAAGCCTACCATACCTTTAACCCCTCCTTTAAAAGGCATAGAATCTGTGATACCGTATTCTAAATACATGGTTTTGTTAGGGAGATCTAAATTGATGGATTTTATTCTGATAGAATTGAAAGCGAAGGTTTTGGAAGGAGAACAGACTCAGCCCTTGCCGTTGAAGATGAGTGCTAATTATGGCGCTCATGCGTTGTTGAATAGACCTTCTAGAGCGAGGTGAGTCGCCTATAGACAAGAAAACGCTTATTCCTCTTTTTTTTATAGTTTTTTTTATTGTTACGAAAATTAAGAATATTTAATAGAATTACAGGTATAGCATTCTAACGCAGTAGTTGCCTGTGGTAGCGGAGTGGCCCAGGAGGGTGTGAATTATCACGTCTGTCGAGTGTCGGTCTATATGTATAGAAAGAAAGCGCGCTAAAGTGCTGATACGTCATATTTCATACCCACCCACACCGCTCCGCTACAGCGGACACCTACTCAGTTAAACAATATATCTGTAAACAAAGCGTACGCACTGCCCTTGCGTAAACAAGGTGGATTTCTCTAAATAGCTTAAATTTTCATTGAACTTATAGGTAATGTAAACAAATTAAAAAAATAATTTAAATTTCTAAAATGAATTGTCTTTTTAGGTTCCTAATAACACTAGTATCGCTCCTAATAGAAGGGTGCCAAGGTCCTGAATTGGAACAACTCATCAACAGCGGAGCGCTAAGCTCTTGTCTGACCTTACTGAAACAAATAGGCGGAGACACTTCACAGCATACGTCACTTATCTGCAATGCACTGAAGTCTAAAGGTAAATGTTTTTGAACTATGAGCCTTATGGGATGGGAATAAAATTGTATTGAGATTATGTGATTGCCGCTACCAATCCGCACTACCCGCATGGTGAGGTATGACTGTTATCTCTCACCATTATTCGAGAGATCAGCCATAAATAGGCGAATAATGTAGCATATAGATGACGCGACAGCCTAAGGCTCGTTTTTAATCGAGGAAGGGACTACGCATACACCTCTTTTATAAATTTTATTAGTAAAAAATACGAGTATGCGCATGAAATGCGTTGTTCCATTAGATTTTTATCTACGTATTAATTTAATACATGGTTCTTTTCAGCCGATTGTCTAATTATTTATGAGGATGAGAGACTGGGTGCCCGTGCTAGAGGGGCGTCGCTTTCGGGACCAGAATTAGCTTCACTTATGAAGATTGGCACTAGAGTCGTGAGGGGTAAAGACTGGAAGTGGGGTGATCAGGTATGTTTGAGACTAAGAAAAATTAATGAAGACATTGTTTAAAAATAAAAATACGTTATCTCTATTATTTTGATATTTCTCTATATTTATTGCTTAATTAGAGTTGTATTATGAAAATCTCTTATTCTTACGTGTAAAATTATGCGATCTATAATTTGTTGAATGAACAAAATAAAGAAAGCGTCTGAAATAGAACCTTTTCGGTAAGATCGTTGCGAGCCCGCACTTTCACGTAGCGTGTTCGCCGCTTGCACGTTGCGCACGCTCTCGCCTAGCTGAAAAGTAGCGTGAAATGAAAAACGTCAAAAGTTACTATTAAATGAAAGGTCTTCGAGCAGAATTTCACTAGTTCTCTTCTAATTTCCCAATATGTGAACGTTTAAAACATTGCTTTAGGACGGAGTACCGGGCGGTGAAGGTCGTGTGATCGGGGAACTTGGGGAAGACGGTTGGGTTCGCGTGGCGTGGGACGCCGGGGGTACGAACTCGTACCGAATGGGCAAGGAAGGGAAGTACGATCTCAAGCTGGCGCGGTCACCGTCACCGCCGCCTTCCCTCGATGAAACTGTTCATGGATCTGGTAAGGGTAGGCTTATACCTATATTTTACAACATAGACTATTGGAGAGAACGGAGAGAGGCCTCTGCCCTACAGTGGGACATCAGTGGCTGATCTCGTGGCAGTAGTTGTTACATAAAAACCACGTCAGAGGCCGTAAGGCGGACTGAAAAAACTCTGACACCAGCGCTTTGCCCACACGATAAGAAGAAGTGGCTGATAATAAAAATATAATCATCATGATCATGTTGTAGGTATTATTAACATGCTAGTTTCATACACTTACGTAAAGAAACGGCAAGATTTAAAAAGCTGAGCTATCGATCTTACGATGGACATCCACAATATTTCATCTATAGACAAAATTACAACAGATGGGGAGTCCGAGTTCTGAAAGGAGACCACGAATTAGCGGGCGTAGTGTTGGACGCTCTCCAGCCCGCTGGACCGTGGAGCAAGGAAAGTGGGTGATCCATAAGGCACGTAGAGAGGGTACTACCATATGTTTTCAGCTAACTGTCTTGCCCGCCCACACGATAAGAAGAAGCTAACAGTAAAAAAGCTTAAGGCGCAATGTTAGGACGAAATACCTTGGAGTTTTTCATTTTTCGATTAGATTTATACAATTTACCGAAACCAAAGTCATACCTCAGTATTCTAGTATAGTTTATCTAGTGAAATCATACATTGAATACACGATTGGAATTACTTCACTCGATAGAAAATCGTCACAAAGATGTCGTATTCTCATATATTTATAACATTTTTCTCGTTTTAGAAGAACTTAAATTAGTTTCCAATTTTTGGTATTTAAACTCACTTAAGGCGTGGTGGTCCAGTGGCGAGTAACCTTGCCTGCCGTGCAGGAGGCGACGGTTCGATCCCCGTCCAGAGCGACTCGTACCAATGAGTTTTTCGGAATTTACGTACGATTTGTAACACCACTGGCTTTTCGGTGAAGGAAAACATCGTGAGGAAACCTGCATGCTTCAATTTCGAGGCATGTATTGTACCCACTGTCCATTTTGTGGCGACGGGCTCACCCCCCGTCACACTGGACAGAGTTTCGGTACTACTGGTGAAACGTGGATGTTCTGAGGTTTCAGAATATCTCTGACTACCCCCTCGGGGAATATATTCGTGAGCATATGCTATGCTATGCTACTCACTTATTCACCATTACGTTAGCAAATCAATAAAAAGTACTTTTGTTAATTCTTTTTAATCGAAAATACGGCACACGCACGCACATTTCGGCAATCGCGATTTTCATAGAAAATCTTCGTCTGAACCTATACCTCCTTAATAGTAGGAGTTCGTTTACAGCGGACAACAACACAGAATGGTGGCCAGTGAGTGAAGTGCGCGCAGCGTGCACGGGAGCTATACGGGCGCTGTGCGCGGGCGCGGGCAGCGCACACACGGCGACGGGGCCGGTCGCGCGGCGCAACGTAGCCGCGCTGCAGCGGAGACTGCTCACCCTGGCGCACGCCCACGCCACACCGCCGCCCACCGCCTTCGCAGCTCACTATCATACTGCGCTCGCTTTGCTTAGAGGTAAATGTTATTGAGTGAAAGACCGACAGCACCTTAGACAATATAAGTATGGACGAGTTACGCGTGTAATTTTACTAACAAACTTTTCTGCCACTCTTTGCGGGGGGCGACGAAGCACGAGATTCGCTATTTTAAATTTTATTCCATTACTTTAGATTCTAATTTTGATTATTAAAAATAGTCTCGCGAGAACCCCAAACACGAAAAGTTTGAAGTTATTGTTCCGCAATTATAGGCTGTCTCCTTTAGGTACAAAATTGTATGCAAATGCACATGATTATTTGATCTTGTAACGTGGTAGAGGGGAAATGCTACCGCAAGGCTGGTCCCTAGTTATATTGTCTAAGGACAGCACAGATTATTCAATAGTTACTACTGTAACAGATACCTCACTCTTAAAATGCGTCTTATGCGCACAGCCTGTATCGCATGCGATACGCAGCGCCGTAAGGTACTTATCGCAGCTGTCAAACGTGAGTGACGGTGCGCTGCCGATAGTGTAATTGATCACCGGTATTCTCTTGGTGTTGTACGAGACTACTAAGGGATATGGTTTCTTATGCTGTGTTTTTGGTAGCGATAAGCTATGGGGTTTGTGTAACTTTATAATGGACCAATGGGGTAACAATTTTTTTTGCGGCCTCTTATTTTTTTTTGCTGTATTGTAACATTACCAAAGTCAAAGTCAATATAATTTATTCAATATAGGAGCTTACAGCACACTTATCAAATGTAAAATCTTTTTAAAGCTACCACCGCGTCGGAACGTGTTGTCGCTGTAGAGAAGATGCGGCCAGAAACTCTACAACATAACACGACTTAATAACTATTACAATATAAATTCTTAAGCTAAAGTTATGTATACAATAATACATAGTCTATTTAATAAAATAATTGATACTATACAGTAAAGTAAATAAACTATAAGCTAGTGACCTCAGACCCAAGCATTTTGAAATTATGTCTGAAAAAAGAGTAGTCAAATAGAAATCACTTTGACCTAACCTAACCTAATCTGCGAAGGTTCCTCAAGAATAAATTGTAACATGTCGAGTTTGAGTGATGATGTTTAATTGTTGCAGCGAGCGCGCAGAGTCCAGAGATGCGCGTGTCATTATGCACGGATTCGTGGTTCGAACTCTGCTACAGTATTATTTCAGCGGCTGATAAACCTATAACGCAGGATCTCATTTATTTACAAGTAAGTCTACTTCGGCGATCGTAATGTTACTTGTCTCCACCAACCCGCGCAGTGGTGTACCTATATCTCATTACTTCTAACCGACGGAGGCCTTAGTCTTGTCGTGAGATCATACAGCCTATAACTTGTTTATTTTATTTTTAGTAGTTGTAGAGAATTAATGTATGATGTATGTTATGTTATTTCGTCACGTTAGCACCAACCAACCAACCAACCTCTCCAGATTATTGTGCAGGGGAACATTTTAGGGAGACAAATTTCTGGTTGAAGATGGATTTTCTGTTCTTTTTTTTGAATAGTTCGATATGAATGTCACCTCACTGTACAGGGATGCAGTCTCCAGGGTCCGAATATCCCTTATGATAAGCAACCTCCGATAGGAGATGGTACCACAAGAAGTATTTTGTGAACTAACTATGATACCATATAACAAAAATCTCATGAAATATGTGTATAAGTCACGATTAGACCAGCAGAAATCCATGGCTTTCAGAGGGTCGGGAGTTCTTCATTTGTTTTCTCTTTGACAACGACATTCTATACACAAGGACTTCGCATCAGCGCGCTGTTAACGAGACCGCAAAGCATAAGCATAAGCATATGCTCACGACTATATTCCCCGAGGGGGTAGTCAGAGATATTCTGAAACCTCAGAACATCCACGTTTCACCAGTAGTACCGAAACTCAGTGTGATGGGGGGTGAGCCCGTCGCCACTTATAATGGACAGCGGGTACAATACATGCCTCGAAATTGAAGCATGCAGGTTTCCTCACAATGTTTTCCTTCACCGAAAAGCCAGTGGTGTTACAAATCGTACATAAATTCCGAAAAACTCATTGGTACGAGTCGGCCTGGACGGGGATCGAACCATCGCCTCCTGCACGGCAGGCAAGGTTACTCGCCACTGGACCACCACGGCACTTTGAGACCGCAAAAGTGTGCTTAATTGTTTTACATTACTGCTTAGTGATCGAGGAAATTAAAACTTGATAGGACTCGAATTGTCTGGAATGGCAGCGGCAATATGACAGCCTAGCACAACTGAAGCGTACTAAGGTGACATTAGAGACATGTGCCAATTTTGGGTTTTGTCATTGTATGACGTGGTGAGTCAATGTGTATAGAATGTCATTGCTCACATAAGCCGAAATAAAACCTGAATTTATCCTTATTCTGAGCTTCTTACATTATATTGTAGATCCAAGCTCTATGGCTAATGCGTCGCGTGCTGGTAGAGCACTGCGGCACAGTGGAATGGCGGCGGACGGTGGGCGCTCAACTGCTGGCGCTGGTGGGCCGGCTGTGGCTGGAGACCCACGCGTGGGACCCGGCGCTGCGGCCGCATCACCACGCGCTGCTAGCTCCCGGCGCCGAGGAGGAAGTAGGTCAGTGACTAGTGTGTAGATTTTCTGCAAATATCTCTCTACGCAGAAATGTCTTTTTATAGAGTTGTTAACAAATAAACACAAAAACAAAAACAGGTGCTAACAACAAAAAATGCGTAGATTTGTGTCAACACCTTCATCCAATCCTGTCTCTTTTCCGCTTGCCTTCTTAATACGACAGAACATCAACCTATTCATTAATTAGTGCTAGATAACTCAGTCTAGATCATCCCCTGCCTCTCTTGCCCTCTACTTTTACTTCCAATATGGTTTTAAAGAAATTTTCGTATCGTATCAACAACCTATTGTGGTTTTAATTACTTCAGTGGCTGGGCATCTCGATGTAGATCTGGGCCTCTTATACGAGCAGTTACCATTCCTCCTGGTCCTGCACGGTCTGTTGTTAGTGGGCTGATTGAAGCTCGCGCAACTCCTTTACGACTTCGTCCTTCGAGCGGTAGTACTTAGTCGTCCGACCGGCAGTTTACCATTGGGATTTTAGTCACATTGAGCACAGTAGAAGATACATGTATGACACTTAGATGCCGCACGAAAAATAGAAGACCAGCATTTTAGTTGATAAGTGGATCACTATTGACACTCCCACCAGGTAGTAACTACTCACCGGGTACCAGTCGTTTGACCTGTCACGACCGGCGAATGTCTCAATATATAATCTCCGTTAAACTGTGATTTCAGTTACAGAATATCTAAGCAGTTGTAATTAAAATAAATAAATAAACTTTTCTTCACAGACAACAGATGGCGAGCACCAGCGACGGCTAGTTACACGGGCGCGACTTGCGCAGCCGTCGTACAGCTAGTTCGGCAACTTCACTCCGCGACTCAGTGGCACACACCTATCACCACCCTGCTGCTTGATAAACTGCAGATGGCTGCTCAGATGGTAAGTTAGACTTTAGCATACTGAGAAAGCATGAACATATTATAATTACACATAGCGCTGGCTCAGAGGTCGAAGTCTCCGGTCAATAAAGCACGCCATTCATCACTTTTCTGTACCTTCTCAGTCAACTTGGACACCGCACGATCCTCCCCCATAAGGACAAGGAAATAAAGACTTTAACATTTCATTTCAATAGGATTGTTCTTAGATGAAAATTTGGTAAGAGGTCTCTTTTGCAGTGTTTTTGTTTTTATATTGAATCTTTCGTTTATGCTCAATGTATATTTCGAAACATTGTTAGTTGTTGATCTCTACCTTTGTTAGCAAATAATAAATAGTAAATTTTTTTGCAAAACAGGTAACGAGCGACTGGCATTGGTGGCCGCATACGAGTCAAGATATGACGCAAACTATGAAGCCTATGCCGCCCAGTCTCGATACTTGTCTCATAGGTAAGATTAAAACACATACATAAATACATATGCTCACGCCTATTTCCCACTACTGGGGTACGCAGAGACAACAGATCACCACATGCTACGATCTCTCGCCTCCTCAATATCCATAAGTCTTTTCATACAAGCTCGTTGGTTCCGTGTACATTTTATTTGGCCCTTCTTCAGTACGCATCCGATTTGGTCAGCGTACGTGCGCCTAGGGCGACCCCTTTCAACCATTCCATTCACACTTGCATTGTAAATTTCAAATGTCAACCTACTTTCTCTCATTCTTTCCACATGGCCAAACCACCTCAACATTCCTTTTTCAATCCTTGTCACTACATCTTCTTTCAGACCACATATTTCTCTAATCACATTATTCCGTAACCGGTCCTTCAAAGTCACACCACAAATACTACGCAGGGAGCGCATTTCAACAGCATTTATTCTACATTCATGCTTCTTCTGCCATACCCAATTCTCACTGCCATACATTAAAGTTGGTGCCAACACACCCTCGTGAACCGCCAAACGACCCTTTTTAGACATAGTTTGACTCTTCATGAAGGTGTGCAAGGCTCCATTAATCATATTTCCTGCTTTCACTCTCCTCTCTATATCTCCGTCGTACTTTCCGTCTCTTGTGAACAAAAACACATATTTTAAGCTAAAATCAATCCAGTTGCATAACAGTTAAGGTTTCATTTATTTTCCAGCGGGTGCATTAGGAGTTGTGGGTGGAGTAGAGTGGCGTATCAGGTTAGGACAGCGCGTCAGTGCGGGATCACCGCCGCGAAATGCAATAGTGACGCAATTCACGCCCAGAGCAAAGCTTACTCTGGTTCATGAGGATAACAGTGTTACAAAGGTATGTAAAAGTAGAGTAAATTATTTGATAAGTAATCGTTTTTAATAGTGGAGTTCGTCCCACATCTCAGCTTTACTCATGAGACATGTGCCCCTGCAGTGGGGTACGTATAGACTAGGATCCGTTAAAATTGATCTTGGCCTCTTCGAAAACAATGACAAAATGACTACTAACCTTTGATTAAATTAAAATAGCGGAAGATGGGTGACGTTCTTGCCATACGTACTCGAAAAATGGACCTTTTTTCATGTGCATACTTACTACGAGTGAAAAGTAATGCACATTTTTGCGTGTACTGTCTGACAGTTAGTAGGTAATTAAACCGTGAGAATTTATCGTTTTCTATGGAAGCTGTATCGTTATCGTTTCTTCCATCCAGTTCCTTATAGCATCTTGCACAGATCGTCACGCCATCAAGCAGAGGATCACACCCATCATCTGCCCAAACGTGGCGACTATTCAGAGCACGGGGCTGAACGAGGTGGTATGCATTGGAAGAGGCTGGCTATGTCCAGCAGTGGACTAGTACAGGCTGCTGATGATGACCGTAGCGGAACCCTAGGCTACAATTGTTTTTCCTCTATTTTATTTCAACTACAAGGTGTTAAAAAAACAAATAAACAAAAAAACAAATAGACATCTACGGGGGTGGTTTAGACCATCAAACTGAACAACTTTCACTATGGGACCAACATACGAGCTAAATGTATGGGACAGCTGATTTTTTTTTTCCGATTACGATGTTGGTCCCATAGTGAAAGTTGTTCAGTTTGATGGTCTAAACAACTCCCATAAAAGTTTTAAATGTTTATTTTTACTTTTGTAACACCTTGTATATTTTCTTGTAGTCGGAACTAAGCGGTGTACAAAGTGCGGAAAGCGAGCGACTAACCCTGCCGCTAGGGGGCGGTGAGAGCGCTCTACGTGTTTGTGCTTCATTGCTCGGCGCTGGGCCACAGGCGTCGCCTATGCATCCACACCATTTACCCGGTAAATTATTTTTCTCAAACATGCTTGGAAATTTGAGCATTATTTTGACAACCTTCTTCGAGATAAATGGAAATTGCTGTACATGCGAGCAGCGGCCGCCAAAAGGCGGAAATTACATCGTAAACTCATATCTGTCGTGTAATTTAAAAATGGAACGATCTTTTACTCTGAAACATGACAACCAAGGAACCAACTTATCGAAGGATTTATTTAAATTTCGAACTGGCTTGCAAATAGAAAGCTGTTTATTGAAAAAAAAAATGTTGTTCTTTGTTCGTCATTGATTTTCTTTGACTATTTATATGTGGACTGGTTACGCGTGTAATTCTAGTAACAAACATTTCTGCCACTTTTTCCGGGGGGCGAGGTAACATGAAATGCGCAACTTTGGATTTTATTCCCCATAACTTTAGATTCTAATTTTGAATGTTAAAAATCATGAAAAGTGGTCTTGTGTGAACCCCAAACGTTCTAAGTTCGAAGTTATTATTTCGCAATTATAGGCTGTCTCGTTTAATGATAAGGTGTAAAATTGAATGTAAATGCACAAGATCAATTGTGCTTATACCGTGGCAGAGGGAAAATGCTACCGCAAGGCTAGTCCTTATAATAATTAGTCAAAGTTGATTTTGAAGAGTAATTGTATTTATTTTAAAGTTCCGCGCATTATTTGAGAAAAACACTATACAAGCCATGGCCACAACTAGGCATTGATGGACTTACGTATGTGTGACTCGGCTTCGCCTCGGCCCACATTTACACGTTCGACCATTAATGCCTCTTTTGCTGGCCGCGGCAGTAATGTATAGTACATCAACATAATCTATATAAGTATAACAACATTTACTTAACCCGTCTGTACAAAATCATAACTAAATATTTGATTTGATAAAAGCTTTCTCTACATTAGAACTACACGTCGACGTACAAATAAAGCTCTATCCGTCAAGCTCTTTATGTATACAGGGTGTAACAAAACACCATAGTAAATACTTAAGGGAGTGCTTCTGACCATCAAACTGTTCAACATGAACAACGTTCACTATGGAGCCAACTTCGAAATCGTGAAAAAACATGTTTCATACAAAACTGCAGTTCCGAATCGACTAAAATGAATGGAACAGCTGATTTTTTTTCGAGTTTTTGAAGATTGCTCCATAGTGAAAGTTGTTTAGTTGGATGGTCTGAAGCACTTCGTTATGTATTACTATCGGGTTTTGTTACACCTTGTATAAAAGAGAGATTATTTTATACTGTTTTGTTGTAATATGAATAGACCTGAAATTCTGTTATTAAAAACTTGCATTTTACAAAATTGGCAATAAAAACTCGATATCAGAACTATTTTCTTGTGTTTTAGCGGAATTGGATGTTTATGGTCTAAGAAAACAGCAGATAGAGTTACTAACGTTATGCGCTGTAAGAGGCATGTTGACAACTCGGACCCGCCTTAGGAAGGTACTGATGCAGCCTCCTGACAATGCTGGTGAGTAGTCAATATCTACTTTATCTCTAAACCTTTAAAGTCTAATTTTGTTTGATGGTTTTGTTCCTTGTGGAGACGCTCGCTCCAACGAGCGTACGGCAACGACTTAGTATATCTACGTTAAGTCCGGTGTTGGATGTTGAATGGGTGACCTTTTGATTATTTTATCTTGAGCGCCTCTGTGTTCCGGTGGGCACGATGAGCAGTTAGTCCCGTGTAGATTCGTTAGATGGTGTACCTATTCTTTAAACGTGATGAGGGACCTAGATGGGATCTAGTACGATATCCCTACATGCGCGCGACGCGCCTTCACTGCATAGAAAATGACCTCTTCCCTCCGCACCTTTGAGAGAGCAAACGTCGCGTTTGCGCGACAAGTAGTATGGATAGGTCTTTAAAATATTGTGGGTTTGGGAAAACCATTTTTAGATTTAGGGATCCGTTTGCAAAATATTAAGCTTTAAAGTTGCAAATTTTTGTTAGAGTCCAGTGTGCCCCATAAACGCCAGCCCTGCCAGCTAAACGGTGGTTTCTGAATACGTGTTGCGAAATGTACTTTTTAGACTTTATTAGCCGTTAAACCGTAGTATAAAACAAAAAGCCCCCTTCTAAGTCCGTATATTGAGACGGGCAACTACGGAATCCTACCCTGCGCGTGGCCCGGCACGCACTTGGCCGGTTCTAGTAAATATCTTCAATGTAAGTAACATACGTACTTCTTTTACAGTATTAAAAAAATTTGGACGTTTGTACTCATACAGGTACCCTAGAACGAGGCGCAAGTCAAGGCACGGAAGGGACATTACTTCGTCGACTTCTAGCTTTAGCCACACGTCCTAGTCCGTTGTCAGCCTCACACACGTCTAAGGAACTGGCTTCGGCTGCTCTCACTATAGTCCAGCAGCTGGCTGCCCATGTTAATGGTAAGGAAATACTGGTTGTACTTATTGTACAAGCGTGAGCACATGCGACGCCGTAGACATGAACTGTAACGCCATCACGTTAAGATATCGCTGTTAAATTGAAATGTAGTTTACAAGCAAGTGGACTCTGTGTAAAATGTTCCTTAATTAGTTGACGATTTGCATAATAGAAAAAAAATACGCAATTTTATTCCAGAAATTTGATGGTCTAATCTTATGCATCAAATAGTATCATAGCTATTCTGAAAGTACTTCTTCTTTCTATACTGTAGTATGGATTTAGTACACAAATCGATCGACGAGCACTGCGATAGGTTCATGTTCAGTAGATCAGTATGGTTGATAATCGGTTTGTTTGTTCCAGGGTTGATTAAATTCATTGTATTAAAAGAGAGTCTGTTTTTTTTCAGGAGACGAAAAAGATCATGATTTTCCTCCCGAAATGCCGATAATTGACAAAAGTAACGTCATGCAAATATCAGTGGGTCCGTCAACCAGCACCGCTTCACTTTGTATGTTTCCTGCAATCAATAATTAACTTCTTTTCTTGGGTATAAATATCTAAATCGAATGCTTTTATTCCAGCACGAAAAGACCTAAACACATGGGCGAATTCTTCTCAAGTACAACAAGTTATTGAAATGGGTTTCTCAAGACATGCCGTATACGCTGCTATTCAAGCTTTGGGTACGCAACTACAACAACCAAAATTCATCTTTATTCCTACTAATACTAAAGCTCAAAGAATCAGTAGAACCTCTAAAGTTTTAGGGTTACACCTACAATAAAAAGTAATTTAATCTTTATTGTCCTTAATGATCACATGATGTCTTCCTCACCGACACGGCTACGGCGACTCCTGCTAGTATGATGGGCATCGCTGATGTGCCCAGGTGTTGCTCATATAGCCAATCTTTGCGGTGAAAGTACGTCCGCATAATTGTACTGCATAGCCGCAGGTGGTCGGGCTTTAAGTTGGTCCCGTTTGGTATCGAGATCCTCTCTTCGCCTTTCTTCAAAAGTGGAAACATTTGCCTGGACAAGATGCCTCCATTCCGGGCGCTTAGCTACGCGTTCCTCCCAAATCTCCGGGTCTATAGCACAACTCTTAATATGCCTTTCAGCACCTCCTTGTAGCGAAGAAACTGGCCCCCATTGTCCTTAATATTATAGTCTTAAATCCTTTTCAGGTGGCACAACATTACCATCGGTGGAATCTTTAGTAGCGTATCTACTAGAGTTGCCTCAGCAAGGGATGGACGACACAGTGTTTGAAATAAAGCCTCATTCTATGAAGCACGACAAGAAACATACGCCGTACAGATGGCGCAGTTGTTTCGCATCAGAAGACGAATACGCTCAATACTTGTCTGACATCATCACTGCGGGGATGACTGTACGCTGTTGCAAGGCTTATGAAGGCGTAAGTTTGATATACAATTGTTTGTACAACTTTCGTATCTCGAGCGTGGGTTTTAATGTTGATATTTGTTTGTTCCAAAGGTTGCATTGGGTGATGTAGGTCAGGTTCAGAAAGTTGAACGTGATATCAAACAAAATGTCTTCCTACACGTGAGTAAAGCCTAGTGATAATTACTTAAGGATTAATTGTATTTTATTTATAGGCTCTTTATAATTACCTATCTATATGATACGATTCCGTGTCATTAGATTTAGGTAGACGCTCAAATCACGCTATAGACATAACGAGTTGAGAAGATTCTTGGATGATTTTGCACGAACTGAACTTGAACTTTTGCACTGTATCCGAGAAAACACGGATCTTTGAAAAGAGAATGCATTTTGACAGTTGTGTGACTGTCAAAATTCATCCGTTTCTTGATAGATCGTGATTTTTTGGATACAGTGCAAAAGTGCACCAAGCAACGGTGGGTGCGTTTCCAGTGAAACTGAGACGAGTGGAGACGAGAGATAGGAATGGGCCAATAAAATTTTACTGATGGGAAATTCAAATAATCTGTTTTCTATTCAACTTCAGTGAAAACGTACCCTAATGTTATTCGCAGGTGGAATGGCGAGGCCTCGGTCGAGTAGCCGGTGTTCGAGCAGTTCACGCTGAAGTAGTATCTGGAGGGCCACCTTTCGCCCCTGGCGATAGAGTTCGAGTTCGATCAGCAGTGACGCAACCGCGCTATAAGTGGGGCTGTATTGATCATAGTAGCGTCGGAACTGTTACTTGTGAGTCACTCAATAAATTGATTCTTTTATCATCATCGAATTTTCCTCTCGAGACTTAAATTTCACGGTGTACTGTACTCAAAGTGATAACTTTATATGGGTTCAAAGTTTGCCAATATAGTCTACAGAACCTGTACATACTCTCAGTTAAGTAACAAAACACATTCCTGTCACTAAACTGAGTAATTTAGTCCTCGATATTTGGTAATATATCAAAATTGTTCACAGCAATATCCAGCAATGGTCGTGATCTAACAGTGGATTTCCCGCAACAACCCGGCTGGACCGGGCAAGTCAGTGAAATGGAACTCGTTACTGATCAATGTTAGTATTTTAATTTATCCGATTTTTTTTTCAGAAGTAAGGAACTCTAGCGATTATGTTCATAGAATTATTATTAATTGTATAATAGCGATTTGAATTAAAGATAAGTATGAATTATATATTATATCACATAACATACATCTTGTCGCAAACGCTTTCATTCGAAAAAAATATTATACCGAAATTAGCGGCTGATTTTATTACAGGGAGTGCCCGTACTGTACGTAGATACGTTCTCTTTCTAATGTGAAAGTACAGGGACGCACGGATGCGTCTGCGTTCGTTGGACCTGTCATGACCGGCGAGTGCCCCAACCATTGACGTATCAACGAAATACCGGCAAAATCAGTTAAAAAATTACATCAGTTTTAAGTAAATTCAAGCAAATTTAAACCTCAAACTAAGTAACTATAGCGTAGTCATCCAGATCCGTGGTGACACAAGGTTTCAAGATGGCATCTGAACATTGGCATCTTGCTTATTCTAATGGACGGTCGTCATAAGTAGTATGTCAAGTAGCATTCTTATGTCCTGCTGTATATTATTGATGTACCCTATTGGCTGTGTGCACTACACAAGCACCCCTAGCGGTTTCGGACCGTCGTATATTATTTAAAGTTAAATAATAGTTAAATATTTGTTATCTTATACTAAAAATAATGTAAAACTGAAGAAATGAGTAGCATTATCGATATTTAAAAAAATATTGAAACCTATTGGCTGGAATCCACGATTATTGCAGCGCCAATTTCTGTACAAACTTGTAACCCTGTTTCCATACCTTTGGGGTTGAATGTCAAAAAACCGTTTTTTATTGAGCACCTATACTTAATTAAAAATAAGGTCGACAATATTTTCCGATTCCTATTTAGCTTTCTGGCCAATTCTGATTACCAAATGTAATTTATTTATTGGATACATATACTATCCGACATATCTTGGACGTTACTAAAACTGTTTTAAGAATAAGTGAGAGGAAGTGTTTCAAATCTCTGTTTCTGTACTGCAAAATAGCCTTATAATTTCATTGCTATTTTGAATGGAGTATAGATGTAAAATTTTAAGTTTGTAGTCTTTTCTGTTTTTGAGATTTCGTGTTAAGTTACTGTGTCGATTTACATGGATTCAAGCATATTAGACATAGCTTGTCCGAAAAAAGTACAAATTTCCGCCACCCCGGGCGCTGCGATCGATTTAACAGTTCCCATCACCCACTTCGCACATAGCCAATACTATATCTATGGTCGCAACTGTATAAATAATGTCAGTGCTACCATCGACAGCGGAATGGGGTGAGAGTGCTGGCGGCATGGCGGTGGGGTGGCGCGGGGCGGTGCGTGCAGTGCGCGTGTCCTCGTGCAGGCCGGGCGCCGGCGCGCGCAGGCTGCTAGACTCACAGCCCCACACCTACTGGCAGAGCTCCAGCGGCACCGGACAGGTGGCTTTAATGTTTTTACTATACTAGCTTTTGGAGAGATCGGACGGAGGCCTTTGCCCAACAATGGGACAGTGACGGCTGATATAATAATAATAGCTTTTGCTGCGGCTTCGTCTGCAACACAGGTTCCCGTGATCGTAGCGAGATAAATCGAATTATGTTTTTAAATAAATCCAACGCAATCAAGCACATATTAACGTAATTACAATAAAAATACGCATTTTGAAAAATCTCACGTGTCGCTTCTAGGTCCGTTGAATGTTCCGAACTAAAAATAGCTTTTAAGCATTGTAGCATGTAGGTGTTAACCTTTTTATTTTAGGTTTTCTTGATTGAAAAATCAATAATTTTGTGATCATGGTGCCACTAAGCGGTAAAAGACCTCTTAAATCGTGACGTAGTCTACGACGTTCCCATCACGGGTCCAGAAGACCTTTTTTATTCGACCAATGCCCATGGACTTGTTTGAACCAAATCCTTGTTTAGTTATGGGAATTATTGTTATAATTTAAGCCTCATACTCTTAATTTTGAAATCAAAATATAAAATTAATCAGAAAACATTATTTAGAAATTCTACTCTAAATATTTTCCCCAGCACTGGATCCGCGTAGAAATGCGTTGTGGCGTGCGCGTACGCCGGCTCGGACTAGGGGTGCCAGGCGGGGTCCATGGTCCGGCTGCTCTGTCGGTCCGTGGCGGATCTAGCTTCGACGAGTGCGCGCTGGCACCCCTAGCCGCTGTGCCTTGCGCCTGCGCACCGAGAGACCGTCCACCTGCGCAGATACAGCTACTGGCTGATTGTAAACAGGTATTGTATTTGTCGTTGTTTGCATAGTTGAATCACAGGTTGAATTTTGTATTGCATTAGAAATGTAAGATGTATGATGGGTGTGTGTAATGTATGTATGTTAAGATGTAAAAAAAAATCACCTAAACAAATCAATTATTTACGATTATAAGTGTTTGTTTTTTCCATAAAATGTGATGGAACGTTTTGTGGTGTGTTTTTCATGTAGCCCAAACATAGTGAAAAAATTAAAGTTAGGTTCGTTTCTTCTTCAACGTTCAAGACATTTCTATTTTAAGAGAAAGCCGAATTTTGAATTAATCCAATCCTCAATCCAATCCAATACCAATCTTCAATCAAACTAAAATGACGCATTTAGTTGAAGCACACAATGTAGGCGTCTGCACTTAGTCTGCCATCTCGGTATGTGGTTGAAGCAGGCCTGTCTCACTCCACAGGTCAGGTACGCTCGACGGCCGATCCCCACCGAGTGATGAATGGCAATAGGCTGGGTATACCGTGTAAACTTTTTGGTCAAATCTCATTAGAATTGCCGCCATTTTGTGAGTAGTCAATGTAAGACTTGAAAACCCTAGCGATGTCACACTGCCAGTACGTGAAAGAATTAAAGACAGAGACTATGTAAAGGAAGCTTTCATGTCTAATGACTCGGTCCATTTTTGTTTGCACGCGCTCCGTTGTGACGTTATAGGTTATTCGCGAATTGTACGATAGGACGGGTGCGAATAACTTTGCACCTTATTGCCGTGCAGAGAGAGTCGCTATTTATTTAAATCTGTTTTCGAAGTGATTCTTCTGTACATGTAGTAAACGTTTTATTCTGTGGTTAAAGTATCGGTACGTTTCGTTAAAGGAAAGGTGATATTGACTATCAATTGTTTTAACTTGTTCGCGTAAAAGCCCATTCATCCATTTTACTTTGATCGAAGGCTCTAATTATTTTCTGATTTTCAAATCAACAAATATAATAGCACTGAAGTACACACGGCGACAGATCAACCTACCCAGAGCCGGACCTTATGTCCATGAACATAGAGTTCAATTATGGATAGGTTGATCTGTCGCCGTGTATTCGTGTTTTGAAGGGTTCTAAATTAAGTTTTGAATCTTAAATTGGTGTAAGATATTTCTTCATTTAAAGAAAATTGCATAAGTTGCACAAAACGATAATGATTTTTAAAGTTTCACGTGGTTTCTTTCAGTATTACCCCTGCATAGAGATTGGAATCAAACAGAACAGGAACGTGAATGCGGATTGCCGCGTACATGGCCTTTACATAACGGGCTTCAGGCCTAATCCACTTTACACTGATGTTTTACTGGTAAGTAACAAATGAAGATCTATGGTTAGGTTCGATTATTCAGACTTCAGTTATAAGGAAGCTCGAGACAGCCTGATAGCACAGTCGGTAGTGATCTTGCCTGCTGTGCTGAGGGTCGCGGGTTGGAATCCCGCAAGGAACAAATGTTTGTATGATGAAAATGAACATTTATGTACCCGAGTCATGTATGTTTGTATCTATATACAGGATCCTTCTTAATATGCTGACACTTTTTTAAGGGGATAATCAGACCATCAAACTGAACAACTTTCTCTATGAGACATACATCGAAGTCGCGAAAAAAAAATTAACTGCTCCATACAAAACTGCAAACCTACTTTAGCCAAATGTATGGGACAGGTGTTTTTTTTTTGCGATTTCGATGTTGGTCCGATAGTGAAAGTTGTTCAGTTTGATGGTGTAAACCACCTCCTTAAATGTTTATTTGTATTTTTGTAACACCATGTATACATTTCATTGGCACCTATTTCTTTTATTCCAGAGCATGAACTTTGTAGCAGAAGACTGGATGGAGAAAGATAATGCAACTGGAGCCGTATCAGCTGACAATAACCCACCTGCATTGCCAAACGACTGCCCTAAGGTATTGTTAACTGTATTTTGAACCATTTAAGGTATATTCTATAATACCGTTTAGTTATGTCATGACAAAGTAGGCTAACTCTCTCTCTCGTGTTCTTTAAATCACGACTGTCAACCAAAGAGTTAAAGCACATTTTTAATTGCAGGTCTACGTGTGGGGATTGAACGATAAAGATCAACTTGGAGGCGTGAAAGGTTCTAAAGTGAAGGTGCCAGTATTCTCGCCGAGTCTAAGCGCGTTAAAGCCCGTACATATTGCGGGCGGCTCTAAGACTCTGTTCATAGTTTCTCATGATGGAAAAGTAAGTATACCTTAAATTATGAGAAAATGTTCATATTGTTTAATATTTTAGCCATAGTCTTTAAGAACAATGAAGAGCATTTGATCATTTCACTAGCATTCATTGACATTTTAAGCCCCGATGCAAAAATAGAAGGGTTATTACATGTATACAACTTTGAACCTTCTTGCATTCATCTTCGGAACAGGTGTGACGCTATCCGATTCTTCAGATGGCAAAAATAGTTTTAATACTCTTTACTTTGGATTTCGTTTGCGTTGAACTTAAAAAAGCTTGATGTTAAAGATATACGGAGATTTAAATTTTGCAACAAATGCCAATTGCATGTTTATTGGCGATTTAAGTTCGTAACGGGTTACGATCGTTGTTACTGCTTATACCAAATGGACATATGCATGCGTATATGTATCTATGTAAAATACCTGTGCCTTTTGTTGTATTACTCTCTGAACGACTAGTACTTAAATAAAAACCGGTCAAGTGCGAGTCGGGCTACTCACGCACCGAGGGTTCCGTACCACACCACCACACAACATAATAACAACAATTTTTGTTTGTCCTGGGCCTTTAACACGAGACCGACTCACACTTGGCCAGTTTTTTTTATTTATTGTTACACTGTAGAGTTCGCTCTATAATCACACCAAGTTTGACGCTTGTATGTATTACCGTTTTTGACGATAGAGCGAGAAAAAAAAAAACGTTGATAAAAACTAGTTTCTTGTATTAGCTATGTATGTCCCTTAAATTTTGACATTTCAATCTTTTTATAGCACAGTGTGACCTAAACCCGATCTTTACGCACGCTTTTCCGGGACCTAAGTTGTCTATTTCTGCACGGTGCGTAAATGAATCGACTACCTTCACGTATGTAAAAAAAATGAAACAAAACCCTTTGAAATGTCTTTTGAAGCTTGGAAATGCACAGGAAACAAATGACAAGAAGGGGATAGGTTAGCGATTCTCCTGCAAGAACCTTCCTGTTGTAGAAAAAGTGACAGCGACGAAATCAAAGAAAAACGCTTAGTTCGTTTCGCGAAAATTGTAACTTTCGAGCAGCAATGGACGGTTCGAGCAGTGAATTTAGCGACGATGAGAACACCGAAATTGTTCCGGATGCGATCAAAGAAATGGCGAAAACGGTGACACTGAATTTGTTGCCCACAAAATCAAAAAATTTCAGTTCATTTTCATTTTCGGTATCAAAAAATCTTTTCAATGTTTCTTTTAAAATAGCAATCTAAACCCTCGGGGGGGGGCTGCGCCCCCCCCCCCCCGAACCCCCCTGCTCCCCCCCTCCCTGCCATCCGTCCGGGGCGGGTTTAGGTCACTTGTGCTATAAAATAGTATACGATACTCGCGACCAAACTTGCCTATTATTGCACGGCGTTTAGCACCCTCGCTGCGCTCGGGCGCTAACTTCACGCCGTGCAATAATGGGCAACTTAGGTCACTCGTATCGTAATGTACTATTTTAACAAATCCGATGTAATAACGCACATTCTGTGAAAACATTAAGTGTGTAGCTATTACGGTTCAAAAGTTACTGCCCGAAATAGGACGGACAACGTAGGCTTAGTAATAGGGTCCCGTTTTCACCCCTTGGGTACGGAACCCTAAAAACATACCTGAAATAACGAAATGTAGATAACAATAATGTTGTTTTTCAGCTCTTCGTGTGTGGCGAAGGTACAAACGGACGCCTAGGCCTCGGTCACAGTAACAACGTATCAACGCCACGCGCTAACCCGTATCTCGCGCACGTGCTGGTTCGACGGGTCGCCGTGCACTCGGGCGGGAAGCATGCGTTAGCTCTTACTGCTGATGGAAAGGTACATTAAAAGATGGAGGAACGGATATACCAATCAAATTATCGAGACGTGGAATTCATGCATCTGAATGTATGATGGTTTGTTTTCTCTTCAGTAAAATATAACCGTAGAGCTTTTGTGTATCAGAGAAATCACGATCCTTAAAAGAAATGTATTGATTTTGACAGTTTAATCCGAAACAGAATTAAGAATGTAACGTCCGTATTTCTGTTCTGAAAAATGTGTAGATTTTGACAGTCACTGTTTGAATCGAATCCACATTGTTCGATGATTCGTGTTTTCTCTGCTTCGGATCGGGCACAGTGCACGAACTGCAGTAGGAGATCTGTCACATGTCACATTGACGAGCAGAAACTTGCAGCCAGCACATCGAGGAATCGGAGTGGAGAACTGTGACCGATAGCTATCTCCCTCTCATATGCAGAGATGGAAAGAGACAGCTATATTTTGAACTCCCCTTTGCGGCGACGCCCGCATATGAATAACATATAGGGTGTTTGGTAATCAGATGCGTTACTTTTAGGGGGATGATCAGACCATAAATTTGAACAACTTTTACTATGGGGCCAAATTATATACAAAACTGTAGTCCTGCTCGACTGAAATGTATGAAACAGCGAATATTTTTTCGCG
The DNA here is from genome assembly GCA_963924505.1 of Agonopterix alstromeriana. Classification (NCBI taxonomy): domain Eukaryota; kingdom Metazoa; phylum Arthropoda; class Insecta; order Lepidoptera; family Depressariidae; genus Agonopterix; species Agonopterix alstromeriana. The sequence continues at coordinate 5,215,989 of OZ004665.1, read as the reverse complement.
TTTTCGATGTTAGTCAAATAGAGAATGTTGTTCAGTTTGATGGTCTGATCATCACCTTAAAAGGCACGCATCTAACTACCAAATACCCTGTATATCCCTAACTATTAACAAGAAATCAAACAAAATTTCCAGGTTTACTCATGGGGAGAAGGCGAAGACGGCAAGCTAGGCCAAGGCAACCGAATCACCCTCGAAATACCGCGCCTAATAGAGACTCTAGCTGGCGAGCGAGTTGTCAGCATCGCTTGCGGGTCCGCTCACAGCGCATGCGTGACCGCGCGCGGGCATCTCTACACGTGGGGCCTCGGCGAGTACGGCAGACTGGGCCATGGAGACGACATGACACAGCTGCAACCTAAAATGGTAACTATAATAAAGATTTTAGGCTAGTTGGTCATTTGTAATATTGCAATGGTAAGTAACTTATTTGATCGATATAAATCTAAGAGGAAGGATCTCTCTTTAAGACTAGAGTGAGCCATACCAATTGTAAAGTGTCCACTTTTTTTGACTTTTAGGTTTGAGTGTGGTGTCAAGTAGTATGGACAAAAGGCACCAAGTGACATATGGCCTTATGTTTACGGTCACTTTTCACACACACTAGCTCAAAAAAAAAATTGAACAGCCGCATAAACAAATATCTATAGTTATATCTCCTTCTACTATTAAAGGTACATCATAAGACAAAGGAGACCAAATACAATCGCAAATTTATGCGGACTCTATGTAGATCCTTCCTCTTAGATATAAATAGATCGTTTTAGGGTTCCGTAGTCAAACAATGAACCCTTATGCTTTCGTCCATTCTGTCTGTCTGTATGCCCTGCCTCAATTACTCGCTCATTATTGCACTTATTGAATCGAAAATTAGCATGAAGATAGATAACAGTAACCCAAAAACAGAAATCTGGAAGTTAAGAGGAGACAATTTTTTTAAATAAATCGAATGAGGTGTCGTGGGAAGCCCTTGTAACGTAGAACAAAACACACATATAAACTAAGTTGTCAAAATGCTTGTATGTCGAGATCACAAACGCGATGGTCACAATGGATGGTCGCGATGTCGCGATGCTATGCGCTCAAAGTAAAAAAACAGATCCCCCTCTAACTTTTAAGATACTGGAGTAACAAATCTAAAACTATTCTACAATATAGCTCATCGTAAGTACTTTCAGTACGAACGCAGCACAATCAGTGTCGGAAAAATCCTGCAACATAAATATTAAAATTTGTTGTTCTCGGCTAGATGGCACTGATGAAAAATACAAAATACGTGTGTTGAGTGTGGAAAAATAAATCGCGCAATTGATTGCTTAAGATTCCTTAAGTATACGTGTTAATGAATTAACGCAAAACTAGAAAGTAGTTTGTTTAGAATCGAGAGCAGAATCGAAATATAATGGTTCAAACATAGGTAATTTCATCAAAATTTTTAATAATTTGTTTGTAAAATTTTAAATTTACTGAACTCGATCTCAAACCACCGCTCGGGCACTCTCACCCTACTTACTACAAAAAAAGTTTCTTAAAATGTAAAAATGAGCACGTTAGCGCTTTCATTCATTGCTGAAATGATAACAAATCATTTTTGCCTCAAAACTTAAAATGCGAATAACTTTACATGTATCAAAATAATGAAATTATTGTTTCAATCTAATTATTTTGTTGTAAATCAGTTGCGGTGTATGATGTTTTGCGCTTATTCATTAACACGTTGTATAAGCTATGTCGGAATAAGTTGTTCATGTAATGACTACCCTTTAATTGACGGTTTTGGTTAGTATAGATGGTGTTTTTTTTATCTTTGAAATTTTGCAAATTTATCTCATTGGCATACTTTCAAACATAGACAAAAATTCTTTGATTGTTTGCATAGGTTATTATTTATCATTAAAATCCTCCTGCCATTATCCCATTATTTGGGGTCTGCGCAATATGTCATCTTCCGATGATGTCCCTTATCTACCTATATTAAAACTTAGGTAAATTCAAAGTTTCAATGTAATAAATCAACGATTCTGAACAAACACACACGCTGAACAGACACTGAATAATCATAGTGTAATTAAAATAGTGGTCGCGCTCGCCGGTCGCGACAGATCTATCGTGCGGGGGCCGGGGGAACGTGTACCAGTACCGATTTACCTGCGCGCGTCCCCTATCTGCCGGTGCCTCGCCCCCCACACACCGCGCGATCATAGACCCACCCGCCGCGACCACTAGTTTAATATACGTTTCGTTAGGCTAATTTTATCGTAACTATGTTGTTGTAGGTGGAAACCCTAGCTGGTCTCAGGGTGATACAAGTGGCGTGCGGATCTCGCGATGCGCAGACTTTAGCTTTGACTGCCTGCGGGAAGGTGTTCTCTTGGGGCGACGGTGACTTTGGTAAACTTGGTGAGACAATTTTGCCCTTACAAACTATTTTTGCTTTTCTTTTTTAAATTTACTTCCTAAACAACTCGTCAGATGGCATGTTCATCGCATCATAGAGAAGTGTGCCAAATCATGTTAAGATTGCCTGCCTTTTTTAAAGGCCAAGGTATCGAGCCCATACAGCCATGTCAGACGTTTCAAACAGTTTCAAAATTTTCGATTAAATAAATAATGAAAACAACGTTAAACATTTACATTTATCAAATTAATATTATAATTTATCAACTCTTCACACCAAACCCGTCAACACAGCCGTATCATACAATTTGTATCTTCGGGCTGTGTCACCGGTTTGTCGGCGGGTTAGGTGTGAAGACACCTTTAGGATACTAAGCTAGAAAACGTTGAATGTGCATTAACTTGTTGAGTGATTGGTAAATAAATATGTTTAGGGCCTGTTTCACCACTTTTGGATAAGCTAACATGAACTTATTCGGAAATGGTGAAACAGGCGCTTAATGTTGTTTTTTTCGGGTTGGTGCTTTACACCAGAGACTTAATAATAACAAGACCTTTGCATCTGCAAAAGCTTTCTTTATGATCAATACGGTAATTTGATTGTTTATGTTTTAGGCCGTGGCGGCTCCGACGGTTGTGCAGTGCCAATGAATATAGAAAGATTGAACACGCTTGGTGTCATTCAAGTTGAATGCGGTGCTCAGTTCAGCTTGGCTTTGACTAGAGATGGAGAGGTGATTATTAAATTAGTATTTCTTATTGATTTATTTATTGTTTAGAACGTTGTGCTAATACTTTTTACTCATAATTTAATCTTATGCATTGAACTCACCGACAAGAGCGTAAAACTGACTTTCCACCAGAGCTGTGCGGTGAGCGAAGGAAAAACTCCAATAGGTTTCAACATTCTTATGACGCGTTCGAGCGAGCAAGCTATCACTTGATTTTTTTCCTCGCTAACAGTCTCGCTACCTCGCACAGCTCGGGTGGATAGCCAGCCTTACTATAAAATAAGATGATGATGATTGATATCAAATAATACGACTAGTATTATAATAGTTAAGGCAGGCTAATAAATGAAACTTTCTTTATAATTGTTCCTTTTGTAAGGATTAGACGCCCTAGCTTGCAGTTCTTCTATAGATGGATAGATGAATGTAGTGGCGGGTGGCCTCTACGTCTGCATCTACGAAAGCTTCTGTAATGAAACCGGCTTGATACTTGTAGGTATGGACGTGGGGTAAAGGCGACTACTTCCGCCTGGGCCACGGGTGCGACGCGCACGTGCGCCGGCCCACGCTGGTGGAGGCGCTGCGCGGCCGCAGGGTCATCCACGTCGCCGTCGGGGCTCTGCATTGTCTGGCTGTGACTGGAGATCATCAGGTACATACAAATATATTTATTAACAAAGAGAAAAAATCAGGACACGTGATACAATGGACCCCGCATGCGGCAAATCAGAATCCTTTGTGATTAATAAGATAAAAATTACAATTTTAAGACAGAGTGTGCGAAGTCTATTTTCGCCTGAATTAGGTTATACCATATGAATAGATACAGAATAACAGTACACTATAGAAGCGAAACCAATACGAGATTGATAGGCGTTTCTTGACATTTGTATGCGTATTTTGACATTTAACGCGGGAGCTTCGTTTCTGTGTTCTATTATTATCTATTCGTATGGTTATAAGTAGATTCCAAAACAGTTTATGGTTGCCGCAATGACCTAAGCTCTTTATTGAACTTCAAAGTGCGAGGTCCTTTTTTATTTTTTATTGAAAAAAACAACCCTCCTTCTGGCGCAGTCGGTAAAAAGAAGTTGTGTTTGAAGTATATGATCTCATCTAATGGTAAGCGTTGACTAGGCGAGGCCGCGAGGGTGATTACGTAGTTTGAAAGAAAGGACATTGTTCATCAGGACACAATCATTTTACGAAGTAACTTGGCATATTATTTTCAAAGGTGTGGGCTTGGGGTGATAACGACCATGGCCAGCAAGGCAACGGCACAACCTGCGTCAACCGACGGCCGGCCCTCGTGGCGGGAGTAGAGGGAGTCCAGCGGGCCGCCGCCGGGTCATCGCACTCCGCCGCGTGGTCTCTCAGACCCGCGGCTTTGCAGGCAGAGACCCATACCCCGCACGTAGCGCCCCTACCGTTCCCGACCATCAAAGATCCTTTGGGAGCACAGAGCCTTGGTAAATATCTTTTCAGTTTTTAAATAAATCAAATTAATCTAGTCTCAATAACAGATCGTAGTGTAGAAAATCGATGCAATATTCTAGTAATAAAACGTTTCTCTTTAAAATTATGACAGTATTCATTTCATAGTCATTACAACATTATTTAAAGTTTTGGAAGTAATATCCATACTCTACAGAGTAATTCGGGTGCTATACAGGTCCTTCTTAATTGCTGACACTTTTTTAACTTTTTCCAGACCATCAAACTGAACAACTTTCTCTATGACACGAAAAAAAAATACAGCTGTCTTATACATTGGGCTCGAGTAGGTTTACAGTTTTGTATGGAACAGCAGATTCTATTTCGCGATTTCGATGTTGGTGCCATATTGAAAGTTATTCAGTTTGACGATCTAATCATCCCCTTAAAAAAGTATCAGCATATTAAGAAGGACCCTTTATAAACAAATTTTGCCTATTTGCCCCAGGTCTTTACTCAGAAGAAACAATGGTTGAAGAGCCACAAAGTCCAAGACCATCACTAGCTGCCGCAGTACTCTCCCTCGAGCCACCAGTGGCGGTCCAACACGCGTTATCTCTGCTCTTACTCGCTTTACACATCACACAGGTTAGTAAATAAAATCAAGCAATCAATAAAAATTTGCCTACATCAACCCACTGCTGGGCATGCTCCTTTTTATTGCACCATTCGTAGTAAATACATTTGCGATAAATTGTGACCACAAAAACACCTAGCAAAACAAAGTCGTGTTGGTTGATTATGATTTTCAAGGATCTACAACGAACTATAATATAGATTCTACGAATATTTTACAACTTGTCAATAGTGGCAGCAGAAAAAGCTTTCCTATTCTGTTATCATCATTAGCCAAGAACCCAAGACTAAGACTACTGCCTAATTTGCCATCCCTCTTGATCCCGTGTCAAATTTTCCCTGATGTAATTCATTTAAAAATGTCATATTTAATGAGCTATAATAGCAGTAACACAAAACGTCAAAACATCCCAAGACAAAGGACTAAGCTGAACTTTCGAGTTAATGATTCATGTGCAACTGCCGTAACAAGATTTATCCTTGTTACAGGCTCGCAGCCTACTAGTGGAGGCTCTTCGAGCTCGCGAGGCGTGTTCCACAGCAGCCCCTGTGACAGTTGGCATCGATGCCGAAGAAGACGACGTCGAGGCGGACGCCCGTACTGGAGGTGGGGAAGCGCCTGCTGACAGAGCTACTTTGCCCGTAAGTTGATATCTCAGTTCTTGGCTACTAGGCTCGCTGCCGAAGAGAAAGACGACGAAGCGGAGGATCGTATGCGAGGCGGCGAAACACCTGCAGTCAAAGCTACTATGCCTGTAAGGAAATATCTTTACTACCAGGCTCGCAGCTTGTTAGTAAAGGCTCTGCGAAACATGTTCGTCGGTGCCGAAGACAGGACCAAGACGACACTCGTACCGAGGGCCGCAAAGCACCAAATAGTAGAGCTACGTTTATTGTGATGTCTTATTTCATCACGAATGGAGTAAGTACATCGGACAGTTAAATAATAACAAAACAGATTTAGTTCAAGTGACAGTCGTGCTCGCACATTCGCTCCCTTCGACTGGCTGCAATCGAGTGTCACCCCACTGCGCGTCCGTGCGCCCATTACCGTCTATTTATTGTCAATACGTCACATTTGCCATCATCAGACGAGGGTGGTCCATTGCTAGAAACACAGACCTCCCCCAATTATTTCCTAAAGAAACTGCTGACTCCCTTTGTGTTGGACCATCTAATAATACATAATTTCGGTTCAAGGTCTCCGTTCGATTACCCATCGCCATTTATTCCCCTGTTGGTTTATCACTTCAAATTGATGATCTTTTGTGCTGCTATTAAAAGTCCTCGAGAAACCCATTAGTAATTACTACACACAGGCTTGCTGACCGTTAAAAGTGGTTCTACTTGTTCGTAAATCTTAAAAGACAGCTACGTTCCGTCAGAACTGCTATTTTATTCTGCCTGATTATTGTGGAGGATTATGGACTACTTTTTCAGAAGAGTTGAAAGTTTATTTCATCAAGACTAATATTTGCAGAGCGGCGCAAGCAGTCCTCTCAGCGGATCGATATCATCGCGACATTCAGCTGTCATGTCTTCGAGCGCTGTTTCTGTGGCCGCAGCGACTATGACTGTCCAGCAAGCCGAGGCGCCTAGGGTAAGAGTTTGTTAAAATAGTATGGCTACAAACTACGATTTTCGAGTAGGCTGATGATGTAAATGCATCTGATCGGCCAATAGCACTTGCGCGACGACCTCCTTCCGCTTCCCCTTCGCCAAATAGACCCGAATTAGATTTCTGGTCAAGGTCAGCGCTAATAAACCGTTGCGCGACCAGCCCCCCTAGACAAAGAATAATTTTATTGGCGTCGACGCTAGTAGAAATGGACAAAATGTATGGATTTGACATTGGCGATCGAAACATTTTGACGTTTGTTTTCGTCACCATACGTCAAGTTCATACATTTTTTATGCTTTCTACTGCCGTTAACACTAATCGGAAGTACTTTGTCTAGGGGCCCTGTATCTTAATCGTCAGATTCAACAGTCTGTTTGCGTCTGTGTAAGGCATAGGTCAGGTATGCCTTACACAGACTAATTATAAACCGTACCGTACCGTAATTTTTATAAAGTAATATTAATCCCATTTTGATTTTCGTTTAGATGGCGCTAGATGACTTCACGTCGATGTTGGGCGAGGCGGATGCGAGAGCATTAGTGGACTTGTTAAAGCTAGCCGCGGCTGGAAGAATACCTGATTCCAGTAACGCGGTGAAAATTATCACCGATGTGCTTATGGGTAAGTTTCTTGATCGAAAATGTCCAAAGAAGAAATCCAAATAATCCGAAGAATTCCAAAGAATGATCGGTGTGGTCTAAACACTTTATAATAAAAATGTATGCACGCCAAAATAAGAAGTTGTCCATATAATACTATTATTGCGCATAGATGCTTCACAAAAGGATTGCTCGATTTTGTAGATTACCTTTTAACATTTACCACATGAAAGCAACTCAACAGTTTCTTATACAAAAATATATAAAATGTAATATTGAATCTGATTCAAAAATAAAGACCATTTATTTATTTTGTTTTTATTATTTAAATAAAATGTAGCTAACTCAAAAAAAAATCTTGTCTCATTTTTGTAGCTCTGTGTAGCAGTAAGCCGGCGGTGGCTGACATGGTGGTGGAAGTGTGCGTTTGCGAGCTGGAGGAGGCGGCGGCGGGAGGGGGACGAGCTCCTCCGCAGCCGGTCACTGTCGACAGTCCGCACCCGTATGCTGACGACACCGACATATCAGGTATGTAGTCTAACTGTATAGCTTCCATAGCTCTCGGTAGTAAGCTGACGGTGTCGACATGGTGGTGGAAGTTTGTGAGAGGCTATGATATACTCGTATGCTGACGAAGCTTATATCTCTGGTAGGTAGCGTAGTGACTATGTAGCTTTACTTAAAACATAGGTTAAGTGCCACAGACATGTTTCTACAAATACACATGTTTTTTATGATTAGGTTAATTATGCTTTAAGATGGAATTATAGATGTCGGCATTTGCATCCAAAACTACAAACCACACCACAAAATAGGTAATTGTATATAGCTCTACATACAGAACGGCCACTCCCCGCCCCCCTCTGACTTCAGATACCCCACCTCACCTCACACTTTCTGGGAAACTTTAGGGAAGCAAGTCAGGCGCGCGCACCCGTAGTATTTGACTACACAAAATTGAGTCTTTTCAGTGCATAAAAAACGTTCAAAAATAACGCTAAATTCACATTTTCAGCAATTCTTGAGCTCAAATACTATTTTTTAATAACATACTGAACAATAAAAAGTAACGAAATGAAGATGATGTTCATACGATGCGTGGTAAGTCAACCCTACCCATATGTCAAAGACCATTTACGCCAAGTGCGCATGTGTGAACTCCATCATGTCAAATTCAAAACGTTGGTTGAAGTGGCGGACCTGTGACCGCACTATGAAGACTAATTGATACCTTTTTGGAGTCGGAAAGTCATTTGTTACGAAACGACAGAGATAACATTTTCAAAGCCAGGATCCACATCGAATTTGTGTGAACAAATGATTTAAATGTATGTTAAGTTGTCGTTGTTGTATATAAACAGGCGTGGTGAAGATAACCGGCGCGTCGTCGCTGCGCGTTGTGTTCGAGCAGGGCTGCTCGACGGAGCGGCGCAACGACCCGCTCACCATCTCGGACGGCTGCGGCCGCGTGCTCGCCACGCGCTCCGGCAGGGAGCCCGCCGACTGGGCACTGGAGATCATAGTCAATGGTAACTTAGTCTAGGTGCCTTACGATGTGTTCGCGTCGAGTAGGGCTGCACGACCCGCTCACCATCTCGGACGGCTGCGGCCGCGTGCTCGCCACGCGCTCCGGCAGGGAGCCCGCCGACTGGGCACTGGAGATCATAGTCAATGGTAACTTAGTCTAGGTGCCTTACGATGTGTTCGCGTCGAGTAGGGCTGCACGACCCGCTCACCATCTCGGACGGCTGCGGCCGCGTGCTCGCCACGCGCTCCGGCAGGGAGCCCGCCGACTGGGCACTGGAGATCATAGTCAATGGTAACTTAGTCTAGGTGCCTTACGATGTGTTCGCGTCGAGTAGGGCTGCACGACCCGCTCACCATCTCGGACGGCTGCGGCCGCGTGCTCGCCACGCGCTCCGGCAGGGAGCCCGCCGACTGGGCACTGGAGATCATAGTCAATGGTAACTTAGTCTAGGTGCCTTACGATGTGTTCGCGTCGAGTAGGGCTGCACGACCCGCTCACCATCTCGGACGGCTGCGGCCGCGTGCTCGCCACGCGCTCCGGCAGGGAGCCCGCCGACTGGGCACTGGAGATCATAGTCAACGGTAACTTAGTCTAGGTGCTGAGGCACCTCATGGGTGACGATGTGTTTGAGTCTAGCAGGGCTGCACGACCCGCTCGCCGTCGCGGACGGCTACGCGCTCCGGCAGGGAGCCCGCCGTCTGGGCACAGGAGATCATAGTCAAGGGTAACTTAGTCTAGACAGGATAAAGTCCGACCTATCCGCAATAATTATAAGGGCGAGATGTTACATAAAATTGAATAGTTAAAAAATTAACAGGTGATGAATTGCGGTGGAGATTCACAAGCGACGGCTCAGTCAACGGCTGGGGATGGCGATTCACTGCACATCCTATATTGCCTTCACATTCTGTTTCTGTAAGTACTGTAAGATATTAACGGATTTTATATAATATTTTATTAAAGTATTTGTAGTACCACCGTGAGCCATGGTCCAGTGGCGAGTAGCCATTTTAACCTTGCCTGCCGTGCAGAAGGCGATGGTTCGATCCCCGTCCAGGCCGACTCGTACCAATGAGTTTTTCGGAATTTATGTACGATTTGTAACACCACTGGCTTTTCGGTGAAGGAAAACATCGTGAGGAAACCTGAATGCTTCAATTTCGAGGCATTTATTCTACCCACTGTCCATTACAAGTGGCGACGGGCTCACTCCCCGTCACACTGGACAGAGTTTCTGTACTAGTGAAACGTGGATGTTCTGTGGTTTCAGAATATCTCTGACTACCACCTCTGGGAATATAGTCGTGAGAACATAGCTATAGTTTGTAGTACTTAACCGCCCTCCTATATTTTGTTTACCATCTTCTCTACCCTAAGGTTGTCTGGAAGAAATAGCTTCATAGCGATAAGACCGTCCTATTTTGTGCCATTTATATTTTCTCTCTGTATCTTTTGGTGTAAATAAAGAATATTTAATTGATTGATAGTTTACAATCCAAACTATTAATCAATCTAAACTTTAGATCATAGATTCGACCATATAATTATCTATAGTTAACATTTAAATCGTGACAAAAAGACGATCGACGTTATATAGCTATCTTGAAAACATTTTGCTTTTGAGAGCCTTGTAGTTTTAATCACAGAATATAATAAGAGGGGTTAGAAATGCGAAGTAGCGTTTTTGCTTCGGAGACGACTGTCGCCACTTGTCTTCCCGCTCACGCTGCTACAACTACTCATGCCCTCTCACTTGCACTACGCCGCGCGCCTTTTGGTGCTATGCAAATCATTGCATAACCTGTGGCACGCGTTCCACGCCTACTTTGCACTTCTAACCCCTCTTATAATGTTCTGTGGTTTTAATGTTGACTGTCTTTTCTAGGATAGCGGATCCGATCGTTACGTGCTGTCATGTCCGTCGGTGGAACTGGCATGGCGGCTATTGGACGGACCGCTGTTGGCGGCCATATCAAACGATCACCTGCTCGCCCCGCGACTGGCTCAAGCACTGGCTATATGTGCTCAAATGCCTACACTTTGTGAGTACATTACTTATGTAAGCAGGTTATAACTTATGATTTTATCACATAACTTAGCTTACTAATACAAATTGATTTATTTTTATAGTTTTGTTTATGTGTGGTTTTTAATAAAGTTTTTTAGCCTTACATATTGGTGTTCAAAATATACTTATGCCAAAAAAAGCTAACCCACACTTTGTTGTACCTATTGTATCATGTATCATAGACTTAATTGATATATGTTATTTGACGAAAATATAAGCTAAAGCGGGATTTACATTGGGCGATTTGAAGTACATAGATTGATTAATTTGATATAAACTTGATACATAACAAGCTCACGCAGCAATGTACTTCAAATCGCGCTTAGCCGCACGGCGAAAATCCTACTTTAAGGTGCACCAAACCCAACGACAAGCCGCCGTCCCAGCCGTATCATAATTTTCATCTTTGGGCTGTGTCGGCATAAATAGGTCACATGGATCTGAGGCTTTCTTATTTACTGCCCAAGGTGTGTTTACTGTTTTTCTCCTCGACGGAGGCGGAAATCAGCAACTTCGTTTAGCCCAGCGGAATAAAGGATGACGCTTTCCGCCCGGAGGGGAGAAAAATATATTTTGAAACGTTCGACCTCAAGACGATGTGATGACTCCACAAAGATGTGGATTCGTTTTTTTATCGGTATAAATATGTACCTATAATTTGTTAGCGTGGCGCGCTCGCGTATGGTGCGTGCGTCGGCTGCGCGGCGTGGTGTGCGGGCCGGACGGTGGGGGGGAGGCGAGCGCGGCCACCCCGCCCGCGCTCCACCACCTGCCGCAGCTGCTGCTCGCCCAGTACGAGCACGAGGAGCCCGCGCTACGCACCGGCACACATCTGCTGCACACACACTACCTCAAGGTACGGGTGATACACAACGATTTTGTACAGCTTGCGTTCGTCGCCTATTCGCAACAGCCACAAGGTAGTCTATTGGATACAGGTTCAATGGAAATTCTCCATTGACCGTGTTCAATGGACAATGCTGAATTTTTGGCATTTGCTAAACTTTACCATCTATCCGTCAATGTATGTAATGTCGTCGTGATCAAAAGATGGTTGCAATCACATTCAAATATTGTTCGATGTATGATTGAAATTTAGAAGAGGAGGCCGAAATGATTTATATCCCAAGACCTGTAAAAACAATAGTTTCTACAAATGTGTCCTCCCTTACAGGAGCTAGCGTGGCTAGCGTGCGGCCTCCGTATGGATTCTCGAGTCTGCAACGGGCCCGATGCAGCCCGATGGCTCTGGTTCAAGCGCTACTGCCTCTGCATACGCTCCTCCGACGCGCTCATACGAAGAGTCCCCATACCTATGCCGTTCCTAGCAGACGTCAGAAAGAGGTTGTCCGACCTGGGCGTCTACGGCGTCGGGGAGACTGGCTCCGATGCTCAGTACCCATGGGAGGACAACACCAAGTTCACGAGGCAGCATGACGAGCAGCTGCTTCACTGGGTTAATAAGTAAGTGTAGAAAAAAGATTAGTAACGGTACGAAGTCATTATTTATGATAAGCTATGTTGAGCCTTATGCGCCACCTCCACAAACGAGTTTTTCGCAGCCAGTGTCTCAGTTAAACTAATTGTAACTATGTAAATCAATGTCCACGCGGCGATAATACTACGAAACGTTGCGAGAGATTAACTTGTGGAGGTAGTGTAGAGTAGTAGATATCTACAACGTATTAATGAATAAGTGCAAAACCTCATACACCCCAACTTATAACAAAATAATTAGATTGAAACAATAATTTCTTTATTGTGATACTTAAAATTGAAAGTTATTCGCATTTTAAGTTTTGAGGCAAAAATTATTTGTTATCATTTCAGCAATGAATGAAAGCGCTAACGTGCTCATGGATACTAATACTGGTAGTAAGTAGGGTGAGAGTGCCCAAGCAGTGGGTTGAGATCGAGTTAAGTAAATTTAAAATTTTACAAACAAATTATTTAATATTTTGAAAAAAAAGTTTCCTATCTTGAAACCATGATAATTCGATTCTGCTCTCGATTCTAAACAAACTACTTTCTAGTTTTGCGTTAATTCATTAACACGTATTGCCTGTATTCTGCCTCACAAATCAATCGGAAACGAATCTTTGCGTATGACACCACGATAGCAATTCAGACTTGATGCGTAATAACATGTCATCGGCTCGACAGAAATATATTGTATTCTTCAAATTCTCTTACTCGTAATTTCTTTAGGCGGCCAGAAGACTGGTCAGGCTGGTGGGGTGGCGGTACCCGTGGGTGCGCGGTCTACGGCTGGGGTCACAACCACCGCGGGCAGCTGGGCGGGGTGGAGGGTGCCAAAGTGCGCACCCCTACCCCCTGCCACGCGCTCGCCGCACTGAACCCCGTGCAGCTAGTGGGTGGAGAACAAACACTGTTCGCTGTTACACCCGAGGGCAAGGTTTATGCTACCGGTACGTCTAACATTAAAAAATAAAAGTGCATATGAATGCAAAACTTATTCTACCGCCTGTATTCTATGCTCGCGACTATATTCCCCAAGGTAGTCAGAGTAATTGTGAAAACTCAGAATATCTACGTTTCCCTATTTGTGCATTGCTGCAATTAATCAAGATTTATTAATAACGTTGAATGAACTCACGATCACAATCTCCTTCGGGGTAGTTAGAAACTTCGATTAACGTTAGAAACTGCTACAACTTAAATATCGACGAAACGAAATATAATGTTGACGCGCAGTAGAATCAGATATACATCAAACATAGAGAGTAGAATCAGATAATCAACATTAGCATATTAATTATTTCAGCACTAAGAATAGTAAAAAAAAAAACGAATTACATTACTTTTCTTTTAATAACATATTTCCCACAGGTTACGGTGCTGGCGGACGATTAGGCATCGGCGGCATCGACTCGGTCTCGCAGCCCACATTATTGGCATCTATTCGTCACGTATTTATAACTAAGGTAAGACAAAGCAAAGTTCGCTTTCGCGTAGACTTGAAATTATATTGTAATCGTTGGCTGAAAACATTTAAATTATCAAATTGCTTTCTGTTTGTAGGTGGCGTGTAATTCAGGAGGCAAACACTGTTTGGCGCTGTCGAATGAAGGCGAGGTGTACAGTTGGGGCGAGGGAGAGGACGGCAAGCTTGGGCACGGTAACAGAGTGTAAGTACGACTGCTGCTATACCAAACATAATAATGTTATACTACAGGAATCCCAACTCCAAGATGGCCGCCATACGCAGTAGAACTGTAACACTCTTTTCTTTCTGTCCCCCGACTGAAATATTCTTCTTAGTGTACAATGCGTTAGTCTACCACGCTTGACCGTTTCGGCTTGGATAACGCATCAGAAATACTTCACCGTATACTTACAGATTTTCCTCTCGAGATGTTATCTTTTACTTATAGTTATAGTACTCTGTGCTTTTACTGAAGAGCAATGGCGATACATAAATCTATACTACACTTATAAAACAAATATGTAATTACCCAGAATACATAAGCTTTATATTGAGACTGATTTATTCGTATATTTGAACCAAATCGATCATTTAAAACTATGTAAAATTTTATCCAAAACAGAAGCTACGACAGACCGAAGCTAATAACAGCGCTATCTGGACTAGAAGTGGTAGCGATAGCATGTGGAGGCGCTCATTCAGCCTGCCTCACCGCCCGCGGCCGTATCTATACGTGGGGCAAAGGACGGTATGGACGCCTCGGACATGGGGACTCGGAGGATCAACTCGTGCCTAAGATGGTAAGATTACTAAGGATTAGGTTCCACTTCCTTTGGATTAGGTTTTCTTAAAGTTTTGTCAGACACAAAATGATACCACATGAAGTGTTTATTTTAGGTGGAGGCTCTAGCAATGTATCGTATCGTAGACGTTGCATGCGGCTCCGGCGATGCCCAGACACTCTGTATAACTGACGACGACAACGTTTGGTCTTGGGGAGACGGCGATTATGGAAAACTAGGTAAACATATGTTTATATAGATATGAACTCACGTATAATTTTTCAATGCGATCGGAAACACGCCGTACTGAAGAGAATTACTATATTTATAACACTTTTCAAACACTCTTGATCTGTCTGAAGCATTTGATTAACATGCGCATATAATTTAAGACGGTTGAAATAAAAATAAAGCTATAATTGTACACAGTGGTTGTTTACTTTCTTTTTTTACGTTGCTAGCTTGAAATCTGTTTAAAATCATCATGCTGTTAGTTTATAAATCGGTGTGCCACAAGGTAACCTCTTTGGTCCTTCAGGTTTGACTATTGATGGAAACAATTGTTTTCAGGGCGCGGTGGTTCCGAAGGATGCAAGCTACCAATGAGGATTGATTGTTTGAAAGGCTTACGTGTCAGTAAAGTGGAGTGCGGCTCCCAGTTTTCTGTAGCCCTGTGCCAATGTGGAAGCGTTTATACTTGGTAAGTATTCACTAAAAATATTTAACTGAATTACCATTACTGATATGAATGACATTTCCAACGACAACAATTATTTTAATCTGCCATATAGACGGTTCAGAACCAATTCGGTCTAAGTATTTTTTTGGATAAACCAACTTTTTTATGTAGAAGGATTTCAAATCGAATTTTGCATATCCTGTGAAAACAGTCTAAGTCTAGCTGCAATATTTGCAGAGATAACAGTCTGTAGAAATTCGGTCTAAATAATTTTTTTTTTTTTTTGTAAAACTTTTTTTTCGCTTCCTGTAAAAAGTATTTTTTTTATTTAGACCGTTTTGATTTTTAACCGTCGATATACTGTTTATCTAGCCTGTTAAGTAAAGCGAAGGCGTCTCTTTCTTCGATTCTATTGGCAATAACGTACTAATGTTGAGTTTGGTTGTCGTAAAGGGGTAAAGGAGACTATCACAGACTGGGCCACGGCAGCTACGAGCACGTACGACGTCCTAACCGTGTTACGGGCATGCAAGGCAAGATGATTGTCTCTATAGCGACAGGTACGTAAAGCTGCTGAAATACATGATTTTGATGGATTTCTTCATGATTAAACTTGATTTATGTATTAGGTAAGTGAAAGACAGGCTATCCCCATTTCGGGGATAATACTGTTAGTCTAGCTACGGAGAGCGAGTATATAAATGACGCAACTTGTAGTCCGAAAGAGCGTAATCTGTATGTAATATACGCTACAAGTCTCCGCCACGGTGAAATCGCTGAATGCAGTGCGGCGGGGACACAGCCACCGCACTACCTTCTAGTTGCTATTCACTTCTAATTACTACACAAACTTTCTTACTAATCTAGAGAAAGTATTTAGAGTGGGCTATACTGTCAATGGTCTGGCAAAATACATGTTTCTGTTCTGATGCCGGTGTTATAAAACGAACTAAAATCTTTGATAAAGAAATCACTAATGAACTTACTATGATTCCGCGTCGGCGATAAATGTGAGAAGACTCGGTTTTCCCACTGAAACCGTAAATATCCATTAGGTTGGTCGATTTCGAATTAGTGTTAACGAATACAGTGATCGTTAGAATCGTTCGTTTGATCGATCGATTAAAGCCTGCAAATTTGTTGTTCTAACAGGTAGTCTCCACTGCGTGGCGTGTACAGACACAGGCGAGGTGTACACGTGGGGTGACAACGACGAAGGGCAGCTCGGGGACGGAACGACCCTCGCGGCGCAGAGACCGAGGCTTTTGATGGCTTTACAGGTATCCTTATACACGGATTTATGTAAGAATTGGTGATTCGTTTTGACGGACGACAATTTTGCCATGAACCTTAGATAACAATTTGATATCAATATCAAAATCTTATGGAAGATCACAAATATTGTGAGTTTGAACCCGCAAAAAGGTGCTTACTCATCACTTGATACCACGATTTCTTCCTCGGTCGAGTTCAACATTCGTTCGTTCGGAATCAGAGTGACAATGTGTGCGTGTCAGTCGTGCTTGGAGCGAGCGTTCTTAGATAGTGAGCCTTCTGTTGTACTCTTACATATTCCATGCCCTCGACTCCAATTACGCCCTTTCCTGCTGTTCGGGCTGCAAGCTGTAATTCAGCCACGATTATAATGACCAACTAAGCTCTCTTGTATCAAGTACTATTCAAATGCTTCTCGCACCGACTGGCCACGGTACAGTAATGTTCTGTTGTCTAACAATATTTTTGTAATGTAATGTAAGGGTAAGCGGGTGACACGCGTGGCATGCGGCAGTGCGCACACGGTGGCGCTGTGCGTGGAGGCGCCGCGAGCGCCGCGCCCGCCGCCGGCGCCGCCTCTGGAGTGCCATCTACTGCGGGACCTCACGCCGCAGCTCATCTGTAACAGACTGGTACATATACATATATAATGTAATGTAAGGGTAAGTTTGGAAATGCGCACACGGTGGCGCTGTGCGTGGACCGCTTAGGAATTGTTTTATGTCCAAAAACATGTTTCAATTAATACAAAATGGAGGTGAATCGTGGCGAGCCAGAAGCTCATACGACCGTCTATAAACTAACGTCGGACACGTAACTCCCATCTAGAGGTTAGGTATAAAGATAAACCACTTGCACGCTAAATTTCAAATTAGCATAATTTATAGATTTGGAGATTTTGTGATGAGTCAGTAAGTTAGCTTTGAATATTTAACTTTCGCATGAACCCTGATCAGTATATTTTTTTCTTATGCCAGGTTTTACTACATCAGTTCTCTGAATTGGTGTGCCCAAACCTTCCGTTGCTGATTCTGGACGGACCCCTAGATCAACTCAGAAATCTGTTGTTCTACAGCGTCAAAGAAGCAGCTTTCAGAAAGGTTTTATATTGAAATATTTTTGGATTATCTAATCTTAATCGATGTAATTACTTGTATACAAGGTGAAACAAAAGCAAAAATAAACATTTAAAACTTTAAAGGGAGTGGTTTAGACCATCAAACTGAACAACTTTCACTATGGAACCAACATCGAAATCACAAAAAATAAAATCAGTTAAGTATGGACCATCAGATTTTTTTTCGCGATTTTGATATTGGCCCCATAGTGAAAGTTGTTCAGTTTGATGGTCTAAACCACCCCCTTAAATGTTTATTTGTATTTTTGTAACACATTGTATAGTCCAGATCCAAACAACTGCTATGTTACTTTACTATAGCTGCATGCAATGAACTTTTGGACTGCACTTTTGCAGAAATTAAATGCGAATTAAATCATACTAAAACTTATTCCTTACCAGGCGATAATGGGCACGATGGTCCGTGAGCGTCAACACGGTCCTATAGTGGAGCTGTCTCGAGTGGGAGCTCGTCGGGCGAGGCGCGGCGGCGCCGGGCTGGCGGGGCCGGCCGGCATGCGCTCCGTATTCGGGCAGATGGTGGCGCGGCTACCGGCCCTCACGCAGGACGCGCTCGCGCTGCCTCACCGCGTGTGGAAGGTCAAGTTTGTGGGTGAGTTCATTACATTACAGTAAGATCGTCTGAGCTCGGGGCCGGCTGGCAGGTGGTAGCGCGGTTACCGGCGCTCTATTAAGGCACTCGAGGAAAATAAGATATATGGTGTACGATGGAGTACCTTAACAAAATGTTTAAAAAATGACAATGGCGTCAACTTAAAACGTATCCTTCATAATATGTGTTAGAACCTTTATGATGCGTTATATTGAACGCAACTGTCTTAGTATAACGCACGCCTACGCGCACCCAACTAAACAATCCTTCTTAAGATTACTATTATTGTATCGGCATTTTAAGAATAAATGTGTACAATTTCAATTCTTGTAGAAAACAATAATTCGCTTATGTCTTATGTATTCAACTACAACTTACACCTAAAACTTCAATAACACAGAAAACAAAATATAAATCTCACTTCTCAACTCCTTTCATCTCAGGTGAAAGCGTGGATGACTGCGGAGGCGGCTACAGCGAGAGTATAGCTGAGATGTGTGAGGAACTACAGAATGGGTCACTGCCTCTTCTGATGGCGACGCCCAACGGGCGCGGGGACGCCGGCGCTTCGAGGGACGCCTTCCTGTTGAACCCCGTCGCTAATACTCCGCTACACCTCAACTGCTTTAGGTTCCTAGGTTAGTTTATTGTTTCATTATAAACTGTATAGCTGAGATATGTGAAGATCTGCAGAATGGGTCACTGCCTCTTCTGATGGCGACGCCCAACGGGCGCGGGGACGCCGGCGCTTCGAGGGACGCCTTCCTGTTGAACCCCGTCGCTAATACTCCGCTACACCTCAACTGCTTTAGGTTCCTAGGTTAGTTTATTGTTTCATTATAAACTGTATAGCTGAGATATGTGAAGATCTGCAGAATGGGTCACTGCCTCTTCTGATGGCGACGCCCAAAGGGCGCGGGGACGCCGGCGCTTCGAGGGACGCCTTCCTGTAGAACCCCGTCGCTAATACTCCGCTACACCTCAACTGCTTTAGGTTTCTAGGTTAGTTTATTATTTCATTATAAACTGTATAGTTGAGATATGTGAAGAACTGCAGAATGGGTCACTGCCTCTTCTGACGGCGACGCCCAACGGGCGCGAGACGCCGGCGCTTCGAGGGACGGGACGCCTTCCTATTGAACCCCGTCGCTTATGCTCCGCTACATCTGAACTGCTTTAGGCTCTTAGGTTAGTTTATTGTAGTAATTTGAATCCAACTTCAATTTCATTCGCACACCCAGCATAAGTAATAAAACGTTTCATCAAATTAACCTTTGAAAAAATTTACTTGCAAATGACATTTGAACTCAGTAGATTACCTGGGCATGCTCTGACTAACGGAGCTATCGCGAGCTGTAATCCCGTTTGTCACCTGCTTCTACCTTCTTTAATTTGACATAAAGTACACACAGGAAACATTTAGCTAAGGTCAACTTGCACCATACCATATTTAAACGCATTTAGATTCAAACATTTGAAAGTCCCGATTATAACAACTTTTAAAAAATATTTTGCGGTATATTACTTCGTAAAGATCGTATCAATTATCAAAATTAGTTCCCGATTAATGGAGATCATGGTACAGACATAGGGCAATGACTTTTATGCAGGTTTTTATGATATGAGTAGTATATTTAATATGACGCAGTGCAAGCCTATAACTTTTATTTATTTTATTTTAGCAATAACGTAAACTATTAAATTTACCAGGCGTGCTAATGGGCATAGCAATCCGGACGGGGTCTCCTCTCTCGCTCTCCCTCGCGGAAGGCGTGTGGCGGCAGCTGGCCGGGCAGCCGCTCCGGCCGCAGGACCTGGCCGAAGTTGACAAGGACTTCCTGCCAGCTCTGCTCTGCATACGCGATATGACCCCTACTAACAAGGTAAACTTTACTCATCAATAAATTAACTTTATAGCATACTTTTTCATAAACATATCATGCGGTTAAATGTGATCTATCCCGCTCTATTGTTTATTGTAGACGAGGGAAGAAACATTTGAAACTTTGAATACCTGTGAGGCCAAGACTGGCGCGGCGCTCGGCCGCATAAGACCTATAGGTTGTCATTATTATATTGTCAAATCAACTCGCACGTCAGTTTTGATTCTGACCAATTAATAACGAATAAAAGTGGCACTCTTATCCATTCCCCTCAGAACCGGCATACTTTGCTATTGCAGAATCTTGCTGGATGAAGAAAAGTTAATACTAGATATCTTTTAGGTATTTTTTTATATGGAATTACTATATCCTTGCAAATATTGTAATATTCTGTAAACATTTTAAATAGAAATCTTAACATATGACAAATACCTATAAAATAAAATTTCTTCACAAATCATTCGTTTAAACCAAGGCTGCTCAACCATTTTTGTAGGTGGGCTACAATTTCATACCAATTTTGGAGGAGACCACAATTTCGATTTCAAAAGTCAAAAACGTTTTGACTTTTTGGTTTTGAATTAATGATGTAGGCAAGTACTAGGTGGTCCACCGTGTAACATAGAAATTCAATTCAATTGTGTTGGCGGGCCATATTGTGGTCCGCGGGCCTGGGGTTGAGTAGCCTTGGTTTAAACTATATGTTATCTTTATAGTATCTTACCACCTTATATATGTGAAACTGCCCAAAATTGTACATGGGAAGTTACCAATGTTATCGCTCCACTCATTCATTCGCTCGCTTCATTATCAGGAGCTACAAAACCTGGAGCTTCCTTTCTCGATACCCTCCGCGGCGGGACACGAGGTGCCTCTCTCCACGCGCCACAAAAGAGTCACTCCCGAGAATAAGGACGAATATGTCCAGTTGGCGCTTCATTACAGGTGAACTATTGCCTTCTACGTAATTTTATAATAAGATAGTCTTCACTAACATAGAGTGGTCCATTAACACTCAGTTGCAGACACTCATTAACGTTAATCCTCCATTAAATCTCTTGCTGTCACTTTTTGTCTTGTTGACTTGGTAAGCAAGAGAATTAATGGAGGATTAACTTTAATGAGCGTTTCTGCAACTGAGTGTTACAGTGGTCCAACATATTTTTTTTAGGTAGAGCACCACGGTAAAGACTCATTTGCAAAATTTTGACGTTTTTAATGTGAAAAAAAAACCCAGAAGTTTTTTAAAACAACGGGAGCAGTCTGGAATTAAGCGTAAAATAAAATCACTACATGTACACCTATCTTCTCGATCTCTTAATAATAGTCGACACGGCGACACATCAAACTACGCAAAACCAAAATAAGATGGCCATACCAACTGCAAACCTACTCGAGCCCAATGCATGGGACAGCATTTTTTTTTTCGAGATTTCGATTTTGGTGCCATAGAGAAAGTGGTTCAGTTTGACGGTCTGATCATTCCCTTAAAAGAGTGTCAGCATAATAAGGTCCTTCTTAATATGCTGACACTTTTTAAGGGAATGATATGTTGTATTTGTAGACTACACGAGTTCGAGGAGCAAGTGCGCGCAGTGCGAGACGGCATGTCGCGCGTGGTGCCGGCGCCGCTGATCGCGCTGTTCAACGCTGCAGAGCTGGAGACGCTCGTCTGCGGCTCCCCTGACATACCCGTGCTCTCGCTACAGGCATCCGCCACTTATAAAGGTAGGTTTTATGTCAGTGTGACTGAGGGCCTGTTTCACAACTGCCGAATAAGTTCTTGTTAGCTTATCCGACAGCTCATTTGAAGAACATATCCCAAAGTAGTGAAACAGGTCCTTAGAATAGAATTAACCTAGAAGGGGGCGAGGCAAGTAATTCTTGTAGGTATTGTAAGCATCTGTGAGGTCCAATTTATAACATTGTATTTATTAAGTGTTGCAAATTGTTCACTTTCATTTAAAGATATACTGGGTGATTTATTTTACCGTTTCAAATTTCAGGGGTGGTTCAGACCATAACTACTTTTATTATGGAAGCAAACCTGAATTCGAAAAAAAACTCTTCTGTCTCATACATTTGAGTCGAGTAGGCATTGCAGTTTAGTATGGAACAGCAGATATTTTTTTGCGATATTAGGTTTGCTCCAATATTAAAAGTTCTTCAGTTTGATGGTCTGAACCACCTTAAAAATTTCGAAGCGGTAAAAAAACTTTAGAAAAAGTTTCACCACATGTTGCTCAGATAGCAGTAGAAAATCAACTGTCAGAGGCCTATTGAGGTGTCTTGAAACTGCTCTGACAACAAGGTCACCAATTTGCACTGGGCCCCGATGGAAAACGGCCCATTCCCTCTACAATTATTCGTGAAAGGAGCCTGTGACCTGCAGTTGGAACGCTGATGATTTAATAAGTTAAAACGTATACAAATGCACCCTCAGGCATAGAGTCGACCGCGCCGTTGGTACAATGGTTCTGGGAGGTGATGGAGGAGCTATCGGGCAGTGAGCGCGCGCTATTCCTGCGCTTCGTCTGGGGTCGGACCAGGCTACCGCGCGCGCCGCAAGACCCCAGGCAGAGGGACTTTGTTCTACAGGTAGTTTGCATTTGTCAACTTAATAAACACTGAAATATTAAGTGACGGATGGTACTCGAAAACCGCGAACTGCCGGGTCTATAAATAACATAACATCGTTATTAATGTTAATAATGAAATAGATAAAATCAAATAAAAAGTTTGAACTATACTACTCCTAGATCAAAGTAAAATTAATGGATAGGCCCAAAGCGCGTTAAGTTGAAGCACACAACTATACTTCATTCCAAATAAGGACGACGAGGTTTTTCGAATCCTTTTCAGCTTTCTGGCCAATTCTGATAAGCAAATATAATTTATTTATCAGAAAAATGTACTATCCGACATATCTTAAACGTTACTAAAGCTGTTCTAAGAATAAGTGAGAGTAAGTATTTCAAATCTCTGTTTCTGTAATTAAAATAGCCTTCAATTTTCGTTGCTATTTTGAGTACACTTGGTCCATACAAACTAGCACACTTGTCTGTCATCTCGGTACAAATTTGAAGTATATCTGTTTTGCCTCATTTTTCTGGTTTGAAATAATCGCGTAAGGCCATCCCTTAATTTTACTTTGATCTAAGCTATTACTGCTACAACTAATAAACAAAAAGAATATGCTCTGTCGAGTTCTCGAGTTCATATAGAAGTCGAATTTGTGTGAAGCAGCGTATTTGCAGTGCTACACGCAAAAGCCAATGCCTAAAATTGGCGCCTTTTTATTTTCGTCTATTTCTGTGGCGCGGAGTGGGAGTATATTTCTAAACTTAGTCCGAATGGAGATATAAAGTCATAAAGTAAACGTAATGAATATATTTTCAATTTCAAGCCTTTATATCTCCGTTCGGACTGAGTTTAGAGATTGTCATAACAAGTTTTGTTTGTTACTTATTCTGAACTAAAATATTCAAGTTTGGTTGATGGTGGCGCCAAATAATAGGCGCTAAAAAAGACGGCACCTTCCATACAAAAACTTGCATTTTCTTTTAAAGTAAAGTAAATTTAAAGTAAATATCCTACAGAGAAACAGATTGATACAAGCTCGCGGCGGCCGGGGCCGGTACACCCCTCAATGCTGCCGCTTGCTGTCGTATGTGAACGTTGGGAGAATTACGTACGAGAATGAGCGGCACTTTGGTACAAACATCGTATGTTGTGGTGTACCGGCCCCGGCAGCCGCGAGCTTATATGAAGCTGTTCTCTATAGGATATCTACTCGGTGCCAGCGCCATCACCATTTAGGTAATTGTGTGATACACACACTGTGTTGCTTTTTGTTTTAGTGTATTCCGATTTAAAAAAAGGCGTACGATAAATTAAACTGCGTTCTACACATCTGCGGTTTTGGTGTGAAGTGCACCGATTATATCTTAAAACGAACTATTATTGTGTAGGTTTTGGACAAGTATCAGCCCCCGGACAACTTCCTGCCCGAGAGCTACACATGTTTCTTCCTCCTCAAGATGCCGCGGTACACCTGCAAGTCCGTGCTCAGGGAGAAACTCAGGTACGCTTCAGAACTCATACTGACTATACTTTAAAGTCCACTTATGTCATAGAATCAAAAACAAATTTAGAGAGAAAGCCTGTTATAAAATGTATAGCTAACGGCTCATGTCTTGGATAAAATTAACATACAGTGGAGTGGGATTTCACGCATACGAATTGAATCGTTTTAAATAATATAAAATCGTATGGTAGTCAAAACGATCAAGGCGAACAAGGGCGTATCCACCCTTTTCAAATTTCGGAATGAAAGATTTCGATTTCAAAAATGTAAAAGTTTTATGGTAACTGTTCATTAAACATACAAGGTATTTCTTTATATGCTGACTGTTTTTTAATAGCGTGATCCGAAAAAAAATCGAGGAATTTAGGTTGATTAGGTTTACAGTTATGTATGGAATAGCTGATTTTATTTCACTATTTCGATCTTAGTTCCGTAAAGAAAGTTGGTCAGTTTTAGTCTGACCATCCCCTTAAAAATCGTCCGCATATAAAGAAAGACCCTGTGTAAGGAAAGATTTATAGGAAGTCTCTTTGTTTTTGGAATTATTTTGTTAACAATATGTTGCGAGTAACACTCGTAAGACATCAGTCCCGTTACATAATCACTACTTAACCATCAGGTACGCGATCCACTTCTGCAAGAGCATAGACACAGACGAGTACGCTCGCGTGGCGCTGAGCGCGGCCGAGCGCGTGTCCTCCGAGGAATCAGACTCTGAAGGCGACGCCACGCCCACGCCCGCGCCATCCATGCCACCAGCTTTATATTCCATCACCAGAGCACCCACCTGGCTGTAATGGAACCATTCGAGTTGGAAATACATGTACGCTACAAAGCTTTAGAATGGTAACGATTTGGTAGAAAACGCTGGTGTGTTGCTAGACGATTGGTTGTAGCCCTTCCATTATTAATAATTCATGTGGGTAAACTCGATTATTAACATAAGATCTGAAATAAGTATTAAAAATTATAAGTGGATTTTACTACGTTCATTTTGATATCTTCAAAAATGAGGTTTGACTACTCAAAATTCGCTGCTAAGTTGTAGTTTTACACAAGTAGTCCAATAACGAACTCAGTTTCAAAAAGAATACAGTTTGAATTTGAATACTCATTATAATCGCATACTCGTTATAATGATGATATTTAACTGTAGTTTTTATACTTAACGTTCAGTAGAGTATAGTTTAGAAGACAGCACTTCCTTATATTGTAAGAACTACAATATAAGTCAACGTTACATGTAAAAGCTATTTGCTTGAGTTCCAATGTAGCATTCCATCCATAGCATAATTTATAGCTCTCGCTTCGCTGAATATAATCATTTGGATGTTTTTGATAATTAATTGATTGTGAAGCGATAAATTGTAGTTAAAAACAAAATAAAAACAAGGTAATCTCCGTCTCTGACATTAATATTAATGTTTAAATTACCGTGTCGGTTATTATCGCTTTACATACTTTATACAACGATGAAGTAACACTGCCAACATTCCGTGTTTCGTGTATCGTGTCTATAGATGTAAGGCCGGTTTAAAACCAATTAAACCAATCCGTTTAAAACGAAAAAAACGGTTTAAAACTGAAATAAACAATTTTTTTTCGGTTTAAAACTGTTGGTGTCTCTGTTTTTCTTAATTATAACTAAATTTTCTTGATTTTACCGATAGGGACATGATATAGATGTGAAACAACCGATTTAAAACTTTATAAAGAAAATGTTACTGTTTTAAACTCCAAATAAATATTTTTAAACGGTTTAAAACTGGTTTAAACCCAAACTCACACTTTCGCACTCTCATTGATGAATCGACGCAACGTTGCCAGCTCGCCTACCCTAAACACAAATGCACATACATAAACTGCCGCGTGTTATAAATTTTCGTGTAGTAGGTAATGTAGGTAGGTACTTTCTATAAACTAATTCAAACGAAACATGACGTCAGGTGACCAAAAATCGTCCCCAATGAAGTCTAAAACACAGTTCGTTTATTTTTGTTGGCGAGTTTAAACCCGGTTTAAAACGGTTTGTTTGGGGTTTAAAACGGCAAAATTTTGTTTAAAACGTTTCAAACCGGTTTTTTTACATCTATAATCGTGTCTGCATGTGTCAGTTTTCGTTGTCTTATTATACTCATTGATAGTCAAACAGTTTATATGAAAAGCTTATTCAATGTACAGATACATACCTATGAATTTTGAATTATGAATCTTTCACCAATTTTGGATGAGTTCTTGTTTGCTTGTCAGACAAACTATCAAGAACTTTTACAGAAGTGGTGAAACAGGCCCTTCGAGTTCTTTGATACTATTAATTTGATTGAATACATAACTTTATACAAAAAATATGACAGTTGGCAGAACTTAATATATCTCGATTTCAAAGTACAAAAGAATGCCTTAATTAAATAGGTACATCCCGGGTGGTGTGAAGCCTGACGGCGAACTGCCAAACCAAAAGTTTTAGGTTCGAATCCCGGGACGGTCTTGCGTTGTCGCAGTTGTCTGCTCACCACAGTAAATTTATAGCTTCAATTTGGATAACTTATTTATAAATGCTTGAATATCTAGCTATGTGTCTGTGCAAGGAATAAGATGTCTGAGAGCGTAATTAATACAAAGCAATAATATTTCACATATTACATCTACTAAGTCACTCATTTTAAATTAGTTTATAAGAGCTGCTATGGATTGTTCAATAAAGACTACGGACTTCGTGCGATAATTTTGATACCTAACAATGGCCACTATTTTCGTTCGTCATCCACCTATGCTGTTTTACGCCACAATAGCTATGCATATTATTTATTTTGATTGTCAAATATCTTGACCACAATGCCGAAGATAATCAAACTAAATAGCACGCTATCGACTCAACATAAGCGCTTTATACAGAGGGTGAAATTGATATCATTAGCATCCTTTTAAACTAAGAGTCTACCCATCAAACTGAACAACTTTTACTATAGGACCAAACCGATCGGAGCAACAATAAAAATCTGCTGTTTCAATCATTTGAGTCGATCAATGCGATAACAGGCGATAATTTTTTTGTTCCGATTGGTTTGCTTCCATACTAAAAGTTGTTCAGTTTGTTTAAAAGCATGCTAATGGTATCAATTTCACCCTGTAGCTACAGTATCGCACGTAGCCGTAGTATATAGTAACCTTAATTATGTTTAATAAATGGAATGGGACTTTTTAAACATTTTGATAGAGCTTGTGAAGTGGTGTTTGTTGAGAACTGTGATGATCAGATGATAAAGTTTGACCAGGTCTTATGCCTGATTTAGATAGGATTTAACGAAAGGTGCATTTCATAGAATTGAGAAAGTAGTCATTTACAAATTCGATTCACCTTTTGAACGAAACTTTCATGCATCTAACATGAAAGGATGGTAACATGTATTGAAATGGTATTATGCGCTCGTTAAAAATGTCGACAGAATTTGTAAATGAATTGTGCATTTTAATGATCAACTGAAAAGCTAGTCATTGGAGATGAGAAGGAAATGTAATGTTAGTATTTATATCATGCGGGACGCAAACAGTATACGAGAAATTTTTAATAAACTTTTCATTAATGGTTTTAAAATATTTCTTGATATTTGGACCCATACTCGTATACTTTTTTCGAGCCGTTTTATTTATACCTATTTAAAGTATGCATAAAAAGCTTTTTCAAAACGATAAGTTAGCAAAATGTCAATGAATATTTTCGACTACTCTTTGTAGGGACCGGAAACAAATCTAAGGCGCCGATAATACAGAAGAGACGTGTGGCATACATACATACATAAGCTCACGCCATTGTCCCATGGGGGTAGGCAGAGACCACGGACCGCCACACGCTACGACTCTGACACACCTCTTTAGCCTCATTCACACGGACGTTCATTCAGACGTGTGGCGGTGGCGGATAGTCAATGTAGCACAAACAGTTATAAACCTTATGGTACGTAGCATAGCGTCGTTTGGAGTATTACGCCCGCGCCTCCAGGTGGCGTCGCGCGATTCTCCTTTACGACAAAAACGATCCTATGCTACGTACTATAAGGTTTATATTGTGTTACTTAGATTATCGGCGACCGCCACACGTCTCTTCTGTATAAACTGTGGCTAATGTTGAATTAGGGTCAGGACACATTTACCAACACGGTCAATGTGTCTCAACTCTTAACAGTTGATAACAAACAAGTCTTTATAATTTTATAGAAGGATCTAAGGTTGCTATTTAGTCGGCTTATACAATCTGTTTGGAACTTTTATGCTAGAATGTCATTCGATAGATATAGATCTCACTTTGCAATTATTATATTTTATTGCGAATCGGTGCTAGTGCTTCACGATTATTAGGTTTTAAATTTTGTACTAAAACGTAGCACGCACAACATAGATTTACATTCTAGATATGGCGATTCCCTAAAATAATCAGCTACCAATAGATTACCTAAGTAACTAAAGAAAATTAGAATTTTGTTTTAATCTTCTTCAAACTCGTCGCTTTGTCAATAAGGATGACCAAATAAAATCATAATTTTAACACCAAAGAAAAAAAGGAACCTACCTATTTTCCTAAAAGTATATTTTTTTTGTAAGATCTGAAAAATAATCTATGTTTGTATTTACTGTCCAGTGTACCTTTCTGAATTATTTATGACAGCATTATAATATAATATCAATACAAATATTTATCTCAACTTGTTTTTATTTAAAAAATTCATCCTAACTTTGTAGGTCTCAAGTTGTGAGTTTTAACATTCAGTTATTACTATAGTGCGTCCAAGATAGCTCCGTGATTTTGACAGTCGGTTTTAGAGATTTTATTTTACTTTTTAAGCTATTTGAGCTGTCAAAACTAATACACTAAAAATATACGAGATTTAACATAAAATTTAAGGTTTCACGGCTCTAACATTATTATAAAATAAAATAATCTAAACAGATCTGTCAAAATCACGGACTACTTACGACTACTTTACAGTTTAGAGTTTTTGTGTGTCAACCAGGAACCTGGAAATAGGTGTCCCAGCATAACCATGATGAATATTGTGGCAACGTTCGGAAAGGAAACGGAACTGAAACTCAAAGGTTTCAGTAACCAATCCACAAAATAAAAAAAAGAAAGAAAAAAACAGTCAAAAAGATGGTTTTCACATGATTTTATTTTCCTAAATGAATGTACATTTCTCTTAACAAATTATAAGAGGCTAAAACAAAAGTATAAACATAAATAAGTCCTAGGAAACCAATGATTACTTTGACTTGGGTTTAAGAGTGTAGTATAGTATTACGACTCCGAAGAATGCATAAGTGGCCTTGGCAACCTGAAAAAAGAAATATACAAGTATAATTTTTATTATTAACAAAGCAGGTTTTGATGTTGCCAGCTAGTCACCTAAAAACTTTATGACATCATCATTTTTTAGTAACTTTTTTTCAATAATCTATCGTGTGTTTTCAAATGAAAAGATTTCATGAGCTAAATTCAAAAATAAACTAGATCAATATATTTCAGCCACTTGTTTTCTGAAAACCAAAAATTATATTAAAAGCACCAATGCTAATGCAGCCTACACAGACAGCTAATGACTCATATCTGCCTCACGAAAGCTATATTGAAAATATTTACATTACAAAATTGCTTAAAACTATTTGACTACAAAGGAATAATTTTATTATTTTTCTTCAAAAGACAGATATCATACAGGCAGACCACTGACATTTAATACTCATAAATTTCGATTGAATGAGCTGATTGCGATGAAATAAATCCTAAATGTTAATCCGAACTAAGCCCTATGCTTGGGTGAAAACCCCATCCAAATCAGATTAATAGTTTTTAACACTTTCGCTGCTGAATACCTACGTAGTAGGTCAGCGAAAAATGAGTCACAGTGCTAAAGAACCCATGTCAGTTCTATTGCATTTCAGCCGTGCCATATGACTTACCGCCAACCGACACACCGACAACCTTACGCCTGCGCGGGTGACACACGAGACGGGCCACGTTTATCGTTTAAATGTTACGACTATGCGCACGACCTACAAGGGGGGTCAAGTTCTATTGCATTTCGCCTGTGCTCATGACCTACGTCACCCAAACATTACGCGTGAGCGGGTGACCCACGAGTAGAGCCATATTGGTCATTTTCACATTACGGCTGTGCGCACGACCTACGAGGGGATCAATTTTAGCACCGCGCGAGGATCATGATTTTGAGCTTAGCAGCGAAAGTGTTAAGTTATGCACAAATAAACAGTTAAACAGACTAACATTTTAAAAATGGTCTCAATGTATTCCATTTTATATCCTAAATGCCCCTAATTCATATTTTTGCAAATATCTTCAATGTACCTACATCCACACCAAGTTAACAATTAGGGAAGCCATCCGCCGTCTACTAAATGTTATTTTTGTATGGGCCGGCCGTCGGGTAATATGTCTCAGCCCTAATTAGGTACAAGACATTTGTGTTTCTCTGAATATATGGATCTAACATAACCTACAAGTTATATGTACTTTGGAAATAGTAGGCTAACAATATCTGGTAGTAAATACTCACATTAGCCCTGCCCGTGTTAGTCTGGCTGTTGAAGTATTTTGCAAGCCCCTTCAGGTCGGCTCCTTCGGGTCCATCGCCAGCCATCTGAACAAATTATGTAAAGAAACTTAAATCACATTTTTCACTTACAAAATGCACATCAAAGTGCTGCGCATATATCTCGTATATTGATGAGAACAAGAAAATATTAAATAACGGTATTCTGTAAGTAAGTAAATTGAAGAAAACAACGTGAAATACCTTTTAGAATATAGATTTTAGACTTATGTAATTACGAAACTACTGTGCGGCCGATGACAGCTAGAAGGATAAAGTGTGACCATACATTTTTATAATTACTGCCAAAACTTGACCTTGAGTTAATATTTAGGCACAAGGAGAAGCCTATTTATTTGCGGGTTTTTCTGTTTTAAACCAACATTTTTACATCGTTCTTTTAAAAAGAACAACAAGAACAACTCTAATCTTTTACTAAATAGAGTTTATTTTGGTCGTTAGCATGGTCATACCGGTCATACCCAAGTATTTTGGAGTTTGCTTGGCGCCATTGCTCTTGTTGTGTTTCGTGTTATTTGAAATTCGTAAAAAGTTGGTTTTAGTGATATTTGTGACATAATTTCGTGCGGATTGTGTACTAAACAGTTGCGTAAAACGACCGACGTAACAGGAATCTCAAATAAATACGATAACAGAACATAAGTTTTGGTTCATGTACGAGACATGGTCATTTTGGCGGCAACGCGCGAGCTTACATATCGACCATAGATTCATCGTCATCTATCATCCCATCATCCAAATAAAGAATATAAAGAAAAAATAACGAATGGCTCAAAAGGACTAGTATCCAGAGCCGTTAAAGACATTATAAAAAAATAAAAAAAACCAAGTATTTTTTTTAATGTCTTTAACGGCTCTGGATACTAGTCTTTTTGAGACATTCGTTATTTTTTTTCTTTATATTCTTTATTTTGATGATGGGATGATAGATGACGATGAATCTGTGGTCGATTTCGTAAGCTCGCACCTTTGACTATTTATATGTGGACTGGTTACGCGTGTAATTCTACTAACAAACATTTCTGTCACTTTTTGCGGGGGGCGAGGTAACATGAAATCCGCAACTTTGGATTTTATTCTCCATAACATTAGAAATTCTCTCTAATTTTGAATGTCAAAAATCATGAAAAGTAGTCTCGTGTGAACCCCAAACGTTCTAAGTTCGAAGTTATTATTTCGCAATTATAGGCTGTCTCGTTTAGTGATGAGGTGTAAAATTGAATGTAAATGCACAAGATCAATTGTGCTTATACCGTGGCAGAGTGGAAATGCTACCGCAAGGCTAGTCCTTATAATAATTAGTCAAATGCTCGCACGTTGCCGCCAAAATGACCATGTACGAGTTAACTTGAACCAAAACTTATGTTCTGTTATCGTATTTATTTGAGATTCCAGTTATGTCGGTCGCTTTACGCAACTGTTTGGTACACAATCCGCACGAAATTATGTCACAAATATCACTAAAACAATTTTTTTACGAATTTCAAATACGACGAAACTTTGAGTACTTGTATCTCAAAGCTTACAAACGTAAAGACACGTGAAGAATCCAACACGGTTAGCATGCCACTCACGACAAAGCGACAAAGCGAAAAACGCCATGCGCGCTCTTTTAGCATACTTAATACATAAAATAACAAAGATGGAGATATATCTAGATTTTTATCGTTTCGTGGGAGTGGCATGCGAGGCCACGAAGACGGAGCGGGAGTTATGCAAAGAGTACCTACCTAAATCTTACCTATGTCTTAAAAAATATCGAATCTTAGGCCGAGATTCAGAGGCGATTTTTAAGTCATAGTTCGAACTCCCGTACTATGTCAAAATCCATATATTTTTGCCACGCTTAGCTCGAGCTAAAACTAAAAAAATCGTCTCTGAATCTCGGCCTTACTCACCAAGTCCGCCATGCAACGGTTTGAAGGCATTTTTAGAGATAAGTACGATACATTTTTTTCATTGATAGGTGTGTATTTCTATTCACTCAGAATTTTTTACTAGAAGTAAATTTTTCACAAACAAAGGGATCAAATTATTGTCTTAAAAATTACTTTTTCTTCGGCTTCAGTGTCTTGCGGTAGATATAATACGTTAAAATCAGGGCCATTGTTACTTTAGTTGTCTGAAAAGAATCGAAACGTAATTTTAACTTTAATCACATAATTATAGGTAAAACGGTACTTACCTAGTATGTATGTATGTATATTTATGTATATGCTCACGACTATATAGCCGAAGGGGGTAGTCAGAGATGTTCTGAAACCTCAGAGCATCCACGTTTCACCGTAGTAGTACCGAAACTCTGTCCAGTGTGACGGGGGATGAGCCCGTCGCCACTTATAATGGACAGTGGGTACAATTATAGATGTAAGGCCGGTTTAAAACCAATTAAACCAATCCGTTTAAAACGAAAAAAACGATTTAAAACCGAAATCAACCATTTTTTTCGGTTTAAAACCGTTGGTGTTGGTGGCTATTTTTCTTAATTATAACTACCTTTTCTTGAATTTATCGATAGGGGTATGATATAGATGTGAAACAACCGGTTTAAAACTTTCTAAATAAAATGTTGCTGTTTTAAACTCAAAATAAATCGTTTTAAACGGTTTAAAACCAAACTCACACTTTCGAACTCTCGTTGATGAATCGACGCAACGTTACCAGCTCGCCTACACACATGCACATACATAAACTGCCGCGTGTAATAAATTTTCGTGTAGTAGGTAATGTAGGTAGTTACTTTCTATAAACTCAATCAAACGAAACACGACGTCAGGTGACCAAAAATCGCCCACAATGAAGTGTTTATTTTTGTAGGCGAGTTTAAAACCGGTTTAAAACGGTTTGTGTGGGGTTTAAAACCGCAAAATTTGGTTTAAAACGTTTTATACCGGTTTTTTTACATCTATACCTACACGCACATGCACATACATAAACTGCCGTGTGTAATAAATTTTCGTTAAGTAGGTAATGTAGGTAAACTAATAGACGGTACTTTCTATAAACTAATTCAAACGAAACATGACGTCAGGTGACCAAAAATCGCCCACATTGAAGTGTAAAACACAGTTCGTCTATTTTTGTAGGCGAGTTTAAAACGGTTTGTTTGGGATTTAAAACAGCAAAATTTGGTTTAAAACGTTATAAACCGGTTTTTTTACGTCTATAGGTACAATACATGCCTCGAAATTGAAGCATGCAGGTTTTCTCACGATGTTTTCCTTCACCGAAAAGCCAGTGGTGTTACAAATCGTACATAAATTCCGAAAAACTCATTGGTACGAGTCGGCCTGGACGGGGATCGCACCATCGCCTCCTGCACGGCAGGCAAGGTTACTCGCCACTGGACCACTGGACCACCACCTACCTACCTTTTTTTTTACCTAATAAGCTTTATTTGTATTATGATTAAAAAAAACCGGTCAAGTTCGAGCGCACCTAGGGTTCCGTACCACACCACCACACAATATTATTAACTTACAAAAAAGTTTTGTTTTCTCCGGGAAGTTTAGCACGAGACCGACTCACACTTGGCCGGTCTTTATTATTTGTTGCTAGATATAGGTACTGTAGAGTTTGCTCTATAATCTACAGGTGTCACAAAACTAAAAATAAAAAATTAAAGCTTTTAGGGGGCTTGTTTAGATTAGACCATCAACATGAACAACTTTCACTATGGGACCAATTTCGAAATCGCGAAAAAAATTCAGCTGTCAATACATTTAGCTCGAGTAGATTTCGTAGTTTAGTATGGAACATCAGATTTTTTTTCGCGATTTCAATATTGGTCCCATAGTGAAAGTTGTTCAGTTTGATGATCTAAGTCCGGCTTGCACCAACAAGTATTTAGGTATTAAGTATTTAGGCTTAAAAGTGAGTGGCTTAGGAGTGATAGTTCTTGTCTTTCACACTGGTCATACAAATGACAGTGACAGCATCATATTTAGCCAAGCAGCTCTCAAAACCTTGAACTCCTATTATGTAAATTCCAAGCTAATTCTAAACGGAGTGAAGACCCTTAACAGGCTTGGTCTTCACAATACCGTAAGATTAGTTTGGGTCCCGGGACATACCGGTGTCCAGGGTAATGAGAATGCTGACGACCTGGCGAGGGCTGGGTCAGAACGGAAGATGGTTGGCCCAGAACCAAGTGTGGGAATCTCGGCATGCAGCATAAGAATGGCCATTAGGGATTGGGCTGATAAAACACACAGGCTGGAGTGGTCCGGCCTTGCAGGCCTACAACACTCTAAGAAATTTATCAGCAATGTGACAACTTGTGTCTCAAAGTTCATACTGAACAACAGCAGGAGCAAGGCTCGTGCCATCACCGAAGCCCTCACTGGGCACTACACTACAGGCACAATGCTGCACAAAATGAAACGAACCCTAGATCCAAGCTGCCGAGCATGCGGAGAGGATGAAGAGACCATGGAACATATCCTTTGTGACTGTGATGTCTTGGCGGCAAAACGCATGTGCCTCCTCGGAGATGGATACCCAAAACCGGGAGACCTTAGGTTTCTTCCCCTCAATGGTGTTGCCTCCTTCATTGACCATGTATTTGAAGGGTGAATAAAGTTGGGGCTAACACAAAAGATCCCACTGGGTCGAAGTGTTGCTGGCTTGCCAGCCCCCACAACAAGATAAGATAAGATAAGATCATATTTAAACATTTTGTTTAAGTCTAAACACTTGAGTCACGTTACCGGTTCTGACCCGAGCACTTGTCTCGCGTGTTGTTCGCACGTCGCGTTTTTGCCTGCCACGAGGCTCCGCAATCTCTTCTTGTTCTTGATCAAAAACAATCTCTGAGATTGGGATAGATACTCCCACAAACTACTTGACATTGGCGGGAATGCAGTGCTAATCCACAAGCAAAAAGTTCATTAATTATAAATAAATAAAAAAAGGTCTACACTTTTTGTTGCAAAACAGCCTAAACCTTAAGGGCCTATGTCGAAAAATAATTGAAGCGAAATGGGCGTGGCTTAGCGCAGCAAGCGCCCCGCGCCCCGCTACCGAACATCGTCGCGCACTAGCCCGCGAAAATCAAATCACTCAAAATGCGTAGAAGACGCTTCGCTGTTAATATATTATTAGTACCTTTTGTCGTATGAAAAGACACAATATATTATAATTAAGTATCGTTCTATTTATCCTCCTTGATCAATTATTAATTTGTTACAGGATCAATTACGGACAACCAATTTATAGATAGAAACAATACCTAACTAACGATACTATTTAATTGATTTCACTTAAAAAACTTAAAACTCATTAATATCATACCGAAAATCACTGTACCTATCTAGAAGGAAAAAAACTATCATTACAGGATTTTGTTTTACTTTATAGTACGAGAGCTACCTGTTGGTCTTCGGTTCGGTTCTTGGTTAGGCTTTACGTCTTTAGGACCCGTAATCAAATCAATTCAACTTCTTATTTTGTACTTGTAATTGATATAATACAAGTCAAAACATTCGTTATTATTAATTTTATAACGAAATTAAATTTATTTTATGACGGCGTAAAATAACAAAGTTGTCAACAAAAATGTAAGAAGAACGTGAAAAAATAAGTTTACAACTTATTACCTTTTCTTTTCTCTCATACTTCTGGTATGTTCCTGCCTACGTTTCAAATTTAATGTTTTGTTCCGTTTTGTTTTTCATTATCACTGTTTCTCCTAGTACCCCAGGAAAATTAGGTGAAAAAAAGAGTCAACCTCGGAATGAGAGATAATAAGCTACAAACTTCTTTAAATCATCGTTATGACATCCTATACGTTAGGTCAAATGTCACATAAAATCTCGTTTATGCAGGTCAAAAGATTCAAGGTAAAATGTCAAAAAACAGGTCTTTAGGAAATTGACCTTTGAAGTTTTAAAAAAAATTGTAGAACTTTAAATTTTCTTAATTTTTGGTCATTTATAATATTTAATATAGTTAACCGTTCTTGAGATAGATAGGTAGAACGCAAAGAGTTGTAACTCCAATAACGGTTTGCTCCCATACTAAAATGATACTTTTCCTTACACCCTGTATAATATTATTTGGCGTTATTAATGAAAATACATAATTTCAATAACTATACACGAAAGAAGATGATGAAGAATTATTTCGAGTTTGAATCAATCGGGATAGAAAAACGAGTACAGAATAGTGACCCTGAGCAGCGCGCATTGAAGATATTGAATGAAACCAGTCACCGCCTGCCCGACAGACGCTTCAAAACAATACTTATATGGAAAGAAGACGACATGAAGATTCCGAACAACTACAAAAACTCACTCAAACGGCTGCACAACCTAGAGAAGAAACTAGACCGAGATGAAGACCTGAAAAAGAAATATGAAGAAAGAATGCAAACCCTCTTCACTTTGGGCTACGCCGAGGAAGCTACCACACCGCCGGTGCCAAATAAAACATGGTACCTACCCCACTTCGCGGTCATTAACCCCGCGAAACCGAAGATAAGAGTAGTACACAACGCCACAGCGAAGACAGCCGGACGCAGCCTGAACGATATGCTACTCTGCGGTCCAGACTTGCTGCAATCTCTGCCGGGAGTTGTAATGCGATTTCGCCAACACCAACACGCCGTGTCAGCTGACATAAAGGAATTCATGTTTATGCAAATAAGAGTTCAAGAGGACGACAGAGAGGCACTACGATTTCTATAGCGGGGCGACGAGAGAGGGAACCAGCGACCGCGAGAGTACCGCATGACGTCGGTGATCTTCGGCACGATGTCATCACCATGCACCGCGCTATACGTGAAGAATAGAAATGCTTCAGACTTCAAAGAAAAGTATCCTGCAGCCGCGCGAGCCATTGAAAAGAACCACTACATGGACGACTACATAACAAGTTTTGCGACCGAAAAAGAAGCCAAAGAAGTATCGAAATCAGTTGACTACATTCATCGGCAAGCCGGCTTCGAGCTATGCGGATGGGTGTCCAATACAAATTCAGTAGTACAGCAGTTTTCCGCCAACTCGGGCGGCGCCACGGTCTCTATCGGCGGGAGCGAGGTCCGATGGTACAACGGGTCGAGCTTCCTACGAAACCACGAACGAGAATGGCCACAAGAGACGAAGACAGAAGCACCGAAGACAGGAGAAGAGATGGGACTTGTCACGTCACCCACCAGCGACCTGACCACGCTCACCTACCTCGAATCGAGCGATTTTCGTTGTTCCGACTTTTGCTACGAGCTACGATGCGCATGCTACAGTTCGTCAATTTATGTCGAAAGAAGAAAAATGAAACAGTATTGGCTACGAAGCGCAAACGAACGAAAGAAAACAATAAAAACTACTCTGATTGAAAGATTGATAAGAAAACACGCAAGAACGAGACACCGGTGGAAACCTGTACAAGAAGATTGTCTTTCCGAAGATTTACGTCGAGTAAGGAGCGGCGCGGCGCCTCAGCCGGGAGACAAGCTGTCGGCGCTATCAGTGGTCGTCGGCGAAGATGGCTCAAAGGAAGAATCCACGTAGCACCTGACATCGTTGAAGACACTGCGAGCCCGACCGTACTCGACGGGAAACACTACTTCACGCGACTGTACATACAACACGTACACGAGCATGGGTTGTCGAAACCGTCGTGAATGAGCTACAGCAGCGACTATGGGTACTGAAGATACGACCGACGGTGCGTGAACGTCATCAAACACTGTCAACTATGCAAGATACGAAGAGCGAAGCCTACGTCTCCAGCGACCGGCGACCTGAGGAGGTTCGTGGCACGAAGAGGAGTGCCTAAGGAGCTATGGAGTGACAACGCGACGTGCTTCAAGGCTGCGGAGAAGGAGCTCGCCAAGGCCGCGCTGGCGGCGGTCAGCGAGGAGGCGACGGCGCGGCGCATCACCTGCCGCTACGTACCCCCGGCCTCCCCCTTGATGGACAGCGCGTGGGAGCGCATGGTACGCACCGTGAAGGAGGCACTGCGCGTCAAACTCCACGAGCAGTACCCTAGCGACGAGACACTGCTCACCCACTCACACACGTGGCGGTGACCCCAGAAGAACCGGAGGCGCTTGCACCCAACCACATCCTGTTGGGACCCAAACGACCTCACCGCGCGCAAGCGCAGCGCGCTCAACGCCTGGCGGACGTCTTCTGTAGCCGCTAGGTCAAAGAGTACCGGCCTTTACTCCAACACCGGCGGGAGCCTCACACGACCAGCGCACGCTATCGGTGACCTGGTACTCGTCTGCGACCCCACCCTGCCCCGCAACACATGGCCGCGGTCTACCCAGGGCGAGACGGCGAGGTGAGGATCGTGGTCGTCGTAAGCAGCAACGGGCATGTCCTCCGGAGACCGACCAAGAGGATCGTCGTGCTACAGGTTGGATCGCAGAGCTGCGACGGCGGGAGAATTGTGCACGACAGAACCTGAATTGACTACCTTTGTACATAGTTTTTTACATTATTTCGTTTTATATACCCTTTTATACTAGTAGGATAAGTTTAGGTTAAGTGTTCATTTCAATAAATATTTTTTTCTTATTAGAATTAAAGCTTAGCACATAAGTTATGTAAATAGTTCTAATAGGATTCTTATTTGATTTCTCTAGTGATTTCTACCCCAGATTAGATTAGGTACACTTCCCTATTAAAATTAACGCATAGCACAAGTAAATAAGACAATTAGAATCGAGTTAGAACTTATAAATTCCAATTAGAAATTACGCCAGTAAGCTTCCCTACCTCATTAGAAGTGGTAGAATCCTATTAGAAATAATTGTTAGAAAGAGACAGAACGCTACATCTCTGTCAGCGCATACAGGCGAGCGAGGGGGGCCCCGGCGTCCGGAACCTGTGTTATGAGGAAGCGGGGGCCGGGGTAATATAAATATTGTACCTTTCCTTTTCGTTCTGCACTCTGTTATGCACCGGCGGATGATGCACATGCTATTTTTAGAATAAGAATATAAGTATCTTAACTATATAATTATATTGGTTTGTAAGCGTAGAAATTAAGATTGTATGAGAAATAAAGAGATTTGTATTCAGGGCAAGAGTGCGGGGTAAGGAGGGGTGGTCGCTTGAAAATGATATAAAATGGCGCCAAATCGACGTAGATTCATTCCGGATCCAGCACTCAAGAAAGAAACAACTTGGAAGAAGAAACTCTCTGCGACCACTCGCCTTCCCTACCCTGCCCTCCAGCCTGGCTCACCATACTGACGACCCATACAATTAAGGGCCACAGAGTTTTCAAACTCTCATACCAGGCAAGATGTTCCGGAGCAATAGAATCCTTCAACTCGGTAAAAATACTGACAACGGTTCATAAATACGTTTACATTCCATTATGACAAATAAATAGTAATACCGAAAATTGATTTCATTACGTGACCGACGACTTAAAGATAATAACAGCTAGCTCTTGGTCTATGAAGTCCAAAAAAACTGCTATACATATTTGAGTGAGAAATATACGTAAGAGAAGTTTATTCCGAATGCGTAAATGCGCGCTGCATACAAACGAAGTCTGGTGATATTTTCAATACTAACCAATCAGTAAATGAAAAATTTGTAGAAACAATCTAGAAACTAATCTCTATGCTTGTATGAAGTCAGATTTTCGTTAAAATATACAGTTTAATGCTAGAATTAATTTAAGATTTGTATGGAAATCTTTGAGGTATTGTAACTTTAAAACTATACATTTTAACGAAAATCTGACTTCATACAAGCATAGAGATTAGTTTTAGATTTTTTCTGAAAAATTTCATTGACTTTAATTGGTTACTATTGAAAATATCACCAGACTTCGTTTGTATGGAGCGCGCTCCGAATTATATTCTCTGAAATGTGAAGCTGCTATGGCCTCGAATTTATTTTAAATTGTATCATTTCATTTATTTATTTACCATAATTTACATGTGTATACAGTGATGGTCTTAGTAAATATTATAGTGTAGTATTTAATATATTACACTATAATATTTACACGTAAGCTGGATAATTAATCGTAATTCGGAAATTGGACATGCGAACGCAGGTCCGACGCGGGCAAAGGCCACAGCCGACTGAGCTTTTTAATAGATTGTGATAGCTTATATTACTGCCTGACGCGAGAGAAAGAGATGGGGCGGAGCGCGCGCCTGACTAAATAAAACGACGTAAGCGCCAAAACAAACTTTATTTAGTTGTGATTTTACTATTTATGTAAGTTAATTTCTGCTGCAATCAAAATTTATAAAATATCAATCTCTATTTTTTAAATCAAGTCTCGTGTTTCTATTATTCACCGTTTAGCAGTTCCAAGCGTTTATAGATAAAGACGGAGGCTACTTTGGCTTGTTTTTCTATCGAGAAAATTTGTCTTAATCGTGTTTTGGCGGCAATCAAAATTTTAATAATATGTTCAATTTACACATATCCTGAAATCATACTCCTACTGTTAGTACTTCATGATATCTGACGCTTTGAAGAATCCTATTTTTTTCACATATCCTCTTAATAAATGTTTATTTGTATTTTTGTAACTATTTGTATTTTTGTAACACCTTGTATCCACCCACAGTGTAAAAATCACTTTGTAAGACCTCTGGCTTGGCTTTTCGGCGAAGGAAAACATCGTCAATCTTCACGCATTGTTTTCTACTGCTCTACAGCATACAGTCTACAGAGATTATTTTACTAACGTTAGCTCGTCCTCTTGTGGTTTGACTATTGAAATATCTACTCAAACCCTTTAAACTGGGGTCGTCATCCATTCCATGTCCTGCCATTTTGCTCTTTTTCTGAAAATGTATAAATGTAGGTACCTAATTGTCTCTAACCTAATCGTTACTTTGAATTTATAATTATTTCGATGTTACAGAGAATATTTATTTAGAGGCATTTTTATATACTTTTATCAAGTACTTTATGTTCATTCATCCATATGGATTTTTGACATAGTTTATGACGTGACATTAGATTTTTTTCCCGTGTATATACTAAAAAAAATCGAAGAAAGTTTACAACAAAGGAAAAAAGTTTCTTTCGCTGCACGCGGTAGTATAGATGGCAAATAGGGACATCAAATTTTAGAGTAAGCAACTCTGGGGTAATTAGATTAGTTCCCTTTACACACAGTGCACAGCGCAGAAGGGCTGCAAAAAGCATCGATTGAGTCGCGATGCAGCATCGATGCAAACGCGATAAAGCATGGATGCAAACGCGATACAGCCACTATTTGATCAGTTTTTCGTCGACAGCCTTTGACACAATGCACACGCGCGAATTCATTATATACAAACATGTGTGTGCATCGCTACAATCATGCGTTTGAATTACCATTTTTGTTTTTGGTTTTTTTTAAGTAAGCCTTAAATTTTTATGATTCACTAAAAATATAAAACTGTGCATATTCCCCATTGTACTAATTTTACAAAAGGAAAAAAAATTTACTACAATACATTATGACTTATAGCATATTGTTTGGTGTCCGCGCTAGGACGCATCCGTCCCACGCGGCCACCCTTATATCTAGTAAAGTATCTACCCGATCTTATTCGATGTAAAGCTTTGACTATTTATATGTGGACTGGTTACGCGTGTAATTCTAGTAACAAACATTTCTGCCACTTTTTGCGGGGGGCGAGGTAACATGAAATCCGCAACTTTGGATTTTATTCCCCATAACTTTAGATTCTAATTTTGAATGTTAAAAATCATGAAAAGTAGTCTCGTGTGAACCCCAAACGTTCTAAGTTCGAAGTTATTATTTCGCAATTATAGGCTGTCTCGTTTAGTGATAAGGTGTAAAATTGAATGTAAATGCACAAGATCAATTTATTGTGCTTATACCGTGGGAGAGGGGAAATGCTACCGTCATCCTTATAATAATTAGTCAAAGATGTAAAGTATATCATTTTCAAATTTAATACGTAGTGAGTACGTACGTACGTACTACGTATCAAATTTGATTTTGGA
Source organism: Agonopterix alstromeriana (assembly GCA_963924505.1). Lineage (NCBI taxonomy): Eukaryota > Metazoa > Arthropoda > Insecta > Lepidoptera > Depressariidae > Agonopterix > Agonopterix alstromeriana. The sequence goes on along the minus strand of OZ004665.1, from coordinate 5,173,027 downwards.
AAATTACGACAGAACTCGGTTAATTTTCCGGAAACTTTATAGCAATGTTGCACGTCGTATTATTATAGTTTGATATTAATGTTCTATTTTGTTCTTCAGGGTTCCGTACCCTAAGTGTGCCAAGGGGACTAGACAAAGAAAAACAGATCTTGCACTTAAATGCATTTAATAATCAAATTATCAAATTTCCCTTTAAATCTCATCACAAAAATCTTAATTCTACGAATAGCATTGTCATTTTACTTATTTTTATCATCATATTATGTACTTTATTGTATACAAATCAATGATTCGATCAGTCATTTGTCTTTGGGAAATATATTTTCTCATTTAGAATACCTAACGACTGAAAAATATATACAAATTCATGAACATTTTCAAATAAGTGTTAGTGTTAGTTATCTAAATAGTGGGACAGAAGCTTTGTTACATTTGTGATACCTAAATTGCTTTAACGTGATAATTTTTTTTCAATACTTGTAATTCCCAAAGATTGCTTAGATATCTTAAAAACTAAATGATAGGTACTTGCTTCATTTACTTAAAATAATAAGCACTCGTAATCATAATCATAACATTAAAATTATGCTGGACTAGTCATAAAACTGTGAGTTATTATATCAATGTAAGAGTATTATTAAAAAACCTTTGACCAAAATGTTGATATAAATATAATAAGTTTTGATTGTTAAAAATAATTTCAAAAATTAAGAACTTTTGAGCACATCGAAATCTTGTATAAGAATTAATCTCTCTCTTAAACTATGACATAAACCGTACGCATAATCTTTCATAAAAGCATTACTTTCACTAAATCATAATTGATATTGTCCTCCTTTCACAGAGTAAGATCACAGCTGAGTTAGGGCCAGTTTGATGTAACATTGCACAAATAGGGTCACTAGATGGCATCTCTCGGGGACAGCTTTGCGGCGCGACCTAGCAAAGACGCGCCTGATCTCTCTTTCACTTGGCACGTTGTTGGTGCGTAACAGAGCGAGATAAAAGGCGCGGGATAACGTTGTCGCGCGCATCATCTTAGGCTCTCTTGATCATGAGAGATGCTAGCATAAACCATAATTCTAACTTGTCATAAATCAAGAAAATTATGCTCTCTCTTGTTAGAGGCGCTATCTATTTGTCCCGTGGGTGGTAGACCTCATAAGGCCTGTTTTCATCAGAACATGGCCCCGAATGCAAAGTCCATAGAGAATGTTAACTTCTATATGAGCAGGTCTTCTTCCCATTCTTCCTTTTCTCTCTCGGACACGTTGACTGAGGGTCGGGACAATTGTTTTAGTTCTTCATACGTTCTCGGGGGAATAGGGTTATCACTTAGATCTACGTATTCTAGAGCTCGAGATCTGGCTAACCGGTCGACGTCCACTTCTGAAATTAGAAAATAATATTGTTAGTAAACGTTGTAAAGAATATACAAAGTTCAGATCTATTTTAGATCATGGCAAAATTTCAAAGATATTATAGTAAACAATCCACGGTGGTTAGTGAGACGCGAAAGTCTGTCTACAGATTCTTTAGCCTATAACCAAATGTACGATTGCGACGCTGCGCTTCGCCAGGTTTGTGAAGGGACTATAAAATATCCTAAAACATTTTCTCTCTTTTTAAGAAAGTTTTGAAATATTTTTCAATACCTGACAACACCAGCAATCAAGCAGCAATCTCAATAACGCAATCTATCAAGAGACTAGTATATTACGAGTATTACCCCAAAACCAAGCCGTTAAAATAACAAATCAAGTACCAATAATCTGGTTGTGGTGCGCCAGCAGAGTGTGCAGACTCGGACACTGTGTGGCGATGTGTGGCAGAGCTACGAATGTGTTGTGTGAGATGTCCAGCCTCTCCAGGCACGCTAGTGTGCACATCTCGTCAGGCAGCTTGGCCATTTGGTTGTTTGACAGGTTTAGGTCTGCAAATAATTAATTTTTAGAACTTAGATTAAATGGAATGGAAATGGAATAAAAGGAGAAAACATGGAAATCGCGAAAAAAATCAGTTGTTCCATAAAAAATGTCAGTAGCTACTCGACGAAAATGTATGAAATATCAGATCTATTTTTCGCGGTTTTGAAGTTGGTCCCATAGTAAAAGTTGTTCAATTTGATGGTCTGAAGCACCCTGTTCGATATGTAACTCATTAAGCTTACAACCTGTATAGGAAGGATATACTCAAGCGCACGAGTGTGAGTGCTAAATACAGATGCACTCTTGAATCTTGTAGTATGGGAATTGGGCCAATGCAGTGTTCCTCGCGTTAAAGACGTTTAGCTGCGTAAGTAGTTTGTAAGGTGGGATAAATAAGTGCGAGTATGTATTATAAGTTGAATTCAATATATGACCACAGCATAACTATAAGCCTCACATTATGGCAACGCTCTTGATGGCGGGCGATACCGCCGCCCCCCGGCGCTGCGCCCGTATACATACGCTGTCATGCGCAGATATGCTAGGCAATACCTTCTTTTTCATACAGATTGTTGGGATGCGACCCCCACCGCCCGCTACCCCGCAAGGCCACCTCCGTTGCTCTGCGCATGAACAATCATCCTAACAATCACATTAAAAACATTTTTTTTTTGTTATGTGTTGTTGGGCATGATAGGATGGCGCAATATACTACAAGGATTTGGCATAAGTTTTACGAGCGACGGGAATGCAATAGCTGTTGTTTTCTCCCAGCACTATATTAAGCAAGAATGATAGTTTGTATGCTCCAAGGTTAACCAGTTGCTACCCCAGCAGCCCCATATTAAATTTGAGGTTTATAACTCTACAGGGTACCATTGATATAATTAAATTAGCATCCTTTTAAACTAATGGGAAGATTCTTAGTTTAAAAGGATGCTAATGATATCAATTTCACCCTTTATACATTATTTCTTTGCTACTTATATAATTTTTGTTTTTGTTGGTTGGTTTTATATTAGGTATAAGTATGTATATTCTAGGCATATGCAGATACCTTTCTAGTTAGATTGCAAAAACATTGTTAATGTAATACTAAAAACTTGGCAGAGAATCAGGAAGCTACAAAACAAATTAAAGTCAATATTTAAACTAAAACCAAATGCAGTTTGTTGAAACTCTCAATCTGTACACAATCTTAAACAATTACTTTGTATGGTAATTGTTTTAGATTGTGTTTTTCTTTTAGTTAAAATACATTTAGTCTCAGAGACAAATTAGAAAAGTTTTGTTATTAGTTATTAAAAACAAAATGATAAAATATAGTATTGTAACTGACCTGTAATTAAACTAAACTTGACGGCGAACTTTGGTGGTATTTTGGTGATGACATTGCCGCTGAGATCACAACTCTTGAGCTCCGTGTGTCGCATGAGGTGGTACACAGCATCTGGTACTTGCATCAGCTGGCATTCTGACAGATCTGCAAATATTAATAAATATACCTAAACTATTTTAAAACTGTAAGGATCGCGAACGGCTTGCGAGCTGCGCATTCTCGGCGTGTTAGCCAGATGTGGAAGCACCCTAAGGCGCGGTTTATACAGAAGAGACGGTGGCGGTGGCGGATAGTCAAAAAACACAATTATAAACTTTATAGTACGTAGCATAGCGTCGTTTTGAGAATTACGCCCGCGCCTCCAGGCGACGTCTCACCTGGAGGCACGGGCGCGATTCTCCTTTAAAAAACGACGCTATGCTACGGACTATAAGGTTTATATAGTGTTACTTAGATTATCCGCCACCTTCAGACGTCTCTTCTGTATAAACCGTACTATCTAACTATCTAACTAGTAACTATCAGAAGTGTGTCTGCACATTGAAGATATTTACAAGAAAAAGATTATGGTATGGTTTTTAGGTGTTCATGATTCTCAATCAACCTTTTTTAGAAATTTTGTCTGTCTGTTTGTTTGTTTGTGTGTTTGTTGGTTCGAGCATCACGCAAAAACTACTAAACCGATTTTCATGAAACTTTTTTGTTTGATAGCTTATGATTTGACTTAAAATCTGGTATATAATTTGTGCGGACGAAGTCGCAGGTAAACTCTACTTTAATTAATCTATAAGTATCATAAAAATTCTAAATGCTAAGCTTTAAAAGGTGATTTCTAGGTAGTAGCATGGTTTTTTACCAACCTGAAAGAGGGTTTTAGGTTCATGAAGGTATGTATATCATTCAGATATATTGATGAAATACAACACGGTAGAAGAGGACAAAGGGTTAGGTTATCTCTAAAGAGATTTCTTCCAACAGACCTATAATAGAGATGAGTACTCTGATCAAATCGGTTGCGTCCTACAAAAAGGGGAGGTGCGGTGCGGAGTCCTTGAAACCAATGAGCATGTATGAAGAGATGTATGGATGTGAATGAGGCGAAAGATGGTAGTAGATGGCGCGCCCTGGTCTCTGCCTACCCCACTGGGAGACAGGCGAGACGTTATAGATTGAGATTGATAGATAGATAGAATAGCCTTTTCGGCTCTGATGGTTTAGAAATTGATCATGTAATTTTATTAATCATCATCAGCCGGTCATCATTCACTGCTGAACAAAGGGCCTATCCCAAGGTGCACTATTTTATCCCTTTCTCATAGAGTCGCTCCCATTTTACTCGTGTTACTTAGTCCTGTTTTGATCGCTTTACTGATATTAATAAGATGATGATAATGTTCAGTACTTCTGAGTGATAATGTTCAGTACTTCTGATCAGTTTTAAAATAAAATAATAAAAATATTCATCATTACCGTTGACCAATGACATTCTATACACAAGGACTTCGCTTCAGTGCGCTATTAACGGGACCACTAAGTTATGCCTAATTATTTTACATTACTGTTTTGTGACCGAATACATTTTTTTTGTTTTTTTTTATAATCTATGGACTTCTTGCTTGTGCGTGAGCACTGCATTTCCGCCAGTGTCAAGTGGTTTCATAGTATCTATCCAATCTCGAGGATTGTTTTTGAGTAAGAACACAACTGAGAAGGATTGCGGAGCCTCATGGCAGGCTGAAACGCGAACCGCGAGAACACCATGCAAAAGACAAGTGTTCGGGGCAAACCCAGCAACGTGACTCTCTGAATACATTTGAAAGATTTGAAAGGACTGGAATGTCAGCGGCAATGTATGACAGCTGAGCATAACTGATGCATACAAAGGTGACATTAGAGACATGTGACATTTTTTGGTTCTCTTATTGTATGACGTGGTGATTCTTATGTATAGAATGTCATTGCCTTTGACTGAATTTTATCTAGACAAGTTGAGTGCATAATTGCATATAATAGAAAGGGAGGGAGATATGACAAAAATGTTCAAATATGCTCCATTTTTCGACTCAGTTTTAACATTTTGTAAGCAATTTCAACTGAGTCAAACAAAAATATCACATTCGCAAAAAGGGACAGACAGCTAAGATTTTCTCTCGTTCACTGGATGCGATTAGCATATAAGCCTGTCTCGTTTTCGTGAATATCATTATTTTATGCCCATTCCATTCTAGTCTATACTCTTTCTACATTCATTTTAGACTCTAGGATCTTACAGATAACAGTAAATAATAAAGCTATTACCTGTTTTAACAAATGAAACTTATTATTGCACCTGCTGATTAAACATTAGGCTTTAATTGCGCCCCCGTCCTAGATTCCAACCAACGGAATACATACTTAACTCACAGCTATGTAATAAATTATTGAACAACCTAAGTATTATCAAACAAATTATACATTTTTGGCACAAATTGCAAACCAACGGTTATTAGTGCATAAATATCTAAGCAGGTAGATTACATCATTGCTGCAAGGCCTAATTTCGATAGCCTTGATTTTATTATTGAAGTTTACTGAAGACTATAGCACACTAACCTAAGGCCTGGGTTTCCTGAGCCTCCTCACATCTCAAGATCACGCGGGTTACGGCAAGAGCCATCGTTTCAGTTCACGTATAGTTCACTAACTGAATTAGAGTTTAGAAGCGCACGTCCGCCGCGATATTTATAAATCTCAAAATAGACCAAGGTTCGCAGGGTTCCACGATATTTCACCGTCACCGGCAACACGTGTGTGCTGTTATACATCGATGGTAATTGACGGACCTCGGTTTTTAGGAGATAATTAAATTGATAGAGCCATGTTACTTATCAATATTGTTATTTTTTAGCACGTACTTTACGACACGAAAATCAAAATGTTAAGAATTTTTTGACAATCAGCTGATGCTTTTGATTTGACAGATAAATATCAGTTCGGAAATGGTAGAAATTGGCAGCCTGACAACTTGACCCAAAATTCTGAAATTTTTACCCTCGTGAAATTCGCATGAGATTCCACTTATATTATTTTCATAAGCGGATAGCATACATTCAGATTATGAATTTTGTAATAGGTACCAAGTAACTAATACCTACTTAACAGTAGAATTTTGTAAGTACCTACTAAAGGTTGAAACCATAGCGTGAAATTTCTCTATGGTTGAAGGAAAGTATGGGAAGCCGTCCGCCGTCAACGCGGCGACGACCACAGAGTACTTTGTTATATACTGGCGACGACGGTGGACGGCTTCCCATACTAAATGTCATTTTTGTATGGGCCCGCCGTCGGTAAATGTGTCTCAATCTCAACCCTTATACAGTATGTAAAAAAAACCTGTTGGAGCCTTTAGGGGGTGCTTCAGACCATTAAACTAAACAATTTTCACTATGAAGCCAACATCGAAATAAATCCCCTAAAGGTTCCAACAGGCTTTTTTTACACCTTGTATAGGTAACTAATATGACGTTACAAATACCTACCAATAGCATAGCGTAATATATATACTTTGCCCATAGCGTAAATACCTACCAATCTAAAACGCGCGTAAAATGAAATTAAAGGTTTATTTTTATCTTTTTCAATCACAATTTGAATCTATTCAATAATGGGTTTTACATTTTGCGAAAGCTTTACCTTCCTACAAAGCGAAACGGTTAAAAAGTCACGGCTAGCTGATTCCGCGATGAATCATACCCATGATGAGGAAGTGTATTCAAAGACCAGTGACCTCTGTAGACGCCAGTTTTGTCCCCATATGGAATAAATTGGTCAGCAAAGGCCAACGTGTTGAACAGGATTCTCTCTAGTTGTTAGTAAATCATTGCGCACGAGTTTGAGTTCTAAATCGATCGTACTCGAGTACCGAACGTTGTAGCACGCAATAAAACCATACGTCTGCGTTTGCCTTCCGCATGTTAGCGCGTGCATTGTATTTATTTAACTTCCTACTAAGCAGAATGTAAAATGAAAAAAATGTTATATTGACGATCTTTTCTCATGCCAAAATAGGCCTACACGTTGTCCTCCCAAAGTAGGTAACTATGTTTAAAAAGCTACAATAGGTATCTAATGGAATGGATATGGCCATAAGTTGTATATAAGGTCCTTCTTAATATGCTGACACTTTTTTAAGGGGATGATCATACCATCAAACTGAACAACTTTCTCTATGGGACCAACATTAAAATCGTGAAAAAAAAAATCTGCTGTTCCATACAAAACTGCAAACCGACTCGAGCCAAATGTATGGGACAGCTGATTTTTATTTCGCGATTCCGATGTTGGTCCCATAGAGAAAGTTGTACAGTTTGATGCTCTGATCATCCCCTTAAAAAGTGGCAGCATATTAAGAAGGACTCTGTATGATATTGTAAATATCATTTTATTTATGGCACAAAACCAAAATGGATACCTATGTGCTTGTTTCAAGAATCTAATCTTCGATGGCACCTGATCATCCTAAGATCTTGCAAATATATTCCAAATGATGTAGGTACCTAAGTAGGTTAGATACATCGGAGACGTAAAAACACTGCGCAAAAAGCTTTCAAAATACGGGACTAAATTTAGGATTTGCGTTTCAGTTCGGTGGAACACGAGGAAATATTTCATCAGAAATGGGTAATTAACCCAATATTTCAACTCGATGACGTTTCACAGTTATGTTAGTCATGTATGACCATGATTCACGTATCTGCCTACTTACTTTCTGTTTTTCCTTGTGAGCTCCGGAGGAGCATCCTGCATCGCACGTAAATATGCCTTGTTATAACCTAAAATGTGGTTCAATTTAATATGACAGAAGTGGGTCACAATTATTCGGTGATCGAACCGTGATTGGACTAGATACGAACCACAAATTTTGACTCATTTGGTATTGCGCTAATCGCGATCGCTCAGACGTTAAGGGCTGTCAGTTACATAGAGTTTAGCGCGATGCGGAATTCAGTACACTTGAATAGTAATTGGATTGCAATGTGATTAGAACTGAAATTGGATAAGAATAGAACTTCGATGTTTTAACCTAGCGCAAACGGGCTCCAGAGCTCATCAGTTTTTAATTAAGGTTTAAATGTGCTATTTTTCAATGCTGAAATAGATAGAGAACCCAATTTCTACCCGTGGGAGTCTTACGAGGATACAAAGGGATAATTATATTTGCACTGTTAAGTTGGGCGAAGGTTAGACGTTCGACTAGTCACCTGTCATGCTTTGACAAGCCATTAGTTTTCATATCTGTTAAATTTTATCTTTGTTACCTACAACTAATTGCTTGGAAATGTTTCTATCAATTTCTCTTCACATCTAGTGAGGCAAAAACGTACGTTTATGAGTAATACATATATTATCTTTATAACATAATTTTATTTTAAGACTCAAATTAATCAGTGTAAAAAGACCATTATAAATAATTGTGCGCCGGGGTAGAGCCGACCTCGGTTAATTTCACAATTTTTACGAGATATCTTCATTGGATTTACGAAAGTCCAATGCAACTCATTATACTAAGCCAGCCATCGTTGCGTAAAGAAGCGTATTTCGCGTAATTATACCTATACCGTAGAATAACGTATACACTTCTTAGGCCTTTACCTACCTATCCATTTATAATCCATTCTATTTTCTTACTAAACTATTGAGAATAGGATTAAAATGAGGACGAAATTGGAAACAGATTGAAGGATAGTACTTACAGAGTGCCACATGAGATTCCGTTTTCAAAACTAACCAATTAAATATCTGTGCCTGTGGTTTATCCGATTTTCATAAAAATATTTATAAAGTTTCAATAATTAAAGATTTAATTTAAGATTTGTATGAAAATCATTCAGCCAGTATAACATTGAAATTACACTTTAACGAAAATCTGACAAACCGAATAAAATTTGGCCTACTGGCATTGGCTTATGTTTGAAGGAGAGAGATCGTAGAGAATATGATGTCATCAAGAAAAACAAAACAGACGCTTGCCTAACGAGCTACGACAAAAAGTTAGAGCAGTAGAAAGTAGGTGAAATTGTTACGCGATTAGAAAAGCGATTATATCAAGTCTTAGTCATATTTTACAATCAATGTTATGTTTATCCCCTATATCGACATTATAGCGCGCTCCATACAAATGAAGTTTAATTCTATTTTAAATATTAACCAAGTTAATTCAATGAGTATGTTTCTGAAAATTTTAAAACACTAAAGTTAAAATGTATAGTTTCAAAGTTACAGTGGCTCAAAGATGTCCATAAAAATCTTAAAATTAATGCTAGAATTAAAACTATAATTATATTTTACTCGAAAACTGATAAATCACAGACAGATTAGTTTGAAATGGCGTTTATAAAGTTAATCGACTTTTTTAAATAATAAATAATTACGAACTATTTAATTAGTTCATATTGAGAAAATAGGATCAAACTTCGTTTGTATGCAGCGCGCTCGGGCGCCCCGACGGGTAAAATTAATTATAATGTCTGTAAAAGTCTGTTCTGGTTTTTCCATACCCATAAGTATTTAATTAGATGCATACAAGACAGCTGGGTGCAGCAGTTTCTGACCACCTCGAAAGGGATCATGGTCGTGAGTCTACGTATGTATGCATATACCTTCTTAATTCGATAATGCTAAGCAGTTTAAATATGTAGGTACCCTTAGATACAAAAATTTGATATTCATATTAAAATAGCATTTTAAATACTCTATTCTCTCTCGTCTCGACCTACAGATAAATTGCGTTTGATATAGGTAAGGTAGTGCCATTGTGTAATTAGTGCTATGTGCAGTCGGCAACGAAAGTCGAACGAAAGTCGCCAACGAAAGTCGGCAACGAAAGTCGAACGAAATTCGGCAACGATAATGAGAACGCTCGCTTTGAAATATTACCATTCTATCAAACTGTATTCCGTGTCATCATGACGACATAAAATATCGACAAATCACGAAATCTCATAACTCACGTAACTCGACGGTTGTAATAGTATAATGGGTATATACCTACTCTCAGTCTCATATTCACGATATTTAATGTTCTTACAAATTGCCGAGATCTGGAAACTGGGCTATTCGGTAACATGTTACAGAAATAATTGAGAAAGACACTGGCTTCTTTCATCGTCATACGAGTTGGAGTTATAAGTTTTATTTCACAAAAACGTTGAGACCTTGGTTTAGTTTTTAATGGTCAATTTGCATAATTAAGATGACTAACAGAACATACATTCGTATGGAAAAAAACACTGAGATTCTTAAATTTTAGGGTTCCGTAGAAAACAAGGAACCCTTATACTTTTGTCCATGTCTGTCTGTCTTTATGCCCCGCCTCAATAACTCGCTCATTTTTGCACTCCATTAAAAACTTGTCTTCTTTTTCTACTTATACAACGTGTTAATGAATAAGCGCAAAACCTCATACACCCCTACTGATTTGTAACAAAATAATTAGATTGAAACAATAATTTACTTATCTTGATAGTTAAAATTTAAAGTTATTCGCATTTTAAGTCTTGAGGCAAAAATGATTTGTTATCATTTTAGCAATGAATGAAAGCGCTAGCGTGCTCATGGATACATTTTAAGAATCTTGTTTTGGTAGGAAGTACGGTGAGAGTGCCCGAGAGGTGGGTTGAGATCGAGTTCAGTAAATTTTTAAATTTACAATCAAATTATTTATTATTTTGAAAAAAAATTACCTATGTTGAAACCATGATAATTCGATTCTGTTCTCGATTCTAAACAAAGTACTTTCTAGTTTTGCGTTAATTCATTAACACGTTGTACAACTACGGCTACGGAAACCTATCACGGGCGAGTCCGACACGCTCTTGGCCGGTTTTTTCCTATTAAATTAGGTCACTACCTGTTGCCCGAGACGTCGTTTGCGCTGACTTTAAAAAAGTAACCATGTCTTAATCCTGCTATCATCATTTTAGAAAATACAGAAAAAACGTTTTAAGTTAACAGTTTTTTTCCGAGACTGCGCTGAGGCGTGACGTAAGGTCATTTCATTTTTAAACAATGATCACAACACAAGGATACTACACCTTTTACTTGGAGATACTACAAAATGTAGTCTTTGTTTCGAAATGTGAGTAATAAACATCTTTGCGATGCCAACCATACACATTCGTGTTTACGAAATTACCTATTTACTGAAATAGACGTAGAATTGAAGTAATTAAATTTTCCGTTTTATACGCATTATCTTATCTATCTTATTGAATTAGTCACTTATCGTATCCTAGAATCATTCGAATTGATTTTCTTGTAGAGCAAGAGATAAATAATTTTTCCGTAAATAAACAAAAGACGTTATAAGTGATTGTTTTTACCTCTACGTAAGTTCAATGAATCATTACGGTATTTGACTGTGGTATAATTGCATCATAGGGAAATTGTGGAATTGTGGTGTTTTATACGGGTTCCTTTATACGATGGTGAATACCTGCTTACACCATTGACTCAATTATTCAATAGCGACGAGTTCCAACTTATTATTTGATAAAGAAAATTCACTAAAAAACAACATGCTTGACTTAAATTGTCTTATTGCATGGCAAAAGACCTAACCCTCGAAATAATGAGTATCGATTCAATACTATGATTCTATAATGAAATTATCACTTCATGCTGCTGATTTGAGGGGTAGGAGCTGGTATTTCAAGGAGAGAAAAAATTGAAGCTCTACCAATAAACTATTTCCTAATGTTTAATATTATAAGGCTGTATTTTTAGGCTTCATATAAGTAGAGTTAAAATTTTTTTATGCTGATTTGATTTTGACGAGATTTAAGTGGGCATCTTAATTTAATTCTGATTTATGTTCTTAATGATATGAATAAATATGAATCAGTAGGTCACGGTCACCATTTAATACCTTAAGTTAGTAAGTTATGAACTCTACTGCATTATGTATAAGGTCAATACTGTTCTCCAACTGTTGTTGATATACCTAGTGTATTTAGTAGGTAAGCATAGGTATATAACATTTAAATAATTAGTAAACCGCCGTGGTGGTCCAGTAGCGAGTAACCTTGCCTGCTGTGCAGGAGGCGATGGTTCGATCCCCGTCCACGCCGACTCGTACCCATGAGTTTCTCGGAATTTATGTACGATTTGTAACACCACTGGCTTTTCGGTGAAGGAAAACATCGTGAGGAAACCTGCATGCTTCAATTTAGAGGCATGTATTGTATCCACTGTGCATTACAAGTGGCGACAGGTTCCCTCCCCGTCACATTGGACAGAGTTTCGGTACTAGTGAAACGTGGATGTTCTATGGTTTCAGAATATCTCTGACTACCCCATTCGGGGAATATAGTCGTGAGCATATGCTATGCTCTGCTAATTAGTAGACTTAGCATTAGGTATTTAAATACCAAACCTACGTAAGGACGACCTCAATTTAATAGCTGATTATCGTGTTCCATTTAGTTAATACAATTTTAGATGCTAATGGGCCAAATGTGCTAATACTTATATCTTTAAACGCAATTTGAATGATAAGACTGTAAACAACAAACACAATCATTTGTTTTGTTTGCAAAGGTTTTCGTATGTTTAGGTTGGTTGTTTAGCCGTTTTAAATTAGTGTTACTGGAACAAGAAAGTTTATTGAACTTTTTCTTGCAATAGTCAGAGTTTACAGTTAAGTAGATTAGTCATCGCTTTGTTCAGAGATAATAATTGCACTAGCTAGGTATAGGTATCTAAAGTATGCACCTACGTATAAAATTGCTTCTAGATTGCTATATGAGGTAGAGTTATTAATGTAAAAAGTACCTATACCTATTGTCAAGGACAGGAGATCCCAAGATGAAAAAAGTGATCCATGCATCCGGCTATAATTTAGAACTGAGACCTATATTACTTGAATATTATTAAGATAAACTTACCAAGTTGACTATTCTCCTGGGCATCTTCGCATCGTCCAACCACCCTGATGATGGCTCTGCCAGCCAGCCTCGCGCAGATCATCATCGCCGCCGGGGCCCTAGTGTCTCCCTCCTCGGCCTCGCCTGCCACCCTCGCTCCACCATCGTACTCCGTCGGCGGCCTCATCACTGCACTTTATCACCAACAGTTGAAACAGTCACTACACTCCTCAGTCCTAGATGTCACTGCTAGACACTACAGTGAAAGACTTTCTTAGGTATTTCCTTAACTTGCTTCACAACACCGTTCCGAAACGCAAAGCGCCTGGGTACACGGTCTACGGCAGCACAGTGTTAAATTCGAGCGCCGCGTTCTCTGCCAGCCTTTATATCATCGCCAAAACAAAGAAGCGTGCTGCGAGAGAGAGTGGGAACAACAACAAATGCACTGTCTCGCTCGCGCCGTCTGCTGCGCAGTTGACGCAAGTTGGCGGAAGCACGAGGAAAATGTATGGGACAACGTCACGGGTCCTCACAAAGGAACAGTGGGGATCTTGAATAAACAATTCTGCGATCTCGTTTTCAGTCGACCGCATTGTCACGTTCGCAATATTATGAGCATTGTCATCTCGCTCCGTTATCTGATCCTTTGTTAGGGGCCAATCGATTGGCATATGAATACTCGATTGTTAATGATCGACCAGCCAGACTTAATGTGAAAGGATGGGCCAAATAGAATTTTCCAGCCTAATTAACAATGTGCAGTCGTTGTGAGCACATGTGTTGCAATTCGTTGCGGCCGCACTAGATGCGCAAACTGATTGCGATAGTTTAAAATTGTTTGACAACATAAACACATTCATCATCTAAAATTACCGAGTTTAATGTCCCATTTTATACGTCTCTTGAATATTTACTCGGTCCTGATTGCCAGATTTGTCAGTTAAGATAAAGTAGGCTAATAATAATCAGTTATGTAATGAAACCATAAATTATAACATCACAGGTAGTTTCATAGCAGTAGCTTCATGTATGAGGTGTCAAACATTTAGAAATATTAATGGTCTTAGATAAATTTAATCGAGCTCAATCGGTTAATTGGGTGATACGATTAATTAGTAATTACTGATAAACGAGATCAACTGAAAAGTTTTAAATTAAAAGCCAATTTGCTATACCGTTAAAGATTTGACAACTATCAGTAGGAACTTTTACAGTGACACAGTTTGTCAAAAGTGGCGCCCGAGCGTGCTGCATAAGAACGACATTTCGATGACAATTTTTTAAACACGATCTAGAAACTAATGTCTGTATTTTGTTAGATTTCCGTTAAAATATACAACGTGTTAATAAATAAGCGCTAAACCTCATACACCCCAACTGATTTATAACGAAATAATTACATTGAAGCAATAATTTCATTATTTTATTAATTAAAATTGAAAGTTATTCGCATTTTAAATTTTAATGCGAAAATGATTTGTTATAATTTCAGCAGTAAATGAAAGCGCTAGCCTGCTCATGTATACATAATAAAGAATCTTGTTTTGGTAGTAAGTAGAGTGAGTGTGCCTGTGCGGTGGGTTGGCATCGAGTTCAGAAAATTTTAAATTAATATAACTACGAACAAATTATTTAATATTTTGAAAAATTTAAATTATGTTGAAACCTTGATAATTCGATTCTGCTGTCGATTCTAAACTGTTTTCTAGTTTTGCGTTATTTCATTAACACGTTCTATAGTTTCAATGCTAGGATTAATTTAAGAATATTGTATGGTAAAATCTAAAAGCCACCATAACTTCGTTTGATATGGAGCGCGTTGCAAGGACTATCTTATATACTATCATCTTAAAAGGAGTTTATTCCGAGAGCGCTAATGCGCGCTGCATACAATCGAAGTCTGATGATATTTTCAATACTAACCAATTAAAGTCAATGTAATTTTTCAGAAACAATCTAAAACCTAATCTCTATGCTTGTATGAAAGCAAATTTACGTTAAAATATACAGTTTTAATGCTAGGAGTAATTTAAGATTTGTATGGAAATCTTTGAAGCACTGCAACTTTAAAACTATACATTTTAACGACAATTGGACTTCATACAAGCATAGAGATTAGTTTCTAGATTGTTTTCATTGACTTTAATTAGTTAGTATTGAAAATATCACCAGACTTCGTTTGTATGGAGCACGCTCCGAATTATATTCCCTTAATATTTTTTCCTAGCGTATAGACATTTGCCGAGCGATTCCGTATTTTCAGGATCCACTTAAATTTTTCCCAAATACTTAGATACAACATCTTTGGCTGATCTTAAAAATAAAGTTTTAAGCCAAAGGTAGATTGCGTCACGTAGAGTTTGACGTCCGTTCATCGCACCGTCTCCGTGTCTTGGCCAAAGAGAGACGCAGAATTTCAAACTGTTACAAGCACAACCTTGAACAATCGCCAGAAAGTATTCCCGGGTTCCGTGCTCCCATTTAAACATTTGTATCTATTTTGACAGAAAATCAACACGGAACTGCGTTATGTAGAACGCAATCACCGTGTTTTTCTCGAATGTTTTGATAATAAAAACAATTCTATTCCTGTTTATATTTTCTTCAGAAACGTTATAAAGTAAATACGCATTATACTTACTATGACCACAGAGTACTATAATTACTACCGTAACTGTAACATAACAAGACAAAAACAGAGCTCTACTATATTTTTTATATGTAGTTACATACAGGGTCCTTCTTAATATGCTGACACTTTTTTAAGGCCATGATCAGACCGTCAAACTGAACAACCTTCTCTGTGGGACCAACATCGAAATCGCGAATAAAAAATCTGCAGTCCAATACATTTGGCTCAATTAGTTTGCAGTTTTGTATGGAAGAGCAGATTTTTTTTGCGATTTCGATGTTTCAGTTTTTTTGTCAGTTTGACCTTTTACCCTTAAAAAAGTGTCAGCATATTAAGAAGGACCCTACATAGAGGTATATCTACTTACTAAGGTACGAAAGAATTCTATCGGAGGCTTTCCCCCCACAGTAGGAACCTACAGACTACACTTACAAATCTAAAGCAGGCATTACATTCTTGCCGACAAAAATAAAATTAAAAAAACAGAGTACCTAGTTGTTTATACTTACACAAACATTGACCTAGAATCACGAACATCTGGTTACTAAGTATTAGTTGAAAGATTTATCAAATCTGCCATCGAAAAATGGCTACGCTCTAAACATGCTCTAAACTAAAATTTACTCAATTTGACGTAAATATTCCTACGTGAAACAACAAGGAAATTATAACGTTTTCACGAATTCGCCTACACATTTTGCATGTAGGTAGATCTAGAGGTAGATACATAATCATTGCCAAGTAAAATGATAACTCATCGCCTTGTGATTTCGTTGGAAGGAATTTCCGATTCTTCAGAGCTTGGAAGTCCCTTTTATGAGTTAACAACTTAGAGGTTAACAAAGATCAAACGAACGCAAATACGAACTCGAGTCTGAAGACTTACTACTACTTGTGAATAGATAATTGAAAAATATTTTAAACCGTGACTTTGAAATCATTAATGCACATTTTACCGTTCAGTGGCGCCCTCGTCACAATTTTGTTATTATTTCTTCATCTAAATTAAAAGTATAAAAATGGAAAGTTTAGAACCTATAAAAGTATATTCTATAAAATAGCTTTTACGTTTTTGTTGTTTTTAGTAGGTACCTAGTACCACATAGTACTATAATTACTACCTAGTAATTATAAATTAAACAGTAGGTTTTTGTATCTTTTTTTCATTTGGGTTTTCATTATTGAGAAATCTTTAATATTGTGACGAGGGCGCCACTGAACGGTAAAACTTTCTTACAATGAAAGAATATAAAAAATAATAGGTAACTGGTTCAATAACTTCAGAGTTCGGCTCGTACACACAAATAAACGAAAATATAAAACGATAAGTGCCTAATAATTATTGCTGTGTATTTTAGTTACATTTTAATTACGATAGACAACATGTCACCAATAAATCTTTCATTGCGCATAGCACGCGCGCGCAACTGATCAATCAAAGCTGCGTGCACGCATCCCGGTCACCGGTCTGTGACGCACCAAATTTTCCGCCATAACGCGACCGCTGACATTTCGCAGAAGTTTTTCACCGCCACGAAACTTGAGGTCGATCCTTTGTGCTATTTCAGGAAAAGTTGGATTGAAGCCAGATTTGCTTGCTGACTTTCGACGCAGTTCGAAACGGGCTTCGTTGTTTAATCTATATCCAAAAATGAAATGAACTCTTCTTCCGTCCTGCTAAGATTGAAATTTGTTTCAAACGTCAGCATTTTAGCACTGTTTAAGGTTGAAATTGTGTTGAAAAACACAGAATTCTTTGTTTAGACAATATCCAGATGGGAATATTGCCATTCTAAATGGTATATTTTCAAATTGAGTTATTACTTATTAGGTACCTACATATGTTACGCTTTCAGTGCAAAGTCCTGTTCTAATAAGGTGAAACATAGTTATGGATTTTAATTTGGAAGCAGGAAACATCGTGTTTATGATCTCTAATCACGTCCATTTTAATGTGCTCATTACCCAAATATATTTCTTTACGAACTGTTATTCATACTATGACAATGACATGTTACAATAATTATTTATATGTATATAACATTTGCATTCTCATATTCTTTAAATAATTTGAATAGATGTTATCTTTATGATAACTAGATTGAGTACATTTCAGATTGCAGTGTCTGGCTAGACTAATGATGATATCATAGGATAAATTATGAATTCTAACAGTAGGTACCTATAGTCTACATGAACATGACATAATGTGTTGTTAGGGCTTCTATCATTAGTCTCATCACGCTTCTACCACATAAGAAATAGTAGGTAGAAGCTTCTTCTTTCGAGTAGATATCCGTACTAGTAGTTGAGTAGTAGTAGATTATTTGAGTTGAATAGTAGATAAGTACCTCCTTATTATACACAGTTCTACTCTAAATAGCGTATCGAATGGATCGAATGCAATAAAATACGTCGACACGGAAGTTTGTTCGCAACAAGCATAACCTGATTATCTACAAAAATATATCCAGCGCTGTTTTATTTATCTAAGATTATGCGAACCAGTTTTTTATTACAGACTAAGGAAATTTTGAAAGATAAACAAGTTGGCAATAGAATCTTGGCGTGAAATGTTACGCCAGATGATTACGACAAACTATTGCTTGCTTTTCGCCATGGCCGTGACCACTCGTCTGGTAGGTACACAGTGTGCGGTGAACCTTACAAATGCGATAGTATAGTTTTATATTTGGTAATTCGTGTTTGTATTATTGTAGATTTTTATGACAAGTTTTGATTGAAGAACTTTTTGAACTATAAAAAGGTATAAGTATAATTCAATTTTCTTAGTTCTGGGTTTCGGGCACTGTACCTAAACTCGCTCTGATTTGAAATAATAAATATATACCTATACGATGTGGATTGAGTTAGGATAAGATATATGTAGAATGTTAAGTTATAGCCTGTACGATCCTACTTCAGAGCAAAGGTCCCACTATATGGGTGGGAGGGAGTGGGCCATACTCTACCACACGGGCCCAGTGCGGATTATACTTTTATTTATTGCAAATATGTGCCGCACAGCGTTGCAGCATCGGTATTCAGTACCGTAAGTGAGCACGCGCAGTTGGTATCACTGAATCGAAAGTAGGTAGCTGTTTCTCGGTAAATAAATAAGTAAAACCTAATCTAGTTTTTACACAGTTAGCTCTTGTTTTAGTGGCCCACTATCTAGATATTGGCCGACGGCAGCCCTCATAAAGTGCTTGAAACTGAATAAAAACATACGTCAGGATTTTTCAAAAAGAAACATTTTAGCACAATGAACAAATCTGTTTAATAACATCAAGTGGGGGCGCGCTGCTGCGCGAGCTGTGCGGCCGCGCAGCAGTGCAGCATCAGGGCCGTCAGTGCGCACGCCCGCCCCTCTCCCCCGTCCTCCATCAGGCTCGCGCCCGCGTCCTCTGCCGATAGCTCCTCGCGAACTGCTTGCAGCTGCAAAATACGAACATTAATTAGACGTTTTCAGGATTTTTTCGGTTCAGAAGTGAAGAACGAGCTGAGATCAATTAATTCTGAATATTATTAGTTGAGCAAATTGACAGAGGCTTAATGTTAATTAATAATGTGGTATCATCATCAGCCGATAGACATCCACTGCTGGACGTAGGCCTCCCCCAAGGATCGCCACAACAACCGGTCCTGCCCTGCCCTCATCCAACGGGTTCCTGCTGCCTTCACTAGGTCGTCGGTCCACCTTGTGGGGGCCTACCCACGCTGCGCTTTCGGGTACGCAGTCGCCACTCAAGAACTCTTCGGCCCCATCGGCCAACAATTATTTGGGCTATGTCAGCTACTCTGGTTCTTCATTTCTAATTCGATCTCGCAATGTGGTATACAGAAATAAATTATCAACATCCTTATCGTAATACAATTGAATTTGTAGGTCTTGGTGGGAAACGTAGTCCATAGTTGAGTAATTCAATATTTTCGATTCCCAAGTACCTAAGAGCAAGGCGTCCGGCGGCAGGGCGCTGAACACCTGCTCAGTGACTGACGCAAGCTTACCATCTCATGTATCTGGGGCGCCGATAGGCGGGCGGCTAGTTCAGGCGCGGAGTCCCTCGCGGCCGCCAGCAAGGCGTCCGGCGGCAGGGCGCTGCGCAGTGCCGGCTGCAGCATGGCACTCACGCCTCCCTTCTGCAGCCACGTGGCTCCGCACCCGGCGAACGGGTTGCCCAACTGCTCGAGCGACTGCTTCCTTTACGTTAGAACGACTGATCGTGATAAATGTTGACGTCACTTTTTTGTGCATTTTCATCTATTTAGAATAGGGTCTTTCCATCCTGATATTTTCAATATGCTTAAAGTGAGACTTACTACAACTTTACGCTTAATTAGGAGACAAATGCGAAGCTAAATAAACAACCGAAAAAGAAAATGGTCGTAAGTGGAAAGTTTGTGGTGCTCAACAGTTTCAATCATTTTAGAATATAAGCAAGAATACTGATAATAAAGGGGAGTAACTTTGCATGATATGATGATGTGTGGGTTAGGTTGATAACAAGTAACGATATTATTCCTTTTAACTATTAATTTGTCTTTTAGCTTTCCAAATATATTATGTGTTTTCTCTGATCATTAATAGTGCGTAATCTAAATTGATATATGACAAAGTACTGAAGGAATTCCCTATAAGATATGGCTAATAGTAATAAATACCTGGGCGTATGGCTCGGCGAGGGTGGTAAGGATCGTGAGGAGGCACAGGTCTTGGGTGCAGACAGGGAGTGCGCGGAGCCCGCGCGCCTGAGACCTGCCACCAGCGCGCTCATAGCACCACCACCTGCAACATTTAAAAATATTTACGTGTTAAATATAATTTGTTGTCTTTTTAAAGATTAGTAGATAGATTAGCGGGAAGTTGACCACTGAATTGCCTTCTGACGGAGTATGACTCACTTTCTCTCTCACTTATTTGTTTGAGGGCTTTGCCCTGCA
The DNA here is from genome assembly GCA_963924505.1 of Agonopterix alstromeriana. NCBI lineage: Eukaryota > Metazoa > Arthropoda > Insecta > Lepidoptera > Depressariidae > Agonopterix > Agonopterix alstromeriana. The sequence continues at coordinate 5,152,279 of OZ004665.1, read as the reverse complement.
GAGGATCCTGCAGGCTATAGTATGGTAGAGATCTACGATAACATGGCCCACGGTTCATAAGATAATGATGAGCCAGTTAGTGACGTGCATGCATGCAGTTAGTGACATCGCTATTCGAGCAACAAATCAGTGTATTGGTTTTTGTATAATGTCTATCTCAGTTCACACGTATGCGTTGTGAGATTTGCCATCACTTTTGTATCATTTATAAAGACTTCTTGACATTTTGGAGGCACATTGACTTAACTACTGGACGTAGGGTCCGCGCTCAAAAGTGTTCGAACCAAAAGAGCACCAAAACATATAAAGAGAACCAATTTTGCGACAGTCTTCGTTTGACCGGCTAACTAGGAGCACGCGCTTACGTGCAGCGCTGTACCGCGATGGGGTAAAAACTACGCAAGCAAAATGAAAAAGAATTTAAGCATTTTCAATTTATATATTTGTACTAGACCCGGCGTCCATTATTTTGTATGTCAATGGATCTCTACCTAAAGTTTAATGAACCCTTAATAAATATACCTATGGTTTTCGAAATCGATCTGTGTCAATATGAGTCAAGATAATGACACATCTTTACATAATCTTATTTCAAATCACGTATTACGTTGCATTCAATTCCATGAAATGTGAAATGTAACATTCACTAATTAGTCATTTCGCTTTTAATAATTGCGTGATTTGTAAAACTACTGTTTTAAGAATTTTACACATATAAATAATAAATGTGCAATCCTTGGATATAATAGTAACTAGAGCGTTAAAGGACTAAAGTATTAATTAAAAAATACAATTTGCGCAGTCTAAAATAGACTATAAACAAATGGTTGAAATATACAACAGTGTGGAATATATAACAAATAACCGAATACATTGTATTATTCTCAGGGATCTGATTATTACGAACATTTACTAAATAATAACATTAAATTACAAATTAAAAAAACCCCCAACGCCATAAACAAACATATAAAAAGTTAAAATTAATACGGTAAACTATTATTTGTGATTTAATCAAATGTATGTTAACATCTTAACTCTTTTTAAGATATTTTAGGTCAATTAATGCGTAGGGGACCGCTATGAAGTGACCATAGATTTTTTTACAAGCACTTGAGGTCCCCGATTTACTTTTTAAATGTTTTATTTTGGCGTAGTGAGTTTTTTAAATTTGTAATTAAATGTTATTTCATAATTTTTAAAGTTACATGAAAACTACTGAACCGATTTTCATGAAATAAAGCTAAGAACACTCTCGCAAAAAATTGCTTTCTATTTTAAAAAAAATGCATCGAAATCGGTCCACCCGTTTGGGAGCTACGATGCCACAGACATACAGACCGACAGACAGAAAAACAGACAAACAAACAGACAGATAGACCGACATAGGCGTCAAACATATAACACCCCTCTTTTTGCGTCGGGGGCTAAAAAGAAATATATACAGGGTGTAAACTTAAGTGTTACATACTTTATGGGGTGCTTCACACCATCAAACCGAACAACTTTTAGTATTGGACCAAACTAGAAATTGCGTAAAAATATACAGTAGTTGTTGTTATTAGTTAGTGAGTAGTTATTGCCATTTTCTATGGAAAAGATTATTTTTTTCGTGAAAGCCTAGCAAATACTGAAGCGGTGAACTCAGACCATCAAATTAAACAACTTTCACTATGGAGCCTACCTCAAAAAAAGGCGAAAAAAAACAACTGACCCATACAAAACTGATGTACCTACCCGACTCAAATGTATGGGAAGCTGATTTTTTCGCGTTTCCTGAGGTAGGCTCTATAGTGAAAGTTGTTTAGTTGGCTGTCACTTACACCCTGTATATTTTTTCAAATGTAGTTGTTAGTAAAAAAGGGTTAATGACTAAAAACATCAGGATAAAACTTTGACTAATTATTATAAGGACTAGCCTTGCGGTAGCATTTCCCCTCTGCCACGGTATAAGCACAATTGATCTTGTGCATATACATTCAATTTTACACCTTATCACTAAACGAGACAGCCTATAATTGCGAAATAATAACTTCGAACTTAGAACGTTTGGGGTTCACACGAGACTACTTTTCATGATTTTTAACTTTCAAAATTAGAATCTAAAGTTATGGGGAATAAAATCCAAAGTTGCGGATTTCATGTTACCTCGCCCCCCGCAAAAAGTGACTGAAATGTTTGTTAGTAGAATTACACGCGTAACCAGTCCACATATAAATAGTCAAAGGGATAAAAACATTTACACTGTCCATAACCTTTTAAAAACAAAATACTTTTTTCGAAACCAAACCGCACCTCTCGGTACTAAGAATTTGACGATGAATTTAATGAAGTTCGAGATTAAATAACATAATTATGAGAATACATATTCAATATTTCTGATTACAAATACCTGTACCTGACTCAGAACGTGGTTTAATTAAGAGGTATCCCCGACCGAACGACCTTGACCCTTTCAGAGCCGCCTCACCTCTACTAAATTACATCATTTTAGTATGTACACCTATTTTTGACTGGTTTGTCCTTCATTCTGTCCTTGTGGTGCCTTTCTAATCCAAGGAAATCAAATTCGAAAATCATACGAATTCGCACCAAATTTTGAAATTTATCTTTACTTCATTCCAAATAAGGACGACGAGATTTTCCGATTCCTGTTTAGCTTTCTGGCCAATTCTAATTACCAAATGTAATTAATTTATTGGATACATATACTATCCGACATATCTTGGACGTTACTAAAGCTGTTCTAAGAATAAGTGAGAGGAAGTGTTTCAAATCTCTGTTTCTGTAATTCAAATGAGCCTTAAAATTTCGTTGCTATTTTGAATAGAGTATAGTTAACTCATTAAATATAGGTTGGTCTTTAAAAAAACTTTGTCTATACCTACAATGGTGTGTGTCGCAAGTAAAAGTGACTTCAACTTATAAAGTAGATGCTCATAATATAGATATTTTCCAATATTTAGGCTTTCCTTACCATACCAATAACCATAAGAAATATACTTCATAGCAAATAAAGCCCAGATGTTGAAGATCATTGCTATATTTTTCATAAATTTTTATGTCTTTCAAATAACGAGAAGCTTCTAAAAAACAGCAAAATATCGCCCGACTCTGCGTTTACCTGTGGGGAGTGTCTTAACATAATAAAAATAAAATAAGACTGACATTAGTCATCATAAGGTATTTCCATAGTTACAAGACCCTGAGAAATCGTACCGTTCAAAAGTGCTATTTTTGAATCTCACACTTTCAAAATCATGATCGAATGTTGGTTTGTCCCTTTCCAATCCAAGGACGAAAATTAAAACAAAAGAGTTTTTATTTAATTGTTGTTCTGACAGAAACGGACAAATCTAAAGTTAAACATCGACGTACGAAAGAAGGTTAAACATTACCAACCGCCATGGCCAATTTTCGTGTATCAATGCTTGTAAGGAGGATTGGGTATCCTGCATCATTCTAAATCCGTGATCTCCACAGTAATTTTGACATTTTCTACTGCTGATTTGTACGTGTGACATTCAATTTTCACACTTTTGAATACACAAACTTCATATTGTCTAGGTCATTTTCTACTGCTGATTTCAACGTGTGACTTTCAAAAATCGCATTGCAGGTAAATTCGTTTATTTTTTCGACGTTTTTTCCTCAGGCCGGTTCTCGGTTATCCTGTTGAGTCATACAACACAATTAAGACTCGTTTACTGACTAGTGGATGAATGAAACGCACGACATGACATGCCTGCTCCATATTGAACATTGCATAATAAATAATTTCAGTTCCACAAGCATTTTAAAGTTTTGTTATCTCGATTAGTATTAGTAGTATATATTATAGTATCTCGATTGTGTAAATTCTATTCATTTATTAGGAGCACAGAATAAATACTAGTACCTACCGGTACATCCGATCACTTCGAAAACAGATTTAAATAAATAGCGACTCTCTCTGCACGGCAATAAGGTCCAAAGTTATTCGCACCCTACAAAACGTCACAACGGTACGCGTGCGAACAAAAATGAACCGAGTCATCAAGCATGAAAGCTTCCTTTACATTGTCTCCCTCTTTCTTCATTTCTTCTTATTCTTTAACGAGTTGGCAGCGTGACATCGCCAGGGTTTTCAAGTCTCGCATTGACTACTCACAAAATGGCGGCAAGTCTAACAAGATTTGACCAAGAAGTGTACACGGTATACCTAACCTATTGCCATTCACCGCTCGGTGGGGATCGGCTGTCAAACGAGACGAGCTGTGGAGTGAGACAGGCCTGGTAAGAGTCCAAACTTTACCCTCAAACCCACTTGCAGTGATCCTACAGGCTATAAGTTACGTACTACATGTTTTAGTTAGTGCGTGTAAGTTACTTTATTTATTTAGTAACTGCATGCCGATGCAGATGCAGTTAAAACAAATATAGTGCCCAAAGGCCGATGGCTCTCTCTCTTGCTCTAGCAAAGGAATGTACCTCGCAATGCGCGCAGGGCGCAACACTACTGCTAATGAACCCCAAACGCAAAAAGACAATGGATTCGATGGTGTTTTGCTCTCTGATTTGTCCTTTAAAATATCCAGTCATATACAGGGTGTCTCAAAAGAAATTTTATATTTAGTGGATCGATTAAAAAAAAAGTAAGCCGTATATAGAAAAAATGTTTATTAATTATTGAAATACACTTTTTGGGGATTTATTTCTTAAAAATGATATCGTCTAAATGTAGACCCTCGCGTTCTCGGCACTCATTTAATCGAACAGTAAAATTACTTATGACGGCTCGGCAGGTGGATTCAGGGATGGCTGCCATTTCGTGACGGATATTTTCTTTCAAATGGGCCAGTGAAGTCGGTTTATCGGGTTTCTGATGTTTGCGTTTCGGATTCGTTGCACTCCAGTAGCGGCAGTTCTGCTTATTTACGTGGCCATTAAGATGAAAATGAGCTTCATCCGAAAACAAAATGTTGGTAAACGTTGAAAATCGCTCAATCACCTGATTTACGAAATGAAGCCTCTGACTGGCATCTTGGGGCTTTAATTCTTGCACCAATTGAATTTTGTAGGGGTGCAGCTTTAGGTCTTTGTGCATGATGCGATGTAATGATGATCTATGCACATTTAAAGCACTTGCGCGCTTCCGAATTGAAAGGTTCGGGTCGTCACGAACAGACTGATTAACATTCTCCACGTTTTCTACCGTTCTTGATGACCTAGGTCGCCCGGATTTTGATTTATCTAGCGTTGTACCGGTCTCTTCAAACTTTTTAACCCAATGTCGAATGAGAGGAATGCTTGGCGCATCATTTAAGTGGCGAAAACCTCGAATACTGCAGAATTTTCTACGCGCTACAGTCGCCGAATCACCGTTTTTGTAAAACTCTCGCACGCACAACGCGCGGTCTGCTCCCGAGAAACGCTCCATAGCGACTGAATTCCCAAGAGCCAGGCTACCGATTGACATAACCCCCGCGCCCCTCGGATACGTTGCGCTCACGCAGTAAGCTAAATAAATATAAAATTTCTTTTGAGACACCCTGTATATAACGTGTTAATGAATAAACACAAAACTAGAATATAGTTGGTGTAGAATCGAGAGCAAAATCGAAATATCAAAGTTTTAACATAGGTTTCTTCAAAATATTAAATTATTTATTTGTATAATTTAAAATTAACTGAACTCGATCTCAACCCACCGCACAGTTACACTCACCCTCCTTACTACCAAAACGAGATTCTTAAAATGTATCCATGAGCACGCTAGTGCTTTCATTCTAAAAGTGAATTTCTGAAATAATAACAAATCGATGAATTAATAAAATAATGAGATTGGAGAAATGCGCTACTTACGAAGTATGTGTGGTATTACTTTGGTTGATAGAATCAAGAACAGTGTGATAAGGGATTGGTGTAAGTTAAAGGATGATATAGTAACAAGGATTGAGAGGGGAATGCTTAGATGGTTCGGTCATGTAGAGAGAATGAATGAAAGAAGACTTACGAATGAAATATATCACGCAAAGGTGAGCGGAAGTGTTGGGAGAGGCTGTCCGAGGAAAACATACCAAGATCAAATCAATGATCTTTTTCCGAATAGGACAAGTGCGTAGCACCCTCAAAAGACGGAAGTGCATGAAAAGATGTATGAATGTGAATGAGGCTAAAGAGGTGTGTCAGAGTCGTAGCGTGTGGCGGTCCGTGGTCTCTACCTACCCCCATGGGACAATGGCGTGAGCTTGAGTATGTAAATAATGAGATTATTGTTTCAATGTAATTATTTCGTTAAAAATCTGTTGGGGTGTAGTATGAGGTTTTGCGCTTATTCATTAACACGTTGTATAGGAGCTCTGTATAGAGAATTTTATCGAACATAACACACGATCACTCAACAATATACCAGGAAAACAAAGGTGACAAGTACTAAAAGGAGTTTACCGGGTAACAGAGACGTTTCCACAAAGACTCTAAGGTAAAATTTAAAATAAACCTGCGTATAATTGAGTGGCTACATCTCGGCATTGTCCAGCATAATGTTAACTATGCGATAAGCTCCCCTTTCGTCAGCATTCGAATAATTCGTCTGTGCACAAAAAAAGTAAAATATTACAAATAAAATATGATATTGTACAGTCACCTGCAGTTTTAGGTGAAAGGCAAGGGCATTTCATATATTACTCACTAGGTATTCATACACGCATGTATAGGTAGTTAACGCTGCAGCCGACTGTACTAAAATTGTAAATGTGCAATAATGTAAGTAAAAATCTGAACATTATTAAAAATATATGTTAGCTACGTAATATGAGGTCAAACTAATGTACGTTAACTTCGATACGTCAAGTTTTTTTTTGTTAGTTTTATATTTTTTACGGATAGAAGACATAATTTTAAGAAATTGCGATTCATCGAGTTTATCAAAATAAATTTAATTTTATATTACTTTGATCTGTATTCTCTAAATGCAAAAATGGTGGAGAGAAAATATTTCGAACTCTTTATTTTAAAAAAAAGTACTGCCTTCTCTTTCAAACTCGATGTTGGAAACAGAAACGGCGACATCAAATGTCAAATTCTGATATTGTGAATGTATTTTTTTCTCAATGGCCAGTTATTTAAGTTCATTTTATGTTTGCCAAGGAGTTCACAGGTTTTCCAGTGACGTCTATGGACGAAAAACGACGTTATTTTATTTCAAATGTCTGTAATCCTTTCATTTTAAAATCTCTGACATAGAAAATATTATTATTGAGACAGTTATCTCGAAATGGTTTTCGATTCAGCCCTCCAAAAAAAAAACTTGACATATCGAATATTAATAATATTTTTAGTATGCAGCAATAAGTACTTTAGTCCATCAGTTGTACATACGAGGCAACGAAGAGTTCACTAAGTAATAGCAGCATTAACAGGGGACTTTAATTGCCAATGATGATGGTGAATTGGTTTATCTTAAATGTATAATTTTGTAAGTAAAAAAAATAGTTGAGCATACTAATTTGTAATATCTATTAGAACCGAAAAAACTAATTGAGTAAGCAAGCAGCAGTCCAAAACATTGGGCTTGAGTCCAAAGCTTGTATAAGTCCTATAAATGATCGAGCAAAAGTGTTACAATACAACGTTTTAATGAATTGACGCAAAACTAGAAAGTAGTTTGTTAAGAATCGAGAACAGAATCGAATTATCATGGTTTCAACATAGATATTTTTTTTTAAATAATAAATAATTTTATTGTAAAATTTAAAATTTACTGAACTCGTATCAACCGACCGCACAGGTACACTCACCCTACATACTACCAAAACAAGATTCTTAAAATGTATCCATCGCTTACGCGCAAGCGCTTTCATTAATTGCTGAAATGATAACAAATCAATTTTGCCTCAAATCTTAAGATGCGAATAAGTTTAAATTTTAAATATCAAAATAATGAAATTATTGTTTCAATCTAATTATTTTGTTGTAAATCATTGGGGTGTATGAGGTGTTGAGCTTATTCATTAACACGTTGTATAACCTGTCACTATCACACAAACCGTTATTTGCTAGTAAGTGTGAGAGAGGCAAAACGTTACCTTCTTCATGCACATCGAGGGAATCTTTTCTCTCGGGTTCATCGTCGGAGTCGAGGTCTGCGATCACGTCCGCTTCGGTCATGATCAGTTCTGGCGGTGCACAACCACTGCCTGTCGATGGGTCTGATGAGGGAAAAAATCGTCAGCGGGTAGTTGTGTCGTGATGTTTTTTTTTTTACTTTTCTGTACAGGGTGTAAACTTAAATGTATTACATACTTAAGGGGGTGCTTTAGACCATCAAATTGAACAACTTTCACCATGGGACCAACATTGAAATCGCGGAAAAAAACAGCTGATTCATACATTTTGGGCGAGTAGCTATTTAAATTTTCTATAGAAGAGCTGTCTTATTTTTCGCGATATGGATTTTGGGTCCATAGTGAAAGTTGTTCAGTTTGATAGTCTGAAGTCCCCATTCCATATGTAAATCTCGAGCCTTAGGGTCAGGATACATTGACTGACGGCGGGCCCATACAAAAAGCACGTTTAGTATGGGAAGTCGTCCGCCGTCCGTCGCGTCGGCGTCGCCGCGTCGACGTTGAACGGCATCCCTTACTTAACGTGCTATTTATACTTAAGTGTGTGTGTGTGTGTTGTGTCTCAACCCAAAATCATTGAAACACTATTTTTGCATGCATATGCTCACGACTATATTCCCCGAGGGGGTAGTCAGAGATATTTTGAAACCTCAGAACATCCACGTTTCACCAGTAGTACCGAAACTCTGTCCAGTGTGACGGGGGGGGGGGGGGGGGGGGGGTGAGCCCGTCGCCACATAATGGACAGTGGGTACAATACATGCCTCGAAATTGAAGCATGCAGGTTTCAAAACTATTATTGGTAACCAATATAATTCCATACAATCAATTTTATTCATAGAAGTTATTTCTAAATTTCATACTTAGGTGGTAGCTATCGTACAAAAGATAGGAAGTAAAAACAGTCATTATTCATCAGTATTAATCCTGTACAAAGTTAAGTAAAAAGGCAAGACAATACATGTCAGCGACCAATCAATCTAATTTTCACACATTGTTTACTACATATTTCAGCAAAAAACTTTGTTTTTCTGCTATTTATTACTGACAAAAAATACTCGAAAATAGAAGTTCTACCACGGGTAGCACACTCACGGATAATTCAACTTCATATTACAATCTATCGACATTTATAAATCAAGTGAATTATGTTCCACTTATAGGTACTTATACTATGCGTTTCCGGCATAAATCTAAGATAATTATATGGAAATTAGTCTTTCAGTTTTCGGAAAACAATAAATATTCTGGAGAAAATAATCACTGACTCAACTAAGAGAAATATTTTTCAGGAATAAACACATAATATAAACCCGACCTAATCTTAGATCAAAGTAAAATTAATGGATAGGCCTACATTTCAAACCAGAAAAATGAGACAAAACAAATGAATGATATACTTCAAATTTGTACCGAGTGAGATAACAGACAATTGTGCTAGTTTGTATGGACCAATTGCACCAGTTGAGTGCTTCAACTTAACGCGCTTTAGGCCTATCCATTAATTTTACTTTGATCTAAGGACCTAACAGTAAAAAGACTCTATAAATAAATTACTGGTATAGCCATATATCGAAATATTTCCGTCGTGTATGAGACGAGACATGGTACCGACGACCTTGCGCACATGGTAGCGGCGCACGGCATACAACGAACAAAGTGAAGTGGAGCATAATTTAGTCTTCCGCGTCGCATTCGCAATGTTCACGCAATAGCCTGTATGAGCCATCGTACACTATCAAACATGAGCAATAGCTCAAGAAATATTGGTGTATATTGACGAGCTTGATGCTTAGTTGATCCAACATTGATACGTTAGCTTTAGGGTGCTTTAGGGCACATCAAGGATTTTCTCAAAGCATCCAAAACAACTTATTCAAATAAATAGTATTTTGGAGATCAAGTTTACGATGGACAGGTTTATTATAACCTCAATGTGGACAGGACCTTAAGGTCATAAACAAAAAAAAAAACATGGTAAATAAACCATTTTAAAAGTTCAAATTTAAAATTACACTTTTAAAATGGTTTATTTAAAAAAAAAACACAATGACTACGGCCGCTCCGGAATTGGTTTTCATAAGCGTTCCAAATTTATATAAGACATGAGATTCTTTAGTTATAGCAGCATATTATGAAATTTAATAGTAAACAAAGATCACATAACAGGACATGTACTTGTAGAAATGATAAGATACCTACAGATATGATTTTTACAGCTGATAAGTATCAATTTATTTTGTGTTTACAGGGCCTTTTTCACCACTTCTGGATAAGCTCTTGTTAGCAAATAATCTAACACTTATCTTATCTAAGACTTATCCAGAAGTGGTGAAATAGGCTCACAGTGTCGTGCATGTATCAAGCAAAGTTACAGATAAATCTTGATCGTCTAAAGTCAGCTTTAACTTGATGTTCGCCTTACGCTGTTAACGTCGGAATGCCCGCATGTGTAATGTTTCTTTTATTGTTATTGTGTACTTGAGAACTATTACATTAATGTGAATTACTAACTTTAGAATGGTCTCCCCAACAGCTACGTTAGTAATTTTTAAGTAATTGCAGTTATTTGTAGATATTAATCATGCTCCGATTAGCAAATGATGTGTTTGAAATATTTATCATTAAATTGAAGAATTAGGTGAATCGTCTATAGTAAAATATCGTAACATGTTACGGTATATTATAGACATAATAGTACCTCCTTTATATAATACAATTTCACATCAACATGAATGTTACATATCGTGTATCAGTACCATAGGTTTAGGTTCCTCTTTTGATTTATAATGCTATTTAATAGGGTATTTGACAGCATGTAAAATAAAGGATCTATTGATGGCATCCGTATTGAATATTAATTTTGGAAACCAACTATTTAGTCAGTTAAGAAAAATACTGGATATTTTAAGAGAAAATCTACAAAGAAAATATTTTTTTGTCTACTTTAGTCACGTGAACGACTGTGATTGGCCGAATGGTGGATGACGTCAACTGCTTGTAAACAGTTGCGTGTAGAGTATGAGTGTCGTACAAAGTTTACGTCATCGTGACATCACCTGCTTGTAGCCACGTATATCGTCAGGAAAAGCGTTTTCGCGGGATATTTAAATAATTATTTTTGATTTCGTTTTTTCTTGCACTATATGTGTAATGGAACGTAAAATATACATTTTTATTGAATCCTTAGACATCAGTGATTAACGTAGAACAGTTTTTAAAAACCTGTTAAATACCCTATTGGTGCTTTTCCGGTACAGTCTTCAACTTCTTTGGAGTTGACTCACTGAAAGCCATGCTTTTCTTATTGCACTCTCTCGTTTGCAAGTCGGATTTTATTTTTCCTGCTCATCCTATCTTCATTGATTAAATTCATTGCGGGCGCCAAGATAGATTAGTAACACCCCGGGCTCGCTGGACTTCATTGCCTAGTGCTATGAATGGACGCCGCTGTTGATCCTGGTTTACAGAAGTTACAGTGGTCGGAATGTGTGGTAGGCTGGTGCCTATACGTAATGTGCTCTATAAAGTTGTTTTATCGGTATTTTACGTGAAATTGTGTTTGCTTCATTTGCAGTCTTAGATGTCAAGGGTGGAATACGTTTATCCAGAAGATGCCCATTCATGATTTCCATGACTTTTTATGTATCGACACCTTAGAGTGAAGAACTCGTAAGTGCAAAAGATAACATTTTTCACGAAGAAGAAAAAACTGCATCCTATAACTTTTTTGCAAGTTCGGGAGTAATTGCAAGGTTCTTATTACACGTTATAGATGGCATTACGAGTATTAGATTATTTTGTTAGTTAAATCAGGTCTTGGTTTGTGAGATTTTCTTTCCAGAAACGTACTAATAAAAGAATACCAAAATTTCATTCCCGAGGTCTTCACTCTAAGGCGACGGTATCTGGGAACATTGACGCATTAAAAATGATTTAACATCACTTAACTGTCACATTATGAATGTAAGCGAAAATATTCCTTGTAGTTTTCTGATGAATGAATAAAAATTCAATTTTAAGAGGATTAAACACTAAAGACCCGACTCTTTAGTGAGAAAGCACATTTCTGATTTTCTTAACTATACATATAAGCGTTTATTAATATAAAGTCAAACAACAAAGTTGTTTTTAGGAAACAGCTCCTGAAGGTCATTGACCTTATGAAGTCATTTATACATTTAGTTACTGTCTTAAACATTTGGCACGGTATCAAAGGAAACACAAGAGAGAGAGTAAATTAAAGAGAATTTGTGAAATATCTACCCTTTCGGAGCATTAAAAACTATAATCATTCTTTAATTTGGAATATTTCCGTGCGTTAGGAAGTATCAACTTGTTTTAAAGATGGTTCATGTGATGACAGAGTTATTTTGTTTTGTTTACAGTACATACACATACACAGATCATGCGTACGTACATCGTGAGGAAACTTGCATGCTTCAATTTCAAGGCATGTATTGTACCCACTGTCCATTATGTGGCGTCGGGCTCACCCCCCGTCACACTGGACAGAGTTTCGGTACTACTGGTGAAACGCGGATGTTCTGAGTTTTCAGAATATCTCTGACTACACCCTCGGGGAATATAGTCGTGAGCATATGCTATGCTACAGTATATACATACTTAACTTACGACCGTAACTCCCTTTGGGGTAGTCAGAAACTTTAGTTCCCTAAAATCCCTCATTAAACATATAAGTTAAATAAGATTTTGAAATAAATTAATATTTTTAATACAGAAGTGAACAGAAAGGAAGATTCGTGGAAAATATAGCCAAAAATAATACTGTGTTCCTTTTGTTTTTTACGGGTTTTAAAACTTGGCATTGACCGGTCTTTAGTGTTAACACAAAGACATATTATTACTTTAGAGAGAAACATTAGCGATGACGGATGACGTCACAACGCGGTAGCTTTTCATAATTGTGATGAATGACTTTTTGCTTTGAAGAAAGTTACGTAATTATTAAATAAATAATATTAATGATAATTGTGGAAGTATAGTAGGTAAATGGTTCTTTTATGTGCGCTGATCTGAACAATTAATATACAAAAAATAAAATCTGCAATAGGAAACCATAAGAGAAGTTTATTCCGAAGGCGTAAATGCGCGCTGCATACAAACGAAGTCTGTTGATATTTTAAATACTAACCAATTAAAGTCAATGAATTTTTTCAGAAACAATCTAGAAACTAATCTCGATGTTTGTATGAATAATAAAATACAGTTTTAGTGCTAGGATTAATTTAAGATTTGCATGGAAATCTTTGAGGCACAGAACTTTAAAAATATTTTAACAAAAATCTGACTTTATACAAACAGAGATTAGTTGCTAGATTGTTTCTGAAAAATTTAATTGACTTTAATTGGTTAATATTGAAAATATCACCAGACTTCATTTGTATGGAGCGCGCTCCGAATTATATTCCCTTAAATAACATTCTATCCTCGAAGATGAGGATGATTTGTTTTTTTACAAAATGAATCACCTCATATCTTCCCATTGGGAGTCGTACGAGGCGACCAAGGGATAAGTGTCTATTGGCGTGTTTTATAATAAACTAAAATAAGGTCAGAACGTGTCCCAGTTGTTTAAGGGCATTACACAAAGAAAGTTTGTCAGTGTCGGCTCTTAGACTATAATAGTTACCTCGGTCTTGCTTAGGAACGCAGGGCGATGATTCTTGACATTTTGTGACACATTTCTTGTGACAGCAGAGGCCACAGTTGCGGCACTGCATTGCATCTTTCAGCCATATCTAGGTAATAAAATATAAAATGTATAAGCGTATCCGGCTCGAAGGACCAAGTTATCATCTAATGCGGTAGGTAAGTACGCTATATTATACACAGAGCTTTAATTATTGTGGCGCGCCATTTGGGAGATGTCGATGTCATGGTGATCATGTATCTTTATTATTGTAAGAACAATGTTTGCTTAGAGCCGGCGCAGACCTGGCAAAGTGCAGCGCAGAGCATTTTTAACCGCCAAACCATTATCAACTTTGCCTGCATTGAAGTAACCCCGAAAATAAATTAATACAACTACTATTCCCTTAAATATTATTGTACAGGAAAACACATGTACAACACAGTCCTACCCTCAAGAAACTTAGTGGATTAATTGACTAAACATACGTGCATAAGAATTTCTTATTCAGCGTATGTAGGTTTCCACGCGATATGGACGTATTAAATAATCTGTGGATGCGGTTCCGAATACAATCCCACATTATTGACTTGCTTTAGGTTAGAATCTAACGCTCCAGGGCGTTGCGACGCACAGTTTGGGAAGCCCTAGGTTAGATGTACATGACATATAATTGGCCATTTTCGAGCGAGTGGTGTGAGAACAGTATTTTTCTCATTTCCAGAATAGAAAATTATATTTCGTATCAGCCCATACCTACCTTCTTATTACAAAAGTCGCACTGCGTAGACCGATGGAAGTGCGTGCGTACAAATTCGTGGGCCGCCCGCGTGGGCTTCGGTTTAGGGGGCGCTTCTCTCGAGGGCGGCCGGGGGGCGCTGCGAGTCCCCGGCACGCCGTCCCACTCCCACCACACGAGGGCGTCACCGAAACACAGGCACGGCTCGAAGCCTGTGTGGGAAGACAGCTTGTGGCTTTTGCTGAAATGTTTAGAGGAATTAGCGACATTTTACAGATAAAATTTTTAGTCAATTCGGACTTTAATGCATTCTACTCTTCAAACTGAAATCTTTTACTATGAAGCCAACATCGAAATCTTACTTGACGCAAACGTATGGAATAGCAGTCTTTTTGGGAATTGCTAATTTATAAGGGCTACCACCCCGTCCTTTACCGTCCAGAGGCGCTGTTATTTCTTATTGCAGCAGGCACCTTTCATTTATTGTGATTGTTGTGGGTTTCGTGCCCGTTAAGTTTAGGAACCGCTGGTATTGAGTACTAATAACAAAATGAATGCGATTTTAAACTCACCTAAACTTGATGTCGACATCTGGCGGTAAAAACTGGTACCTCTTCATATGATGTGGCACCGTTGAGTCCTGACATTCAGACAGAAGCGCCGCTAGCGGAATATTCAAATAGCCCAACAACACCTCTTCTTTCTCCCCCGGCACCGTCGCCCACACGTTAATATTCAAATATTTATGATTCTCGTTCAATTTGAACTCTGTCTCCTCGTCAAAAGGTATAATTGCTTTTATCTGCATGTTTTTAGTCCAAAACATTTGGCATATTTCTACGTGCTCGCTCTGCCGCGGTCCTCCCGTTTCAAACAGTTGGTCATCTTCGTCTAATACCGAGTCGACTTTTTCAGAAACTCTGCATTCTGAGGAGTCAGTTCTGATGATTGGTACGTCTGGATGTTTGACGGTTTTGTTGGTGGTTGTTTGTTTCAGGGGTGTGCTGGCTCCTGAGGCAGGAGGGGTGCTTCCCGCAGAGCTGTCGGAAGACTTGTTTTCTACTGAACACCGTCGCTTGCGCAGTCCGAAGTTACCGGGACCGGGTTCTGAGGCTTTTGACAGTTGCCTCACCGGTTCTGGTTTCTTTGGTTGTGTATCAGTCTCGATTGGCGGTTCCGGTGTCAATTTAACTGGCGAATCCGATTCCTGGAAGATGATTTAAGGTTAATTTAAGATATGAATAGGTACTCGTATTTATCTTAATACTGGATTGTATGTAGTTATAGTTTCTGCCAAAAGAAGATGACTGCTGGAGAAAGGCTTCTCCTGCAATAATCAATTTTGTACAGCAATCATCTGTCTCGCGAAATTTCACCTAGTGTTGAGGTTTTGTTTACCAACCTGCAGATTGATTCTAAAAGCGGCAGAACGCATTTCACGCATCTTTCTACCTCCAAAACCTCAATGACGAGCAGGATAGAAAAGTTGGCACGCATGCGCCGTGGTACCATCGTATATTTCTACCACATAGTCTAGCTGTAGTCTACCTAATGTTAAGGTTTTGTGTACCAATCTACAGATTGGTTCTAGATCGTGAAGGGAGCGATCCTTCCGCCGCCTCAGAGATGCGTCAGAAGAAGTTGGTACGCATGCGTTGTTACCATCGTTTACATAATGTTGAGGTTTTGTCTACCAAACCAACCTGTAGATTGGTGCTAGAAGCGGCAACGCACATGCCTTGTATCCTCTCTTCCTCCACGACCACATAGACGCGTCGGAATGAGAAGTTGCGCTGTATTCAGAACATCGTGTATTTCCACCACGTAGTCTCGCCGTAGTTCATCTATTCGTCCTATTGGTCCTAGAGGCGGCAGCACGCTTGCCTTGCATCCTCACTCCCAAGACCTTAGAGGAGCTTCGGAAGGAGAAGTTGGCACGCATGCGCCGTGTTACCATCGTCTGTACTACCAGCTGTAGTCTACCCAATGTTGAGGTTTTGTGTACCGACCTGAAGATTAGTCCTGGAAGCGGCAGCGCGCATGCCTTGCATCCTCACTCCCTCCACGACCTCAGACACGCGTCGGAAGGTAAAGTTGGCGCGCATGCGTCGTGGCTCAGTCGCCTCTTCACGCCGGGTGGTCCCGCTGCCGCCGCCGCGGCGCACGCGTACTGTTACCGCGCGACGTTCTACGCAGCGGAGTAATTTGCCTACCTGCGAACAATGATAGATAGGTGGTAATTATGAGTATCTGGTTTATTGTAGTATATTATTTGGTTGTTTACCAATAGCATAGTGTAAAAAAATTAAGGTGATGAAGCTCAGCGGCTCACGTGTCTATGCCCGCGCGGTGTGCGGGATACGGGGGGAGACGGGCATACCCTAACTGAACTCGCGGTTAGGGTACGCGCAGGCAGAGGGGCCGGGGGGGTCGGGATGCTCTCCTTCCGGCCCCGCACCCCGCGCATGATCGGCCTGTCGCGACCGTCGAGCGTCCTCACTATTAATTTATTTACGCTATGCCAATAGCTACTGCGACCTGGAGTGCTATTTTTTAAAGTCATACATCCTAATAAGTCATCATAAACGTCCACTGGTGGACATAGACCTTCCTCCAAGGATTGCCACAACGACCGCACCCTTCACCAGATCGTCGGTCCACCCTGTGTCCCGCGCTGCGCTTTTCAGTACGCGGTCGCCACCTTTTTAGTGTAATGCATGAATTACATGGAGTTTGGCATCACTTTCATGTACGGTCAGGACGGGGCGAATTTCCAAAATAGCACTCCTGGACGAATCTATTGTAGCTGTCACCCTGACCTAAAGGTCATTTGATGATGTACAAACAAAGTATTTTCTCATCTAGGTAGACAAGTATTAACACCAGATAATACAAAACCTTCCTGCTAAAACAACGATTTGTGACTGCAGTGGGGGTTAATAGCTTTAATGAAATAAAAAAAGCGGAAGGTAGGTGACTAGCCTATAGCGCATGGACCGCATAAATTAAGCCCCCGTCGCCTTATTGACTTCGTCCCGAAATCCGAGCGGCATTGCGTGATTAAGATACTTTTTTAGGCGGATTAAAGGTACCACAATGCTTACGCGTGCTTTTAATCGTTTTACAAATCTTTCAAAAAGAAAAAGCCAATCACACGACATTACTTTTCACTCGTAGTAAGTACATGAAATGCAGATCCATTGTTCATGAATGTCACCTATCTTCCGCTATTTAAATTTAATCAAAGGTTAATAGGGAACTATAAAGGGGGGTGCTGCTGACAGTGACACACGCGCAAGTCTATCAAGGCCTCCAACGGCCAATAACAATAAGGGCCTGTTCCACCTGTTGGATAAGTTCTTGTTAGCTTATCGACAGCTCGTTTGACATATTTTGCATGAAAAGTATGTCAAATCAAATAAGCTATCAAGAACTCATTTAGACTGAATGATTGAAATATACTTTTATTTACACCAAAAACATAAGATACAGCATAGAAAAAAATTAACAAAAAAACGGTAATGGTACAAATAAGGCGGTCTTATCCTAAAAAGCGATTTCTTCAAGACAACCTCAGGGTAGAGGAAATTCAAACAAAGAAAAACGGTTAGAAGTGGTGAAACAGACACTAAAGGTAATATATTACCTGTGCAACATTATTGACGGGCTTATTATCGATGGCCAGCACGATGTCGTCGCGTCGTAAGTCGGCTCGATACGCCGGCGACATCGGTACCACAGTGTCCACTAGTACCACGCCGACACCCTGACAGCAGACGAGGCCTAGCGGGCCTGTTACTGCCGGCAATACTATGTCGAGTACTAGCACGCCACGGCGGAGGGATACCTGCGGAAAAAGTTTATTAACATTAGGCACTCATCTACAGGGTGAAATTGATACCATTAGCATCCTTTTAAACTAAGAGTCTACCCGTCAAACTGAAAAATTGTTACTAAGGGAGCAAACCGACCGAAACAACAACAAAAATCTGCTGTTGCATACATTTGAGTCGAGTAGGCATTGCAATTTAGTATGGAACAGCAGATATTTTTTTGCTCCGATAAAAACAATCGTGACAATTTGAATGACATTTTAAAATTATGTTATGTAGCCCGCTACTCTGTCAGCGTGGACTTTTTTGTGCTATGACTCAGACGACGTTATTCAACAATCAAGAGACGCGTTTACGTTATTGTGTGCAATAAAAAAATCGTATATCTATAACGTCACGCCTCTTTCCCAGTGGGGTAGGCAGAGACCAGAGCGCGCCATATACTACGATCCTTACATACTCATACATGCCCGTCGGTTTCGAGTACTCCGCACCTCCCCTTTCTTCAAAAAATCGTTTTCTTTAATATCTTTGTTAAAACGAACCGAAGGTCTAAAATATCTAATTTTTGCCAGACCACGAAGTAAAATATTTACAGTCACGCTTTCTTTTATTCTAAAATAAATTATAACTTGCGTATTTTTTATAATTTTCCATACAACCCTAATATATAATTTGTCGTAATCCTTTGCGAGTAGAATAGATAATTTACTGTTATTCATTCCGGAGATAAGTTTTCTTCCGTCTCGAGATGGTATTTTCTACACTGGTGTCACGGTTGTTTACATTTTGTCTTTCGAATTCCTGGATGGAGTATAGTACTCTTTCTTATACTGTGGTTATGTATGCTCACCCATCCATGTGAGTCAACAGCAAGGGCCGCTCTGACTGCCCCGTTTCCCCCCGACCACTGCAGCCTCGTTACTTCGACCAGTCGCACTGTCAGTCGACCTTGTGGCGTGGGTCCGTCTTCCCCATCCGTGCTTCCCGGTTCAGACTTAGGGAAGAATGGTTTGTAGCTGAAAAGGGATAAAATAATAATGCTACCAGCCCTTTTAGTATGATTTCACTACTTGAGCGAGACGCGTCTTTTTTCCATACTACATGTTGCCGCGCCGCGTTGCCGTTTGTTGAAGCGATCATTGGCGTAGTGGAACTTCGGTATTGGAAAAGATCACCGAAGTTAAGCAACCTCAGGTCCGGTCAGCCTTCGGATGGGTGACCGTTTAGTGGATATTTCATCACGAGCGTTTCCGTGCTTCAAAAGGCGCGTTAAGCAGTTGGTCTAGGATAGTTCCGTCAGATGGCGTTGTAACCATTCGTTAAGCCAGTTCAGAGGCCTATTAAGGCGGCTTGAAAATTTTCTGACTGCAAGTTGACCACTAACTTGCCTCCAGCAACACGCACTGGGCCCGCGTGGTGGAGTATGGCCCACTCCCTCTCATCCTTATTTGTGAGAGGAGGCCTTTGCCCTGCAGTGGGATTCTACAGGCTATATATCTTACTTACATGTTGCCGTAAGTGCGGCTTTTGCTATTTGAAAGCGCGACAAGAGGTAATTTTCTATGCAGAGAAGGCGCGTCGCGCGCTAGTAGAGAATAAATGTTTTGGACATTGTCACACAGATTATCTAGTACCGTTGAAATTATCAGAATCCTCCCTGGACTTGTATATTGATGACGAAAATATACATTGTCTACTCTACACACAAACTGCAGGTTAAAGTGCGGTTAAAGCAACCGCATTCCGATTTAACAGATTGTCCAGAATTAACAAAAACATGTTAATCTAGATTTTCAGCTGTCCGTAATCCGACCTAGCTAGCCATCATAGCGTGGTCGAGTAAAAGTTATCAAAAGGATATTTTTGAAATCATAAAAAGTGGTCTGCTCTATGGAAAGTTGACCTTATCCGTGCCTTTGACTAATTATTATAAGGACTAGCCTTGCAGTAGCATTTCTCCTCTGCCACGGTATAAGCACGATTGATCTTGTGCATTTACATTCAATTTTACACCTTATCACTAAACGAGACAGCCTATAATTGCGAAATAATAACTTCGAACTTAGAACGTTTGGGGTTCACACGAGACTACTTTTCATGATTTATAACATTCAAAATTAGAATCTAAAACTATGGCGAATAAAATCCAAAGTTGCGGATTTCATGTTACCTCGCCCCCCGCAAAAAGTGGCAGAAATTTTTGTCAGTAGAATTACACGCGTAACCAGTCCACATATAAAGTCAAAGTGTAAAGTCATATTAGTCAAAGATCCGTGCCGACATAAAACTGTGGAGAAGAAGAAAAACAGAATTCATACTAACCGTATTTTATAATTGGGTAACGTATGCCTCTGAGCTACTGCTCTCCTTATGTGTGCGGCGACCAACGAGGCCAGTCTAGGCTTGAGCTGCCTCCCCTGGAATCTTCCACGGACGCGGAGCTCCAGCTTGGGTGGCGACTCGAAAGCGATAGCCCAATGTGTGTAAGGTGTCCGGCGGAACATCACTCGTACGTTACCACTTAAGCTTTCCACTGAAATAGTTTGTTCAATTGTTTGAATTTAAAATTAGCGTTAACTTCAGCTAATAAGGTTTAAAATGACAACAAAACAGAAAAGAAAATATTCGCAATCTACATAGAGTACAAAAGACATCCATTTTGGTCCAAAATGAGAAAGTCCTGTTTGAAAAAAACTATATTCTGTTAGAACTCGTCTGTCTCCGTATTTGTTAGTATGGCCTTTCATTATCCTTGGTTTTATTTAATTTTTAAAGTAATACAACTTACAGTTACAGCTGTCATGCCATAATAATAAATGATTAGACCGAAAAGTTCTGATCTGACGGAATATAGCATTAGTTTTTGTTGGCCGGCACTTTCACAAATGAACCAAAAATGTATGAAACGCGAATGATGTCCTTTCGCTTCATTATAACCAACATAAAAGCTTTTTGCCTTTCTTCGCTGTTGTAATCATTGAAAAACTTTGTAATGACTGTTACCATAATCAATCTAAAGTTTGATTAGACAGGTTGACATGCGAAAGCTTGATCGATCGTTCTTTGAAAATGTTTTTCTTAAAACGAACATTAGGAGTTTTATAAGCAAAGTTGATCACATTTTGTGCCGTGACTTGGCAACGGGTCACCTGAATGCACTGGCAGCATATGAGCCAACGCCTTATGAATATAAATGAAGCAAGAGAATTGTTTGCATCTTCTATAAGATGTAGGTAGCTAAATTAGGCGAAACTGCAAGGAGAGCTTTGCCCACCAAATTATAGAAGAAGTATCGATATGTGAAGAAATCTTGAAATCTTAATAAATAGTTCAATGTGCAGACTTGAACAGAGATATCAGGATTGCTGCAGAACAATATAGGACTGTGACATCATCAACCTATGCAGGGCACAGGCCTACCCTCAGGGCGCAGGCTACCTGTCCAATGCGTATTGGTGGACTTCACATACGTATCAGAATTTTTTCTTCTTCGTCCCGACTTAATATTAGATAGAATCGAGATTTTTGGACTTTTATCTTTTTCTAGAAAGAGATAGAGGGACGAGGCATAACCAGCCAGCGGTCTCATTGTGTGACTATCCGATCCAATCGGTATCAAATCGACATCGTGTTTTTGGCAGTTCTTAGCAATTTTGATGTTTAATATTTTTATTTATTTATTTATATTATTATTCATTTCAGAAAATGTATCTGGTAATCACAGAAACAAAAAAGTACTTAAAATTGCCTAGTGCGAAATAAGACGTTACCGATTTTGTTAACGATATAATCGGAAACTTACAAAATAACCCAGCAGATTTAGTAACATGTTTGGTGTAGATATGTAAAAAACAACTACATAAACGCATGACCGTAATCACTTCCAGGGCGAGTAGAAAATTTTTAGCAAGAAAGAGATTAAATTACATTGATGAACAAAGAGTATTTGAACGTACCTGTAATAGATATGTTAGCAATCTTCCCCAGCAGCATCACAGCATCGACATCTATTCTAAAGTTTCCATCGTAGGCCAGGTCAAACTTAAGGTCTAGAGACCTAAGACGAGCACCATCCTCTTCCAATTCACCGTTCAATAGTCGCAGGTTTGTGATGCTTGGGAACTCTGTGCCCACTTCTAAGGAGCGGAGCTGTAAAGGAAGTTTAAGATAAAATACACTGTACAAGGTGTAAACTTAAATGCGTTACATAATTTTAGGGGTTTTCAGACCATCAAAAATGTTTACCATAGGACCAATATTGCAAACGTCAATAGTTACTCGACCTAAATGTATGGAACAACTGATTTTATTTTCACGATTTCAATGTTAGTCCTTGGGGGAGGCCTATGTCTAGCAGTGGACGTCCATCGGACGATATGATGATCACTGTTAGACCCATAGTAAAATTTTGATATGTAATGTATTTACAGTTACACCCTGTATATGTCTCAATAATTGTACTACAATAGTTTTAATCATTGTAGGCATTTCTATAATGACTTCCCAATCGTATGATGGTTTGACAATATACTGCAGCTGTCGCCCATTCGAGTACAATATTTAAATCGTAGGTACCGTCAACGATTCGTAAATCTTCCTCAAAACCATACGCCCATCGACATTGACATACAAAATGGACACCGGGTTTAGTACAAAATTCACGAAAACAGTGTCCTAGACTAACCTACACAAACCTAAGTACGTGTATAGTAATATAAACATTAAAAATGCTGAAATTCTTTTTCATTTTGCTTGCGTAGTTTTTACCCCATCGCGAGTACCTAGGAATTTGAAAACCATAGGAGGAACCCTGCATTGGGTGGACCGAGGCTGATGATTCAGTTATCATATATTTCAGAGTACCCTACTACCGCTAGAGTACTTAGGTTCTTTTACAATAATAATCTTACCGTTAAAGATTCAAATATCTTCCCCGAGGAAGTCTTGGCGAGTAGCTCAGCTAACTCTACAGCCATGCGCCGACGCAGCCAGCGTGTATCGGCCGTGCTCTGTTGGAAGATGAACTGCAGCATCGCGTTTAACGCGCCCTCTGGTGTACTGCCTGCGCCTCTACTTAGTTCATTTAGTATTTCCTGTGAGAAATAAACGGAAGGGAGATAAGTGGGGGTTTACACCCTGCATGGGTGTAAAATTAAATATGTTACAAATCTTACGGATTCAGACTATGTATTATTGTATACATAACCTTAGCTTTGATTAAACTAAAATAGGAAGATAGGTGACGTTCTTGCATTACATACTCGAAAAATTGATCTATGCTTTTCATGTATCTTACGAGTGAAAAGTAATGCCGTGTGATTTGTTTTTGTTTTTGAATGATTTGTGTAACGAGTAAAAGCACACGAAGGCATTGTGGTAGCTTTACACCGCCTAAAATAAAAAAGTTACTCATCACGCAATGTCGCTCGAATTGCAACTAAAGAAATTAGGCGACGGGGCCTCAATTTATGCGGTCCATACGCTGTAGGCCAGTCACCTATCTTCCTGTTTTAATTTAATCAAAGGTTGTTAGAGTTTCTGGCCGCATCTTCTCTACAGCAACAACACATTCCGACGCGGTGGTAGCTTCAAAAAAAGATTTGATGTTTAATAAGTGTGCTTCCAGCTCCTATATTGAATAAATTATGTTGACTTTGACCATCAAAATGGACAACTTTCTCTACGGAACCAGCATTGAAATCGCGGAAAAAAATCTGCTGTTACATACATTTGGGCCGAGTAGCCGTTGCCGCTTTATATGGAACAACATATTTTTTCAGCGGTATCGATGTTGGCTCTATACAACGTGTTAATGAATAAACGCAAAACTAGAAAGTAGTTTGTTTAGAATCGAGAGCAGAATCGAATTAACTATCAAGGTTTCAACATAGGTTACATTTTTTCAAAATGTTAAATATTTTGTTTGTATAATTTAAAATTTCCTGAACCCGATATCAATCTACCGTACAGGTACACTCACCCTACTTACTACCAAAACAAGATTCTTAAAATGTATCGACGAGCACGCTAGCGCTTTTTTTCATTGCTGAAATAATAACAAATCGTGTTTGCATGAATTTGCATTTTAATTAATAAAATAATGAAATTATTGTTTCAAACCAATTATTTCGCTAAAAATTACTTGGGGTGTATGAGGTTTTGCGCTTATTCATTAACACGTTGTATAGTGAAAGTTTTGAATTTAAAATTAAATATGCTTAGGTAAGTAGTTCAGATCAGTTTATCCCAGAGTACCATATTTGCGAGCAGCAGCCACTAAGGCAAATGTTAACAAAGTGGCGAAGTTTATTTGTACTTAGAAGTTCTACCCTGGTTCTACTCTATTAATTATTTAAAGAGTGTAGTGTAGTACTAAAGTTAACTCCTAATTAAATTGATTATAGAGCTACAATGTTTCAAATACACGCAAAAGATTTTGGTTACTGATAACAAAGTATAATTAAAAGTAATTAAATTTTTTTTCGATTTTGTCTCTAACACAAAAAACATGATTCCGAGGCGTGTATTTTATTGTGGCGTCACGGGCTCACTACCCGTCACAAAGGATAGAGGGTACCTATACCTATTGCTAGTGAAATTTTGATGTTTAGAATATGCTATATTTAGAATATATATCGTACTATCACCACCCTGTATTTTTACCCGACTGCGCCAGAAGGAGGATTATGCGTTTTTATTTTGTATCTTACAGACTCTTATTTATTTATTTGTTTCTAAAATATCACGATCCAAAACATGTTATTATTATCTTTCGATTGGAACTTTAACCTATAAACTTGGTACTCAGAGAAAATTATCGACGGGGTGACATCCAAATGAGTCGACAAATTTTTAGGGGTGGTTCAGACCATTAAAATGAACAACTTTTTCTCAGAAAGCAAAACAGAAATCACAAAAATCTGCTGTTCCAAAATAAACTGTATTGCCTACTCTACTGTACTGAAATGAATGAACAGCAAATTTTTTATTTGTTATTTCAGGTTTGCCCCCATATTAAAAGTTGTTCAGTTTGATGGTCTCAACCACGTCTAAAAAGTTGTCGACACAATGTCACCCTAAAGTAGAAAGAATATGTGGCAACTATAAATGTTAGAAGACTTCTCAAGAATTGTTACAATATAAATCAAATTCTGGTAGATTTAACTAAAATTTGGTAGACTTTAGTCAAAGTCTGCAAATTTTCTTCGTGTAATGCGTGTGCTTGAACCCGGTTGGTATCAAGTCTAAAAAAAAAATAAGGAAAGAAAGTTGTCGTTTACAAAAGGAAGACACCTCTTCCCTGTAAACAACCCTATTTCTTTTATAACATTATCAATCAATAAAGCGTGTCCGTATAGCTAGCGTGCACATAAAAGGGATCTGAATAGCATTAGTGCCTAATTAGTGCCTAGGTGAAATAAATAGTGCCTCTGCGCTTTACGAGATATCGATTTTTTTACCTGGTACGCTAGCGTGACGTCAAGGCAGAGGATACAATTTTCTGTGACAAAAACGGCTTACATTACAGTAACGAATTTACACTTAAAAATAATGCCCTTGGGTATCCAAAATCTCATAAAGATAGGTCTTCAAGGAACGGAGATATGATCTTCAAGAAGTGTGCACACGAATTCACACGATATCATTTTTACAGAAGGCAACGAATCTTTTTAATAAAACGACATCAAATTAAAAATAAATAGTGCCTGTTATATTGATTCATTACGAATTTACATAAAACATTAGTACTGGCAGAGGCAATATTTCAGACACTATTTATTTTATAAAAAGGACGTCGCCTTCTGTGAGAACTATTGTGTATTCGTGTATACGCTAGTGCACCGCCAGCTCCGTGTTCTATTAAAAAGACTTATTTATATTTTTATTCCCTGAAGACCTATCCTCGAGAGATTTTGGTTGCCGTTGGGCACTATTTTTATCTAATAAATAGCTTCTGTAATGCAAGCCGTTTCAGCCACAGAAAAATCGATACCTTGTAAAGTACAGAGGCACTATTTATGTGGCCTAAGCACTAATTAGGCACTAGTCCTATCCTGATCCCTTTTATGTGCACGCTAGCTATACGGATACAGACACAAAATAAAGACAAAATTACGTTTTTATCCTTAAAGCGTAGGGCCGTCTATTTTTAGACTCCCTTAGGTTTATTTTTACACATTATCTGCAGAAAGGCCAGCAAGCCGAGTTTACTAGGCAGTAATGTTTTATAACCGGCACAAAGTCACGTAGCGACACTAGATCTTTTGTCTGGCCTCAAAAATGTAGCTGAGGTTCTTTCTATATTCATAAAAGTTGCTTGTTGTTTGTTATGCTTGGTTGCTTTTTATACTACGTAATTTTTAGCCGTTTTAAATCCAACTGAAAGAGCTTCGCATTTAAAAAGTAATAATTACCTACACCCACCCACCGGCCGGTTTTACCTGGTGGGAAAGATTGGGTCAGGAAGGTCCGTGACACATTTTAGAAAAAAAAAACAGACAGAGAAGAACTACTTTTGAACTGTATTCTATGAATATCATTTTCGTATACGTCGTCATATCTGTGTGACAGACAGTAAATTAAAATCCATAATATAATCCCTATTTGGGCACCCGTGGTCTACTAACGCCCATAAACCCTCCCTGAGCGTAGGTCGCCTTGCTCTGCCTTGCCTTGTGCCCTGCAGTGGGGTGATGATGATGATGATGATAATCTCTATTTCGAAAAACAGAGAATACACCAAAAGGTTATTGCTTTTGGACTTCAGTACAGTTCATTCATCAAGCTATACAAACCGATTAACCAACTTCTTCCACACTGACTATATATGAACTTCTCAAGTCATAAGCAATTCACTACGTCAAGCTTTTCTTTGGACGGCTGAATTTAAAACCATTTCGCGATAAATGTCTCAATAACAATATTTTCTATATCAGAGATTTAAAAATGGAAGGATTACAGATATTTTTAATAAATAACGTCGTTATTCGGTCTGACGACTGACGTCACTCGACTCCTTGGTAGCCTTTACTTATCTATAATCAATGGACTCTTAGTTGTGCGTTAGCACTGCATTGCTGCCAGTGTCAAGTAGTTTATGGGAGTATGTATCCCAATCTCAGGGATTGTTTTTAATCAAGAACAAGAAGAGATTGAGGATCGCGGAGCCTCGTGGCAGGCAAAAACGCGACGCGCGAAGACCACGAGAGACAAGTGGTAGCCTTAAAATCTACTTAAAATAACTGGCCATTAAGAAAATGAATATATTCACAATGTCAGAATTTGACATTTGATTATGCTCTTTCTGTTTCCAGTATAGAGTTCGAAAGAGAAGGCAGGTGATTTTTAATTTTTTTATTTAGCAAAGGTTTTTCTCCATGCAGTTCAAATGATTTTCTCGCGAACACTTTTTACCATTTAGAGATAACAGTTATAAAACGCAAAAAAAACGAAATTAGTTTCTTCAAATGATGTCTTCTATCCGTAAAAAATATAAAATAACCAAAAAAGAAAACTTGACATACCGAATTTTCGATATCACCATTAAAATTTCAACATCACTTTGTTATTCTAGTAGATACAACGTCCCTGGAGTAGGAAAAATCTATATAGTAACTTAGCTAAATACTTTAGTTAATTTCCCAATTGTCTCTAATTCAGTTAACTAACTAAATAGAAGGAACGTTTCTATCAAGGGACCAATCTTCTTATCGTGTGGGCAGCAAGCCCTGGTGTCAGAGTTTTTTCAGACCGACTTACGGCCTCTGACGTTGTTTTTATGTAACGGCTACTACCACCAGAGATAGTAGCCGGGACCAACGGCTTAACGTGCCATCCGCAGCACGGAATCATCTTTCTTTTCAGACAATCAGGTGATTCAGCCTGCAATGTCCTAACCAACTGGGGAAAAACACACAAAGTTACATATCACTAGGGACCAATGGGAAGCTCATTTAGTATTAGAGATTAGAGGAATTTTGGTAACCATCAGCTGCAAGGCTGATTCAGTATTCATAGGGTGTAGAGCATCTCTGTGATGGGGATGGACAAGGTCTGCCTGCATAACACCAGTCGGTTTAGGAGTTACGGCCGTTTAAAGGTCTGGTATGGTTGTTAAAAATGAATATGCAGGTATTATTGTAATATGCACTGTAGCTAGGCGAACAGTACAAAAACTGACATGGTCTGTCAGTCGGTTTAGGAGATACAGCCGTTCAAAGGTCGGTACTTTATACCACATTTTTAAATGTTTATTTATGCCGTTGGGGGTTATTTAATGTTATTTCATAATTTGTAAAGTTACTGAACTGATTTTCATGAAACAAAGCTAAGAACACTCTTGCAAAAATTGGCTTTCTATTTAAAAAACTGAATCGAAATCGGTCCATCCTTTTGGGAGCTATGATGCCACAGACAGGCAGACAAACAAGCAGACAGACAGACAGACTCTGTTTGCGTCAGGGGTTAAAAAACAATTTTGATTGCGGTTGTTTCATAAAATATTTCATTGACTATTTTCTGTGACTGACAACTTTGATGTTTAATTTTAGTGTCACAATTGCTGAATAAACCTCAATGAAATGTAATCAATTGTTTTTCAAGTATACCTCCAACCAACATACCATAAATATTCCAACTTGGTGGAAAAAGGATATTTCATTTCATTTTTCATTTATTTACTTCCATTAACAATATACATTGTGTCGGAATTACACTTAATATTAGGTACATTACAAATTTACGCTTATTGATAAAGCGAGGAATTGAATTATCTCATTTGAAATTAAATTAATCTTTCCAGTTTCAGTTTTAAATTCCTTTCCAGTAACAGTAAATATAGCTACAATAGATAAAATGACTAAAAAGAAACTAAATTATTAAATTACGAATTTCGACATCACATTTAAATATCAAATGTTGATGATGATTTGTGTCCAAAAATAATAACCTACGTATTTCATATTTACCTACGTAATTCATATTTACCTACGTAAAATATCCCATCATTGTTTACTCTTCCAATGATCTTTATTATTTGGCATAATCCCAAATACCTAGTGCGAAGAATGAATATACGAAAATTTTCTCTTCATCTCGCCTTATACTAAGTATACAAACTTTTGATAGGTTTAAAAATACTTAGAACCACCTGTAGCCGTTAAAACTGTTGATTCAAAGTTGAACCTTAAATACCACGAAGGAAAAAAGCAAGGTAAGAAAATAACTTGTTCATATAGGATTAATCCGAATCGAGTAAGAATGATTTTCGTTCAAATTGTCAGCAGAATGTAAAGTGTTTAAATTTTCCTGGAGAGGCTTTAAGGTTCAATGGAAAATACAGGGTCCTTCTAAATATGATGACACTTTTTTAAGATGGGCAGACCGTCAAAATGAACAACTTTCTCTATGGGACCAACATTGTAATCGCGAGAAAAATATCAGATGCTCCATACAAAACTGCAAACCTAGTCGAGCCAAATGTATGGGACAACAGATTTTTTTTCGCGACTTAAATGTTGGTCCCATAGAGAAACTTGTTCAGTTTGACGGTCTGATCATCCCTTTAAAAAAGTGTCCCTGGATACCGGTTGATTTTTTTACCGTTCCGAACCTTTCCATCCTTTTGGGAGCTATGATGCCACAGACAGGCAGACAAACAAGCAGACAGACAGACAGACTCTGTTTGCGTCAGGGGTTAAAAAACAATTTTGATTGCGGTTGTTTCATAAAATATTTCATTGACTATTTTCTGTGACTGACAACTTTGATGTTTAATTTTAGTGTCACAATTGCTGAATAAACCTCAATGAAATGTAATCAATTGTTTTTCAAGTATACCTCCAACCAACATACCATAAATATTCCAACTTGGTGGAAAAAGGATATTTCATTTCATTTTTCATTTATTTACTTCCATTAACAATATACATTGTGTCGGAATTACACTTAATATTAGGTACATTACAAATTTACGCTTATTGATAAAGCGAGGAATTGAATTATCTCATTTGAAATTAAATTAATCTTTCCAGTTTCAGTTTTAAATTCCTTTCCAGTAACAGTAAATATAGCTACAATAGATAAAATGACTAAAAAGAAACTAAATTATTAAATTACGAATTTCGACATCACATTTAAATATCAAATGTTGATGATGATTTGTGTCCAAAAATAATAACCTACGTATTTCATATTTACCTACGTAATTCATATTTACCTACGTAAAATATCCCATCATTGTTTACTCTTCCAATGATCTTTATTATTTGGCATAATCCCAAATACCTAGTGCGAAGAATGAATATACGAAAATTTTCTCTTCATCTCGCCTTATACTAAGTATACAAACTTTTGATAGGTTTAAAAATACTTAGAACCACCTGTAGCCGTTAAAACTGTTGATTCAAAGTTGAACCTTAAATACCACGAAGGAAAAAAGCAAGGTAAGAAAATAACTTGTTCATATAGGATTAATCCGAATCGAGTAAGAATGATTTTCGTTCAAATTGTCAGCAGAATGTAAAGTGTTTAAATTTTCCTGGAGAGGCTTTAAGGTTCAATGGAAAATACAGGGTCCTTCTAAATATGATGACACTTTTTTAAGATGGGCAGACCGTCAAAATGAACAACTTTCTCTATGGGACCAACATTGTAATCGCGAGAAAAATATCAGATGCTCCATACAAAACTGCAAACCTAGTCGAGCCAAATGTATGGGACAACAGATTTTTTTTCGCGACTTAAATGTTGGTCCCATAGAGAAACTTGTTCAGTTTGACGGTCTGATCATCCCTTTAAAAAAGTGTCCCTGGATACCGGTTGATTTTTTTACCGTTCCGAACCTTTCAGATGTGATTCAGACCATCAAACTGAACAACTTTTACTAAGGAACTAAACGTGAATTTGTAAAAAAAAATCGACTGTCTCATGCATTTGAGTCTAGTAGGGATTTATAGTACCTATAGAAAAGCATATTTTTTCTTTGCGATTTCATGTATGGTCCCATAATAAAAGTTGTTCAGTTTGATGGTCTGAACCACTCCTGAATGTTTCGGAACCGTAAAAAAATCTTCCGGTATCGACTGGCGGTGCAGCGACCTTTTGATTTAATGACGATTAATATTCAACGGTTCATCACCTATAGAGCTCGACTTCGCACCGAACTATGTGCTTACTACGTTCTATAAGCTCTACATGCAACAGAAACCGTATAATAAGAACACTAAAGTCGAAAATCACTATACCGCTACTTGGATAGAGTTGACATTCAAACGATGCTTACAGGTGGTATAGTGACAGGCATAGAACACGGTTGCTCCACAGGTTTCTTGTCGAAAGGTCTCAGGAAGTAGAACAGGAGAGCCAGAGGAACCGACAGCGCGGAGACAGCACCAAGCAGCGCTGCTAAGAGCAGCCACGTCCAGTCCGGCATGGTTTGCTGGTGGATAAACAAATCGTATTTTGTGCTGACTATGGTAAAGTGCAATCACATTGACACGTTTAAACTTAATCTACTTAGGTAGAGTAAAAAAGTTACAATACATTTGTGTAGTTAGATATCATAAAGCAGTTAGTCCCGGACTTATCGGTTTTTGACATTTATCGACAAATTTTAGTAACAGAATTATACATTGGGATGAAGAAATAGCAGATAATTTTAGGCAATTTTCGTCAGCCTACTTTCACTGCTGGGAATAGATAGGTTTCAATTTTACTTAACTTTTCCGTTAGGCACTGTGTAAAAAAACAGCAATGTAGTATAGTAGTAAATACATACGAGTATTTAGGTATATACAACGTGTTAATAAATAAGCGCAAAACCTCGTAAACCCCAACTGATTTATAACGAAATAATTACATTGAAAAAATTATTTCATTATTTTCTTAATTAAAATTTAAAGTTATTCGCATTTTATATTTTCTTGCAAGAATGATTTGTTATTATTTCAGCAATAAATGAAAGCGCTAGTGTGCTCATGGATATTTTTAAGAATCTTGTTGGTAGTAAGTAGGGTTAGTGTGCCTGTGCGGTTGACATCGACTTCAGTAAATTTTAAATTATACGAACATATTATTTAATATTTTGAAAAAATGTAACCTATGTTGAACCTTGATAACTCGATTCCACTCTCGGTTCTAAACAAACTATTTTCTAGTTTTGCGTTAATTCATTAACACGTTGTAGATGCTAGATGAAGAGACGTATAAAATCGATGATTTTTCCGATTCACACATTTCTTTATCCAGTACTGTTCGCGTTCCAGATCCGTAGCTGCCAATTAAAGGTAAAAACCTATATTCAAACGAACCACTTTTGCTTTTCAAGAAACAATCATAAAATGCTTTTAAGGATTTCCTAATTGGATCATACACTTCTTGTCTTAGAAAACAGAAATGTTATTCTTATGTTACCTCATCTTCTTAAAATGTATCTAAATATTTCCCGACCTTTTCCGTGCCCTCGACCTCCGTTGAGGTAAAACAAAATTCATGTTTACATTACATTTCTTCTCCGTTGCTATGAAAATATTCTACAGCATAACAAACAATGTAACTAGGACAAAAATGAATGTGAAGTTCTAACTTTTGTCTCTTAGCATTGAGCGAAAGTAATGAAAGGGACAACGAGATACGAGAGAGCCTCAAAATAATGAAAAGATCTTGTTGACGTTACAATTTCATATTTTGGAGAGAAGCTACTGGAATTTAGTGTACTTTAAAATAATGCTTCTACAAAAGGTACGTAAAGTAAAACGTGCAATCAAGAGATAGATTACAAGAACAAAGCGTTTAATGATAGTTAATTATACAGGGTGTAAGGAACAGCCCTCCGCACACTGAAACGGTGAACTCAGACCATCAAACTGAACAACATTCACTATGGAGCCTACCTCCGGAAACGCGAAAAAAATCAGCTGTCCCATACAAAACTGTTGTACCTACCCGACTCAAATGTATGGACCAGCAGATTTTTTTTCGCGTTTCCTAAGGTAGACTCCATAGTGAAAGTTTGATGGTCTGAGTTCACCGTTTCAGTTTGCGGAGGGCTGTCCCTTACACCCCGTATTTGCTCAAACATAGTTCGTATAGCTGAATTATGATTATAGAGCTTGTTTTTCTCTTTTCAGTTAATAATTTTTTTGCAGTCTGTTTTTTTGTTTTTCTTAATAATTTATTAATAAAATCTCTTTCAAAATATTTACACTGTAAAAACAAGCGTGTGATGTAAATTTATACACAGTACACACGAGTAAATATTTTTCCGCGAAATCTGTGGCATTTTGTTTGCAGGGGTGTAGCAAATATAGCATACAAAAAAAATGTTTTCAGGGCTTTCAGAATAATCTAAAATAATCGTCTCACAGAATTGTTTTAATATTTTACACTTTACAGATTATGTTTTGATCTTTTCGTTTGATTCCTATTTTGTTATTTGCTTAGTAGTGCCTGTAAATAAGGTCTACTTTACGATTTTATGTCTTGTTTGTTCTATCTGATACTTACCTACCTAAACTCTTGTTTTAAACATTCCAAGGAATCATTCAATTTGTTCATTAATTTTATACCCCACTATATTTTGCCCGCAACTTCATCTACACCAACTCCCGTGATAGTAGCTAAAATATATACTAGTTTTTAAGTCTAATAATAAGCTTTTAAACACAAAGAGATTCATCAGAATCGGTCCAGTAGTTCTTGCGTGACTCTTGAACAAACAGATCAAAATCCAAAAATCGGTGATTCGGAGTGAGGGACACCCTAAATACTATATCGTATCTTTTTTCTATAAAATCGTCAATGTGCAGACACATTTATGTTTTACAATAGTGTAGATTGAATTTATATGGACCGTAATATTATGTCGGCCTTCAAGCAGAACCAGTTTTTGTTAAATCTAATGAAGACCTTATTTTCGATTCTACTATATTGGTTTTAAGAACGAATTCTCAAAAACATTAGTTAATTTAAGTCAAAATCCCTATTAAAGTTTTATGTCTTTCTTTTGCAAAGGAGTGGCTATATCTATGGGCTGAAGAAAGAGGTCTTAGTAAAGATTTTGGTAGTTGAAAAATTCTATCATCATAACTAGTTTTCAAGGCAAGTGTGGTGTTAACTAAACATGTAAGAAATAGAATAAAATAGTGCGATCGACATTATAATATTCAATAATGTGCAAAAATAAAATGCTGCTTTATACAAAATGAAAACAAAAGCGAAGGTAATCATGCTTTCGTTACGGCGCACGCAAAACACTCACCTGCTAGATTTACCTAAAAACAACGATATATTTCCTAAGTATAATCGATATACACTAAACAACAATTGACATGAAACCTTAACTGCTCTAAAATATAATCGTTTATCGTATGTTTAGTTTATCAATCCGCTTATAGTAAAACTACAAATGGAATACATTTTGAAGCGCCTGCCGGATCACCGGCGGCGTCCGAACTCCTTTACATAACTGACACCATAGCTGTGAAATTATTATTTTGATAAACCTCTAAATCGAGGAGAGCATGCGCGGAACCCCGCCAATTGGATCAAAGTTCATGCTTCGCTATCGAAAGGTCCCAAATTGATAGCTATCGATGCAGCAACAGCTGTCTTTTGTTTTTGGATAATTTATTCTCAAATCGTTAGCGATTATTGGCGATTAATTACTCATTTAAAATTATTCTATATCTCATATTTCTTATATTTATTTTTCCATTGATGTTCTACAGGTGTACCCTAATGATTAAGAGTAAGCAATAAATAAGCAAGACATATGAATTTGGAAATTCTCACGGACGTACACGACGCGTGCGCGTAGGGACGATCGATAGCCGCCATATTTCTTTCTATTAGGTAAAATAAGTAAAGTTGACCACTTTATTGGAGCACGGTGAGATTGCAACTTCCTACATTGTGATAACGTCCAAAATGCAATGGGAAACGTTCGTTCATTCATGAGCAAATTGTTTACCTCTTAGATAAATGTCAATAAAGTTCAAATTGTTTTTGCCCTTTCATAAAAGTTGTTGGTATTATGCGATGAGTTTATAGGGTTTGTTTGTTGTGTTTGAAGAGGAAAATGCACCTAATGGACGATTATTTGGATATGATCACTGTCAATACTTCTTTTAAGAAATTATTATGGAACCTGTATACAACGTGTTAATGAATAACCGCAATACCTCATACACCCCAACTAACTGACTTATAACAAAATAATTAGAGTAAAGCAATAATTTTATTATTTTAATTGTTAAAATTTAAAGTTATTTGCATTTTAAGTTTTGAGTCAAAAATTATTTGTTATTATTTCAGCAACGAATGGAAGCGCTAACGTGCTCATGGATACATTTTAAGAATCATGTTTTGGCAGAAAGTAGGGTGAGAGTGCCCGAGCGGTGGGTTGAGATCGAGTTCAGAAATTTTAAATTTTACTAACAAATTATTTGATATTTTGAAAAAAATTACCTATGTTGAAACCAAGATAATTCGATTCTGCTCTGCTCTCGATTCTAAACAAACTACTTTCTGGTTTTGCGTTAATTCATTAACACGTTGCATAATAGGGCCCTTCTTAATATGCTGACACTTTTTTAAAGTGATGATCAGACCGTCAAACTGCACAGCTTTCTCTATGGTACCAAAATCGAATCAGCTGTTCCATACAAAAATGGAAAACTACTCGAGCCAAAGGTTTTTTGTTGGCGGTTTCGATGTTGGTCACATAAAGAAAGTTGTTCAGTTTTATGGTCTGATCATCCCCTTAAAAAGTGTCAGCATATTAAAAAGGACCCTGTATATACTATAAGGCATGTAGAATAGAGGCCTTAAAATTATCAACATCCTTAATTAAGCCGTGGCGGTCCAGTGGCGAGTAACCTTGCCTGCCGTGCAGGAGGCGATGATTCGATCCCCGTCCAGGCCTACCAATGAGTTTTTCGGAATTCATGTACGATTTGTAACACCACTGGCTTATCGGTGACGGAAAACATCGTTAGGAAACCTGCGTGCTTCAATTTCGAGGCATGTGCCCACTATATTGTATCCACTGTGCATTACAAGTGGCGACGGGTTCATTCCCCGTCACACTCGACAGAGTTTCGGTACTAGTGAAACGTGGTTGTTCTGAGGTTTCAGAATATCTCTGACTACACCCTCGGGGAATATAGTCGTAAGCATATGCTTATGCCTATAGTCCACATCTCCTGCCCGACCAGACAACCCAGGACTAATTGTCTTGGCGCCGCATAATTAGAAGAGCCGACCCTGCATAAAGCGGGAAAGTTGCGAAGAAGAAGATAGTCCACATCTCATTGTACATTATCTGATGAATGAATGAATGTATGGTTTTGAATTGTGTGAAAAATGTGTAAGAAAGGAGTTAGCACTGAAATGTCGACTAATAGTCATGAATGGAAGCTGACATATTCCACCGACCGGAAATAAAGGGTTCCAAAATTATATTAACCGTTTTCGTACAGTTAAAATTCAGGTGATGAAATGTCGAAAGTAAGATTATGTTCAAAACGACCATATAGTTGTTCTAAGACAAATTAACACCATTACCACAGAATGAGAAAGAGATTTTGATTTCATCCCTTCTCAGTGGCACGGGTGGTGGAAAGGTAGTCTCTTCTTATTAGTTAGTAGCGAGCTCGTTTGTGTGTAGTGCCCAGAGTGTGCCATTATTACCTTACATCCTTTTCAATAAGTAAAAAAGAAAAAGTATTTTAATAATCTACTATGATTCATTAAAGTAACCTGAGTAGGACTAAAAATGTATTCTCTCCATTCTATACACAAAGAATAAGAGAATTCAAGGTGTCTTATATCTAATTACTTGAAAGATTTAACTCCATTAATTATTGAGATAGTCTTTAATCCGAATGAGATCTCCGAGTAATTCAGTGAAACGAGGTCTTAACAATTCGTTAATCTCATCTACAATTAAATTTAGTCCCCATTTCGAGTCAGGTACGTGGCTGAGTATCTTCCTACAGTCAGCAACATTATTATGAATATGTCTATTTATATTATACCTACTCTATTTTGCAATTTGTCAAAGTTTGATCAACAATTAAGTGTTTTAATTTTCTGAAAATTTTGAGAAAAACTAGAACTTAGAAATCACTTTTAGTCATAAGGCCTTTTGTACCCTTGGTCATGGTCGCATTATTACATAACGAACCATGCTTGCAGTAGCCCACCCAACAATAATAATTTGTACCCTTGTAGATCCTATTTAAATTGGTATTTTTCATGTATATTTTGTATGGTATATGTTTTGTGTGCAAATAAAGAGTAACTGAGTATTTATAAAATGCAACTGACAAAACGGGTATTTAAAAAAAATATCGAACTTGATGGAGTAAATAAAAGTATTTGGACTGAAACTTGTTACGCAGAGCAAGAGAAGTCGTAAAACTATAATTTTCGTTCATTGACTTAGAATACTATGGACGCCAGGTCTAGTACAAAATTCTCGAAAAGTGTCCGAGTCTAAACTACACAAACCTAAGTACGTGTAGTAATATAAACCAACTAAAAACATTGAAAATGCTGAAATTCTTTTCCGTCCCGTTCCGTCTCTGACTACCCCCTCGGGGAATATAGTCGTGAGCATATGCTATGCTATGCTAAATAAAGATTGAAATATTAGTTAAGGGAATCGAACCCGCAACCTGCACATACCGGGGCTTGCTTTC
This sequence comes from Agonopterix alstromeriana, assembly GCA_963924505.1. Classification (NCBI taxonomy): domain Eukaryota; kingdom Metazoa; phylum Arthropoda; class Insecta; order Lepidoptera; family Depressariidae; genus Agonopterix; species Agonopterix alstromeriana. The sequence goes on along the minus strand of OZ004665.1, from coordinate 5,114,240 downwards.
ATCCAATTACACGCACATTTAAAACACGCACAAAAACAGACCCCCTACATACAAAATACAGACATATACTACACACATGCATACATAATTCTGTTATTTACACAGTTATTTATAAATCTAACAACTTTATCAACATAAAATGTATTTTATAGTGGGTAATTTAATTAATTAACTGTAGTTAGTACTGTCAGCTACAGGGAGCTGACAGTACTAACCTATGACCAAATTTTTTTGTCACATTTCTCAGGGTTATAGCTGATGTCAATAGCACAGGCAGGTTGTACCTGCCTTTTAATGATGTCAGCTGTATCTAACAATATTATGATCCATAAGCATAGTCTACCAATAGTACCTAAATAGTCAATAGTACCTAATTCATAATGTAAAATGGTTTTTCTTATGTGAATTTAAATAAATATTATTATTATAATTAAAGACAGCACAACATGGCTTTAACAATTGTGTTAATAACCAATAATAACATTTGGAGATCACTATACCTTATAAGGCTCGGCGCAGACAAACCACAGGTGGCTGTGATCACTGCTGATGCGAGTGGCGGGCACCTGCCACACGTATGCGGCTAGTACCTACAAAATGTATGAAAAAGGGTGAGCCTGTTTGTCGCTGGCTACTGGCGGCTGTGACCGTGGCTGGTGGCTCGTATTCGCGGAGCCTTACTTAAAAAATAAACGCGTTTATAAGAAGGCATAAATAGTAACCGCGTAACTCTTAAAGAGCGTAAGTACACTATACAGGGTGTTAGGGTAAACAGTAGCATTACTTTAAAGGGTGATTGTACCCATGATACTGAACAACTTTCTCTAAGAAACTTATAGGAAATTCCCCAAAAAAAAGGATTTTCCATACTAAATGCAATCAGCTAATCGAACGTTTGTATGAAAAGTCGTTAATTAGCGAATTTCCTTAGGGAAAGTTGTTCAGTATCATGGGTACAATCACCCTTTAAAGTAATGCAACTGTTTACCCTAACACCCTGTACATAACGTTACTCTGCTAGAATTTAGTCTAACTAAAAAAAAAGTGAGTGTTTGTTATACAAAAATATTTTGTTTTACCTATACCTCCATTCAAAACAGCAACGAAATTTTAAGGCTATTTTGAATTACAGAAGCAGAGATTTGAAACACTTCCTCTCACTTATTCTTAGAACAGCTTTAGTACGTCCAAGATATGTCGGATAGTATATGTATCCAATAAATTAATTACATTTGGTAATCAGAATTGGCCATAAAGCGAAATAGGAATCGGAAAATCTCGTCGTCCTTATTTGGAATGAAGTATAGTTACCCGTCACAGTCGCACTGTAATTTGTTCCATGACAGATAATCTTCTGCTTGCATAAGTTGCTGCGCTCGTTTATTTCACTAGTATAATATGTATACATGTATGTACTGTAATGTATGTATGTGCAGATAGAATAGATATATGAGATCTAAACTAGGTCACTAGATTAGGAATTGCCCAGTTGCAAATGGATAGGAAATCATATTTTCCGGCCAGTGCCTCTTGAGGCGACATAGGATCCTATCAAATATTGAATCGTCATGCGCGCCTTAGGCTTCTTTGACATTTCTCTACTAGAAAAATTTCAGAAAACAGAGAAGCACTACGGTTGTCGAATGTCAAAATGTTGTACGAAATGTAAGCAAGGTCAGAGGCATATCGAGGGGGCTTGAAAATACTTCAAAAACTGAACTGAGCCTGCACAAAGCGATATACAGAACACGATTCAATAAGCTTTATAGGGATCTCAATCTTATTCATAAGACCTATGGCCCTTCATTGGACGTATGCGTGGCTGATGATAGTTGTGATATCTGATATGATGATATCTACCAAATAAAATAACTTAAAATAAGTTTGGTGTTAATTGTTGTGTTGTTGACAAAAAAACAGTTTCTTTCAGTTTCAAGATTCAAACCACCCCTGAAACTCAATTAACTTTTCAGTTACAGAACTCTCATATTTGGCCTCATACTTATACTATTACTAGAGTTTACCCGCGACTAAAGTCAGATCATAAGCTATAAAACAAAAAAAAGATTCATCAAAATCAGTTCAGTCGTTTTTGCGCTTTGACTATTTATGTGTGGACTGGTTACGCGTGTAATTCTACTAACAAACATTTCTGCCACAACAGGTAACATGAAATTTGCATCTTTGGATTTTATTCCCTATAACTTTAGATTCTAATTTTGAATGTTATAAATCATGAAAAGTAGTCTCGTGTGAACCCCAAACGTTCTAAGTTCGAAATTATTATTTCGCAATTATAGGCTGTCTCGTTTAGTGATAAGGTGTAAAATTGAATGTAAATGCACAAGATCAATTGTGCTTATACCGTGGCAGAGGGGTAATGCTACCGCAAGGCTAGTCCTTATAATAATTAGTCAAAGTTTTTGCGTGATGCTGTTACAAACAAACAAACAGACAGACAAAAATTCTAAAAAAAAATGATTTGGAGTCAGGGTTACCTAAAATACCATATCGTAACTTTTTTTTTTGTTAATCTTCTTCAAACACTTCTGTTAAAGTTTTATAATAGTTAAGATATGTTCAAATAATTCGGAGTCCTCTGCTCAAAACCATTAGAACACATGTTGGTCATGAATATTATATGTGTGCTATACCTACTTTTCTTAAGAATTTCCGGTGGCTTATCCCTGTCATACCTTTTTCAATTTTACTTTATTTTAGCATCGAATTCGTATTTATTTGCCATCAATATTTTACGGCTTAATACCTACGTATGTCGAGCGAGAGTGGACGAACGACTTTATACTTTATTTACTGCTTCGATTAAAGATTAAAATATAAAAGCTTTTACGTAAATTTTATTCCACATGTAAACCGCTAGATAGGTATACACAGCGTGTAACATAACACTCTAGTAATATTATAATACAACGTGTTAATGAATTAACGCAAAACTAGAAAGTAATTTGTTTAGAATCGAGAGCAGGATCGAATTATCATGGTTTCAAGATAGGTAATTTTTTTCAAAATATTAAAAAATTTGTTTGAAAAATTTAAAATTTACTGAATTTGATCTCAACCTACCGCAGGGGCTCACACTACTTACTACCAAAACAAGATTCTTAATATGTATCTATGAGCACGTTAGCGCTTTCATTCATTGCTGAAATGATAATAAATCTTTTTTGCCTGAAAACTTAAAATGCGAATAACTTTAAATTTTAACTATCAAAATAATGAAATTAGTGTTTCAATCTAATTATTTTGTTGTGAATCAGTTGGGGTGTATGAGGTTTTGCGCTTATTCATTAACACGTTGTATAAAGGTGTGATTTTGACCATCAAACTGAACAACTTTCACTAAGAAGCCAACATCGAGAAAAATAAAAATAAATTAGTGGTTTCATACAAAACTGTAGTACCGACTCGACTCAAATGTATGAGAAAGCCGTTTTTTATAAATTGTTTCGACGTTGTCTCCATAGTGAAAGTTGTTCAGTTGGATGGTTAAAACTATTCCTTTAAATATTACTACGGTCCTTTGTTACTACCTGACTTACCTGTAGACGATAAGTGAGGTGTAATTCATTTCATTTCATCATAAACATAAGGCAGACTTAGAAGAAGGTGAAAAATAGACGGCTTCCTGAAGAAATGGCCTAACGAAGCTCAAAACCGGGACGCATGGAGAGAACGGAAGGAGGACTTTGCCCAACAATGGGACAGCGAAGGCTGATATAATAATAATAATAAACATAATACAGAGTAAATATTAGGGTAAACAGTTGCATTACTTTAAGGGGTGTTTTTACCCATTATACTGATCAACTTTCCCTAAAAAAAGGAAATTCTAAAAAAAATGTGCTCTTTCAATACTAAATGCAATCAGCTGATCAAAAGTTTGCATAAAAAGTCGAAAAAAAAAATTGCGAATTTACTATAGGCTTCTTAGGGAAAATAGTTCAGTATCATGGATATTATTACCCCTTAAAGTAATGCAACTGTTTACCCTAACACTCTGTATAAGCAATGACTAGAAAGAGCTTTCTTCCAAAGCGAAGTATACAGGGAGAAAAACACGATAATTCTTTAAATGTCCACGAAGCTAGACGTGTCCCGTTTAGAAAAATAAGACTAATTCGCTCGTTTATAATCCAAGTAGTCGGAAAAAGAGCAATAACATACATTACGTAGGCGGAAAGGTCGCCGCAAAAAGCAGAAAATTTAAATTACTTAGCAATTTCACGGAACACCATTAGGGCTGCGAACGCAATTAGCGAATAACAAAATAAGTAACCTGTTGTTATCCTGCCTTAATTATTTTCCTTTATAGTTACCGGCATACAAATATATGGGTTGGTTATAAAAGAGCGGTGATTAGTCAGTGATTTACAGGCTCGATGGCTCAGTCGGTAGTGAACCTGCCTGCTGTGCCAAGGGTTGCGGGTTTAAATCCCGTAAGGGGCAAATATTTGTATGGTAAATATAAATCATAGTACCTAAGTCTTGTTTTTGTATCTATAGGTATATGTAATTATATATTATCCAGTCATCAAAATAAAAGTCTAAGAAGGGGGTATACTCGTATTCTCTAGTCTTCCGCGCCGCCGCCGCGCCGTGGGGTGGAGCCCCGAAGGGATTATAGCTGTGAACTTTCGTACAGTACGACCAGGAAATAATTCCGCTCGTCAATCTTCGTTCGCGACGGTATCGAAACCGTTTTATAATAAATATAATCAACCTTATGGCTACTAGGTCAAAGAGGAAAATTGATTGTCGTGCAATCCAATGACAGATTAAAGATGGCGTCGGTAATGCGTCAGACGCGTGTCTATTGTGTGGTACAGTCATCCACATACGTCAAAAGTAAATATAGGGTCCTTCTTAATACTGACACTTTTTTAAGGGGATGATCAGACCGTCAAAATCGTCGAAATCGCGAAAAAAAATCTGCTGTTCCATACAAAAATGGAAACCTCCTGGAGCCGAATGTTATGGGATAGCAGATTTTTTTTCGCGATTCCGTTTTTGATAGGATGGAATGATACCATAGAGAAAGTTGTTCGGTTTGATAGTCTGATCATTCCCTTAAAAAAGTGTCAGCATATTAAGAAGGACCCTGTTTACGACTTTACTAAGCTAGAGTTAACTTAAATTTAATTAAAGGTATATCGAATAAAATACTTCAGATAAATATTAATCAACATTTATTAAACTCGCTTTCGTTATTTATACATATTCGATAATTATGATTTTTGATTATGACACAATTTTACTTCTACATTACACATTACTTAAATAATCTCACTTACAACTGTATATCAACATACTACAATAATATTGTATAAATAAATATGTATATTTAATCAGTTTTAAACTACATAATAAATGTATTTATGCGTCAGAGAGAGCAGCTACACCAGGCAGTACTTTTCCTGAAATTGTTACATTAAATATAAATAGGTATACATTAATATAGGTTACTAAAACAATATTAGTTCCAAAGTTTATCATATATATTAAGACAACATTCGTGCGAGCACGCTGCATACAAACGAGGTTTGATCCTATTTTCAAATGATTTTTGTCAGATTTAAGTTAAGATTTTTAGGGTCCTTCTTAATATGCTGACACTTTTTAAGGGGATGATCAGGGCTGCAATCGCGGTATATATTCGGTGATTGAACCGTGACTGGACTACGTACGAACCATAACTTTTGACACATTTGGTATTGCGCTAATCGCGGTACAGCTCATGACAGTCGTTAAAGGCTGTCAGTTACATAGAGTATAGCGCGATGCAGAATTCAGCACAGTTGAATAGTAAATGGATTGCAATGTGATTAGAACTGAAATTGGATAAGAATAGAAGTTCGATGTTTTAAATTAGCGCAATCGGTCTCCTGACCATCAAACTGAAAAACTTTCTCTATATCACCAACATCGAAATCGCGAAAAAAAAATCAGCTGTACCATACATTTGGCTCGAGTAGGTTTGCAGTTTTGTATGGAGCAGCGATTTTGATGTTGGTGCCATAGAGAAAGTTGATCAGTTTGACGGTCTAATTATCCCCTTATAAAGTGTCAGCATGTTAAGAAGGACCCTGTATAGTTTCAATGTTAGGAATAACTTAAGATTTGTATGGAAATCCTTGTATGGACGTCAAAATATAAATTGTCTAAATAAAGGGTTTAAATTCTCATTAAGTCATTCGTAGAAATCCTTTAGCCAATGTAACTCTGAAATTAATCCTGAAGTAAGGATGTTTAACCGCCAAAGTGTCTAAATTATAAATAACAAAATCAGATAAAAGGCTTACCCTCGAGGAGCTCAAGAGAAGCACCGCCGCCGGTCGACACGTGGGAGACTTTGTCTTCGGTTCCCCACTTGGCGCAGCATGTTGCCGTGTCTCCACCACCTTTGATAAAAAGGTCAGAGTATCAACTTAGAAATTAGTTTTTAGGGTTCCCTTCCCAAAGGGTGAGAACAGGGCTGTCTTCTTTCTAATTCTAGAGTTAATCTTGATTGCAATACCATGTGATTTTTGAATGTTGTTGCATATGCTCACAACTTTATTCCCCAATGGGGTAGTCAGAGATATTCTGAAACCTCAGAACATCCACGTTTCACCAGTAGTACCGAAACTCTGCCCAGTGTGACGGGGGGGACAGCCCGTCCCCACTTGTAATGGACAGTGGGTACAATACATGCCTCGAAATTGAAGCATGCAGGTTTCCTCACGATGTTTTCCTTCACCGAAAAGCCAGTGGTGTTACAAATCGTACATAAATTCCGAAAAACTCATTGGTTCAGTCGGTCTGGGCGGGGATCGAACCATCACCTCCTGCACGGCAGGCAAGGTTACTCGCCACTGGACCACCACGGCTTGTATACGTTGAATGTTGAATGTTGTGTATACGTTTAATTGGCCTATGTATTAGCGACTAGATTTATATGTAAATTTTATTTGAAATGCGAAATACGTTATGCTGTTGGTGTACCTATTTAATAAATAAATAATAAATAAACAGGACCCAATTCATAAGCCTACGCTTTCCGCTCGTCCGTCTATCTGTCTGTATGTCCTACCTATTTAGGGCTGTAACTTTTGAACCGTATTAGCTAGACAGTTGACATTTTCACAGAATGTGCGTTATTATGGCGGATTTGTTAACAAATGTAAAAAAGTTAAAAATTAAGAGTCCTCATACAAGAAACTAGTTTTTAACAACGTTTTTCTTCTCACTCTATTGCAAAAACGGTTATACATACAATCGTCAAACTTGGTGTGATTAAAGAGCAAATTCTACAGTAAAACAACAAATAATAAAAACCGGCCAAGTGTGAGTCGCTCTCGTGCTAAATTTCCCGGAGAAAACAAAACGTTTTTGGAAGTTAATATGTTGCGTGGTTGTCTGGCGGAACTCCCGAGTAGCCCGACTCGCACTTGACCGGTTTTATTTAGAAATACTTATTTACGAATGCCGCTAGAGTCACGGGGACCATAGAGCCGGGGTTGCGTGGGGCCTAATCCTTTAGTTAGTCTTTATTTTGAAGAAGCGTAAAAGGTAACTCATCCAATATCTCTCTGTTAAGGGGAGACCAGTGCCCAGCAGTGGGACAAAAGACTAGAAAAAAAAGGGGAATCGGTGCCGGTTGCAGCTGATTGCCATGTATCTTATTGTTAAAAAATGTTTATATATACTATCTTCACAGTTGTACGATTGCCGAATTACAGTAGGGACAATTTAAAAAGCCACATTTGACATCTATTGATACTTCATCAATCATAACCTTGTAACGGCGGGCATAGAATAATATATTAATTTTTTTCGAAGTTAGAACTGTACAATTGCTTTACTTATTTTTATTACGATTACATATTTATTGTAATAATGACCCAAGAAGGTAATTTTACGATTTACTTTCACTAATAAACCATTCTAAACATAATAAACAATTTCTGTTCCAAAGAACTGAACGTCGTTACAATGTTGCGTCTGTGAACCCTTTTTCTTTTTAACACTAGGGATGTAACCCAAAAAAATCGATGTAAAACGTAGTTCCAACAAATCGCGATATTCACATATAATTCGATTCACGTATGTTTGAAATCCGTATCGATTCATTCGCTTTAATCGATGTTTTTAAGCAGGTCACCTCACTATGAAGCTTAAACTGACAGATGTCAAATGTGGCTTATTTTTTCCCGATTGTCCCGACTTTAGTCGAAATACAAAGGTATTATAAATAAGAAGCACTCGTTGGCGTAGGGGAGCTTCGGTATTGGAATCGAACACCGATGTTAAGCAACGTCAGGTCCGGTCAGTCTTTGGATGGGTGACCGTTTAGTGGTATTTCATCTCGAGCGTTTACGTGCTTCGGAAGGTACGTTAAGCAGTTGGTCTCGTATAGTTCCGTCAGATAGCGTTGTAACTATTCGTTAAGCCAGGTCTGAGGCCTATTAAAAAAAATTGAAAAAACTCAGACAATTCTCGACGGCTTGAAAATTCTCTGACAGCAAGACCACTAATTTGCCTCCACCAACACGCACTGGGCCCTGGTGGTGGAGTATGGCCCCACTCCCTCTCACCTCTCGCCTTTGCCCTGCAGTGGGATTCTACAGGGTTAACTTACTTTTTTTTACAAAGGTCTTATTGCTTCAACTTACCAATTATGGTGATGGTTCCATTGGCGGTGGCTTTCACAACGCCGTCCATCAGAGCACGGGTACCACCGGCGAACTTCTCGAATTCAAACACGCCAGCAGGTCTGTTTGACAATAATATATAATACTAGAGTTAACCCGCGACATCGTCCGCACAAATTATATAAGGCCTAACAAAATTAGCTGAAACTATTTTAAGGAGATGATCAGATCATCAAACTGAACAACTTTCTCTATGGGACCAATATTGAAAACATGAAAAAAAAACTGTGGTCCCATACATTTACGTCCAGTAGGTTTGTATGGAACAGCAGTTTTTTTTTCGCGAATTATATATTAGTCCGATAGAGAAAGTTGTTCAGTTTGATGGTCTGATCATCCCCTTAAAATAGTTTCAGCTAATTTTGTTAGACCTTATATACCAGATTTTAAGTCAGATCATAATTTCTGTTTTTCGTTTACTGTTATTTGTCTTCATGTCAAATTTAGATTCAATAGGTGCAAAAATGAGCGAGTTATTGAGGCGGGGCATACAGACAGACAGACAGAATGGACGAAAGTATAAGGATTGTTTGACTACGGAACCCTAAATAGGTCGATTTTTAGTCAAGGACAAGGACACCTAAAAACCATATCGTCATTTTTGACGTTAGTTTATGTTAAAATGTTGACAAGACGTGACGTGATGACGTAATAGAAGTAAAAATGACAATAAGAAATTACGCATATGCTCACGACTACATTCCCCAAGGGGGTTAGTTAGAGATATTCTAAATGCACCATATTTCAGAGCCCAACCTCTTTCCAGAGTGACAGGTAGTGAGCCCGTCGCCACTTCCACACTACACGTCTCGAAATGGAAGCATGGGAGTTTCTTGGCAATAGTTTCATGTACCAAAAAGCCAGTGGTGTCACAAATAGTAAATACATTCCTAAAATTCATTGGTAGACGTCTATCAGGGATCGAACCCCGACCCCTCCTGCACTGAGTTCGAGGCTGCTTGCCACTAGATCGTCATGACTTTTTAAACAAAACATAACGGTTTTTTACATTGAAAACTAATTACGTTATAACGTCAACAGATGGCGCCACATGGAGAATAAATCGCGCTATCGGTTAGTTTGTCAGCAAATGATATGAATTATCATCTTCACTATTTTTGACATTGTCAATCGTAGATCTTAAGAAACAAGATTTATCCCGAAAGGGTGTTGGTTGGGCAATTGTCTGGCCATCACCTACAGAATAAAGAAATAAACATTTAAAAGAGAATATACACTACAGCATAAGCATATGTTCACGACTATATTCCCCGAGGGGGGTAGTCAGAGAAACTCTGAAACCACAGTACATCCACGTTTCGCTAGTACCGAAAACCTGTCCAGTAATAGAAAATATTATACCTATATATTATCATAGTCAGATAACTGAGGAAGTTAGCTCCAGCAAAAAACATTTTTTGAGGGTATTGATTTGATTAGGTATACCACGAAAAGTAATAGGGTATTTGACAGCATGTAAAATATAGGATCTATTGATGGCATCCATATTGAATATGAATTTTGGAAACCAACTAGTTAATCAGTAAACAAAATACTGGATATTTTAGAGAAAAATAGAGAAAATCGACAAAGAAAATATTTTCTTATCTACTTTAGTCACGTGATCGTCAACGACTGATTGGCCGCTTGTAAATAGTTATGTGTAGAGTGTGGTGTCGTACAAAGTTGACGACGTGACGTCACCTACTTGTTGCCACGTATATTGTCAGGAAAAGCGTTTTCGCGGGATATTTAAATAAATTTTTTTGTTTTCGTTTTTTCTTTTAGACATCAGTGATTAACGTAGAACTGTTTTTAAAAACCTGTCAAATACGCTAAACATTCTAAACAATAGTTTCGGAGCGCTACAACCTTGTATGTATGTGATGTATCACCAGTTTTTACAATTCGAAATTTATTTGATACTTTTATCCATATTGAAGTGGCCCATTTCGAATGACTCACCCATTCCAAACGATGACTTTGGCCCTAGCAATAGGATCAGCAAATAACTCCCTCGATTTGGGTCCAACATCGAGTCCCATCCAACCTTCAGGGATGCCTGTCTCCACATCAGCGACGCCGACCTAGAACAAATAATATGATATACTTAGTTTTATGGACCCGGGCTAGATTAGTATCAGGAACGGGCTAGAATAGGGGTATACCATCACTATTTCTGCTACAGGACGCAAAAAAGAGACACTGATATAATACGGTCACCAGTGGCGGATTTACAAATTTTCAAGGTATAGGCTGAATAGTTTTTGCCGCCCTTGCCTCTACAATTGTCATATCATACATTATTTTTACAATGCAACAATTTCGTTGAAATTGCACGTAAAATAATTTTTCGGTATATTTTTGACCTAATCGAAGCTCAATCATGTATGGGCGCCGCCAAAAATTATATACAAACCATCCAGTTCGTAGCCTCCAACCAGTAGTAGGACTAGCATGTATGGGTTGTTAGTGGGAAGAGGGGAATATATTTTCTACAATTTCGCATAAAAAGTGTGGAGGCGAGAGGCCGATTACTGGTTGAGGGGCGGCGAACTAGCTGCTTTACTCTAGAATATGGAACTTTGCTACTCTCGGAATGTGCAATGACAAGTGAGAGAGAAAAGTCATCGGCAAAATTTGTTGCAGACTTCTAACTGTAAGACATCAGAAAACCGTAATGGAAAAATCTTTTTGATATCTATGAGGTAAAAAAAAAAAAATTTGGTCCCCAAATTTGCCGCCCCCAAAATCTGCCGCCCTAGGCTCGAGCCTACTCAGCCTGTTGGTAAATCCGCCACTGACGGTCACAGGTATCTAACACAAACCTCACACGTGTGCAAGTACGTGCGCAAGCTCGTAAGAACGAGACGTCATGATTCCTAAATCGCACTTACTAAGGCTTCTCAAAATCGGAGATAACACAAGTTCCAACTAACAACCATTAGACTTGCGATTTTATTATAGAACTAGTGTTTACCCACGATTTCGTCCACACCAAATCATAAGCTATCAAAGAAAAAAGTTTCATTAAAATCAGTTCAGTAGTTATTGCGAGATGCTCGAACAACACAAACAAATAGACAAACAGACAGACATAAATTATAAAAAAGGTTGATTTGGATTCATAGGCACCTAAAAAAAATCGTAATCATTTTTTTGGAAATATCGTCAATGTACAGACACACTTCTGTTACAGTTTTATAATAGTTAAGATTAGTTTAGCTTGATCCACTGGTTGTCTGGAAGAAATCACTTTTAGTGATAAGGCCGCCTTTTGTACCCTTCTTGTTCGTGTATGTTGTTGTTGTTTTTTGTGTATTTTGGTGTGCAAATAAAGAATATTTATCTTATCTTATCTTATGTTCTAAAGTCCTGTGTTCAATAAACATTCCTTTAAAATAATCTTGTTTCTGAACTATTGAATTATTGAGAAAGTGAACATACCTGAGCATTTTCGTCGAATTTGTCAGCAGTTGTAAAATCAACTGGGAGGTGCACTTTCACATTGTTTTTGGCTGCCTTCTCCATAAGCTTTGTAACGATTTTCGCACCATCAGCGTCATATAGGGAATTACCAATCTATAAAATTATAATATGGATAATGGGGAACTTGCACAGTTTTATATTTTTAGTGTATCATAAAGATTTAAGACTTATATAAATGGAAAAATATACACAAATCATTTAATTGGTTTCTATCCAAAAATTTAATTGGTTTCTTAAAATTATGTCTTCTATACATAAAAAATATAAAATGAAGACCAAAAAAAAACGTGATATACCGAATTGTAATATAGATAAGAATGTTAACTTACTGGCATGCCCTTGATCTCCTTGAGGAAAGTATAAGCCATACCACCACCAATGATCATCTCATTTACTTTATCAAGCAGGTTCTCAATGAGAAGGATCTTGTCTGCCACTTTAGCACCCCCCAGGATAGCGAGGAAGGGCCTGTAATAAATATACAATAAATATTAAATTTTTTTCAGATTATCATCATCATCAGCCTATATAAGTCCCGCTGCAGGGGCTACAGGACCTATCCTCAGGGAGGGTGTGTATGGGAGTTAGAACTCAAACTCAACTCAAAATTTTTATTCAGAACAATATCACTAGCTATATGACAGCTATAAGACAGTTTTTGCCATCACATTGGAAGGCTGAAAATGTTGCTAGAAACGGATGGTCCTCTACAAATTCCCTAAAAATGATGTACCAATTTGTCACATAGTAACTATTATTCTGTGACCTGGTCTATTCAAACCAGGGTAACTGTTTTCGAGCAGATGATTTCTTATCAAATCTGATCTGTTATACTATTGGCAAACCTAATAGATACAATGAAAAATAAAATAACCTTTCAGGCTCATGTAAAGCCTTGGCGAAGTACTGGAGTTCCTTCTTGAGTAAGAAGCCGCTGGCTCTCTGTTCAAACCCTTCTCCCATCATGGAGCTGTGGGCCCTGTGCGCAGTACCTGAAGAAAAAGTTTTTGGATTGTAGATATAATTTTAAGAAACTAATTGCATTTTTGTTGCTATTGATCGAGTCTATCAATATTAATTTAATGTTTCTGTGATCTGTAATCTCTAAATGCAACATTGCTTAGAAAAAAATAAAAATCATCTGCTTTCTCCTTCTAACTTTATGCTGGAAACAGAAACGCCAACATCAAATGTCTAATTCTGACATTGTGAATATTTTTATTTTCTTAATGGCCAGTATAATAATAATAACATATATAATATATATGTTCTGAGGTTTCAGAATATCTCTGACTACCCCCTCGGGGAATATAGTTGTGAGCATATGCTTGTGCTTATGCAGTATAATAATAAGTAAGTATAATAACATTATGGATTAAGCTTTTTTACAGGACCAGTTTGTGACTTTTACCTTCTTTAATATTTTACTTCCTATACATTTACCAAATATGCATGAGTATTATGTATGACCATATGATATGACATTGCATAGACTTACCAACAAAAGAACAAGGTGGTAAATATTAGCGCCGCAAGAATATAGGCCATATTCTTGCGGCGGCTATGCTCTCAAAGGCAAAAGTAATCTTTATTTACTAGACAACAACACTCAAATTCCTTGCAATCACCTAACCATGTGGCTGCCTTTACTACTTTTCAATAATGAACAAGAGAGCGGCCACCGCACTTATAAATTCGTGTTATATGAACGCACCCTATCTAAAATATAATGTTCAGAGGTCAGTGATCGGCATGTTATCTATAAGGTCTAACAAAATTAGGTGAAACTATTTTAAGAGGATGTTCAGACAATCAAACTGAATTACTTTCTCTATGGGACCAATATCGAAATTGCGAAAAAAAACATCTGTGGTCCCATACATTTAGGTTGAGTAGGTTTGTATGGAACAGCTGATTTTTTTTTTCGAATTCAATATTGGTCCCACAGAGAAAGTTGTTCAGTTTGATGGTCTGATTATCCCCTTAAAATATTTTCAGCAAATTTTTTTAGACCTTATACTAGGTGTTACAAAAATACAAACATTTAAGGGGGTGGTTTAGACCATCAAACTTAACAACTTTCACTATGGGACCAATATCGAAATCGCGAAAAAAAATCGGATGTTCCATACTAAACTATAAATCTTCTCGATCAAAATGTATGGGACAGCAGATTTTTTTTTCGCGATTTCGATGTTGGTCTCATAGTGAAAGTTGTTCAGTTTTATGGTCTTAACAACTCCCTTAAAAGTGTTAAATGTTTATTTTTACTTTTGTAACACACCTTGTATTTATAGTTTGAAGTGGACAAAACAAGAAATATTTATTCAAGGCAACCTTTTTGACCCTTACCAAAAGCATCATTAATGTAAACATCTCCCAACTTCCTCAAGCTCGCTCTAAATTCTTTGACCTTGTCAGGGTCAGCCTTCACTTTAGCCCCACTGGCATCAACTCCCTTGCCTTCCTCTTCCAGATGGAATCTAAGGTTCTCTAGCAGGATAACGGAGCCTACTGGCGGGTCAGCACATGCCGCTTCTACTTCCGGCCCTGCGCAGTCGGCGAGGAATGTTATGTCCCTGTGAAACAACATTTTCAATCTATAATTTCTTTTGATGAACTTGATATGTGACCATATTATCATCTCCTATATAAGTCCCACAGCAAAGCCCAGGGCTACCGTCAAGGAGGGTGTATGGCCGTTAGTCCACTACATGTGTCCAACACAGATAGGTGGACTACATAGTATACGCATCACAATTCCTTTTTCAGTGTATACAGTTTCCTCAACATGTTTTCCTTCACCGTACCATACTATAAATGGATTAAAAAATAAATATCTTGAACTTTACACAAATTATCATGACTTGTATTATTATAACTAGACAATGATATAGATATACAGATAGATACAAACATCCATGACTCGGGTACAAATATTCATATTCATCATGTAAATATTTTCCCCTTGGGGCATTTGAAGAATCCCCCTCGGGGAACATAGTCTTGAGCATATGCTTATGCTATCCTTATGCATTCGAACCTCCGACTCTCGGCACATCAGTACTGTTCACTAGGTACTGACCGAGCTAACAAGCAGTCTTATTGATATATTACCGTTACATATGATACCGTTTGATGTTACTGTTTTATTATTATTGTGGTGACGGGCTCACCCCCCATCACACTGGACAAAGTTTAGGTACTACTGGTGAAACATGGACGTTCTGAGGTTTCAGAATATCTCTGACTATCGGAATATAGTCGTGAGCATATGTATGTATGTATTATTGTTATATTATTTTTTTATTATAAATTTTTTTGTATTGATATATTACCTGCTCAAAAGCTTCTTAAGTTCTTCAGCAACAGGTTTCAAGGTATATTTAAGGTTGGCCTGGCCGTCCGGTCTGCCCAAGTGTGACATAAGAACGACGGATTTTGCGCCCTTTTCCAAGGCATATTTGACAGTATCCAGAGCAGCAACTATGCGCTGATTGTTGGTAATAACTCCTTCTTTCAGAGGAACATTGAAATCAACCCTGTAATGGTTAATTTGTACATGTAAATGAGTAAAATAGAAGCGGAAAGAAAGATCACGTTTCATAAAGCATGTCGACAGTGTCTACATACCTCATCAACACACGTTTTCCTCCTAAATTAAGGGCATCAATGCTAAGTTTGTTTAGGGCCATTTTGAGTGGAGTAATACAAAATTTACTATGAAAATTTTACGATTTCTCGAAGCGGCAAGATTTTTTAAAGAAATAGTCAAATTCAACCTTGAAGTGTCAAAGAGGTCAAATTATGATTGCCATGTGAAAAAAAATTGCCAGTTCTGTTTTTTTTTTCATTATATTTGGAACTTGATTCGACACCCACAGGAAAAGCCTTGGCTACATGCTTGTATATTATTTGTAACAGCAGTTACAGATTCTACGTAAACATGGAGATGGAAGGGAATTTTTCAAGAATCTACATTTTGAAATGCATTAAATGTGTAAATTTTTCGAACTAGTTCTCACGAGAAAGTATTCATTATGTGGGCAACATTATTTGATGTCGCGGACATAGACTAGAATAGAGGCATGTGGGAGGACTGCGGGAGGGATTTTGTCAAAAATCATGTTGGCAGCATTGCTCTATGCTCACTCTTCGCGAAATATGCACGCATTGGGACGCCCGGAATTAGAATGTCCTTTGAAAATCTACGTTGAAATATATGTAAAATCGCGAGTGAGTGCAAATATTCGTGGTTCACCCAGTTCAAAGTTACATTTGGATAGTTGTAAAGTGCGTATTAGTGACTGCGTTGGCTGACGAACAAAGAAAAGAGTAGTGCGTCGAAAGTTGAAACATGGTGCCGCTAGGACCGGGGCCTGGCCACCCCGCTGCACACCAAACACACGGTGGCCCTTCCACCAACCTTTCTGGTCCAAATTCGCTATCACAAAGCTCCCAGCAATCAAATAAGTCATCAGCAGCGGTAAGTGTGCACATATGTTGTAATTTCACACGTTTGCGTCAGGCGCCGCATGTTTATGTAACTTCAACTTCTATGTCGCGCACGTGCGATTTGCCGCTAATTCTGCCTTCTGTTTCCAGAAGCCGAACTATACGCTCAAATTTACTCTTGCTGGCCACACCAAGGCCGTATCGTCGGTGAAGTTCAGTCCTAATGGAGAATGGTTGGCAAGCTCGTGTGAGTACCTACATGTTTTGTTTGTACGATGCGAATAGGTACCTACACTATGGTACATGCTTGTAGTGTGTAGTCCACCTGCTTCTGCAGTTTAACTGCTCGTAAACTTTAGCCTTGGTAACAACAGCAATATGGAATTTAAGCAGATATCTGACCTTGAATATACTACATCATTTCCTTTTAACAAAGTAGTAGTATTTGACTGTTTTTTTTGCCATGTGATCAGTTTTTTGAGTTAAAAAAAATGTTTTTGTCGGTCTACCTACTATCAGATTTATGTTCCATGTCGTTGCTGGATGCAGAAAATTACGTATATGTAGATGTGATAACTTTTGACATTGGTCTCTGCTTGAAATTCAACAATTAAGACTATCAATATCTGAGTTAATACAAATATTCTTATTTAGGTCATGATTGTAACATTCTAGTATATTTTATACATAATATATTTCTCCATTAGTATTTCTTTAAGCAATTATAGTTAGTATCTTCAATTTCTTTCATTCAATTCAATGAATTATGAAGCAATAACTAGCACACATGTGTAACATCTTATAAGAAAAATTTGACCTTAAGTTGTTTACAAAGCTACCATAAACTACTAAAGAGCTAGCTCCAGAAAAATTAAATTGTCCAGTTCAAAAGTCTGTGTGTGTCGTGTGAAATCAAAGAAATGAACCCACATTGAACTTTGACATTACTAAATTAACTGTTTATTTAAACATAACATTAATTTGTCTTGTCTGCAGCATTTATATTGTTTTTTTTTTAAATTTATTCCACATTAATCATAATTATTATGTTACACCAAACAGCAATCATATCCATTCAATTACCAATCATAGTACTTATTAAATACCAGTATATTTTAATGTGGAATAACCAAATTATAATAGGTATGGCCTATTTTAAAATGGGTATTTATTGTGGTTGTTTGAATTAAAGGCATCAAATGACAATTATCAGCATTATATTGCCAACACCAATTCTCTATATTATCTATATTGTTAAATGAATAATAATATAGTAGGATATATCATTGACCCCTGGCAAAAACTAAACATTTAATACATTTTGTTTTTTCGTTTATTAAAGCATTACTCATTCAATACAAAGGCACATATGAGCAAAATTACTTTTTGCTAATTATCTGAGAAACACATTATATATCAATAGTTGATAATCTGTTATTGGCAGAATAACATCGATAGGTTTAGGTATAACTATGCAGTAGCTAAGTAATTAACATAAGTTAATTTATTCTTAAACACTTGGTTGACCCAGTAACTGAGTATAGCATAGTAGATAAAGATTGTAAGTTTACAAACAAGCATAGCAAGCAGCAGGGCTATCTTAGATATCACATATGCAACATGTTAATGAATAAGCGCAAAAACCTCATACACCCCAACTGATTTATAACAAAATAATTAGATTGAAACAATAATTTCATTATTTTGATAGTTAAAATTTAAAGTTATTCACATTTTGAGTTTTGAGGCAAAAATTTGGTATCATTTCAGCAATGAATGAAAGCGCTAACATGCTCCTGGATACATTTTAAGAATCTTGTTTTTGTAGAACGTAGGGTGAGTGTGCCCGAGCGGTGGGTTGAGATCAAGTTCAGTAAATTTTTAATTTTATAAACAAAATGATTAATAGTTACTAATAGTAATAGTTAATACTTAATATTTTGAAAAAAATTACCTATGTTGAAACCATGATAATTCGATTCTGCTCTCGATTCCAAACAAACTACTCTCTAGTTTTGCGTTCATTCATTAACACGTTGTATAATGATAATTATGAACTTTAGTTTTACAAATAGGTATAATTAAATGATATGCATATAGAAAGCTGTCTTAGAATGGACTGCCCCATTTCTAACCGGGTATCATAGGAGGCAGTTAAGTGAAAAAAGATATGCTAAGCAAGTAGTTCTAAAATTAATGCATTTAATAATTATTATACATTTTATCTGGGAATACCTACTTGATTTTATTGGACAAAAGATATCCATTGGGGATAATGGAAGATATGGGGATAAGGGGTCCAAATTCCATCATCAAATTGATTAAAAAAACGTAGTTTCTTAATTAAAAAAGTAAATCAAGTGCAAGTAATAATATTATGGTCCGAAATAATATTGTGCAATGATTCTAAACTAATCTTTCTCTGGAAAAATATCAATGAAAAAACTGATGTAATTATGTCAGCCAATGAATGGCAGACGATAAAAGTTTTTAAATGTTTAAAAACTATTTTATTTTTCCAATATTTCAGCTGCTGACAAACTCATTAAAGTATGGGGAGCCTATGATGGCAAATTTGAGAAGACAATATCGGGACACAAGATGGGCATCAGCGATGTGGCCTGGTCGTCTGACAGCAGGCTCATTGTTAGCGCCAGTGATGACAAAACTTTGAAGGTAGGTTTCATATTCAAGGCTATACTTAGCTACAGCTTTTTCCATGTGTTGTCTGGCTTAAAACAGCACCAACCATAAGGCAGTCGTGAGTCAAGTCCAATCCTTCGTATCCCGTTCGTCAATCGTCCAATCCTTCGTCCTCATTTCATTTCACATAACACAGATACTGTTTAGTTTTCTGGATCCTGCACCACAGCTTATTTTATAATCATTTTATTATGCAACTTGTTCACATCATCAGCTTATACACGTTCCCCGGAGGATTTATGGGTCATAGTCCGCCACACATGCCCAATACCGATTGGTAGACTTCACATACACCACCACCTTCTTCAACTTGCACTCAATGTAATCAACATAAAAATGTGCATAGAAACAGGCATGGTAAAAAAATAGTCAGGAGCACATCACCGTTAAGATTGTTCAGATTTTTTTCCAAAAATGGTGTCAATAGGGTATTTGACAGGTTTTTAAAAACTGTTCTACGTTAATCACTGATGTCTAAGGACTCTATAGAAAATGTATATTTTATGTTACATTACATATACCTATAGTGCAAGAAAAATCGAAAACAAAAAATGTTATTTAAATATCCCGCGTAAACGCTTTTACTGACAATATACGACGTCACGATGACGTAAACTTTGTACGACAACCATACTCTTCACGCAACTGTTTAAAAGCAGTTGACGTCATCAACCATTCGGCCAATCACAGTCGTTTACGATCACATGCCTAACTAGACCAAACAAATATTTTCTTTGTCGATTTTCTCTTAAAACATCCAGCATTTTTCTTAACTGACTAAACAGATGGTTTCCAAAATTAATATTTATTACTGATGCCATAGATCCTATATTTTACATGCTGTCAAATACCTTGCTTTCTGTGGTATACCTAATCAAACTGTTATTCTAAAAAAACATTTCGTATTGTTTGGTTTACATTTGTTGAGTAAGGTGCTAGTTAGATATTATTGCGTAATGTTACGTTAACTGCATACTGACTTGTTAAAAGTTGTCATGTTGCTTTGCCCCTCATTGTTAGTTCTTGCCTTCTTGGTATCATGTACATATTGAGGAGGCTATCTCTTCAGACGATACGTGGTTTTTAAACTACTACTGTTTGCTTTACACTGTCAGTTAATCTTTATTATCAAAGTTTCTGAAACACCCCTAATAATCATGATTTTTGCCCAAAGATTCTGATTATTTAGTGGCTGTTGTTAAAGAATAAAATAGTCATAAATTATATTTATTCATGGTTAGATCTTAATATGTACTACACTGAGACTATTTATATGATGACAAGTTACGCGTGTAATTCTACTAACAAACTTTTCTGCCACTTTTTGCGGGGGGCGTGGTAGTACGAGATACGCAAATTTGAATTTTATTCCATTAGTTTAGATTCTAATTTTGAATGTCAATCATGAAAAACAGTGTCGTGTGAACCCGAAACGTGATAAGTTCGAAATTATTGTTCCGCAATTATAGGCTGTCGCGTTTAGTGATAAGGTATAAAATTGTATGTAAATGTATAAGATTTTTTGATCTCGTACATTGACAGAGGGGAAATGCTAAGGCGAGGCGGGTCCGTAACACCTGCTCACAAAAAATGAAGGAAAACATTGTAAGGAAACCTGCACATGTGAGAACCAGATGAGTGAAATGAATAAAGTGGTCGCAAACAACTCAATTTATCTTGCCAATATTCAGATTTTAATTAGTATACTCACTCATTATACATTTATGTTCTTATTGACCAAACAATAGTACGACATGTACTATGCGTACGAAATATCCAATAAGAATAGAACTATTGCAGCAAACATTTCCTGATATATTTAGGTCCCTATATCTATTTCATGCTGATAGCAGTAAATAGGTTAAATCGTTGATGAATGACAAATGAGTTAATAGATATCTTTTATTCCCGTTATACCTACCATGATGCGTGCGACATGGTTCTGCCGCGCCTTTTATCTCGCTTGGATGTGTGTAAAGAGAGAGCTAAGGCGCAACAGAGCGCTGTCACGCCATTCTTAACTACCAGGAGACAAGATAATGTTGCTTATAAGTTATGGTTTGAAATCTGGGACACCGTAGACTCAACTTTCTCACGGTAATTGACCTGTTATCTTTATCATATCTTAAAAGATAACATTATTTACATTAAGTCGCTGATAAAAGCTCTTTACATACCATATGGTACTCATTATTCTACATTTAATTGGACCTTTTTTAAAATCGAATATTTAACACCTTATTTGTTTTTTCTTGTGTTGGTGTAAGTTGAAGGATGATATAGTAACAAGGATTGAGAGGGGTATGCTTAGATGGTTCGGTCACGTAAAGAGAATGAATGAAAGAAGACTTACGAATGAAATATATCAAGCAAAGGTGAGCGGAAGTGTTGGGAGAGGCCGTCCGAGGAAAACATACCATGATCATAAAAAGGACAAGTGCGTAGCACCCTCAATCGACCGAAGTGCATGAAAATATGTATGAATGTGAATGAGGCTAAAGAGGTGTGTCAGAGTCGTAGCCTGTGGCGGTCCGTGGTCTCTGCCTACCCCCATGGGACAATGGCGTGAGCTTATGTATGTATGTATTTGTGTTTTGTTTAATAGTTCTTATGCAGATGATATTATGTGTTCCTTGTGCCCGAACTCCTGCACGAGAAAGGACCTAAATAAAGCTACACTGAACACTATTCGGCTGGCCTAGCCGAATACCTGACCGATAAATAAAAGAGAAACACCATTGTAGAACAACTGACACAAATAGAAGATTTCGGATTCTACTTGTACCCGCAACTCTTTAGTCAGTGGGAGGTATTGTGGTTTCAAAAACATTTGCATTCTAGTCATAATAAAACAGATTAGGCTGAATTAATGAGGTGGATTGCCTTTATGCTAATAATTATTTCATACTTCCGGTTATCTCTGAAGTAAAGTTTAAAAACTAAACATTGTCCTTAAAAAGTCGTTTCTAAATGGAAACGATTACAATAATTTAGCATAAGCATAAAGCATATGCTCACGACTATATTCCCCGATATTATCAGAGATATTCTGAAACCTCAGAACATCCACGTTTCACTAGTAGTTCCGAAACATCCCAGTGTGACGGGGAGTGAGCCCGTCGCCACTTACAAAAGTAATACATGGAAATAAGGAACCGAAACAAGCCAAAATAAGAGATAGTGAAGATAGAGAAGAGGGTATATGAGCCAGATGATGGGAGCCCGGCCTGCATTTTATTCATTTGTATTATAAATCACATCTCCACATCACATAATACTTTTAGTATTATAGGTAAAAAAAACTAATGACTATATTATTCTGGGGTCCTTCAGAACAACAAACATTAGGTTACACCTTGTATTATGCTTTGTGTTTATACTAATTTTTCATTTTTTATTCCAGGTTTGGGAATTGAGTTCAGGCAAATGTTTGAAGACACTGAAGGGGCACAGCAATTATGTTTTCTGCTGTAATTTCAACCCTCAGAGCAATCTAATTGTTTCAGGCAGTTTTGACGAAAGTGTTCGAATATGGGACGTAAGAACAGGTTGGTTCTATTTTATTTTAAATTCTACATTCTGCGTCGGGAGACGTGGTTACGCGGCTCTGACAGCGAATATTATGATATCAAAATATTGAAAACGATACTTTGTCAATGTAGGGGCAGATTCCGTCAAGTTAAGTAATTAGCCCCAGTTATGTTATTGTATATCATAATACTTGCTGTCAGTGACCCATTTTGACACAATTGATTGGTCTAGGTATAAAGACTTACAAATCAAAGAAAGGAGTCACGTCGTAGGTTCTGACACGAGCACTTGTCTCGCATGGTGTTCGCGCGTCGCATTTTTGCCTGCCACGAGGCTCCGCAATCCTCAATCGCTTCTTGTTCTTGATCAAAAACAATCCCTGAGATTGGGATAGATACTCCCACAAACTACTTGACATTGGCGGAAATGCACAAACAAACTGTCCATTAAAATAAAAACGACGGAAAAGAAAAAAGAAACACTGTACGAACTAGTAGAATTTTCAAGCCACCTACAGGCCTCTAAAATATGTTTATTAGGGTATTAAAGGTTGATAAAATTGTTAATAATTTTTATTTGTTTAACAGGAAAATGTCTAAAGACATTGCCAGCGCATTCAGATCCAGTGTCAGCGGTACATTTCAATAGAGATGGCAGTCTTATTGTATCTTCAAGTTACGACGGATTATGGTAAGCAACATTGGTTATTATTTATCTTTATCTAAGCCACGGTTTACACAGAAGAGACGTGTGGCGGTGGCGGATAATCTAAGTAACACAGTATAAACCTTATAGTACGTAGCATAGCGTCGTTTTTGTCGTAAATAAGAATCGCGTCCGCGCCTCCAGGTGACGTCGCCTGGAGGCGCGGGCGTAATTCTACAAACGACGCTATGCTACGTACTATAAGATTTATAATTGTGTTACTTTGACTATCCACCACCGCCACACGTCTCTTCTGTATAAACCGCGCCTTAGAAGCTATTATCCCCCAAGAATTGCTTTATAAATGTCTTTTGATAGATGATTGGCAAGTGGACCGTCACACTGGACAGAGTTTCGGTCCTAGTGAAACGTGGATGTTCTGTTGCTTCAGAATATCTCCGACTCACGGAATATAGTCGTGAGCATATGCTTATGCTGATAAATGATTAAGAGCAGATTACACTTGAGTCAATCGACATTTTATGCATGAATATTGTATCAGTAACTTTAGTAAATCTCCGAGAGACGCTACGCCCCATAGGCCTGTAAGGATGTTGGTCCACCACAATTGCCCAATGTGGATTGGTGGGCCATGTATACAAGGAGTTACAAAAATACAAATAAACATTTAAGGGGTTTAGACCATAAAACTGAACAACTTTAACTATGGGACAAAGATTGAAAAAAAAATCGGATGTTCCATACTAAATTAAAAGTCTACTCGAGTTAAATGAATGGGACAGCAGTTTTTTTTTTCGCTATTTAGATGTTGGTCCCATGGTGAAAGTTGTTTAGTTTGATAGTCTAAACAACCCCCTTAAAAGTTTTAAATGTTTATTTTTTACTTTTGTAAGTTTTCTTCTGCTTATGCAGGTTTTCTCACGAAGATTTCCTTTATCAAAAAGTTTGAACTTATTCTTGTGGTACAAGTCGAAACCAGCCTAGAATAATGCGTGCGGCAACGTTATCCCGTACATTTTCTCTCGCTCTGTCAGGCACCAAGTAAAAGAGATGTAAGGCTAGACGCTATGTCGGGCTGCCATGCTAACCCAGCCCCTCAGGCTGCGATAGAATCGCCCTCTGCTCAAAAACCTATTACCCGCTAGAGCTAGACTACGACCAAAGAGTATGAGATACAGGAATCTTCTGACATGCATTCCGCAACGCACGCATACAAGTGAAGTACCAGGCGAGCTAAGCCCGGGAAGTATCACCGTGTTACCCCAAACTTGTGTTATGAACGTTTGTTAGAAGCTTCTCCACTCATGTACTGTGCCACGGCTCTCGAATTAAGCATTTAAATTCCTTTTTTTTCCACAGTCGAATCTGGGACACAGCATCCGGCCAGTGCCTAAAGACTTTAATCGACGACGATAACCCGCCGGTTTCGTTCGTGAAATTCTCACCAAACGGCAAATATATTCTCGCGGCGACGTTGGACAACACGTTGAAACTGTGGGACTACAGTAGGGGCAAGTGCTTAAAGACCTACACTGGCCACAAGAACGAAAAGTATTGCATCTTCGCTAACTTCAGTGTCACGGGTGGAAAGGTAATTAGTAAAGGGAATTGTACTAACTTCTAAACCTCATACACCCCAACTGATTTATAACAAAATAATTAGATTGAAACAATCATTTCATTATTTTGATACTTAAAATTTAAAGTTACATATTCACATTTTAAGTTTTCAGGCAAAAATGATTTGTTATCATTTCAGCAATGAATGAATGCGCTCGCGTGCTCATGGATAAATTTTAAGAATCTTGTTGAGATCGAGTTCAGTACATTTTTAATTTTACAAACAAATAATTTAATATTTTGAAAAAATTACCTATGTTGAAAACATGATAATTCGATTAAGCTCTCGATTCTAAACAAACTATACTTTCTAGTTTTGCGTTAATTCATTAACACGTTGCATAAGACATCAAATAAATAAAAAAATAGATTAGTCTCGCGTTAATGAGAAAACCTGCTTGTTTTCTTCTTGCAGTGAAATGAAATGTATAATGTTTTGAATAAGTACCTATTTCTTAATATAACCTGACTAGAAAAATTAAAAGTCGTATGTTGCAGAAAATGATTGGAACTAATTTTTGATTGTAGCACATCATAAAGAGGTTTTTTAATTTTTCTGGTTTAATGAAATAAATGTGCAGCTAACATTTCTGCACTGCACTGTGGCAATGTGAAATTTACTATTGCATTCTTTCCAGTAGTTTCCACAATCATTTGAATTTAATAAACTTTATTGTATAGAATTAATAATTGAAATACCGTTTAACTAAGATCAAAGTAAAATTAATGGATAGGACTAAACCGCGTTAAGGTGAAGCACACAACTAGTGCAATTGGTCCATACAAACTAGCACAATTGTCTGTCATCTCAGTACAAATTTGAAGAATACCATTCATTTGTTTTGCCTCATTTTTCTAGTTTGAAATGTTCCCGTATCCATTAATTTTACTTTGATCTAATCTGTTTAATGAGTTGCATTGTGCTTTTACTCTTAAACGTGGAAAAACAATAAAATATAAAATAAATAAAATGCTAATTTAGATAAATCTTTAACACAAACAACAACAAAACAAATAAACAACAGCAAAAAACACAGCAACAAAACAAACAACAAAAACATTTCGTAACAATAACATAATTTTTATTCCTCAACAGTGGATAGTATCCGGTTCAGAAGACAATCTCGTATACATATGGAATCTCCAATCAAAGGAGATAGTTCAGCGGCTCTCCGGCCACACAGACACGGTCCTGTGCACCGCCTGCCACCCCACCGAGAACATCATCGCTTCGGCCGCCCTCGAAAACGACAAAACTATCAAGCTTTGGAAAAGTGATACTTAAAAATTGATATTGGTTAGTATTTTAGTGTTTATATCTAAATCAAAATATATCAATTATTCTAGTCACTTAGGGTTAGTACACATTGATCGACGGCGATCGACTGTTTGTGGTTTGCATACGAGTGCAATGCTTTTCCCTATACCGGCGACACACCAGTACGCGCCATTTTTCCTAGTTAGACGCGAATTCAACCGAACGTTCGGCGACGTGCCTTCAGCAGGTGTGTCGCTACACTTAGTATGGGACGCCGTACGCATCCTTTCGCATCGACGTGGCGAACGGCGTCCCATACTAATCGTGCTTTTTGTAAGGACAAACCGTCGATCGCCGTCGACCAATGTGTCGTAATCCTTACTCGAGTGGTGACCGCGTACCGGAAGGCGCAGCGTGGTTAGGCCCCCACAAGGTGGACTGACGACCGAGTGAAGATGGCGTCTTCATACTTTTGTTGAAAGATCTATATAGACACTTAATAGTGATAAAGAACTTATATCGTAATGGAAAATTACGTCTGAAAAGAAAGATGATTCCGTGCTTCGGATAGCACGTTAAGCCATTGGTCCCGGCTACTATCTCTCGTGGTCGTAGTCGTTACATAAAAACCACGTCAGAAGCCATAAGGCGGTCTGAAAAAAACTCTGACACCAGGGTATGCCGATAAGAAAAAGATCGCAACGCGGCGCCTACACTCTAGAATAGATAAGAACTAAGCACAAACGTACATAAATAAGTGTAGCTTCTCTTACGAAATAATTGTTACACTACTCGTACCTACACGCTCATTACCAGCCGTGCCTAGAGGTGTTGTGAATGAACTTGATCTCGTTTGTTCCAGACTAGCAAGCAGCCAGTGACCTGTATTGCGGCTTCATATTGCGAGCCTCGACGTCGTTGGCTTGTGAATATTATTACGTTAGGTACAGTAATGGTACCTAAGGACGCTCGAGTGAATTTTTTTTCTATAATTAGTTGGAACGTGTGCATTTTCGGTTGTTGTAAGATAATACATATTTTTGTATCTGACATGCAAATGAAAAGAGGTATGAAATGTTTTAGCTATTATGTTTTAGTTAAGATTGAGTTAATTTTGCTTAAGAATAAATTGTTGGATTCGATTAAAAATTTAGTAGTTGTACGAATCGTGCTTTTATTTATTTACTAATGTTTACCCGCGACCTCGTCCACACAAATAATGAAATCATAAGCTATCAAACAAAAGAAAGTTTCATCAAAATCGGTTCTGTAGTTTTTGTGTGAAGCTCGAACAAACAAACAAACGAACAGACAATGTTACGGATACCTAAAAATAAAAACGATATGATCTTTTTCTTGTAAATATCTTCAATGCACAGACTCACTTCTGTTACAGTTTTATAATAGTTTCAATTTTAGCATTTCGGTGGTTTCGAGACGCTCTACTGCTCCTTGTAATACATGCCACGGTCAATGGGTCCTCCCATTTTAAAACGTTGGTAATACTATCTAATCTGTTGTGTAAGCCTGCTCAAGTACCACATGAGAAAATACCAACAGCGACAAAGCTTCGAACGATCGCGATAGTGGACACTATCATACTCGTAGATAAGCGATACAACGTGTTAATGAATTAACGCAAAACTAGAAAGGAGTTAGTTTAGAATCGAGAGCAGAATCGAATTATCATGTTTTCAACATAGGTAATTTTTTTCAAATTATTTAATAATTTATTAGTAAAATTAAAATTTACTGAACTCGTTCTCAACCCACCGCTCGGGCACTACCCTACTTACTACCAAAACAAGATTCTTAAAATGTGTCCATGAGCACGTACGCGCTTTCATTCTAATTTTAAGTATCCAAATAATGAAATTCAATTGTTTCAATCTTATTATTTTGTTATAAATCAGATGGGGTGTATGAGGTTTTGCGCTTATTCATTATTTCGTTGTATATAGGCTATATTTTACAGGACACTTGTAGACATTTGGCGAGCGCGTCACGTGAGCAAACTCAATCTCAAAATGTTTATTTCAAAATAATATCACATGGATAGCTTTGTGACGTCATTTTTGACTCTACCACCGCGTCGGATGGTGTTCCGTCGGAAACTCTACAACACTAAAAACTACTCTACTACAACTCTACTACAAGTTTAAAAATATACACCGACTAATATCTCCCATTTAAGTATAGATAGCATATGGAATATAGTGAAGCTTTGAAGGGTACTTTCCAAAAGGTAATTTCCAATAGACAAAAGTATAATATTGTAGGTATCTAGTTCCTATGAGTAAAATCACGTCAGACGACCTCTCCTGCCTTGGGATTTGAGACAATAATTACTCCTATATTTTATACCTACTCCATTACCCGATAAAGTGAAAAAAATCAGGTCAGAGGATCTTTAGGGATATCTTGGAGATAACGACGTTCATAACGGTGTAATCAGACTTTGATGCAGACTAATCTAATTCCAAATTGAAGACAATATTAGGTACTTATACAACGTGTTAATGAATTAACGAAAACTAGAAAGTAGTTTGTTTAGAATCGAGAGCAGAATCGAATTATCATGGTTTCAACATTTTTTCAAAATATTAAATAATTTGTTTCTAAAATTAAAAATTGACTGAACTCGATCTCAACCCACCGCTTGGGCACTCTCACCCTACTTACTACCAAAACAAGATTCATAAAAAGTATCCATGAGCACGTTAACGCTTTCATTCATTGCTGAAATGATAACAAATCATTTTTGCCTAAAAACTTAAAATGCTATTAACTTTAAATTTTAACTATCAAAATAATGAAATTATTGTTTCAATCTAATTATTTTGTTATAAATAGTTTGGGTGTATGAGGTTTTGCGCTTATTCATTAACACGTTGTACTTACATATTTTCTAGAAAATAAAGTAGGTTGGTATAAGTTAACCAGTAATCTGACCAGGCTCTTGACACACAGGTCGTGGGTTCGATTCCCACGGGGGACACCGAGTGATATGTCACTTTGTGCGTTTTTCCCCAGTTGGTTAGGACATTGCAGGCCGAATCACCTGATTGTCTGAAAAGAAAGATGATTCCGTGCTTCGGATGGCATGTTAAGCCGTTGGTTCCGGCTACTATCTCTGGTGGTAGTAGTCGTTACATAAAAACCCACGTCAGAGGCCGTAAGGCGGTCTGGAAAAACTCTGAAACCAGGGCTTGCTGCCCACACAACGTAGTGATTCCATTCTCTTTGGCCCAGACGATAAAAAGAAGTTTACCAGTTTTTGTGGAGTCCTCACGAGAAAATGGGGTAGTGGCATATGTATTTGAGGGGAACACAGATTAAACAAATACCGGTAAATAAAAAAGTTTGCATTTTATAACTATAACGATTTACCTTCTTATTTATAGAATACTACAGACGAGTATCATTTTATTCTATGAATTTATTAGGTACGATACCAAAAAGAATTTAATCTCTGATCTTAACTTCTGACTGGCTGTTTTTGCTTAGAAAATGTTATTACGGCCATATTACTTAAAAAGTAAAAATACGTTTTTTTTCCGTAATGGCATATTGCAATTTTTTTTTATGAAACTAATAAATATGCCAGTCGCAAGTACTTATAATTTACGTATAAAAACGTACGTTACGTAATAAAAGAGTAATTTAAGTACTTATTAAATTACTCTTTTATTTATTAATAAAAGAGTTTTTATTAATTTTCCACAAAAACAAAACTAAAGACAAATTAAGTAAGTAGGTAGGTACCTAAGTAATAATTAGTTTAGTAAATTTTAAATTACGTAGGTACCTATACGAACAAATTATTTAATATTATGAAAAAAATTTTACCTATGTTGAAGTTGAAACCTTGATAATTCGATTCTGCTGTCGATTCTAAACAAACTGTTTTCTAGTTTTGCGTTTATTCATTAACACGTTGTATAGTGTAAACAAAATTGGGACTTTTGGTTTACATGAACATGCCATGAGAATAGGATGAGATAATCTTAGCCCTGACACCCCTGTAAATATTTAAGCAGGGGTTGTAATTTCTAGTGTGAATTATTTAAGCTTTCAATCAAGTTAGGGGTCTCATCTCACTACATTTTACCGGTGTCTAAGCTCAAGGTAACTTAAACTAATTGACGGGACTAGCTCGACGACACAGTACCTAAACAATAGACAACTGGATATATTCCTTTACATTTGCAAGGGACGAGATAGCACAATACATAGAAAGTTAAAGCTCAAGGTAACTTAAACTAAATCACGGGACTAGCTTGAAGACAGCACCTAAACAATAGACAACCGGATATCTTCCTTCACATTTGCAAGGGACGAGATACCTCAATACACAGGTAGGTAAAGCTCAAGGTAACTTAAACTAAATGACGGGACTAGCTCGAAGACACAGTACCTAAACAATAGACAACCGGATATCTTCCTTCACATTTGCAAGGGACAAGATAGTACAATACATAGGTAGGTAGAGCAGTATCTTCGGAAAACAAACAACCTGCCGAAATTAAGAGGATAGACTAGTACCGTTTTGTCCATACAAACGTATTCCCCTGATTCCTCTCTGGATAGTGAAACTAGAGCAAAAATTTTTTTACCATACAATCTATGTTACCTCTGCTATGTCCATATGTTTTGCTTTAATGCATAAATGTATTACTGTAAGAACATAGGTACCTTTGAAAATTGCCCAATTTTACCTCTGTTTTCAGACATGCAGCAAACAAATTTGACAAAAATAAACAAAAAAAGCAAAACATACAGACGCAGCTAAAGTCTTGCTCAAATTATTCTTGAAATAATTATTAAAATCAACTTAGTTTTGGAGGAGAAAACAGGGGAAAACGAAATGCTGATTTCGTACAATTTACGTAGATAAAATCAGTCCGAGCAGCAGTTGTCTCTTTCGAACTCTAATCGGCGGGGTGTGTGGGACGGATCGGACAAATATGTATACAGTCGGAAAAGTTACCTATTCTCCAAACTTCGAGAGCCCGCCTATCCTCTTAAGATGGCAACCTGCCTCTGGTGATTTCATAGCGAAACACTTACTAATATCAGTAGCATCATTTTAAACGAAGAGTCTAACCATCAAACTGATCAACTTTTACTAAGGGAGCAAAAAATAAAATCTGCTTTTGACTGTTAGTTTATAATATAAAATTCACTCTGTACCTATGTTTCTTATTTCAAGAAAATATTTAACTAGATAGGTTAGTTAAGTATCCATTTACAAATGATCGTTACATACTGCAATCACAAACAATCTGTAAGGCCTCGTTCAGGGAGACGCGAGGCGTCAGGCGCCGCGGTCCGCGGAGCGGGCTGCCGGAAACACAAAACCATGATTAGGTAAGTAAGTTTACTGTTTAGTAGGTAGGTAACTACGTGAACTACGTGAGAAAACAATGTGGAAGTATTGGAAAGAAATAATTGGTTGTCCTACTCGTATTGAATGACTCAGAAAATAAGCGAGCGACATAACGTTGTTGAGGTAATATGTTAAATTTCTGCGGGTACAGCAGGTATAGTAACATGAAATCTTCCGCCAAAACATAAAATAAAATTCGCATTCAAAATTGCGAAAGCAAACGTCAAGTTGCTAACGCGTAACGCAATACCTACCTACTTGTTCTTTACAATCCTATATTAGCCCTGAGTGAGATTTTTGAAACTCACACGTCCAAATCAGCAGTAGAAAATATGAAAATTACTATAGAGATACCTATTATGCATTTTTCTACTGCTGATTTGACTTTCAAAAATCACAAACCAGGAGTGCGATTTCAAAAATCTCACTCCTGGGAGATACAATTTTGATTAATATATTTTTTTAAAGATTTTACAAATAAACTTTTTGTTACTAAATAGTGCCGGTTACTGTTTAAAAGTCCCATTCATAATTACTCCGCACCACTCCTAACAAAACTCCGTAAAATGACTGGGCTATATTACAATACGTCAAACCTAGGTAGGTAGATAGGTAAGATACCTACCTAACACAATGTTTGATACCTTCAACCTATTCGATAAAAGCCGGGGCTACAACGGATGGTCGAGTTTGAATAAAATACCTTCGGATTTGTCTACCGTGATCCAATATAGTGGAAAGCAACATGAAAGCGGTTCAGATAATATACAATTTCGCTCCCACGGTTCCGAATTTGGCTACGAATATGACATTTATTGTAATGGAATAAGGTGCACAGCAATTTGCTGTCTCGTAAACATAAGTAGCTCAATTTTCATTGTATTGTACAAAAGCTGAAAGCTAGGACGAGTGTCCACTTATCCCGTTTCTAGAGTTTCATCCAACAAAATAATGATTTAAGTTTTGTGGAAAGATTTTAAGTAGTTAGGTATATTTAAAAAAACGTCCAAGTCCGTGTCGGGTTACAAGCAGGGTAGGGTTCCGTAGTTGTAATATACGGACTTTGAAGGGGGCTTTTTGTTTTATGCAAAGGTTTAACGGCTAAAAAGTAGGTACATTTTAGAAGTTGGTCGACTTTTAATCGTTAACTTGTAAAGCTTACTTAGCGGTGATAATTTTCCTTTTAACTTCGTCATATACCTACACTACTGCCGTGAATTTTTTCACGTATTTGGAAACAACCCTTTAGCTGGCATACTTAACTCTAACAAAAATTTCCTAAATCGAAAAATGGTTTTCCTACATCCATAATATTTTTGAAACGATAAAATCGTCACCATGGGATAGACGAAAAAAAAAATGTCATAGCCCACTTTTCGTGTACCCTAAAACCCTACTAAAAAATATATTTTTCAAAATATTATTTTATCACTTTCTTGTCACTTGTCGGCGTGATTAATATGTATGCCGATGTCTAATTACAGCTTTCTAGTACTAAGCGTCTCTGAACTAAGCCGCGGACAGACGGACAGACTGACGGACATGGCGAAACTATAAGGGTTTCTTGTTGACTACGGAACACTAATTAGCTGAAAACTGCTCATTTTGGCATCGAGGTATCATAATCGGTATAAGGTCCGTGTTCTAAAATGGAGGTCATGAACTGGAAGAGGCGGCGTATGTGGGACGCCCTTTGGCCCACTGGACCCAGGACCTGTGTGGTAGCGGAGAGCGACTGGATGAGGAAGGCCGAGGTTAGAGTTTGTGGCACACTGTGTAAGAGGCCAATCTTCAGCAGTAGACGATGACAGTCTGATGATGATAATGATGATGTAATTTTAGATTTTAGACTAGGACCTACATTCTCAATATTTTTGTTTGTTTAATATACTAAGGTGTTCCTTGCTATAATTACAACCTTTATCGCATTGGTCGGTAGTTGTGGCCAAGTTTCTGGCCATTCTGAACGTGAATACGGTTGTGAGTTTATGTTAATATAAATTGCTGTTTTGAGATTTGTGTTTTTGAATCATTAATGGGATATTAAAGCTTTCGGAATATAATGTTAGTATGCATAGCTAGGTTAAGTACTTACAACTGCGAACTGGAGACCGTCGCGCTAATTTAAAACATCGAAGTTATCTTATCCAATTTCAGTTATAATCACATTGCAATCCAATTACTATTCAACAGTGCTGAATTCGGCATCGCGCTAAATTCTATGTAACTGACAGCCTTTAAAGTCTGAGCGATCCGTCAAAACGGCTCTGACTTTTTTTTTTTTTTTTTTTTTGAATTACATATACAGGTTGCTCAGGGAGCATTTACTGCTTTTTACTGCGGGCTTTTGGGGGTGGCCATACCAGTGACGGCGAAGCGCCCTGGTAGGTCACCGAACCAGTGAGTCAAGCAACGGCTCTAACGGCTGACATGAGTTGTACCGCGATTAGCGAAATACCAAATGTGTCAAAAGTTATGGTTCCTACGTAGTCCAGACATGGTTCAATCACCGAATATTAACTGCGATTTCAGCCCTGAAGAACGACATTATGCTGATAAACAAGTTTTCACAGTTTGGCTGGGCTTATCTACTGTAGAGGCAACATATAAGTAGTTTCACTTTTTGTCAAAATAAATAGAAAAGACAAGTATGTAGCCTATGTACACACGGCGACACATCAAGCTATATAAAACCAACATAAGCTTGTCGCGCGTCGGTTGAGTAACAGATAACGACGAGGCGGCCAGCTTATGTTGGTTTTGTATAGCTTGATGTGTCGCCTTATGTACTTACAAAATATTCTACTTAATTAAGTATTCAACTAATCATAAACACACACATTGTGGTTCATCAGACTAGAAATAAACTTCGTCAATCGATACTAAGTTGCTCATATCGATTTACAACTCGGGACACTATACGGAACCGCAAGTTTCAATGTTCTACGGATCAAGTTGTTTGCTCCAGATATTGTTATTTTCTGTTTCATATAAGAAGCCCCTAGTAACATCCTTATATCTGCGCCATAAATGTGAAAATAGCGTTACAGGAGGACTTTACTTCGTTACAGGACCGATTGAGTGCGAAATCGCCGGAAGCGTTCCTGCTGCCTGACATTTTAAAATGCGCTTACAGTTGTATTGGGTTGGAATAATTGGCATCCTGGTTAAGCATTTATTTTTCCATTTTGCCGCCCTTTTCACACACCGCTATCTGACGGAACCTATCCGGGCCGACTGCTTAACGTGCCTTCCGAAGCGCGGAGCTCAAAGACTGACTGGACCTGTAAGGCTGTAGGGCTACTGTGTAGGTAAGTTCTCGATTAGGTAACTAATATCGTTTTCAAGATCTGTAACGTATTATCACGTAATTGGTACTAGGATATTTTTAGTAATATTTTATAGGAGTCACGTTGCAGGGTTTGCCCCGAATACTTGTCTTTCGCGTGGTGTTCGCGCGTTCGCGTCCCAGCCTGCCACGAGGCTCCGCAATCCTTCTCAGTTGTGTTCTTACTCAAAAACAATGCTCGAGATTGGATAGATACTATCAAACCACTTGACACTGGCGGAAATTCGGTGCTAATGCACATGCAAGAATAAAATAAGAATAACCCCCGTCACACTGGACAGAGTTTCGGTACTACTGGTGAAACGTGGATGTTCTGAGGTTTCGGAATATCTCTGACTACCCCTTCGGGGAATATAGTCAGAGCATATGCTATGCTATGCTATAAATAAATAAAATAATATTTTGTAAATAGAAAGAGAGCGCTATATCACGCTGTCGTACAATGTCCACAGATAATCTTTAAACTAATGTATTAAGGTAAACATCAGCAACGTTAGAACAATTACTAGATCCGTTTCGTTTAAATTTTCACAGGCGACAAGTAATTTGGAGTTTAATTCCATCAGGCATCCATTTCGCTGGGAGGCTTAACTTGGCAAATTAGTAAATGAGAAAAGTTACCTGGCTGCTAGCGTTAGGGCGGTCAGCTGTGGTCCTACTCTTCACCGTTAACCGTTTAGATTTTGTAAGTGTAAGTTATTTACATAGTTGGCGACCATTAATGGTGAATAGTATGGCTGAAGCTTTCGAACGGGAGGCCCGAAATACAGAGACTTCTTATGTAAGGTGTTTGGGTTAACAGTTAAGGGGTAATTATACCTATGGTACTGAACAACTTTCCCCAAAGAAATATACAACGTGTTAATGAATTAACGCAAAACTAGAAAGTGGGGTGTTTAGAATCGAGAGCAGAATCGAAGTATCATGTTTTCAACATAGGTTTTTTTTTCAAGATACTAATTTTTTTTTTTGTAAACTTAAAATTTACTGAACTCGATCTCAACCCACCCTACTTACTACCAAAACAATATTCTTAAAATGTGTCCTTACGCTAGTGCTTTCATTCATTGCTGAAATGACAACAAATAATTATTGACTGAAAACTTAAAATGCGAATATCTTTATATTTTAACTATAAAATAATGAAATTATTGTTTCAATATAATTATTTTGTTATAAATCAGTTGAGGTGTATGAGGTTTTGCGCTTATTCATTAACACATTATATAGGATCTTCGAAAAAAAAAAATTATTTTCCGTAGGTATTATAGTAGTAACTTCAATCAGAAATCGAACGTTTGTATGAAAAATCGTATGAATTTTTTTTTGCAAATCATGTTCCTTTAGGAAAGTTGTCACATCATACATAAACTCATGACCGTAATTCCCTTTCGGGGTGGTCAGAAACATTACTACAGTCACTAACTTTCTGTTTGAGAACGCGAAAAACAGAAAAGAAACGTAAAGAAAAGTTTTCGCATTTTGCATAAGCTTGTCGCAAAGTTTAAGTATCAAGCTTGTGAAAAATCGGGCACATTAAAATATTTCTAACTTAAGACAAGTCAGAAATATATTCAGAAATTCATTGCATACATACATACCTACATATCGTCGCCTCCACGGCAAACTTGCGAACCTGCTTTTTTCATATTTTACAGGGGAGCCTAATAACTGTTTTAAGTGTTCTTTTATTGTGTGGCCGCTGATAATCTTAATCTTATCTTATCTTAACTATTATAAAACTGTAACAGAGGTGTGTCTGTACATTGAAGATATTTACATGAAAAAGATTACGATATGGTTTTTAGGTATCCCGGTCTCCGAATCAACCTTTTTTAGAATTTTTGTCTGTCTGTTTGTTTGTTTGTGTGTTTGTAACAGCATTAAGCAAAAACTACTGAACCGATTTTGATGAAACTTTTTTGTTTGACGGCTTATGATCTGACTTAAAATCTGGTATATTATTTGTGCGGACGAAGTCGCGGGTAAACTCTAGTATAATTATATTTTTAAACATTTCTTTACACTTTCAAATGATATTTAATTTCATATAAAAGTAAAAAAATCGTATTAAGTAGAGACCGTTTCCCGTGCTCAGCGCAGATATGCAAGTTTTGCAGATTCGCAAGTTTGCCGTGGAGGGGACAATATACTCACTCTACTATCCCACAGGGGTAGGCAGAGATTACGGCTCGCCACACACCTATAAAGCTTCGGTCACACACAGGCGGTACCGGAGGCGGGATTTTTTGTAATGTACGAGTTTATATGTACCCTGCCACACAGAAATCGGGCCGGAGACAGCGCGGGCGCGGCGCGGGCCGGTGGCGGCGCGGAAGCGGCCTCGGCCGCTGTATTCCATTGTATTGTCAATGCGAGGTGTCACACAGAGCGGTGGCGGGCGTGTCGCGGTCCCGATAGGAGGCGGTATTTACCGCGCTGTCATTTTGAATTTTATGCATGGCCGCTTTCGATGTCACACCGGCTGCCTCCGCGCCGCCACTGCGCCGCTATTCCGCCACGAATACCGCGGCGGACACTGTATGGCAGGCCCCGGAACGCCTTCGCTTCCCGCAGGGCCGCCGCCGGCCCGCTTTCCCGCAGTCCCGCCTCTGTGTGGCTTGGCCTTAATACCTTCCTAACATTGTGTACCTATAACACCTACATGCAGGTTAAACCATACAAAATAACATGTATATGAGTACGATAACAAGTCACAAATCCGTCAAATCAAAGTCAAAATCGAATGAAAAAAATACTATATAGTGTCCAACTTAATATGCTGACACTTTTTAAGGGGATGATCAGACCGTCAAACTGAACAACTTTCTCTATGGGACCAACATCAAATAGTGAAAAACAAAAATCTGCTGTCCCATACATTTGGCTCGAATAGGTTTGCAGTTTTGTATTGAAGAGCAGATATTTTTTTCTCGATTTCGATGTTGGTCCTATAGAGAAAGTGGTTCAGTTTGACGGCCGGATCATCCCCTTAAAAAGTGTCAGCATATTAAGAAGGACCCTGTATAATTATTTAAAATAGAAATGGCCACAAAGGAAAATCAATTTCCGTACATTCCTGAACACTATACAAATAATTATGACAATGGCTCAAAATACTTAGAGGTCTTTAACATTAAATTCATGAAACAATAATGGAAAACTAACTTCTAAACTAAATGGTTTTCCAAAAGGGATTTAATTTTAACTAGTTCTGCATAGCCTTAGCGTCCATCCGCATACCTGATAGTAAATAGGTACGTAAAGCAATTACAATGGCTCAAAATACTTAGAGGCTACGCTAATACTATTAACGAAGCTTTATCCAAGCTTCGACCGCAGGAAGTACTTTTATGGCAGCAGAAACCTTAAACAAAAGCGGTCAAGTGCGAGTCGGGATACTCACGCACCGAGGGTTCCGTTTCCGTACTACACCACCACATAACATATTAACTTACAAAAAATATTTTTTTCTCCGGGTCCTTTAGCACGAGACCGACTCACACTTGGCTGGTTTTTATTACTTATTGTTATACTGTAGAGTTTGGTCTATAATCACACCAAGTTTGACGCTTGTATGTATTACCGTTTTTACAATAGAGCGAGAAGGAAAAACGTTGATAATACTAGTTTCTTGGATTAGGACCCTCCTTAATTTTTGACATTTTTAACATTTTTATTATTTGTTAGCAAATCCGCCATAATAACGTTTCGGTTAAACAGACAGACGGACGGACGGACAACGTAGGCTTATGAATACCGTCCCGTTTTCACTCTTTGCGTACGGAACCCTAAATAACGATAAGAAAAAAAAACTGACCCTTGCCATCAATTCTAGATTGTAGTTACCTGTACTTCATTCCAAATAAGGACGACGAGATTTTCCGATTCCTATTTAACTTTCTGGCTAATTCTGATTACCAAATGTAATAAATTTATTGGATACAAATATCCGACATATCTTGGACGTAACTATAGCTGTTCTAAGAATAAGTGAGAGGAAGTGTTTCAAATCTCTGTTTCTGTAATGCAAAATAGCCTTAAAATTTCGTTGCAATTTTGAATGGAGTATAGGTACACCTACCTAGGTACTCTTATATTTTAATGTTAGCTTAGATTATACCAGTGGTTATAAAAGTAAAAATAAACATTTAAAACTTTTAATGGGGTCGTTTAGACCATCAAACTGAACAACTTTCACTATGGGACTTTTCTCTGATCTCCGAATTGGTGATAGACAGAGCTTAATCAATCTACAACGTGTTAATGAATTAACGCAAAACTAGAAAGTAGTTTGTTTAGAATCGAGAGCAGAATCGAATTATCATGTTTTCAACATAGGTATTTTTTTTCAAAATATTAAATAATTTGTTTATAAAATTTGAAATTTACTGAATTCGATCTCAACCCACCGCACGGGCACACTCGCCCTACTTACTACCAAAACAAGATTCTTAAAATGTATCCACGAGTACGCTAGTGCTTTCATTCATTGCTGAAATAATAACAAATCATTTTTGCCTGAAAACTTAAAATGCGAATAACTTTAAATTTTAACTATCAAAGTAAAGAAATTATTGTTTCAATCTAATTAGTTTGTTATAAATCAGTTGGGGTGTATGAGGTTTTGCGCTTATTTATTAACACGTTGTATATTTTAACTGAATTTGCCGCCCCTAGAAAAGTGCCGCCCGGGGCATTTGCCCCCCTTGACCCCCCCCCCCCCCCCTCGCTACGCTACTGATAAAGACTATACAAAAACTTTGCACTACTGCAGTTAATGCGATGCACAGCCAAGATTATTTTTCCGGTCCTCAGTGCATTTTATCAAAGGCCGTTTCCACACAGCTTCTTTTATCGTTTTCTTTTTAATTCGCACTTCATTAAACTTAATATAACCATGCACTCTTTTTCAACATTTCTGTATTTTTATTAGATAGGTACACAATAGTAGATTCTTAGCCAAGGGATGAGAGTCACCCATTTTACACGACATCCGAACGAAGTGAGCCGCCATAGTTCGAGTGTGAAATTGGTAACTTTCACCTGAGTTAAACACTGCTTTTCATTTCGACTAAGAGGAATAGCACTGTAGCCCCGGGACTTTTTAGTTAACAAAAAGATTACTGATTGCCGTTTAGATATTGTTGTAAGGTACGAAATTACTTATATAAAAACCTACAGACCTAGTCTTACAGATCAAAACCCGCCGTAAGAAAATAGTACATTATGATACAAGTGAGCAAAGTTGGTCATTACAGCCGAGCCGATTACTAAGCAAGGCTGTAACGACCAATGCTCATGCGTTTCATACGACGTTTTTGAACATACTTGCGTGGAAAAAGTGATCAAATTTCGTAAAATACTACAATTTTAGACAAATATTTGTGGACAATGGCGCTGGGCTTCTTTTTTTTTGACTGCCATGCTTTTGGTTGAGATA
Source organism: Agonopterix alstromeriana (assembly GCA_963924505.1). Lineage (NCBI taxonomy): Eukaryota > Metazoa > Arthropoda > Insecta > Lepidoptera > Depressariidae > Agonopterix > Agonopterix alstromeriana. Next base: position 5,073,626 of record OZ004665.1, on the reverse strand, counting down.
GCTATGAGCGCGCAGGTCGACGAAGAGGCAATGACTTTAGCCGACATTCAACCAACGACATTTTGTTGCAAACAACCTAATATTAAAAACGTTATAAACTTAATATTCATGTATTTATAACACAAATTAGTGTTAATTAGTTAACTAAAATAAATTGTTTGATGAAATGAAGCGTTAATTTATCATATTTTAACTAAAATAGATTAATTTATTCAGAAAAAAAGTTTGATTTTTTTAAATAAAAACTTTTTGCTGAGATTTAAAAACAAACTATAGAAAAAAATACACACTAGTGAAATTATGTAATCATTTCGCACGCGTGTTCTATAAGCTGCATTATGTACGTAAAAGCGGTGCAATAAAAGCCACTTTACGAGCAAGTATGTTGAAAAAAAAACTAAAAAAATTGTCTGATATTTTTATATTTTGAGTTTACCGTTTTTTTTCTATAGTGTCATGTTTTTCACTTAGTTCAATACCCATACGTAATAGTAAGACCTTCTAAAGAAGACCAGATGAAAAAATACCGTACAACAATATCTAAACGGCTATCGGTAATCTTTTTGGTAATTAAAATGTCCCGGGGCTACAGTGCTAGAAAGTAAACATAACCCAGATATATGCAAAATCAATTTCTGAATCGTTCGATGAATTGATTTTAGGCGTTTTAGGCTACCTACGTTTCCAAAATGTTTGGAAAACGCTCAGGTCGCCAATACGAAAGAGAAAAAGCATATAACATACACGTACATAAAAGAATATACAGGGTCCTTCTTTATATGCTGACACTTTTTTAAGGTGATGATCACCCTGACCATCAAACTGACCAACTTTCTCTATGGGACCAACATCGAAATCACGAAAACAAACTCAGCTGCCCCATACAAAACTGCGAACGTACTCGAGCCAAATGTATGGGACAGCTGTTTTTTTTCGCAATTTCGATGTTGGTCCCATAGAGAAAGTTGTTCAGTTTGATGGTCTATTCATCCCCTTAAAAAAGTGTCAGCATATTAAGAGTGACCCTGTATTATGTACGTTAGAGTGAGACAGACTTTCCGAGTGATTTTACAAGTTTCAAAACGGATCCTTACTAAAAATTTGCAATATCTCGCTTTCCCGCCCTTTTTTCTTTTTCACGCAACTACGAGTATATAGCTTTTTATTTTTTAAACCAGCCATTTTTTTAGCCAGTGTTAATGTAATCTTAAAGTGTTCAACCTATAAGTAGATAAGAACTGATCTGCAGGTACCTATGGCTTAAACTTAACACATAGTTGGGTGGATAGGTCACAGTAACTACAAATATGTGTAGACGGTTTAACTTTAATGTCCATTCCCGAGAGCATCGTATCTATTCCCCATGGCGCATTCCGATACATGCCTTAATATTGGCATGTCCATAAGACCCCTTCTACGGGCCAGGGAGTCATGATTTACGACGTACATGGTACATGCTTTATTGAGAATGCTTGAATTGAATACTGGTTCAACACAAAACTAAGGTGTTAGGGAAGAGTGTGAGCTTACAATAGGTAGGTACAGTAATACCAGGTTTATAAGTCTTACCGATGAACCTACGCAGGTGACACATTTTGTAAAAATTATATTTAAAAAATTATATTGACCAATCTGTATGTGCCACCTTCAATACCTTCCCTGTTGTTTTCGCGCCCTTTTTGCTGCTATCCGACTTGCACCCTTTGATTATACTATAACACGTTGTATAGGGTCCTTCTTAATATGCTGACACTTTTTAAGGGGATGATCAGACCATCAAACTGAACAACTTTCTCTATGGCACCAGCATCTTAATCTCGAAAAAAAAAATCTATAGTTCCAAATGGGACAGCTGTTTTTTTTCGCAATTTCGCTGTTGGTCCCATAGAGAAAGTTGTTCAGTTTGATGGTCTGATCATCCTAAAAAAAACTGTCAGCATATTAAGTTGGACCCTGCATAATAAGTGCCTTTGAATAAGTATTAAAATCAAAAAATTTAAAATATTGTTTATGTATGAAAATTTTCGGACAAGAATATGTTTACGGATTTTAGGCCGAAAAAATAACGTCAAATTTGAACATTGTTTTCTCTTTAACCAAACAAAATTGGTACTCGGGAGTTCTACTCTTGCATTTCTAATCAGAGTTGCCGTCGATTGTCGCAAAAAAAGAGGAAGTAAATTTGGGTCTTATAAACTCACTGTGCGCTAGAGCTAAATAAAATCGAATTCTGAGATCTTAAGCATAAACAGAAACAAATAAATTCCCACCAGTTTGAGAGTTTTTAATGTATATTAAGTAAGCTTCACTTAATAAAATTTTCCAGTGATTTTCTGAACTAATTAGTGTGGGCGTTAGTTTACATCCTACGCAACTGAGATACCTACGTTTACAGACTAAATATTATTTTATTTAGGTACCGTTAATTGACTTAGATAAAGATTTATTCAGCTGCATTTACACGTCAAGTCTATATCTATAAATTATAATTAATTCAATGCGGATAGTCCGCTTCGAATTCATTCTAATTTAGAAAAATGTAGTGTAAAATGGAAGCGATAGTATGGTACGGTAGGTATAATAGTGTTATAATGGTTAGAGATGAAACTAAAGAAGTTCATAGGTATACCTTTTTTGGGGAATGGACATTTTGGGAAAGGGAAATTCTGGGAAAGCGACATTCTGGGAAAGGGGTATTTTGGGAAAGGGACATTTTGAAACTAACGTTTTTGAAGTGAATTGAAGTGAAACTTTTTATGGGAGGGCTTAATTCGTATAACATAAGTTCGAAATTTAAATTTGACAGATGCGGAAGTTTCACGTCTTCTAAATCAGTTTCTTATCTATAAAAACCGATGAGTCTTTACTTATACGGAAACGTTAACGTTTTGTGCTGTCAAACAACAATTTCCGCTTCCTGAAATTCAAAGACCACTTTATAGCTGGACGAGGCAGTATGGTCTAATGAGCTTTGCTTAGCCATAGCGTAATTATAATATAGTGGGTGCGCTCAGCGGCCGCGGCGGGTCTATGCTCGCGCGATGTGCGGGGGACGGGGCACCGGCAAAATCGGTACCGCGAGATAGAAATGTAAATTTGACAGCTGCGGAAGTTTCACTTCTGCCGGGCGTCCCGTTACGGCTATCTTTATTTATATTACCCGTCCTGATCATCATCATCATCAGCCTACCATTATCCACTGCTGAACATAGGCGCGCCACAAAACTCTGCCCTCGGTGTTCCTCAGCCATCAGGTCCGCTACCTTTTTTAGGTCGTCGGTCCAGCGGCCTGCAGGGCCAGGCACGTGTTATAGAGTTGAAATGCGTTAACATTTCTAGGGATAAGAAAAATTTTAAATATATTGGACATTGCCACACAAATTCTCCAGTCACATATAAAGTACCAGAATCTAGCCTGGACTTGTATTATGATGACTAGGCAACGATATAGCATACATACATAGATACAAACATCCATGACTCGGGTACAAATATTCATATTCTTCATACAAATATTTGTTCAGTATTCAGTATCATGGGTACCCCATTAAAGTAATACAATTGTTTACCCTAACATCTTGTATAATCTTAGTAAGAATATACCTAAATTTGGTGGGCAGTGACGCGTAATGCTGATTGGCTAAATTCGACATTAAGATCTCACTTTTACTGATCAGTAAACAGTAGGCATTATTTTAAAAAGTCTGAAACTAAAGATTTATATTCTCTTCTACTAATACTGAATGGAAAAATAAAATTGAAAAAGTGAAGAAGACAAGTCGAGCTAGAAGAGTACCTACCTGCGGTGCGCGACTGCAGATCCTTTTCTTTTTTAAATATCTTAGTTTTTTTAATTTATCAAGCTTCTGTAGTCCGGGGCACGATCTTGATTTGAATTGAAGTATAGGCATCGTAGGTACCTATTCCATTTATAATATAATGTTCAATGTTGTTGAACCACATTGTACCACAGAGTGTTCCTTATGTATACTTTCTGGTATTTATCCGGTATTCCAACTAGTGTTTATAAGGTACGAATATTTCAGGGTCCAACCTAATATGCTGACGGTTTGTCAAGAGGATGATCAGACCGTCAAATTGAGCCACTTTCTCTAAGGGAAAGAAAAAAAAGAGCTGTTCCAGACGTTTGGTTCTAGTAAGATTGCAGTTTTTTATGGAACAGCTGTTTTTTTTCTCGCGATTTCCACATTGGTCCCATAGTGAAAGTTTTTCAGTTTGATCATCCCCTAAAAATCGTCACCTCACAATATTAAGAATAAGCCTGTACAACGTGTTAATGAATTAACGCAAAACTAGAAAGTAGTTTGTTTAGAATCGAGAGCAGAATCGAATTATCATGTTTTCAACATATGGATTTTTTTTCAGAATATTAATTAATTTGTTTGTAAAATTTAAAATTTACTGAACTCGATCTCAACCCACCGCTCGGGCACAGTCCCCTACTTACTACCAAAACAAGATTCTTAAAATGTATCCACGAGCACGCATGCGAGCATAAAATGTGTCCCATTGAGTTGGGTAGGTACAGCAGTTTTGTATGGGACAGCAGATTTTTTTTCGCGTTTCCTGAGGTAGGCTCCATAGTGAAAGTTGTTCAGTTTGATGGTCTGAGTCCACCGTTTCAGTATTTGCTAGGCTGTCGCTTACACCCTGTATTGTGAGGAAACCTGCATATGCAGAAGAAGAAATTCTGATGTGCAGTCTACCAATTCGAAATGGGCACGCGTGGAAGACTGACGCCCATACACCCTTAAGGGTGGCCTGTATCGTGGTGTGAGACGAGTATAAGATGATGATGATGAGCTATGTCGCATGACAATCACTCATGCTGTAGTGGGGAGGCTAGCTAATAAGAATTAAGAAGTGGTGAAACCTTTGACTATTCAGATGTGGACTGTTTACGCGTGTAATTCTACTAACAAACATTTCTGCCACTTTTTGCGGGGGGCGAGGTACCATGAAATCCGCAACTTTGGATTTTATTCCCCATAACTTTAGATTCTAATTTTGAATGTTAAAAATCATGAAAAGTAGTCTCGTGTGAACCCCAAACGTTCTAAGTTCGAAGTTATTATTTCGCAATTATAGGCTGTCTCGTTTAGTGATAAGGTGTAAAATTCAATGTAAATGCATAAGATCAATTGTGCTTATACCGTTGCAGAGGGGAAATGCTACCGCAAGGCTAGTCCTTACAATAATTAGTCAAGGGGTGAAACAGGCCCTAAATTAATGTAATAATGACTACTTGGTATTTTTGGCCTACGCCGCCCCATAGCAGATTGAATAGCAAACTTAAATTTGATTTTCGCTTAAATACACCTTCGTCTAACTTTCGACTTAGATCCAGAACGACTTTGCAAACAGATAATTTACTTCTTGTTTGCTATAACTTCACAAATTAATATTTTGTCAAAATAATTTTAATCCATAAAGGATGGAATACTTGTTTACGCTGAAATTCTCTAGAAATGTTTGCGCTGGTTAGAAGAAAAACATTTTTTATTTGGCCTAGTGCGTGTCGCACTTGCACATCGAGGGTTACAAAATAATAAAAAATAAAAAAGTTATCCGGGATATCGGGTGAAATTGGTATCGTTAGCATCCTTTTAAACTAAGAGTCTACCCATCAAACTGAACAACTTTTACTATGGGAGCAAACCTGACATAACAAAAAAAACATACATGACATAGTAAATATGGAACAGCTGTTTTTTTTGTACTCGATGTTAAGTTTGATGGGTAGACTCTTTGTTTAGAAGGAGGCTAATGATATTAATATCATATTGTATAATCAATAATCACACCAAGTTTAAAGCGTGAATGTCTGAAAAAACAAAAAAACCTTGGAAAAAAACCACGTTTCTTGTATGGGCCCCTTAATTTGTTAAATATTTGTTTTTTTAAATTCTTTCTTACAAATCCAAAACTTGAAAATTTCAACTCGCTATATATTGCGGTTCAAAGGATACAACCCTTTACAGTTAGGACGGACGAATGGACGGATGGACAGCGTAGCTTAGTAATAGGGTTCTGTTGGCACAGGTTGGCACCCTTTGTACGGAACCGTAAAATATATAGGGTCTTTCTTAATATGCTGACACTTTTTTAAGGGGATGATCAGACCGTCAAACTGAACAACTTTCTATATGGAACCACCATCGAAATCGCGCAAAATATTTGCTGAGCCAAATGTATAGGACAGCAGATTTTTTTTCGCAATTAGGACGTTGGTGCCATAGAGAAAGTTGTTCAGTTTGACGGTCTGAACATCCCCTTAAAAAAGTGTCAGCATATTAAGAAGGACCCTGAATAGAGTATTTCATAACATTGTTAGGCAAAGATCTTCGTTATTTTTCTGAACTCTGATTCCACATTTTAAGTAGCACTCTCTTTTGTAAATCAATGCATTCGAGTTGACGCTACGATAGTAGACTCGTGCTTTTCCTACAGATCATCTGGTCCTGCTCGTTGTATGTGCGTAGTGCATTTCATTAAAACGACGCGCTTCGTTTCACAGCGTTGATGAGAAACGCAATTCTTTGCAGACTCGTTTTCAGGCTTTCCAGTCAATGCTTTCAGTTTTAGGCTTGTCTGTTCTAATTCTTACGGATTCAGTACAGTCAGATACAGGTTGTAAGGTATCATTAACCTTTAAGGATATATTACTGTTGGCGCGCTCCATGCAAACGAAGTCTGGTGATATTTTCAATACTAACCAATTAAACTGAATGAAATTTTGCAGAAACAATCTAGAAACAAATCTCTATGCTTGTATCGTGTCAGATTTTCCGTAAAATGTACATTTTTAAAGTTATAGTGCCTCAAAGATTTTGAATGTATTTTTTAACGAAAATCTGACACGATACAAGCATAGAGATTTATTTCTAGATTGTTTCTGCAAAATTTAGATTGTTATGCTAGGTACCTATATCAAAACTAGTGGAAAATGTTAAAAACAAATTATAAAAGCCATGAAATAATCACCGAACATAAAAAAAAAAATATTTTTTTTGTTTTTTGTTTGTGGTGTATTTCCTTTGACGAAGCCTGTTGTGGATGTGAGTGATGTATTACCATTGACAAAGCCTGTTGCGGATGTGAGTATTGTATTACCTTTGACGAAGCCTGTTGTGGATACGCATATTGTATTTTTTCTATAATTTCTGACATTTATTTTGTAATATAAGCAATAATAAATTTATTTTCATAAAAAAAAAAAACATTCTTATTTTTCTTTTAGAATTAATGTTAGGTTTAAAGATTTGTGGTCAGTAACATCTTATTTTAATCTTATGATTTTGATGAAACATTTTTTGTTTGATAGCTTATGATCTGACTTAATATCCGGTATATAATTTATGCGGACGAAGTCGCGGGTAAACTCTAGTCATTATGTTCTTTTTGGAAGTTAAGTTGGTAGCAAAAAACTCTTTTGGGGATACAACATCCCTGTTTGGGGATTATTATAGTATAATATGTGTCTTTAGCACGCACAATTTTATTTTAGAATAAAGAATACTGATCAGAATTATCTGTCGCATTATTCTTCTCGGATAAAGCTAGTAAAGCAACAAGCAAGCAAACTAGTAGCCAGCTAGTAGTAAGGAATAAATAACTGGATAAAGTCTTTCTAAACTCTTCATTGTATAAGGCTCGCTAGTCATTATGTCACGAACTATAAAAACGAGCTGAAGGTGTGTTTTATTACTTTACTTACTTTTTATTGCTTCCACGCCATCTGCTTGACGAGATTTCAGTGGTTCATAAAAAGCATTATACAGTCACCATCAAATATATCGTAGCATATAAGTTGTTCAAATATTTCTGAGCAGTGCTAATTTTCAATAAAATCTTTACAGTAGTTACCAATTATATCTAAACGTGTATTTTGTCATTAAATATCGGATCAACTTATTTTCAATTATTTCTTTACTATGTTATTTTAAATTGAAATGTATAACAACGGAGTAAGGACTTTTTTCCTAAACTGCTCAGATATTTTGTGATCACCCTGGCTGCATAGATAAATTTGATGTTCTAGGCGTTCAGATATTTTTGAGTGGTTATGTGTAAAGAAATTATTGAAAATTAGAACTGCTTAGAAATATTTGACCACCTTGTTTGCTATGATATAATATCTGATGGCGACTGTACTTATGTTTATAATAAAAGAGTTATCTGCCAGTGCATTTTTTTCATTTAATAAACGGAATGGGTAACAGGTTTTAAGTACTATCTCAGGCCCAATGAATAATGTTTAAAATTTATGTTAGGCATGTTTGTCCATTGCGAAGTTCGAACCCGCGACCTTTGGCTTCGCAATCAGGTAGGTACTTATGATCAATCAACATTGATGGAGATGGTGATCGAAAAATTTAAAAACATCGGTGTCATCTCACTGCTTGGCAAAGTCCTCCTCACCACTCATTCGTTTCTTCTTATTTTGGGTAGTAGTCGAGTTAAACCATGAAGTTATTATACCTTACAGGAGTAGAGGAACTGACATGAGTTGTCAAATGAAACCGTTTTTGGAGGTTTTCAGGAGATTATCGGCAGGGTAAAAATTCGAGTTCTGTGTATAATTCTGAATCTAATATGAAATCGTAAATAATTTAATGAAATGGTTTTAGCATATATCACAAAATTATCTACGTTTTCACTTTAGATTCACAATTATTCACAGAAACCGAATTTTTACCCTGCGATAAGATCCCCAAAAACGGTTCTATTGCCTCGCGTCACGTATCTCTTTCTATTATACAGTGGCTAAGTACATCTCGCTCTCTCAGCTGTTAGTCACTCTATTAGTAACTTTATAGGTTAAACATTTAGGCGTTTGAACGTTGTCAGTGTTTTCTCCTCACTTTTTCATTAATAAACAAGATAAAAATGTTCGGTGAGGACACTGATAGCGTTCAAACGCCCCGGAGATTCACCTAGTCGTTATCTGATCATCTCTTCCTGGGTCGACCTGGACGCCGACGGCCGGATCTAACACGTGATGACTTTTGCCCATCTTTCCAGTTGCATCCGATAGAAATAATAAATAACTTGGTAATACCACGGCCCGCAATTTTTACCTAGACGGCCCGGTAGCTCAGTCTGTAGTGAACCTGCCTGCTGTGCCGAGGGTCGCAGGTTCGAAAACCGTTAGGGACAAATGATGAATATTAATATTTGTACCCAAGTCATGGATGTTTATATCCATATATGTATTATATATCGTTGTCTAGTCATCATAATATAAGTCCAGGCTAGATTCTGGTACCTACTATAAATGTAATTAGATAATTTGTGTGAAATATAACATACAAAAAATTTTTTCTTGGACTTCGGTTCAAGACATATTTTTTATTTATTATAATTATCTCAAAAATTATCTAGTCCCATTGAAAGTATCAGAATCTAGCCCGAACTTGTGTTATGATGACTAGAAAACGAAATAGAAAATGTATATCGATACTAACATCCATGACTCTGGCACAAATATTCATATTAATCATACAAATATTTGCTCCTTACGGGACGAACCCGCGACCCTCAGATCAGCAGGCAGGACGACTACTGACTGAGCTATCCAGCCGTACCCGTTTGGCGATTTCGTCTGTTGTTTATTTGAGTCTTGGAGCATAGCTTGGATATTTCATCCTGGACTCTGCTTTCCAAAGCTATAAGAAAATAATCTTTTCTTTTCTAACATAGAACGATGATTTGCAAGATGCGCCAATGCACAATAAAAACACCATTGTAAGAGAAAAGGGAAAATATCAAGCATAACAAAATAATAAATAATAAAAAATGTTTATTGAACGGAAAAAATTACAGAAAGTGATAATGAAGACCTGAACCCCAAGATAGAGTATAAGTATTTTAAAAATACTGTTATACCCTGAGTTTTAGGGTTCAGTCTCTTCCTCTGGCACAAAAGTTGGTCTTAATTATATTCCGTATTTGAACAAAGAAAAATAAAAATAAAGGGAGAGCCAAATCGCGCTTCCACAGGAATAAGGGTGGACAAAGACAATACTGCAGACAGCTGTTAAGGTGTGACATTTGATTTTTGTTCTATTTTTAATATTTGTTATTTCTGTGGCAAACGCAAACTTGATTCATTAACCTTCAAGTGGGAACTAATTCTTTTTGGCGGCATTCATTAGTCATTTTATAATCCTGCCTGAGACGTACGCGTTCGATGCCGGGTACACCTGAGTACCCAATTAGACTACCGACATTTTGTGATAAAATGCGTTATAATGATTCAAAATAATACTTAGTAAGTATAGAATTGCTTTGTGAGATTTGAGTGTCAATAAAGATAAGATAAGATAACAAATCAGGAAGTTGGGGACGATGAAAAAACGGGGTACTTAATAAAGTTTTACAAATATAGGTAAAGGATGTAAGGAAAAGTATCATCAACCTTTACACCACATGTGTTGTAGAGTTTCTGGCCGCATCTTCTCTACAGCGACAACACGTTCCGACGCGGTGGTAGCTTTAAAAAAGATTTGACGTTTGATAAGTGTGCTGCAAGCTCCTACATTGAATAAATTATATTGACTTTGACCTTGACTTTGACATACTCTACCCATCAAAATTAACAACTTTTATTATGGGAGCAAACCTGTCAGAACAAAAAAAATATCAGCGGACCCTAACGTTTGAATCGAGTAGGTATTGCAGTTTAGTATGGGACAACAGTATGCGTAGCATGCTACACGTGATACAGCTGTATCACGTCTTTTATCTAGTTTGTTCGCGCGCAAATAGAAAGAGAGAGAATAGTCTAGGAAAAATAAGGTTTGAGATTGCATTAAAGACACTTTAGTAAATTGTGTTTGAAATAATATTACTGTTAGTTTATAATTTTTTTTTCGAGATTTCGTGGTTATATTGGCTCAGGATCCTGAAAAATACCTTAATATCGATATAAATGTACAAAGGGCAAGCTTATTTCGAAAAATATTTCTTCCATGCGTACATACTAGCAAAAGTGACAGTTAATTATCACAAGGCAAATTTAATGTGTACAAACAAACAGTAAATAATTTTGTTTTGAGGTTATAATTTTTGAAGACTTACAAAATATTAAATATCTACTCAAATTTACGATATTAACCGAGGATTATTATTGTTATAAGTAAAACGTATTGAATGAAGCCATCCTGTACAAAATCAACAGTTTTCCATTTTTTGTTAATAACTAAATTTAATGTTTTGTAAATGTCTTAATTATTCAATAATACACAATAAAAAATCGGAATTGAAGCTTGCATTAATATTTGTTTAAAAAATATTGTCACACTGTCACACATGCATACGCGCCCACACACACACACATATCGAGCAGCGGATGTCTATCGGCTGATGATGATGATTGGCACTTTACAAAACAATATTGTAACAAAGTTCAAAATGTGTTCAAAACGTACCAGCTGATAATAAAGAGTTTTTCAAAAGGATGTTAACAACACTGCTGTGGTAGGTATTATAGATACTTATATCATTCGACAGTCATATTAAAAAGCTCCTTTACAAGTCCTAACAAAATATAACGAATGTATAGAAAGAAGCACATTTTCCTCCAATACAAGATTCCCGAGCAACAGTTGGATTCACATACCTTTTGAAGCTTAGTTACTACCATGATTGCGAATTTGCGACCAAATTCGAACGAGTACCGTATGAATATTACCAAAGATCAATCGACCGGGATCATTCAAACTTGACTGTATAATACGTTGCTTGTCGCGTTAGAACTGACCTACAGCAACTCGACTGTAAACGAGCAAGGTATATTAAAAATGGGTAAATAAATATGAACGTTTGATGGATCGGCTTTAGGTCGAGATTGTACGGGGAAAGGAAACCTCCAGTAGACTACGCGATATATCACCGCTAGGACGCCTGTGCAGAGACTTGAGTTTACAGACGCGGGAAATATAAACGGTTTTTTCTATTCGGATTTTGAAAGGTGTTCCTTTTTTTAAGATAGTTGAGGGAAGTGTGTTTTGTCGAAAATTATTTGTTTATGGTGGTTAGTGAATTTTGTGTCAGTTTTTGAACATTATTTTCGATTCTTTGTGGAATGTGGATTCAAAAACTGGTGAGTAACGATAATATTAATATTTTAAATGATGTTAAACATATTTAACATTATTATGGAATAAATCATAAAAATATTGCGTTGAAAATTTTTTCTTGTGCTCATTATGACAGTTTCATGTCAGTATAACAGGAATTTTTTTTTCTAACATCAAAGTCACATTATACAGGGTCCTTTTTTAAGGGGATGATCAGACCGTCAAACTGAACAACTTTCTCTATCCACCAACATCGAAATCTAGAAAAAGTTATCAGCTGCCCCATACACTTGGGTCGAGTAGGATTGCAGTTTAGTATCTAACAGCACATTTTTTTTTCGCGATTACGATGTTGGTCCCATATAGAAAGTTGTTCAGTTTGACGGTATGATCATCCCCTTAAAAAAGTGTCAGCATATTAAGAAGGACCCTGTATAATCTTCTTGGATTTCAAAAAAGAAAAATACTTTTTACCGTTGAGTTTTTATTAGGTAAGCACCCTACTTCGGGAAGAAGTTAATGCAATAATAAATATCCCTAAAAACACCCCAAGTCGGCATAATGATGGCCGTCATATTTCATTTTCCTATACGAAACAACATAAAAATGACAAGTAAATATCCCTAAGAAAGTGTTCCCTTTTTTAGAAAGGAGGTAACTTTTTGTAACTTATAAACCATGGGGTACCTTCAGATAGCATTGTAAGGGGCACATTCGTATGCGACGAATAGTTGTTGATTCCTGAGAGATATTTATTACAAAAACATCGTGTTAAATTACAAAGTTGAGGACGAGGAGCTAGGAAGTATAGTAGACGAAGATTTGATGCTATATCGGCTTTAGATGATTGTGATGGAGCAGGGGATCCCAAAGTTTTCTTTATCGCACCTCGTTTGGGCACACAACAAATTTCCACGCCTCTGTGTCACCTAGGTACTATAATACAAACAAAATCACCATTCGTAGGGCACATTCCGGATGAAAGACAATATATATATTTTTAATAACGATGTAAAATAATCATTTAGATTTTTTTTTTCTAATAGCCAAAATATACATGATGTTACAAAAGTATAAATAAACATTTAAAATTTTATGGGGGTTGTTTAGACCATCAAACTGAACAACTTTCACTATGGAACCAACATCGAACCCGAAAAAAAAATCTTTCCCATACATTTTGCTTGAGTAGATTTGTAGTTTAAAATGTAACATCAGATTCTTTTTTCGCAATTTCGATATTGGTCCTATAGTGAAAGTTTTTCAGTTTGATGGTTGTATTTTTGTAACACTTTGTATGTGCTATTGCAAGATGATTTCCATAAAGCTATTAATCAATATGGTAAAAAGAAAAAAAAGTATTGTGAAAACTGTACGAAGGGTCCCAAAATCCCAATCTTCCCCTATTGATTAAAAATATTCACTTGTAAATAATGTACCGTCAAATCATGTCAAATAAGAATACTAAGCGCTAAAAAAATAGAAAAAGTCTTCCGAAATTTAATTTGAAGACATTAATAAAACGAAGCACCAACCGATCCCAAAGTCGAGAAAAGAAAAAAATGGTAAAAGAATAAATAAAAAAAGCTAAAGACTACTTTGCACTGATTTGACGAGAGCAAACTTTTAAAACGTTCTTTCTTTACGAAACGAATCAAGTCACTTCCCCGATACGTAAATTAAGGTCCTACAAACTTTTTCCGAGGCTTTTACGTTAACTTTGATTATGCTGTGTATACCTATAGGCAGGCTGTGAAAACAATTTTTTTGTTTGAAATTGTTTAACGAAGAGCTACTCGACTTTGCTTAGCAATACGAGTACACAGAAGTACACACGACGACACATCAAGCTATACAAAACCAACATAAGCTGGCCGCGCGACGTTATACGTTATTCAACCTACGCGCGGCCAGCATATTTTGGTTTTGTATAGCTTGATGTGTCGCCGTGTGTACATTTCCTATTTTGTTGGTACCTACTTTTGTTTAGGTTCGATGCGTATTATTATAACGGATAGTTCTTGTCTCAGACAATATAACTAGGGACCAGCTATGCGATAGCATTTCCCCTCTGCCACGTTACAAGATCAATTGATCATGTGCATATGCATACAATTTTATACCTTATCACTAAACGAGACAGCCTATAATCGCGGAACAATAATTTTAACTAGTCGCGTTTAGAGTTCACACGAGACTATTTTTAACAATCAATATTAGTAATGGAATAAAATCCAAAGTTACGGATTTGATGCTACCTCGTCCTCCGCAAAAAGTGTCAGAAAAGTTTGTTAGTAGAATTACACGCGTAACTCGTCCATAGTTATATTGTCTAAGTCACCAGTGTATTCTTTTAAGTCAGACCACATGAAGAAGATAGTCGAGAGAAGAGAGAAGTCCCAGATATTTTGTATTTCAAGTTCAAAATTTTTTTTGAACTTACTACGCATGTCCAACTTATTGACAAGACGAGGTTATCACTTGTATGCCTCTCTGCATAAAAAGTGCGCGTGAAAAGGTCATGGATAGTTACGAGCTCTCCATAGACTGTAGAGTTAGGCGGTGGACAGACGACACACAATTTCACGACATTTTTTTGCACGTGACAATGGACAGTACTAAATAAGATGAAGCATCTCGTACGACGCGTAAAAAGAACGACGTGCGAAATAACAAAAACACAGGTACAGTCTCTATTCTACGCGCAGTAGGAAATAGCAACCTATAGTAGTATTTATTCGACGGCCCGATATCACAGTCCGTAGTGAACCTGCCTGCTATGCCTAAGAGTCACGGGTTCGAATCCGATTCGAGTAAGGGACAAATATTTGTATGATGAATATGAATATTTGTACCCGAGTCATGAATGTTTGTATCTATATAAATATATTATATATTGTTGTCTACTCATCACAATACAAGTCCAGGCTAGATTCTGGTACTTTAAATGTGACTAGATAATTTGTGTGACAATATCCAAGACATTTATTTATTTATTATTTATTTATTCTTTGCTATATTAGAATATTGATCAAATCTCGATAAGCATAAGTTTCGATTGGAAGATAGTATCCCTTATACAACATAATTTGTAAAGATATGTCCTTCACGACGACGTAGAAAAAATTGCGACTGTACAAAAATGTTTTTTCATCTCTCAAACTAACTCTGAAAGTAGGCTATTGTTTATCTAAGAAGCGGGTGGAAAGTGATGCATTTCCTCCCTAGCGCAGAAAAGTAAGTTAAAAAATCGACTTCTATACTGAACAAAGGCAGTAAACAAACCTATACCGCCACACTTCGATAACATTAACTTTATTCTTAATTTTTGTATAATTACTATGAACAAAATATTTGAATTATAATAGTAGTTAATTTAACAACACTTAATAAGTTAATTTTACAATAATTTTTGTCATTTGGAGACTTTTGTAAAAATTATAAGCAGACAGAAGAAAGTCATCCCGATTAACCGCTTGAAAAATGCAAAGTCGGTCATTACAGCCGAGGAGGGATTGCAGCACGAGCCGCTAGGCGAGTGCTGTTATGCTTGCCGAGGCTGTAATGACCAACGCTGACGCGTTTCATACGACGTTTTTCAACATACTTGCGAGGAAAAAGATAGCTACGCGCGCGCAGGTCGACGAAGAGGCAATGACTTTAGCCGACATTCAACCAACGGCATTTTGTTGCAAACAACCCAATATTAAAAACGTTATAAACTTAATATTCATGTATTTTATGTTAATATTAATAATTAATGTTAATTTGCTAACTAAAATAAATTGTTTGATGAAATGAAGCGTTACTGCACTAGTGCGATAATGTAAATATTTTTGCACGCGTGTTCTATGAGCTGCATTATGTACCTGAAAGCGGTGCAATAAGAGCCACTTTACGAGCAAGTATGTTGAAACTTAGTAAAATGAAGTTATAATAAAAATGATCGATCCAATCAATGAGATAATATACTTATCTAGAAATAATGACGCAAGTATGAAAGCGCATAGAGATAATACAAGAGAAGCGAAGTTGTTTGGTCTTTTCCACAGAACATTATAAGAAGGGTTAGAAGTGCAAAGATGATTTGCATAACACTATAAGGCGCACGTCGCGGCGTGGTGCGAGCGAATTGTAGCAGCGTGAGCGGGAAGACAAGTGGCGACAGCCGTCTCCGAAGCAAAAGCGCTAGGAACTTTTCATTTCTAATTCCTCTTATAATGTTCTGTGGTATTTTCCACTAAATGTGCCTTGTCCCACCATGTTCTCCCACACTTGCCCTTTAACATCTCCCACGCATGGACGCATATTCGTTATGAATGTAACATGTGCTTTGTTGATACCATTTGAATGTAACGCGTCGGTGAAGGGTTTTCTATTTAAATATTAGATTATTTATATCTAAAAATACTAAAATAAAAAATAATAAAGTGGCGACGGGCTCACTCCCCGTCACACTGGACAGAGTTTCGGTAGGTGGACCGTGGATGTTCTGTGGTTTCAGAATATCTCTGACAACCAGGGGGTTGTCGGGGGTTGTTATTGGGGGGGGGGGATATAGTCGTGAGCATATGCTATGCTATGCATACTAAAATGACGGAGAGTGAAGTCACGGTTTCAGAATATCTCTGATTAGCCCCTCGGGGAATATAGTCGTGAGCATATGGTATGCTATATTAAAATCACCAATTGGTCCCAGATAAGTTTGACGGCTCGACAGCTCAGTCGGTAGTCAACCTGCCAGCTGTGCTAAGGGTCGCAGGTTCGAATCCCGTAAGGGGCAAATATTTGTTTAATTAAACATTTTTCCGAGATATACCTACTGTTCGACATAGCTTTGACATTACTATTTTAATAGTAATGTAATGTTACTAATATAGTTAATAAGACCCACAAACACAAATGGATTCACTATGGTCTGAAATAAATGATTATCTAAACTATTAAAACTGTAATAGAAGTGTGTATGTAGGTACATTGAAGATATTTACGAGAAAACGTTTACAATATGGTTTTAGGTTGCATCACGCAAAAACTACTGAACCGATTTTGATGAAACTTTTTTTTGTGCGGACTAAGTCGCAGGTAAACGCTCGTAATATACCTAATTACTAAATCCATTCTATAAATATTTTTAAATCTCTATTCCCGTGATTTAAAACACTGTGAAATATTCTGTTGCTATATGGAACAAAGTATAGACAAGATCGCATGCTCACAGGAAAGATATTCACGGAAACCCATTAGTCTCGACCGGGCTTTGTCTTTGTTGTTTTCTTACAGGTTTCTTTCATATTTACATTCCTATCTATCTACAATACAAGTCCGGAAACGTTAACTCATTTGGTTTATGATACACATTCATATTACCTATAGGTATGTATGAGCTACGCTATGTCACTCAAATAAAAGTAGGGGGAGTCCGGGATGGTGGAACCACCTTTTGCTTAAGGGGATATAATTCGGAACGCGCTCCATACAAACGTACTATGGTGATATTTTCAATACTAACCAATGAAAGTCAATGAAATTTTGCTGAAACAATCTTGAAACAAATATCTATGCTTGTATGGAGTCAGATTTTCGTTAAAATATACAGTTTCAATGCTAGAATTAATTTAAGATTTGTATGGAAATCTTTGAGGCACTGTAACTTTAAAACTGTACATTTTAACGAAAATCTGACTCTATACAAGCATAGAAATATGTATTTAGATTGATTCTGAAAAATTTCATTGAGTTTAATTGGTTAGTATTGAAAATATCACCATAGTACGTTTGTATGGAGCGCACTCAGAATTATATCCTCTTAAACGCGCACAACTTTTTGTTGCAAAGATGCAGTGATTTCACTTTAGTGGCATTCGATAGCGCAGTTATTTGGCTAAAAATGGTAAATACTAAAGATCTTTGTAAGTATAATATTTATTGGGCTAGACATTTTTTTTCAAAAAATGAGATTTGGCTCAACCATCCCCAATGGGTGGGATGGTTGAACAGAGGGTAGGGACCGTTGAACATACCCTTATAATTTAAGAAATAAAACAAGATAGCGTTCAAAATTCAATGCCATTGCAATAAAATCTCATATTCATTGTATGCGAACAATCTAAAGTGGTTAACATTAAAAATGAAATAAAATAACGGTATTGTCAACATTGCACACATTGACTACGATATTCTACTTACTATGATACTGAAAGAAAACATTTTAATGTCAAATTTAGAATTATGAACATCATTTTTAATAAAGTTAACGCACTGATCTAACATTATATCAGAGAAACAATATTTTTGACTAAAACATGGTAAAAAACAAAAAGACAAGACTTCCAAAGTTTCTAAAGGTATGTGGCCTTAGAAACTTCAGAAGTTTGAATCTACAAATTTCTCTTTTTGATTTCCTTTCTTGGGGCTGAAGTCTGCACTCTGCTTATTTTTGGACTGGAACGGCATTTGGATCTGCAAGATAAATAAAATCTACGAAAAACATATGGTCAACCATCCCTCAGCGGAGTGGTTCAACCATCCTTTATCGACCCGCTCCTACTTTTTTTTAGATTTCCGAAAAACTCTTCATCACAGGTCAAATAGGCTTTGTATCCAACAAACTACACTAGTTTCACAATATAACAATAAATCAACATAATACATACCTTTTAATACAACGCAGTACCGAACAAATAAACCAATCATTTTTTTTTCACTTTTTACTATCAAAAACACATAAACTCAGCTCGAAGTCAAATTACTCTGCCGGCAGCCTAGATGACGCTTGTGGTGGAAGATGTTCGCGGGCATGGAATGACGAATATACGAATTACCGATAGCACGAAATTTTAAATCGAAAAATGGAGGTGGCTCATCTATTCCACCTGTTCAAGCATCCCGGTTTTCCCCTATTATTTTAGTAAAGGTTACTAATACAACGTGTTAATGAATTAACGCAAAACTAGAAAGTAGTTTGTTTAGAATCGAAAGCAGAATCGAATTATCATAGTTTCGACATAGGTAATTTTTTTCAAAATAATTGATAATTTGTTTGAAATTTAAAATTTACTGAATTCGATCTCAACCCACCGCTCGGGCACTCTCACCCTACATACTACCAAAACAAGATTCTTAAAATGTACCCGTGAGCACGTTAGCGCTTTTATTCATTGCTGAAATGATAACAAATCATTTTTAACTTAAAACTTAAAATGCGAATAACTTTAAATTTTAACTATCATGCATCCATATACTCACGACTATATTCCCCGAGGGGGTAGTCAGAGATATTCTGAAACCTCAGAACATCCACGTTTCACCAGTAGTACCGAAACTCTATCCAGTGTGACAGGGGGTGAGCCCGTCGCCACATAATGGACAGTGGGTACAATACATGCCTCGAAATTGAAGCATGCAGGTTTCCTCACGATGTTTTCCTTCACCGAAAAGCCAGTGGTGTTACAAATCGTACATAAATTCCGAAAAACTAATTGGTATGAGTCGGTCTGGACGGGGTTCGAACCATCGCCTCCTGCACGGCAGGCAAGGTTACTCGCTACTGGACCCCCACGGTTTTTTTAAAAATTTTAACTATCAAAACAATGAAATTATTATTTCAATTTAATTATTATGTTATAAATCATTTGGGGTGTATGAGGTTTTTCGCTTATTCATTAACACGTTTAGTCTAGGAAAAATAAGGTTTGAGATTGCATTAAAGACACTTTAGTAAATTGTGTTTGAAATAATATTACTGTTAGTTTATAACACTTTTGTCGAGATTTCGTGGTTAAATTGGCTCAGGAACCTGAGAAATACCTTAAAATCGATATACATATACAAAGAGCAAGCTTTTTTCGAAAGATATTTCTTCCAACATACTAGCAAAATAGACAGTTAATTAAAACAAGGCAAATTTAATGTGTACAAACAAACAGTAAATATTTTGGTTTTGAGGTTATAATTTTTGTAAATATTAAATATCTACTCAAATTTACGATATTAACCGGGGATTATTATTGTTATAAATAAAACGTATTGAATGAAGCCATCCTGTACAAAATCACCAGTTTTCCATTTTTTGTTCATACCTAAATTTAATGTTTTGTAAATGTCTTAATTATTCAATAATACACAATAAAAAATCGGGGATTATTGAGAATTTATGTTTTTCCGGTATTTATCTACTATATTCCAAATTATCACCAAAAGTGCAATTAATGCAACCTTCTTCATACAAAAATCCGTAGATTTCCCCGACTAGTTGTATAATATAGTTTTATGAAGCAATTTCAAATTAAACAAGATCACGATACCTCTTCCCTTATTTCGTTTTTCGATTTAGAAGAGCTTCCAAACTAAAGCAAAAGTCATTAGGTGTTACTTGGGCGTAGGGTTTCCAACCTCGTAGCAAAATGACAATCCCGATATTGACGGGACTCAGGATTTCAGTCCTTGCGGGGTTCGTTCCTAAAACTGAATCAAGGTATGCAGGATTTCTTAGTTTTTACAAGGTGATATAAATAATGAGCCAAGCTCATAGCCATTCAGAAACAAACCTACTATTACTAATAAGTGGCGACGGGCTCACCCCCGTCACACTGAACAGAGTTTCGATACTACTGGTGAATCGTGAATGTTCTGAGGTTTCAGAATATCTCTGACTACCCCCTCGGGGAATATAGTCGTGAGCATATGCTATGCTATGCAATACTACCTAATGCAGAAATCGTTTTCGCGTATGGTAGGAATTACTTTTGGGGATAACAAGGATTCCTGGGCACACTGTCTTTGGGTCTTTTTAAAAGCCAAAAACCTGTATGAATATTCACTTATGGTGACTACGGTATAAAGCCTTCTTTAGGTTCCTCATACTAGTCTTAAAAGTAGTAAAAACAATTACCAGTAATCCCGGTATTCCGGGATTTTAGTATACACTGACTGCAAACCCTATTTGGGCTACATTTACTAAGAGCTCGAAACGTTTTACCTTCAACCTACTTGCACTATCCATAATGAGTTACGCGAGTTAGTGGTGAGACAGCGTTCTTAGTCAGGTTATTAAGAAAATGCTATATAATTCCTCCAGCTTCTCGTGAAACTAAAACGTGCTAAAACTATCTAGTGCTTACCTACCTTTTTTCTTTATGTAATCTCAATTCAATTGGTTTATGTAATCTCAAGTATTGTTTTAAGGACAAAAACACATTAGAGCTATACAAAATGACGAATCCAAGTGGCTACCTAACCCGCGCGCCGTAACACAAACACGTCCGCTCGTGAATCCTCTAGCCACGCGATTCCTACCTTATTTTTTTGTTGCGTCCTTTTGCTTACGTTGGTACTTCTGAGTTCTCTCTTAGTACAAAGTCAAAACAAAACCTTAAAATAGTTTGTACAAAACCGATAACTGAATAAAGTTTGTAACTCTACCTATGTAACATTTAAAACGAAGAAATAGTAAGTTTGAAAACAAGTTTGAAAACAGAGTCAGCCAGTTTATTTTTGCATTTCATACTTACATTTATGACTATTATAAATGGTGTTCAGTTACCGATTTTGGATAAACGTTTCAGAAATAACCTAAAAACTAATAAATAAAGCAGGAGTGCGTTTTTTGAAACTCGTACGTTGAACTCAGCAGTAGAAAATGTCAAAATTACTATGGAGATGATACTGAGGTATAATTTTTAGTAAGTGAAATTTACGACGTAAAATTTACTGCTGAGTTTAACGAATGTGGTATCGATTTTGGAGAAACGTTTCAGAAATTACCTAAAAACGAATAAATATATTTATTAGTTATATTTATTAATGAAAGAAACGTGACAATAAATTGACAAGATAGTGCAGTTGTAGTTTAGTATGGAAAATCAGATTTTTATTTCGCGATTTAGATATTGGTCCCATAGTGAAAGTAGTTAAGTTTGATGGTCTAAACCACCCCTTAAATGTTTATTTGTATTTTTGTTACATCTTGTATAGTCATGAGAAAATTTAAAATCATTGAAAGCCAGTCAGCCATGTAAAATTTTCACTAGAAACAAAATGTGTATAAATTATTTTGTGCTGAATTTCAAAGTCACTCCAAAGTAACGTCAAATGCATTTTACCTACTTGCTCTATCTATAATGAGTTGCTCGACCTACACAGGTGAAAACCATTGACATACGAAAACCGTAGATATACTTACTACAACTTCCAAGAAAATGCATGGTGCTATTTACATTTTGAATTTATCAGGCGTGATAAAATCAAGCGAGTTTAAAAATGAGGCAGCGAAAAGCATAATGAATGTACATTAATTTTTAATCCACCCAGCAAATAGGTATGTAATCTTAGTTTTATTTACTTTTAGATATAGATAATATTTATTAATACACAAAAGTAAGCATATCATATGCTCACGACTATTTTCCCCGAGTGGGTAGTCAGAGATATTCTGAAACCTCAGAACATCCACGTTTCACCAGTAGTACCGAAACTCTGTCCAGTGTGACGGAGGGTGAGCCCGTCGAACCGAAACAAGCCAAAATAAGAGATGGAAGATAGAGAAGAGGATATATGAGCCAGATGATGGGAGCCCGGCCTGCATTTTATTTATTTGTTTTCGATACATTTTGGGCTTCTTAAAATTTTTGTTGTAAACCAAAACTCCAAAATTAACCTTTCAAAAATCTGAAGTGTTTTATAATTTTTACCTTTTTTATTAGAGAAGAGATAAAACTTTACAGTAACTTTACTCTCATGCCTGATCATAATTCCTCAGAAGCTAAACATTGCCAATGGCAACCCCATACACTAATGTATGAAAAATTAAAGTTCTATCGCTTAAAAAGTATCATAATTAATATATAAAATGGATACAAACTTGCCCAATTTTGCCGTAAAATCGGGCGGTAGAGCCTAATACTTTTAATGACACGTCTATCACATTCTCACATCGGTGGAAAAGATTCTCAAGTAAGTTTAAGCAGAATACATTATCGAAGAGACTGTAGGTAATGAAATGTGACGGTGAACACTTGTGGATTCTACGAGATCGGACAGCCGTGAAACTGAGGCTTTATTTAACGTTTAACAGAACAAGGCTAGACGCCTACAGGTGTTATCTGAATCTGTCGCTTATTAAATAACTAGGCGTTTGACCGCGACTTCGTCTGCGTTCGTAAGAAGTATCTTATGTGTAAATCCAAAACATTATTCTTTCTGTGTGTCAAACATAAATTCGTTCAGTTGCATGATTGATGGATTCAGAGACTTGTACTTGTAATTAGACTAAACTCACGCTCAAGACTTCTCTGAATCTCGACTTGAGTCACAAACATACAAACTTTCACATTTCTAATACAGTAAACTAACTAAAGGCAATCCGCGTATTCTACCCATCAACCTGAACCACTTTTACTATGGGAGCAAACCAGTTAGCGCAAAAAAACTCCATACTAAACTGCAATATCTACACGACTTAAACGTATGAAACAGCTGATATTTTAAAAGAAATAAGGTATATTTGCTAATCATAATTGGCCAGAAAGCTGAATAGGAATTTGAATATCTATATATATATACTTCTTTACTTATATATATATATATATAGATATAAGTAAAGAAGTTATGAAATTTTCCAAGAATCAATAAAATATGTTTTACTGGGGCGTTTTAAATTTTTTTTACTATCACACAACATTTCTTAAAACCAAGTATCGACGGTTAAGAATCAAAAAGGTATAAATCAAACAAATACTTTTTACAGGAGGCGAAAAAAACGTTTTACAAAAAAAAAATTAATAATAATAATGATTTAGACCGAATTTCTATAGGCTGTTATCTCTGCAAATATTACAGCTAGACTTAGATTGTTTTCACAGGATATGCAAAATTCGATTTTAAATCCTTCTGCATAAAAAAGTTGGTTTACCCAAAAAAATACTTAGACCGAATTGGTTCTTAAACGTCGGTATGTCACATTGCTCGTTTCAAAACTGAAAAGTGGGTGGGTTCTGTTCCAACCAGTACTGAATGTATGTGACTATTTTCTCACGTATTATTATGGTCAAGACCGAGTGGTGGGTTATCTGAGTAGGAGGGGCTACACTAATAGCTTGAACATTAGCTGCGAGAGGCAAGCCGGCCCAAGCTATGTCGCAGCTTATCATATGACCTGACAACCTGGATACTAGACGACTTGTGTGAGGTACACCTGAAAGCGGTTGATTTGTCAAAGTAAAAGTATTTATTTGCATACAACGTACACACAAGCTTATGTTGGTTTTGTATAGGTTGATGTGTCGCCGTGTGTATGTACATTATCTTTCTATTACAAAACACCCTAGTAATATTTAAAGGGGAAGTTTAGACCATCAAACAGAACAACGTTAAATATGGAACGAACTTCGAAAGCGCAAAAAAAATTCTGCTATTTCATACAAAACGTCTCCTTGAAATCTTTGTTCTTGCAGAATTTTAAGAAGGGAAAGATTGTTTTTCAGTTATTAAAATAACAATAAATGTAAAACATTTTGCGTTGATACTTTTAATATAATAACTTGGCTTTGAACAAATATATATTTACGTTCCCCGGTAAATATATATTTACGTTGACGGTCATTTTCATGCACACACAAATGTATTCAATTTTTTTTTTTTTCTTAATTAATGGCCGGTTGTAAGCGTCTAGCGCAGCAATTCTGCCAATGTCAAGTAGTTTATAATCTCAAGTGATTATTTTATGGTTAAAACACAAAAGAGCTTCACAAAATGGCGGAGCCACGTGCAAGCCTAAGAGAGGCCACCACGCACGCGTCCACCCTCCGTCAGACTTGCAGCGCGACTCCATGTATTCAATTAAAGTCGGGACAATGTAATAAGCCACATTTGACATCTGTCAGTTTAAGCTTCATAGTGAGGTGACCTGCATAAAAACATCGATTAAATAGAATGAATCGATTCGGATTTCAAACATACGTGAATCGAATTATATGTGAATATCGCGATTTGTTGGAACTACGTTTTACATCGATTTTTTTGGGTTACATCCCTAGTGTTAAAAAAGAAAAAGGGTTCACAGACGCAACATTGTAACCACGTTCAGTTCTTTGGAACAGAAATTGTTTATTATGATTAGAATGGTTCATTAGTGAAAGTAAATCGTAAAATTATCTTCTTTGGTCATTATTACAATAAGTATGTAATCGTAATAAAAAAAAGTTAAGCAATTGTACAGTGAAACTTCGAAAAAAAAAATATTATTCTATGCACGCGTTTACAAGGTTATGATTGATGAAGTATCAATAGATGTCAAATGTGGCTTTTTAAATTGTCCCGACTGTAACATTTATCCTCTAATACTTCTACAATAATCTTATCGGGTTACTTTTTTGAGAAATTTCTTATTTAAAGTTGTTTAAATAGTTACAATTTTAAGAATTCGATTGCTGCTAAAATAGTTTTATTTCTATTAAAAATTATAATTTAGCCAAGTCACACTTAAACCACTTACAAAAGAACTATTAAGTAAGCAAATAACAAAAAAAAAAACATTAAAAACAATAATTTTAACGAATTTATCGAATCGAAATATTTAGAATTTTTAAAAGATTTCAAAATCGAATTTGAATTTAATATTTTGAAGAAAAAAAACGTCTCAATGTTGAAACCATGATAATCCAATTCTGCTCTCGATTCTAAACAAACTACTTTCTAGTTTCCGTTTATTCATTAACACGTTGTATTTTTGGGACTTAACTAGTAGTAGGTTACTAACTAGTAGGTTTTTCCATCATATCAAAAGAAACCAAATAAAATGCTTGTTCATGGATTGATTCAGGCGCAAGGATAATTGCTAAGTCAATATAGGTACCTACGATACGTTTCCTTTTAGAATTCATACGGTTCTCAATGAATAGCATTTTTTTCAGATAGGATTACACGTGAAGCCGTATTAGGATTTTATCTTTTGGCAGAAAAGAAAATTTTCGTTTTTTCATACATGGGGTTTACATTTTTACTATTCGATATAGAATATCGTAACAGAACCATCACTCACTTCAAACAAAATCATCAATACCTACCGTTTTAATAGCCTACTCATTCACGGCGCCGACCGCTGCGTGCGAAAATGTACCTAAACGTTCATATGTTACAGTTATTATTGCTTCGCAGCTGCTCTCGGCCGTCTTTCGAAAAAATATCTTAGTTAAATAAAATAATGCTTTTGAGTATCTTTGCATGTTTTATCATATTAACAACGAGATGTTCCATTTGTTTTATTTACTCGTATACAAGGTGTTACAAAAATACAAATAAACATTCAAGGGCTTGGTTTAGACCATCAAACTGGATAACTTTCACTATGGGATCAATATAGAAATCGCGAAAAAAAAATCTGATGTTCTATACTAAACTACAAATCTACTCGAGCTATAATGTATGGGACAGCAAATTTGTTTTTCGCGATTTTGATGTTGGTCCCATAGTGAAAGTTGCTCAGTTTGATGGTCTAAAAAACCTCCTTAAAAGTTTTAAATCTTTATTTTTACTTTTGTAACACCCAGTATACAATGTAATTACAAAATTTCATTCCCATGTTTAAATTCTCGGTGGAAAGGAATGTAAAGTTTAAATAAATATTCTTGCACAAAACACAGAGAAGGAGGATCAAAGGGATTATTTATTAAAAGTTCTAAAATAGTGCTGCATGTCTCCTGTCCAGTCTCATATTTTGTTGAAAATTTTTAATAAACGTAGTCTCTAGTTCCCGTGTAAAATTATAAAAGTCATCGCCGCGTAGTTTTAGGCTTGGTCTATACAGAAGAGACGTGTGGCGGTGGCGGATAGTCAAAGTAACACAATTATAAATCTTATAGTACGTAGCATAGCGTGGTTTGGAAAGGAGAATCGCGCCCGCGCCTCCAGGCAACGTCACCTGGAGGCGCGGGCGCGATTCTCCTTTACGACAAAAACGACGTTATGCTAAGTACTATAAGGTTTATACAGTGTTACTTAGATTATCCGCCACCGCCACACGTCTCTTCTGTATAAACCGTGGCTTAACCTTCCGTAAAAGGAGGTTTTTTTAATACTTTAAAATGCAGGCGTGCGCGTCACGCACAAAGAGAATAGAATCACTACGTTTTGTCACGCGGCTGTCGACAGCCCGTTGCGTTTTGGGGCCTCGAACTACATGGCAGAGGCCTGCTTGCGTGTGACTCTTACGAGTAATACATATAACCCCCTATTTTTGGTACATAACTTTGTATTCCATAATATCAAAAGAAACCAAAAAAAAAAAACCTGTTCATGTATTGATTGAGCTAAGTCAAGATAAGATACGTTTCCCTTCAGAGTTCTTACAGTTTTCAATGAATAATTTTTATTTATTCAGATAGGATTATACGTGAAGCCGCATTAGGATTTTTCGGCAGAACTGAGAGAGATTATTGCGTTTTGAAATGAATTGTTTCGTTTTCTATAGATAGGGCCGCCAAACATTCCCACCACTGTCACTCCTGAAAACCAGGTTCACAGCGGCGAAACTAGAACTCGAAATTAGCCTGCCAAAAAAAACATGATAAAGTTTTACCAAATTACAAAGACTTTAAAACAACAGCTGTTCAAATTAGAGACATCAACCAACCCACCAAAAAGAACTCATCCAATTTATCATAACGAAGGCTCGTAGCAAGTACTACGGGCTACGGTGCGCTACGGCGTAGCAATTTACACAACAATTATCCTCGTAATAATTTTTTTATGTCGTGTTTTCTGTAAGTTAATTAAGAAAATCGTGTTAATTTATTTACTCTTAAAGGTAAAGGCCGATGAATATTAAACAATTTTATTGAAAACGGTTGCCGAGTAAATGAGTAATCGGCTTAAATAATAAAATGTTTAGCAGTTGATTGGTTTTAATAACATTGCTTCACAAATAAACGGAAGGCCGTTTGGGGCCGAAGAGTTCTCGAATAGCGACCGCGTAGGTTCTGGAAGGCACAGCGTAGGTAAGCCCACCACAAGGTGGACGGACGACCTGGTGAAGGCGGCAGGAACCCGTTGGATGAGGGCAGGACAGGACCAGGCGCGGTCGCAGCCTGAAATTTTGGGAGGGGGGGGGGGATTCACTAATACTAAAATATGACGAGTAAATTAGACTTTATTGCACACATTATGATGATTTTAGGGGGGGTTCATGTCCCCTGTTACACCCCCTATATTTATTGATGTCACCAACATCTCAGCTTGGATACCAACAAACAAAAGGTTTGAACAAAATTACGTCTGATAGTCTGATATTGACAAATAGGTGGCACCAGTTTAAAATAGAGTACCCAATTTCTTATCGTACGAGGAGGCTAAAAGATACGGTTCCTCTTTGATGTAGTGAGCGAAAGCTTTAATATGTCATGGTCCATACTGAAACCTTGAAATGCTTGATTAGTGATTACATTTTAAAAGGGTACTGGTGGTTGCAGCAATGTTTTTGACCACCTCAAAAGAACATGTCCAGTCGGGAATTAGATATTCGAATAAAAAAATTAAAAAAAACCGGCCACGCGCAGCTTAGGGTTCCGTAATTGCCCGTCACAATATACGGACTTAGAAGTGGGCTTTTTGTTTTATACTACGGTTAAATGGCTAATAAAGTATAAAAAGTACATTTTACAAGTTGGTCGACTATTACTCATTAACTTGTAAAGCCTACTTAGAGGTGATAGTTTTCCTTTTAACTTCGTTATATACACTATTGCCGTGAATTTTTTCACGTATCTAGAAACAACCGTTTAGCTGGCAGGCCTAGTTACACAGCATTCTTCTAAAAATACCTAACATTTTGAGCATCATAAATGTATGTAAGGCTAAATGAATGTTTTTTTTAGTATACTTTTATATTTTAATTCATACTAGCTGCCCTTTTCTCCGTGAACTCGTCCGCACCGGCTCCCGTTATCATAGCGAGTTTTTAAACAGAAAAAAGAACTCATCAACATTTGTCCCGTAGATTTTACGTGATGCTCGAAAAAGCACACAGACGAACAGACAATAATATAACAGATGCCTAAATACCCTATCGTATACTTTGTCTTTTTCTGTAAAAATTTTCTTTGTACAGACAAACTTCTGTTACAGTTTTAAGTGTTCCACCGTTATGGAATTTCAATAGTATTGATAGGAAGTAGTAGCTACGATATGGTGGTAATATACCTACATTTTGCTTATTTTCCATGTTGGGCAGGCTCCGAGCCAGCACCAGCGGTCTCCTGAGCGTGTTCAAAGACCGGTGGGACTCCCCGCTGTTGCATCACTGGGTGAAGCTCCATGCCGGGTTTTTAAAATAAAACCTTGTTGTAAACTAACACTAGTTTTTAAGATAAATGTATACTAACCCTTATATGGACATCTTGTCTGAAATAAATTATTTGAATTTGAATTTGAATTAAGACGCTCCCCATAAGTAAACACATGTCCGGGCCATAATTTGCTGGTTTTTAGAAGCTATCTTCTTGTTATTTGAAAAGCATACAAATTAATGAAAAATATTGCAATGATCTTCAATATGCTTTATTTGCTATGAAGTATATTTCTTATTTTTCTATAAAATACATATGAAACCTGTGTTCAAAGGAAAGCCTAAATATTGAGAAAAAAAAAACTGTATTATGTGCATTATCTGCTTTATAAGTTGAAGTCACTCTTACTTGCGACACACACCATTGTATAGACAATTTATTAAGATCTAAAAATGCTATGAAGAAAACTTTTTTTAAGACCATACTTAATGAGTTAATTAGATAAGTTAAAAATTTGGTGCGAATTCTTATGATTTTCGAATTTGATAGCCTTAGATTAGAAGGTACCACAGTGACATGACGAAGGACAAGCAAGCCAAAAATAGGTATACCTAGTAAAATGACGTAGTTTAGTAGAGATGAGGTGGCTCTGAAAGGGTCAAGATCGTTCGGTCAGGGAAATCTCTTAAATTCAGGGCTCGGTCTAAAACCGAGCTTCACCCAATGGATTTGCAATTATAGTCCGATATGGCAGATCGATATGACTCGTTCCTAATACAGGTTTTTACTGTCGCTTAACATGACAATCCATCATATCAGTTGCCAGTTTTAGAAATCATATCACCGCATTACCCCGAGCATACTGAGAAAGCAATAGAAGAAAAACCACTAAACAGGGTGGAACTAAACACCCTAGTAAACATTTAAACGGGTGGTACTTAACAATTTGTGGAGAAAATTAATTATTTTATCATTATTATTGTATCTCTAACGGTATTTCATGGGCCGTGGTCCGGACCTTTGGAAGGCTTGCGTGGGGACACAGGTCCAACACGTAGGGGCCCCTTTGAGACACTTTTATTTAAATGCGATGAGATGCACCAACCGTAGTCTATCTCTGAATGCATTATGGAAACGCACCAGAAGACATACCACGTTTAGTACAGACACTATCGTAGAAAAGACAAAAACTACTCGGGTTATGGGGGTGAACTGGGTGGGCTGGGAAATCTGGGTTATTGCGATGAGACTCGGGACGCCTGCCGTAACAAATGTCTCTAGTTTGTCAAAAATGGCAGACGGTGACTTGCCAACTCATTTCATGGGCCCCCCAAAATGGTCGCTCGCAAGGAGCGACAAGGCGGCAACATCTACTGAGCGGCTAAAGTTGTAGAGAGGTGAGTCTGCGGGCGCCGGTTCCCATTATTATTATTGGGAATTGATTATGAAGTCAACTCTGAAATCGCAAAAGAGATTCTGCAGTTTCATACAAAACTGCAGAATCCTGCTAAAAATCTGCTTTACAGCAGATTTTTTCTGACTCCTGCAAATAAAACATAATTTTATGACTGTAAGTATGATTTTTTTACAATGTTCTTTCATTTCGTTCAATACATTATCATAGTAAAATATTCATAAATCGATCACCAATCAGGATAATGTATGATTTAGTATCAAACCCCCATAAAATGTAAGTCTTAAGTAGATTAACTTAAACGAATAGTTACCTAGTAATAAACAAAAGAAATAATAATATTTTACTTTAATAAGTAAACAACTATATATTTAAGGTACCTACCTATTATCGAATACTTATTATTAACTTGATTTCTTTTCCAATAAAATAAAATAAATACTCTTGTTGACTATGGAAAAAACATGTGCAGTAGGTAATCGTCATTCATAAGTAATGAAGTAAACCTTCCTACAGAATGTTGAAGCGCGGAGTACTTGTTTGTGACTGTAAGTTTATGAAAGTGTATGTACTCTAAAAGGCAAGCCAACCCATAATAGTAAACGCTTTTCCTATCTCCCTCACACCCATCTAATAATACTTAATGGTGATTGACGGAGCAAAAACCGGTGTCAATCGAAGTTTTCCGATTAAGTGCCGAATGTTATGGGTAAATGTGGGGCACGCCCCGGTTGTGGTGTCGCGTCGGATATAACGACAGGCTGCCCGTTTATAAATGTAGATGACTGTACTGTATTGTTGTTGTTGTAGGGAAAGAGTTTGAGGAGAAAATGGTTTATGATGTGATCAACAAAGTCGAAGAGCACAATCAATAATAACATACTTATTTACTAAAGAATTTATTATTGATTTTTTACTCTTCGACTTTGTTGGCCACAGAATAAAAACCACAACCCCGTTTTAATGACAGGTTGCTGGTTCAAGTCCAAATATTTCAATCTCTAAAATTTTATTTAAAATAGCACAACATGGCTTGAAACCACAGAATATGTTTGTATAAATAGGTAATATGCAGAATGATGACTTCCTGCCCCTCTCTAACTTCAGATACCTACCGCACCGCACCGCACCACACACCTCACCCCGCACTTCAAGGATTAATTTAGGGGAGTCGAGCAAGAAACAGATACTTGCCGACACGCGCGCATGCGCGTTTTCGCGAACCATCATGTTTCTGTTGCTTATCTAGTTCTCTCTAAATTAGATGATTATTTTCAATACGGTTGATATTGAATTATGTAAATGAAGCAAATAATTTTTTTAAACTCTATGTAGATATTAATCTTTGTGCTTGTGGTTTGTCGGATTTCCGCTAAAAATACAGTTTCAATGCTAGGATTAAATAAAGATTTGTATGGAAATCGTTGAGCCTAATTTTGTAACTTTACATTTTAACGAAAATCTGCCAAACCACCGAGATTAGTTTCTAGACCGTGTTTAAAAAATTTTAACGTCATTCACTTTGATTGGTTAATTTCCAAAATATAATTAAACTTCGTTTGTATGGAGCGCGTTAGATGACGTCAAAATTATTGTAGTGATATACCTAAGCACAGAGAAATGACACGCCGATTCCCGATATAAGTAACGTAAAGTCTTTTTTCCTTTTACAAACCATTGGACTGTCAATAAACGTTTGCCGATGTTTACTTTTGAATATTTTAAACTGTGAATGGGTTGTTTTAAATTCAGTTTCAATATTGCTGGTCACGGAGGTCTTAGTTTTCCATCGGTGGCGATTTCCAGAGTATCTGAATTTAGATGTAATAGTAGTTTCCTCAATAACCGCCTCAAGTAAGTATAACTTTACATCCATACTGTAAGGTAAAAGCCTTATGTTAATAAAGAGGTTAGGAGAAAGTTAGCAAAGGTAAGTTGGGGGAAAACAATTTTGGGATGACAGTTTATTATTATAAAAAGCATTAAGAAGATAAGGCACAAAAAATGAGTCAGCACGGCACAGGCATCGTCAAACAGCAACACACAAAAGTAAATAAAAAAGTTGTTAAAATTGTGTATGATCTGTTTAAACATAAGCTCGACTTTGTACATGTTTTGTGCAACAACAATAAAACTTTGCTGCCAAAATCACACATTTTATAAAACATTCTCATTGCTAATTTTGTCATGATTGTGTAGAGAATTAGTGGAAGCAGATAGATGAATTAAAAATAAGGTAAATATATTTTATGAGTCGCAAGAGAGCATCGAATTTAACCCGAATAAAATTAGAGGCGTTATTCAAAATGAGCTTAATTAAATATATACGAAAAAATGCGTTTTCAAATTGAAAACTCATTCATCACATTCGTTCCGAATTTGGACAAAAACTGAAACATTCATTAGAGTAACTGTAGTAAAGCATATTTACCATAGACAACTTATCTCCCTTATTTCTGTTTTCTGGTTCCAAACCTTTTTAGCCTGTTTGGTGTCTCATCTCAGTAGTTCGGTAGGTACCAAACTTTTGGACCTTTTTTGTCTAAGTAGTTCCGGACCAAACTATTGAGACTTTATTACGAAACTTTTATCTACAGTTGTATCTAAATTAAACAACTAAAACACGACATAAATCAAACAGAACACGAGCAAAACTCACCCTTATTGTAATGGTAAAAAAACGAACACCATTCAAGTAAATAATAAAATCACAAAAATGTCTTATCGTATTTTTTCCCCTTCCTCTAGAAACCTGGGCGTGGAATGCTTCCGTTCGAGAACAAAGTTTGTTGGGACAAGTTTGGTGCCAATTTGATGAACTTACTAAGTTAAGTCTTATATATTTGGAAACTTTAACGGGACACATTTTGGAGACTACTAAACTGGATAATGGAATCGTCTCGTGACTGCCTGTTTCAACATTGGTGAATTTAAATTACTGTTTATCAATCGGCGTGCATATTATGAATAGATGAAATGTTCATTATTATTTATCGAAGATCATAATAAAAGTTTACTTGTATCTCGAAAAATATTTTAATATAACATGAAAAGAAAAAGAAGTCTGACATAATTAAAACATTGTCTGAAAATGACGAAAAACGATTACGAATGACATCTAGTAAAAAAAAAACTACCCATCACTTTTTAATATGTTATGGCTTTGAGCATTTTTCTTTTTGTTGACATTAATGTTTTATAATAAGAGAAATACAAACTTTTTAGTAATAGGTACTTCATGGTAGTTCTAGTAGTAGTAAAGGTATACCTGAATCTGATGGTAAATATACAAGGTTTTACAAAAATACAAATAAACATTTAAGGGGGTGGATTAGATTATCAAACTGAAAAATTTTCACTATGGGACCAATTTCGAAATCGCGAAAAAAACTTTCATGTTCCATTATAACTACAAATCTACTCGAGCTAAATGTATGGGACAGCTGAATCCTTCTGGCTCTGTTTGTATTTCAAGTACGAGTACCTAGACATATTGCAGTAAAATCTCGAGCTCACTTCACTCGCTCGAAAATTGAGTGTAATCCCGAGCTCGCCTCGCTCGTTCTAGGTTTTTGGATCGTTTGTCTTTTCATGGTGTAGTAAAATCTCGAGCTTGTTTTGCTCCTCCAGATTTCAGGTCGTTAAAACACGGGCTCGCTTCGCTCGCCCCAGATTTTAGGTTTTATTGTAGCGTACTAACCTGGGCTTGGCCTGGGAAAAAATCATAACTACGCCTATGATGTTATGTTATGTTAGACATACGCTTCTAAGATCCAAGAAAGTTGAATCTCGCAAAATAAGATATATTCCATATAAAGAAGCCATAGTTAAGAATGTTATTAACATAATTCCCAGTAGGATATGCTCAGGATTATATTCTCCGTAATCATAGTGATTTCAATAGCAACAAACTCAATAAAGATATCATGTGCACTTAATTTTGACACATATTTGTCTTTATGGGTCAATAATGTTATAAGGAATCATTGAAGACTAAAATTATCAAATATTATTCATTATGAAAAACGCATCATACCAAAACTTGATAACCTCTACTTTATTAAAACACATTCCAATCCGGCACAAAAAGTCCACATAAACAAATCTTTGAATCCCCAGTGAAGACTATACAAGTGAAAGTAAAGGTGAAACTATCAGTGGATAGCGTTAATGACCGGGGCGGTACACGCAACGGCTAGATTAGATCGCCCCCTCTATCGCCCCCTTTCTTGTGGGCGCAATTTCCGTCCGATACGCCCGATAGCTGACTTCGAGTTAAACTGCAAAAGGAACGGGTGTAAACGATTTTATGTTTATATTATAGTGTTTGTTTGTGCATTTTGATCAGCGAACGGAATGTAAGCAAAAAGCTGCGGAAAGAAGTGTGAAGGAAGATATAGTATTACATAGAATTTTCGTAGCAACCCGTCATGTGTATTTTGCCCGTAATTTGATTTCGACCCGAAAAATTTGGATTAAGGCAGAAGTATGATTCAAAAATATAAATGTAATAAGGTCGTTAAATTATTTATGTAAGGTAATACAGGGTGAAATTGATATAATTCTTTTAAACTAAGAATTTACCCATCAAATTGAACAACTTTTCCTATGGGAACAAACCGATCGGAGTAAAAAATCTGCTGTTGCATACATTTGAGTCGATTAGGCATTGCAGTTTAGTATGGAACAGCAGATTTTGTTGTTGTTGCTCCGATTGGTTTGACTCTTAGTTTAAAAGGATGCTAATAGTACCTATCACCCTGTAGAGTTGGTAAAACTGTAAAATGCATGTTTTCAATATTTTAATATGTACATAACCGCAACGTAATTCGAACAAAGTGAGTGGTTATTGAAATGCATAATTTATTGTTCGATGCATTAATAACGTAAAATAATTACTTATACAAAAGCAATTAGTTGGAAATCTGGTGGTTTAGTACCTACCTATGAAAACGCCAAATATAATCAGTATAAGACTGTCTGTTTACGGTGGCAAGGCTTATTCGTTTCGCACTTTGATATAAAAATGCTATATTTTCGGATCTTGGTTGGTTTGATTCCCGGGTGTGGCAGGCGCATTTTCAAAAATCTTTGAATGCAGTTTTACTTATTTTTGAAAATAATAAGAAGGTTTCCTTTCAGTAACAGTTTAACATCATTAATATTTAGGGTACTTACCCTCCAACCACGGCCTTTTTTTCCACCCTGTATAGAATTTGACTATCCTCTCGGGGAATTTAATCGTGAGCATATAATGTACACATGGCCTACTTAGCGGCGTGGCTAGCTTATTTTGGTTTTGTATAGCTTGATGTGTCGCCGTGTGTACTTATGCTAAATTTCATAGTTGTTTAGCTTCATAAGCTACATATAGTCTGACCACAAAAGGTCATTTGGTCCGACAGAGATCTGGATATTTATCTCATGTACACACGGCGACACATCAAGCTATACAAAACCAATATAAGTTGGCCGCGCGACGTTATACGTTACTCGACCTACGGGCGACCAGCTTATTTTGGTTTTGTATAACTTGATGTGTCGCCGTGTGTACCTATGAGATGTACGTAGCTCGGTGTCGTCGCTCGTAAACCGAGTAGCTGTTGCAAAGACGGAATGTCAGAGCGGAGCGGGCTTCTCTGCCCCGTATCTAGCTACGGTACCGCTTCGTAGATATAGATATGAACACAGAAAAACTGTTGTCCCCATCGAAATTTCAAAAACTAGAGTCATGTAAAATCTGTAAAAAATCATGAGCATTACAAATAAGGTGTAGATGGCGGGAAAATTATCAAGCTGGCACTAACTTGGATAATTTTTTTTCTATACCCTAAAAGCCTCCACCAGTGTAAAATGGTCTTCAGTTACTATGTGACCAGATACTAAGTAAGTGTCAATTTATAGTGGTTTGATCAACGTCCCATATTAAACCACTGGTGGTACGGAACACTAATTGCGGAGTCCCGACTCGCTCTTAACCGGTTTTTTACGAAAAAAATAAAACAGCTTATCTTTTTGTTGTCCGCCATCTTGTTTTACAATTAAATTGTATGGGGGACGCCATTTTGTTTCATGTTTTTGTGTAATGTGTACTGAAAAACATGAGCAGGAGTCACGGCTTAAACTTTCAGACAGGAGGCCGATAACCATAACTTTGTGGAGCTATGTTTTATAAGATGGTAGATTAGGCACCAGGTAGTCTATTGTATGGTTAATGGCTAAAACATCAAGGTTAGAGGTTCAGTGAACTAGGTACTTTTGTTGTATCGTAGTAGCCAGCCACTGCCATATCATTTTTATCCCCATTCAAAGTTAATATCGTTTTGACCGTAAAGGCGTGGTCTTTGTCAGTTATATAGGGTCCAACTTAATATGCTGACAGTTTTTTAAGAGGATGTTTAGATCATCAAACTGAACAACTTTCTCTATGGGACCAACATCGAAATCGCGAAAAAAAATCTGCTGTGCCATACATTTGGCTCAAGTAGGTTTGCAGTTTTGTATGGAAGAGCTGATTTTTTTTTCGCGATTTTGATGTTGGTGCCACAGAGAAAGTTGTTCAGTTTGACGGTCTGATCATCCCCTTAAAAAAGTGTCAGCATATTAAGAAGGAATACTGAGTTGAACATTAAAAATGTGAAAAAATTTCATATTTTGTAATATTGTACCTAAGTTATGATAGGTAATCAAATAATAATAACTTGGTAATAAAAAACCGGTCAAGTGAGAGTCCGACTCGTGCTTTCAGGGGTCTGGGTTCAAAATTTTACTTTAAATACAAACAAAAAAACCAAATTGATCCTAAATTCATTACAATAAGAGAGGTAAGATTTCAACAGCTTCGATTCAGTAATGAACATTTGTCTAACAGAAGTAATTTAACTTAATGTTAGGCAATTTGATTAAATGACGGAATTTCGTGAAGACTCCAAGACTGAATTAAGTGTATTTTTACTCGTCTTTAATCAATGTTGTGCTCTCGTTCTTTTACACTGTTCATTATAAATTCAAAGAATTGGGTATTTGACAGGTTTTTAAAAACCTACGTTAATCACTGAAGTCTAAGTACTCTATAGAAAATGTATATTTTACGTTCCATTACTATATAGTGCAAGGAAAACGAGAACAAAAATGCTCTTTAAATATCTCGTGAAAACGCTTTTCCTGACAATATACGTGGCAACAAGCAGGTGACGTCACGATGACGTAAACTTTGTACGACACTCACACTGTACACGCAATTGTTTACAAGCAGTTGACGTCATCAACTATTCAGCCAATCACAGTCGTTTACGATCACGTGACTAAAGTAGATAACAAAATTATTTTCTTTGCTGATATTCTCTTAAAATATCCTGTATTTTTCTTAACATTAAAGTTAATCCTCCATTAAATATCTTGCTGGCTTTTAATACGTCAACCAGACAAGAAGTGACAGAAATAGATTTAATGGAGGATTAACTTTAATGACCGTACGTGCAACTGGCAGTAAATAGTTGGTTTCTAAAATTCATATTCAATACGGATGCCATTAATAGATCCTATATTTTCCATTAGGTTTCTTATTGTTAAAAATTTAATAGGTGATTTAATATGCAGTTGCAAAAGTTGTTACATTTCTGAGTCGGAATAAATAATTTTTACTACCGGCTTAACATGAATAAAGTTTTGTAAGTATTTATAGTAAATGTAAGTGATGATTAACGATTTTGTTCGATTTGACAACGTACGGTACACACGGCGACAGATCAAGCTACGCAAAACAAACATAAGCTGGCCGCGCGACAGCTAATCTTAACTATTAAAAAACTTTTCTTAAAAAACGCCGTGTGTACATAAAAAAAGTTACACAGGAGTATTTGATCTTTCTTTATTATCTATAATACGTAGATGACCACAATATATGAAAGAATATGGTACTACATAGTATGACTTGTGTATGAAGTGTGTGAACAAAAACACGTACTTATTTATCCTTTAATATCGATCGAAGGTTACTTACTGTTATACTGAAATATTGATATTACAGGTTGGTTAACTAAAGCTGGCGCGTTTAAAGACACCCACAAACACGTGAGCATTGGTCATTACAGCCTCAGTCAGTACTCGCCTGCGGCTCGTGCTGCAATCCCGCCTCGGCTGTAATGACCAACTATGCTCACTTGTATCATAATGTACTATTTTAATTTATTCATCAATTCACTTTCGCTTGTTTACTGCATTTTTGCCAGTATCAAGTAGTTTGTCGAAGTATTTATCCCAATCTTAACGATTGTTTTTTGAGCAAAAACAAAGTGGACCCTTGTGACAAGCTCAAACACAAAATGCACTTTGCGATTAGTTGAAAAATATGTCAACATTTAAAGTAAGTTTAGATATGCACGAATCAAAAAGTATCAAACAAGTATAGGGTCCTTCTTATTATACAGAAACTTATTTAAGCGGATGATCAGACCGTCAAACTGAACAACTTTCTCTGCACCAAATCGATATCGCGAAAAAAATATCTGCCGTTCCATACAGAACTGCAAACCTACTCGAGCCAAATGTATGGGACAGCAGTTTTTTTTTTTGCGATTTCGATGTTGGTCCCATACAGAACCCCAAAAAACTGTCAGCATATAAAGAAGGACCCGGTATATGATTCAAGATTCACCTTATTTTATTTACCTAGTAGCGGTGGTAGCTTTAAAAAAGATTTGACGTTTGATAAGTGTGCTGTAAGCTCCTATATTGAATAAATTATATTGACTTTGACTTTGACTTTGACCTAATTAAATATAACACATTATGCTACTTTTGTATTTACAATTTCGGCAATCACCATTGTTGTTCACATTATCAGAGTACGTTGTATCGGTAGCTAGCTGGTGAGAGGCGATCAATCACGAGGGTGAATCACGTCGACAGGTCCGCGGGACGCGATTAGGTCCTGTACTTAAAATTTGGTCACCCGAGTACTTCGTTATTGGTCTTTTTATGCCAACACTTTTAATATATCTTTGATCTTTTTTGCTAAAAATGTAATGTATCTCTGTCTATTCATACAATGTTTTTAAACGCAGGGCAAATTTTAAAGGGTGGTTTAAATGACGAATCTGTATAACTTACACAGTAAGACAGGATTGTCTTAAGAAACTATACTTCATTCCAAATAACGACGACGAGATTTTCCGAGTCCTATTTAGCTTTCTGGCTAATTCTGATTATCAAATGTAATTAATTTATTGGATACATATACTATCCGACATATCTTGGATGCTACTAATGCTGTTCTAAGAATAAGTGAGAGGAAGTGTTTCAAATCTCTGTTTCTGTAATGCAAAATAGACTTAAAATTTCGTTGCTATTTTGAATGGAGTATAGTCTCAAAATGAAACAGTTTCTGAAATAAATATATTTCTTATCTGTGTTTTTCTTCAGTTTTGTTCATTATTGAACGTATGAGATAGTCTGGACTTCTTAATGCGAGATTCGCTTAAACAAGAGATAACAAAAATTACGGCCCGTCTAGTACGATTTCACTACTTCTTCACGACTTACTTCTTTCCACACTAGTAGTAAGCGCGACATTCACTCTTTAAAAAGCGCGAGAAGTTATAATTTTCTATGCAGTGAAGCCACGTCGCAAGCGGTTAGAAAAATAGATCTTTATGGACAACAATAAAGTAACAGAAAAATTGTTACCAATGTACATACAATTAATGATGTTAAGTGTACGTGTTGTTTACTGTGTGTAAAAAAGTGTTTTCACCGCATCCGCTCGAAAATGGCCAATTATATGTCGTTTAAATACCCAAAGGCAATAATATTTCATTATAACCCACTGGTCAATAATGTGGTTTGAATTTAGAACCGCATCTACCTACTGACTATTTGATAAAAATTCGTATGAAAACTAATCATATAGACCTGCACCAAAAAGAACTTATTCGAAAATCGAACTGGCCACCATGAGTAAAATACAAAAAATGAAAAATGGCGCGTATACGATTCTTTTTATTGTCTCGCAGGTGTGAAAAGTAGAGTATGCTCCTCAGGGATAAACGTGTTTTCGTCTTGGGCTCGCTTAAACCCTTCGGTTTACTCAGGATTCTAGTCTTGGGTCCTGGCTACGTTCCGGGGCTCCACTGCGCGATTCTGCACTTATGTGGCGGGTCTTACCCATGTCACATCATAACCCATCAATTATACTTATTGGGTTTTACTCCTATTATACTAGTATCCCAACTATCTAATCTATATATAGTCATACTAATAGATATATATTTACTGTACTTAGTCCTACGCGTTATGCTTGGGATCGGGATACTAGTATAATAGAGTGTATACTCTCTCTCTCTCTCACACATACACACTCACCCCAACACACACTAGCTTTTCAACACACAACATTTTTCATCTAAACTTTTATGTTCCTACTCAGTGTTCCTAACTTACTTTAATTTAATGGAAGAGCGGAATCCTCTGTAACGAGTAACTCATGCTACTCAAAAGAAGGTTCCGGAAAT
This sequence comes from Agonopterix alstromeriana, assembly GCA_963924505.1. Taxonomy (NCBI): domain Eukaryota; kingdom Metazoa; phylum Arthropoda; class Insecta; order Lepidoptera; family Depressariidae; genus Agonopterix; species Agonopterix alstromeriana. Next base: position 5,032,318 of record OZ004665.1, on the reverse strand, counting down.
GGCTTTGTACTAGATTTAAGGAAACTGAAATCAACTATTGCCGCAGTTGTCCATTGGCGATTAACCTTGCCTGCCGTGCAGTGCTGCAGGAGGCGATGGTTTGAACTCCGTCCAGTTTTTCGTTGAGTTTTTCGGAATTGATATATGATTTGTAACACGACTAAAAAAAAAAACTGGCTTTTCGGTGGAGGAAACCTGCATGTCATGATAAATGATAAATGAACTTTATTGTGTATGGACTCAGGTGTAGGTACAGACATTTGCAGGTGTTTTGACATTGATTAGTTTCACTGAAGCCTACCTTTGCAGGCATTGACACAAATTCTGCAATAAAATTATACTTAATTAGGTAACTACTATTATACATGCCATTTTGAATTAGAAATTATCAAAAAGAAGCAATATAATTATAAAACGAAACATAAATTTAAATGAGATGTTTGAGATGTGAGCATATGCTATGCTTTATTATTAACTACGGAGTTAATAATTCTAACCACCCTCGCTCCGCTCGGGAGTTAACCCTAGAATCCTTCGTTGCGCTTGGGATTCAATATGTCCGTGACGAAAGACACTGCTTTATCTTAGTTCCACTTACAAAAAAAAAAGCCGTTGCTTTTGTCTTTTACATACATAATAAAATACATTCGATACGACGTCGATACGATACCTAATAAACTGCTGCTTCCTCTATAATTCTTGTAACATCAGTTGTTCAGGAAGAGTATTCAAAACTTTGTTTGTTAGACTTCATGATTCCCTACCGCTGCTGCTTGCAGTTTTGTTTCCCGCAAGTAATTACTCCAGGAACTTTAAAGCACAAAACTTTTAAGGAACCAAAGTTCGTTCGTCTTTTCGAATTTTTCAGAACTAAATATATAATTATTATTCCGATTCTCGAATTTTATCGAATGTCATAATTTTGAGCTAATTTATCATCTCGGCCTATAAACGTCCACTGCTGGACTTATGACTCCCCCGAGGATCGCCACAACAACTGGTCCTCCGCTGCCCTCATCGTCGTGGGTCCACTTTCCCGCCCACACTGTGCTTTCCTGCGAAAAAACTGCCAGTAAATCTGTAGGTACCTTACTTTTAAGATAATCAGAGGTGGCAAATGGGGAGGTACAATAGAAAAACCGGCCAAGTGCGAGTCGGGCTACTCACGCAACGAGGATTCCGTACTGCCACACAATACATTAAATTACCAAAAAAATCTTTTTGCGGGACCAGTAGGACAAGATCGACTAACACTTGGCCAGTTTTTATTATTTGTTGTTATACTGTGGTTTGCACTATAATCACACCAAGCTTGAAGCTTGGTTGGTATTACCGTTTTTACGATAGAGCGAGTAGAAAAAACTTAGATAAAAACGAGTTTCTTGTATGGGGACCGACCTTAATTTGTTCATTTTGGTTTTGTTATTATTTGTCATGAATTTAATACAATGACACATATTCTGTGAAAATATCAACTTTCTACCTATTACGGTTCAGAAGATACAACATTCGGAAGCTAGAACGGACGGATGGACGGACAGCGTATCCTTATGAATAGGGTCCCGTTTTCACCCTTTGGGTACGGAACCCTAAAAATTTACAAATAAGACCGCCTTATTTTGTTCCTCTTGTTTTTTTTCTCTGTATTTTACTATTTATATTTTGGTGTAAAAAAAGTACTTATTTATTTGATTGATTTATTGAAATAAGTAAAACGCAAAAACTATTTGTATGTTTCATGAGAATTTTTCTAATGTCTCTCTGTCTGCGCAAAAGAAGATTGACGACACGACCAAAGACTACAGTTTAATATACTGTGGTCGTACCCTTAAGGTGGTTGCAGAGTTGTCAATTTCATACAAAAGTTTGACGCATAATACGCGTAGAAATTATCCAGAAAATTTCAAAGCTTTATATCTTCGTAATTATATTATAAATTGCAAATTTTATTTGCTACGCAGTATCTAGATTTTCTAAACTATTTTTCCAATTGGTGAACTTGCACAGTTTTATATTTTTAGTGTATCATAAAGATTTAAGGCTTACATAGAAATACCAAAAATAAAATGGTAAAATATTCACAAACACTTATCTAAAGTTGACTTTTCAAACTCAGCACCAAAACGCTCCCTGCCATGAAGTGACGTCACTCCTTTTCATAACGCGTGAAGCTCATCACAAATCATCAGCTATAATATGTTGCTAATCGCTTCGTCACTTTGCGCTGATTGGTGTTTGAAATTACATTCCGATCCACGTAACTTATAATTGAAATATTTCGTATAAAATTAAAACTTTAGAATAAATCTTTCAGTATTCAGATCTATTATTATTATTATTGAATTATTAAGATAATTTCTTATTATAGTTCAGGTGCAAGTTCCCCATTAATTATATAGGGTCCTTCTTAATATGCTGCCTTTTTTTTAAAGGGATGATCAGACGTCTCAAGCTGAACAACTTTCTCTATAGCACCAACATTAAAATCGCGAAAAAAATCAGCTGCTCCATTCAAAACTGCAAACCTACTCGATCAAAATGTATGGGACAGCTGATTATTTTTTTGCGATTTCGATGTTGATGCCATAGAGAAAGTTGTTCAGTTTGATGGTCTGAATATCCCCTTAAAAAAGTGTCCGCATATTAAGAAGGACCCTGTATATACTCGTAAGTTTATGTGAACTGGGTGTATGAGTGTGTTTAACAATGTATCGTACTAGTACTAGCGGTACTTAAAATAGTAGTATACTGACTTTGTTTCATTAAGTGCCACATTACCTGGCTCTCATGCCTTTTAACGGAATTGTACCAACATTTCAATAAAAGCTCGTGTAGGCCATAAAGCGTTCTAAGAACACATCAACCGTATGACATAATACGTAGGTAGTTGAATGCAACCACAGACAGTATAGATAATAGAAATGCAAAGACCGTCGCAACATATTCAAGGAAAGAGTGCCCTCGGACTAGGTAGATGGTTGGTTAGCCTTTCCAGAAAAATACTGCAAAAGAAATCTTTCAGATATTTTTTTACAAAATATCCATAGCCGTTAAATTGAATAATCTCAGAGGAAGGATCTCCATAGAGTCCGCATAAATTTACGATTGTAGTCTCTTTTGTCTTATGACGTGCCTTTAATAGTAGAAGGAGATGGAACGATAGATATTTGTTTATGCGGCTGTCCACTTTTTTTTGAGCTAGTGTGTGTGAAAAGTGACCGTAAACATAAGGCCATATGTCACTTGGTGCCTTTTGTACATACTATTTGACACTACACACTCAAACCTTAAACGTCAAAAAAGTGGACACTTTACAATTGGTATGGCTCACTCTATTAGGTATAATCTCTTTGTGAATAATCGTGTTTTCTATCTTTCGCTCAAGTCATTGATGTCTTATAAAAGAACAAGACGCACAGTTTCATATAAAATCTTAGCTAATTTTCATCCGAATTGACACATACCTTTTAAATTTTTGCAAAGAGATTGAAACCACTAGCCTTTTTTCTATTATCTTTTCACGTAATACTCCATGTTTAAAGTTTTAAATACTTCTTACATATCTTTGAAATACATTTTATTTCCAAAAGATGCCGATCTTGAAAAACGAACAAGATATCAACTATCAGACGATGACAGAAGTGGTATTTTTGAAAGTCACACGTTGAAATCAGCAGTAGAAAATGTTACAATTACTATGGAAATCTTTCTACTGCTTCTTTCTACCGCGGATTTTATTATTATTATTATTTATGATACACTAGCAGCTTAGAGCTGATGCGTGTATATCACTGCACTTGTTTAGTTTCTTAAATATTGGTCAAGTCTATTTTTAAATGAGTTCACTGAAGGCGCACTTATTACAGTCTCAGGCAATTTGTTCCACTCGCAAACCATACGATTGGGCAAAAAATGTTTCCGGGGGTTGCTTGTACACAGCGAGCCATCAATTTTAAGGGAGTGTCCTCTGAGATTGTGGTTCTGGTTCATCCTGTATAGATGTTCAATTCCTTGGACATCATAACGTCCAGTAAGTATCTTATAGGTCTCTATGAGGTCACCACGTTGTCGCCGTTGTTCAAGTGTCGTTAACCCAAGCTCTTCTAATCGTCTCTCGTATGGCCTGTCACGCAGCCCAACAACCATTTTTGTTGCTCTTCTCTGGACCTTTTCTACCAGATCAATGTCTTTTTTGAAGTATGGATTCCAAATTTGGAAGCCATATTCAAGTGATGGTCGAATATAGGTTTTGTAAATCTTTATAAATAGCTCCTTGTCAATGTAGCTAAAGGTTTTCCTAATCATGTATGTTAGTGAGTTAGCCTTCTTGGTCATTGCTAGTATGTGAGCATCCCACTTTAAATTGTCTGTAATTGTAACACCAAGATCTTTTTGTGATGAAACAGGTTTTAGAGATTCAGAGTTCAAGGTATATGTTATTTTTGTTTTTTTTTACCAACATGCAAGACGGTGCATTTTTGGGAGTTCAGAGTAATAAGCCAGTCCTTAGTCCACTGAAAAATGCGATTAAGGTCTTCCTGGATGATATTGTTAGATATGAGTGGATTTACCATTATCTTTGTGTCATCGGCAAACAAGGATAGTCCTGATTTGATTACGTCTTTTAGGTCGGTCAAGAAGATGCCAAATAGAATTGGACCGAGCACAGAGCCCTGTGGGACACCACTGAGTACGTCATAAGGATCTGAGAATTCCTTACCAACTCTGACCCTGAAAGTACGACCACTCAAAAAATTTTCAATCCACTGAAGAAGACTACCGCGAATTCCAAAATGTTTTAACTTTGCAGTTAGCCTTTTAATAGGTACACGATCAAAAGCTTTTTCGTAATCCAGATATATAATATCGGTTGGTGTGTGTTCCTCCCAATTTTTTGTCCAGTAATCAAGGCAGCATAGTAGATTTGTTATTGTTGATCTTCTAGGTATGAAACCATGTTGTTCCTCTATTAGAATATTTTCCTTGGACAAAAACTTTCTCATCTCCTTGGCAATTATTTTTTCCATTGTTTTGCAGATTATACAGGTCAAGCTTATTGGTCGATAATTAGCTGCCACAAGCTTATCTCCCTTTTTATGGATGGGCGTCACTTCTGCCTCTTTCCAGTCCTGTGGTAAACTTCCCTCTCTAAAGGATAGAGTCATGATGTGCGCAAGCTGACCACACAGTACAAGGTTACATTTCTTCAATAGTATTGCTGGTATTCCATCGGGTCCCATTGCAGTATCATCTTTAAAAGTACTTAGTGTCTTGGCTACATCTTCAGATGTAAAGTCAATATTTTCTATAGAATTTTCAACAAAAGGAGAGGACACTGTTGGTATCGGTCTATCCAGGAGCTCTTTCACAAAGGATTTATTGAACTGCTTAGCAAAAATATTGGCAACCTCCCTTGGATTACTTGTTACCATGAGAGTCACATCATCTTTTAATGATGGTGGTACTGTCACCTTGGAGCTAAGATGTTGACGTATATATCCATAAAAACATTTAGGACTGCTGCTAACGATACTCCTCTCGAACTGTATCTTCGATTTCCTTACCTCAGCAATTATTTTGTTATTTGTTTTCCTATAATCCTCATAAGATTCTTTTGTCTTATTAAGTTGGTAAAATCTCCACTTTTGTAGCTTTTCCTGCGCCAAGCTGACTATATCTGATCCGATCCATGGTTTTTTATTATTTTTCTTTTTATTTACTTTTTGGAGTGGTACTTTATCTTCTATAATTTTGAGTGTCATAGTTTTAAAAACTTCCTATGATTGATGAATATCAGTGTGGCTAGAATAAACTGAACTGTTTTCCTGAATTTGGTAAGAGATAGCATCATAATCTGCTTTAAAAAAAATTTTACGTGGTAGTATATCAGCTTTGTTAAATAGTTTTTCACTCTGGAATTGTATTTTTCCAATAAGGACCATGTGGTCACTTTTGCCTATAGGAGGATTATGCATTATTTTGGTACATAAGCTTTCATCATTGCAAATAACAAGATCTAATAGAGATTCCTCATTATTTCGCTTTCGTGTTATTTCCGTTACTAATTGGTATAAATTGGTGCTAGTAAGCATATCTATAAATTTTTGATGGAGAACATCATACCCATCTAACTTCTGTAAAGGCCATTCAATGCGTGGGAGGTTAAAGTCTCCAGCAATAATTAAATTATCCTTTCCTTCGGCAGCTTTCTCAATCGTTTCAAACAGTAATTTGTCAGATTCCTGTAGATCATAGTGTGTAGGGCGATAAACACCATAAATCAGTAGTTTAAAATGTCCATATTGGATATTTAGCCATAATGCTTCTACGTTAGGCTTATTGTTAAGAGTTGGATGCAAACTTGTTAGAATAGGGATATCCAGATGCTCTTGTGCCACATAAATAGCCACTCCTCCGGCTCCCTTATCACTCTTATCGGTAGGTCTGTCCCGTCTAAAAAGTGTGTATTCCTTAATGTTTATCAAGGTATCCAAAATCTCAGGTTTTAAATGAGTTTCAGTAATAATTATAAATGTAGGCCTCAATCTATCGATTTCCAATAAAAATAAATCTCGTTTTGCCATTATCGATGCCAGGTTCGTTTAGAAAAAAGAGAGTTCTGTCAGACCATTATTAGTTACTTTTTTGTGGTTTGATTTATTTTCACAATCATGGGTCTATTATTAATATATTTAATAGAAATATCTTCCTCACCTGCTTCAATCCTCTGAACTAATTCCAAACGCAAAGTTTTTAAGTACTCACGCTGGTATGGTGTGAGGTCATTCTTTGCTGTGACTCCTGAAGGTTTTTTCCATTTTTTAGTATATGAATAGCAGCCCACTTACTCCTCATCACCACCTTCAGGGGACGTGAAGCAGAACCTGGATTCGGCTTGCCCAAGCGGATGACTACAACAGGAGTTTCGGAGTCGGGCAGGGCAGCCAACGCACGTTCCACTTGTTCTTTGTCATTTTGCTTACGTTCTTCAATTGATGAATCAACTGATGATACTTCCGGAATCCCAAACATTATGACATTAGAAGAGGATTTTTATCATCCGGTTTAGGAATGCCTTTTTCGCACTTTAAGCAGGAAACCATATTGATTAAGTTTTTTTTTTTGATTCGAGATGACAGTTATAGAGGTTAATTTTTGAGTTTGCAACAAAGTTTGGATTCACGAGGTTTTTTCGCGAGATTTCACTTTTACTTGTCAAACACACAACAAGAGATATAATTAGACGATAATAACACTAGGATAATATTTGAACATGTTAAAATAAAAAATCGCACTCCAGAACAGAGAAAAATTATAAGCCACAAAAAACAAGTATGAATGATGTAGGGTGATACTAATACGTCATATTTGATTATTAAACTTAGTCGTATTTGGTATGTTTACAGTCAGAGAGTTGGCGTGGAACAGAGGTAAACAGGCTGTATCACGTCTTTTATCTCGTTCATTCGCGCGCAAATAGAAAGAGAGCGAAGGTGTGATAGCGCTGTATCACGGTGCCATGCTACCTACGAGTATGCAGGTACTTTTATTCAGGAAGTACCTCTGATGGGTCTGCCATTTTTGGGCCGCTGATTGTGTATCTTGTTCTATATATGAGGTCAATGGCTGAAGTATAATTTTACTGACGTCGTATCGTTGCATACAATTTATGTAGGTATCTTATCAATTCGAGCATCTTACTTGTATCCGTCCAAATGTGCATGTAATTTATTTAATACAGCAGACAGTGTAACATTGTTAAATTATAGAAAATACCTCTCATATTAATAACAAAAGAACGGATAATCATAAACTCAACTTATAAATCATTTCTGGCATCCCTAACTTATTGTTTCGTTACGACACCAGAATATTAACAAATCATCCACCAATCCGAGTACTAACAATGGAGTATCGGAGAAAGCATTTTCCAATAGAAACAGGGTCATTGGGAGCCTACGATGTCCTTCTGGGGTATTATTTTTGGCGCGAGCGCGATCGGGACTCGGGTCGGGCTGGGATGATTTCGGTGTTACCGCATAATGGCATCGCGCTTTTTAGCGCATTTTACCTTTGTTCAACTATAACAGGATTGTGGTTGTATGCGTTATAGGGATTTAAATCTAGCGCTTTTTAAGGAATTTAGCTCTTTTTATTTTAAGTGCGTTTTACGTACTTAATTGATTATATTTTTGCGCTAAAGAGAATAGGTACTTACTGTAAAACTGATGTGACCATTTAATATCTAGTTTCTTACTTTGTTTGTATTTACACATCATTATTTACTTTTGTCATTTTTAATATTTATCGTTGATTCATAATTTAATACCAATTTGAATACAATACTTTATCTAAAAGTGAGCTCGCTACACATAAAACCATACCTAAGTGTGTGGTTAACGTAGGGTGGCTTTGTATTATAAAATGTGATTCCGTTTTTGATTAAAAAATAAAACCTTTTTCCTTAGCTACCTATATGTTAACACTAATAAATTAATGTAAGATAGCGAAATTAAGCATTTTCAAAACTAACCAAGTCTAACGCTTTTTTCATATTCAAATTAGAGCTTTAATTTCGTCAGGAGTCGGCAACACTGCCCGGCATCCATCAGTGCGGGATGCGACCTGTTGAAGCAAGGTTGCCAACTACGCGTCACATTCGGTTCCAGAGGCGGGACATTTGAAATTCGAACGCTTGTAATTAAAAAAGAAATTGAACTGTGTTGTTTCGTGTAGTGGCGAGTGTTTGTGTTGATTTGGATCATTTTGGAGTCTGTGTTTGGGTATGAAGCAATTATTATTTTTTAATTAAGAATTCTATTTTTAAAAGTAAAGTTTAAGGGTATCGGCAGACAACCATGTAATTTTTAGGGTTCCGTAACCAAAGGGTGAAAACGGTACCTTATTACTCAGCCTACGTTGTCCGTCCGTCCGTCCTACCTATTTAGGGCTTTCACTTTTGAACCGTAATAGCTAGACGGTTGAAATTTTCACAGAATATGCGTTATTACGGCGAATTTGTTAAAAAATATTATAAAAATGACGAAAAGTTAAAAAGTAAGGGGGGTTCATCATACAAGAAACTAGTTTTTATAACGTTTTTTCTTCTGGCTCTATCATAAAAACGGTAATACATAAAATCGTCAAACTTGGTGTGATTAATGATTATTCCCGTAAGGGACAAATATTTATATGATGAATATGAATATATTTGTACCCGAGTCATGGATGTTTGTATCTATATAATTATGTATTCTATATCGTTGTCTAGTCATCATAATACAAGTCCAGGCTAGATTCTGGTACTTTAAATGTGACTAGATAATTTGTGTAACAATGTCCAAGATATTTATTGTTATAGATCAAACTCTACAGTATAACAACAAATAATAAAAACCGGCCAAGTGTGAGTCGGTCTCGCGCTAAAGGTCCCGGAGAAAACAAAACTTTTTTCCAAGTTAAATAATTATATTGTGTGGTGGTGTGGTACGGAACACTCGGTGCGCGAGTAGCCCGAACGCACTTGTGCGGTTTAATTTTAAATTCGGTATGTTATGTTTTTAAGGGTAGAAGTTTTTAAATTTTTTAAGGGAAGGGAAGACATAATTTTAGGAAACCAATTTAATTGTTATTGCGGTTCATCGAGTTTATCAATATAAATTTAATTTTTAAATTAATTTTAGCTGTAATCACTAAATGCAAAAATGGTGGAGAGAAAATAATTCGAACTCCATGGAGAAAAACTACTGCTTTATTAAAAAAAGAAAAATTTCCTGTCTTCTCTTTCTAACTCTATTCTGGAAACAGAAACGACAACATCAAATGTAAATTTTTCTGTGACATTGTGAATATATTTTAATTTAAAGTTACCATGGATTTCACAGGTTTTCCAGTGACGTCACTAGACGGACCAAAAAGGACGTTATTTCATTAAAAATATCTGTAATCCTTTCAATTTAAAATCTCTGACATAGAAAATATTATTATTGAGACAATTATCTCGAAATGCTTTTCGATTCAGCATTCCAAAAAAAAAACTTGGCATACCGAATTATTTTATTAATGCTTTTTGAAGAAGATCGTCAGGTTCATGCTTTGACTAATTATTATAAGGACTAGCCTTGCGGTAGCATTTCCCCTCTGCCACGGTATAAGCACAATTGATCTTGTGCAATTTACATTCAATTTTACACCTTATCACTAAACGAGACAGCCTATAATTGCGAAATAATAACCTCGAAATTAGAACGTTTGGGGTTCACACGAGACTACTTTTCATGATTTTTAACATTCAATATTAGAATATAAAGTTATGGGGAATAAAATCCAAAGTTGCGGATTTCATGTTACCTCGCCCCCCGCAAAAAATGGCAGAAATGTTTGTTAGTAGAATTACACGCGTAACCAGTCCACATATAAATAGTCAAAGGGTTCATGGCAATGGCGATCAAATTGTCGTTTACCCCCACAGAACAAAGGCTTGATTATACGTACGCCTTTGTATGCCGTTCTTGAATGTATTTACAAGTGCATGCATACGCTCACGCTTATATGTCAAATCAGTCTAATCAGCAATATTTTTTACTAGAGTTAACCCGCGTCTTCGTCCGCACAAATTATACAACGTGTTAATGAACTAATGCAGAACTAGAAAGTAGTTTGTTTAGAATCGAGAGCAGAATCGAATTATCATGGTTTCAACATAGGTAATTTTTTTCAAAATATTAAATAATTAGTTTGTAAAAATTTTAAATTTACTGAACTCGATCTCAACCCACTGCACAGGCACACTTACCCTACTTACTTCCAAAACAATATTCTTAAAATGTATCCATGAGCACGCTACCGCTTTCATTCATTGCTGAAATGATAACAAATCGTATTTGCCTGAAAACTTAAAATGCGAATTACTTTAAATTTTAAGTATCAAAATAATGAAATTATTGTTTCAATCTAATTATTTTGTTATAAATCAGTTGGGGTGTATGAGGTTTTGCGCTTATTCATTAACATGTTTTATGTATAAGATTTTAAGTCATCATCAAGATCATGAGCTATAAAACAACAAAAAAAAACATCACAATCGGTTCAGTGGTTTTCGCGTGATGCTCGCACAAACAAACACAAAAACAGAAGGACACAAATTCTAAAAAAGGTTGATTTGGAGTCAGGGACACCTAAAAACCATTTTGTCATCTTTTTTTGTTGTAAACATCTTCATTGTACAGACAAACTTCTGTTACAGTTGTATAATAGTTAAGATAAGATTTAACAGCATTTTCCAAGTAAATCCAAATTTCACTAGTAGTCCCCAAACTGTCCACCAGTGTGGTAGTTGACTTGGAGAATATTATGTTAGTGAACACGTTTCGAAATTTTTGTATGTAGGTTTCCACACAATACTTTTTAACCGACTTAAAAATAGGAGGTTATCATTTCAATACTTACGTATGTATTATTTAACATTATTGGAATTGCCAAATATTCATACACGTATGATATTCTATTAGGGCTTCCAAACAAATCTACAAAATTTTACAGGTGTATGTGTGTATGTTTGTAACGTCTAAAATGATGTCTCCAATACTCGAAGCAACATTTTGATTACACTCTAAATTTTTACAGCTAACGATTTTACGAGCCCGTCTTCAGAAACAATAGATCATTCGGCCACTACATAAAGTGAAATCACAGTTTTTATTGGGAATAAAATTGTCAAGATGTCGATTCAACGACTCTGTCTGTATAGAGGCATTCTAGACGACGAAAACGAAATTATTTAAATTCAAATTACGAATATACAGGGTCCAACTTAATATGCTGACAGTTTTTAAGAGGATACATTATGTCTGATCATGTATCCTCTTCAAATCAAACTGAACAACTTTCTCTATACAAATTTGTATGTTTCATACAAAACTGCAAAGCTCGAGTAGCTTTGCAGTTTTGTATGAAACAGCTTATTTTTTTCGCGATTTGGATGTTATTGCCATTGAGAAAGTCCTTCAGTTTGACGGTCTGATCATCCCTTTAAAATGTGTCAGCATATTAAGAAGGACCCTATATAAATCCGCAACTAAAACAAATAAGAACGAAAAAAAAGTTGCGTTTCATACGAAACATGATACAGTTTTAACAAAAAAACGCTTTCAAAGAAAAATCTATTAAAACTACATAAATAAACGCATCTCAAGCGCTTACATGTTACAAGCTCTTAAGTTAACTTTTTTGTATGCAATGCACCACAGGGCTTAAGAACGCGTGAGCACTAGAGTTTGGCTGGTTGATACGGGTCAAAGAAGCTATATACCAAATTCTTTTATCATTTCTTCTTTCTTCTTCGTTCATCCATGGATTGTGATTGTAAGTAGGCAGTCCATTCCAGAAACCAAGAAAAGTTTTCAACATAAAAATCTAGACTACTCACGAAACTTTACTATCTATACTCAAGCATACTCAAAGAGATATTCTTTCTTATTCTGTGGTTAAAGTTTAGAATTCCACTGCAGGGCAAATACCTACTCCCTAAAAAAAGTGACTATTAAAGAATGTGGGCAATTTGAGTAAAATGATACTTTAAAAACAGAATAGCTCTAGTTTGAGCATGAAATAATATATTAATCTAAATGGAAATGATACTTAAAAACAGAATAGCTCTAGTTTGAGCATGAAATAATATATTAATCTAAATGGAAATGATACTGAAAAACATAATAGCTCTAGTTTGAGCATGCAATGAAATATTAATCTAAATGGAAATGATACTTAAAAAACATAGTAACTCTAGTTTGAGTATGAAATAATATATTAATCTAAATTGTTTACTTTAGCACCCTGGCACTCTCACCTACCTACACCTACACAAAGAGGTAGGACAAAACTTTTAAAACAAGAGGATTTTCATCGGCAACTTAATTAAAATTTAAGCACAACCTGAACAAACATTAATTGAAACCAGGATTACGGAATTACGTTGAATTTACAAATAAATAAAGATACGTTTTCAGTGCGGGATAAATATTTTATTGTGGAAATCTAAAAGGGGTTAAATTACATTATGATTTTGTTTCCCAGTAACTAAATGTATTTATTAAAGGATAGGATATACAATACGTTAAAATAAGCGATGATAATATTGAAACAATGGAATAGCATAGCCGATTTCGACTACAGCGATTGTTTTAAAAGAAAAACATTCAGGGTACGCAGGATATTTTCAAGTGCATAAGTGTGTGCGCTTAAGACGCTCCCCGTAGTTAAACGTAGGGCTGGGCCATATTTTCGTGGTGTTTAGAAGCTATCTTCTCGTTATTTGAAAGACATACAATTTAATGAAAAATATAGCAATGATTTTAAACAACTGGGCTTTATTTGCTATGAAGTATATTAATTATTTTTCTATAAAATACGTATGAAACCTAAAGGAAAGGAAAGCCTAAATATTGGAACAAAACTGTATTATGTGCATCTACTTTATAAGTTGGAGTCACTTTTACTTGCGACACACACCGTTGTCTAAAAATGCTATGATTTTTTTTAAGACCGAAATTTTGAAGAAATTTATGATACGAATTCTTATGATTTTCGAATTTGATTTCCTTGGATTAGAAGGCACCGTAGTGACATAATCTCTCTGGCTCTGAAAGGGTCAAGGTTGTTCGGTCAGGGCTCAACCTCTTAATGCAATTATGTGCACTCTCTGGTCATTACCCTACTGTATTTGATGGAATGGTAAACCGATACGATCACACGTTAAGAGCTTCAGAGATGCTGACGATGCCTGAAGCAATTACTCGCTTCTTGACACTCGTCTGGGTTGTATTCAAAGCCGGTCAATACATGGCATACCTATGATATTAGGTCCGACAAAGTCACGGTTTATACAGAAGAGACGTGTGGCGGTGGCGGATAATCTAAGTAACACAAGATAAACCTTAGAGTACGTAGCATAGCGTCGTTTTTGTCATAAAGGAGAATCGCGCCGCGGCTCCAGGTGACGTCGCCTGGAGGAGCGGGCGTAATTCTCCAAACAACGCTATGCTACGTAGGAACTATAAGTTTTATAATTGTGTTAATTTGACAATCCACCACCGCCGCACGTCTCTTCTGTGTAAACCGCGTCTAAAAACGATAAATATCTTAGACATTCCATTCAAAAGTGTCCAAAATTTGGAGGTCCTATTCGAGTCTCTATTCGAGGTCCAAAATTTGGATTTTACAGGGTCCATTTTAATATGCTGACAGTTTATAAGAGGATGATCAGACCATCAAAGTGGTGACTGCTTTTATTGTCTTCTTCTTTTTTTGTTTTTCGTCTTTTTTTGTGCTTAACCTTAATGCTTTTATAAATAAATAATTTTTCATATAATTATTAACCTTGTTAAAAATATAACTTTTTCTCATTTTCCTTTTCACAAATCAGTATTCAAACTTATTAACAAAAAAAATGGTGACGTTTCCTGGCCTCCATTTTATTCAAGATTTTAATATATCTTATCCGTCATCTGCATGAATCGTGCAAAATTTATAACTCCTCGAACAAATGATTTAAGTCGTGGAATAGAAAATAAGAACTGAAGGCATATGTAGCAGATCTTTAGTATCTGTCACATGACTTTTCTAGCATATCGACATCTATACAACGTGTTAATGAATAAACGCAAAACCTAATACACCCCAACTGATTTACAACAAAATAGTTAGATTGAAACAATAATTTCATTATTTTGATAGTTAACATTTAAAGTTATCCGAATTTTAAGTTTTCACGCAAAAATGATTTGTTATCATTTCAGCGATGAATGAAAGCGCTAACGTGCTCCGTGATAATTTTTAAGAATCTTGTTTTGATAGTAAGTAGGGTGAGTGTGCCCGTGCGGTGGGTTGAGATCGAGTTCAGTAAATTTAAAATTTTACTAACAAATTAATTTAATATTTTGAAAAAAATTACCTATGTTGAAATCATGATAATTCGATTCTGCTCTCGATTCTAAACGAACTACTTTCTAGTTTTGCGTTCATTCATTAACACGTTGTATATTCCTACCTAAGATCTAAAGCGACTACACAATTTACTGTGGATGAAAATCATATAATAAGTTGCTTTACTACAGAATGGTCCTGATCAAAGGCAAGATTCGAAAGGAGGCGTATTGCTTGGGACTGCAATCCGTATTAGAATGAGGTTAAACTCACGACCGCAATCCCTTTAGGATGGTCAGCAGCTTTGCTACAATTATTTCAATTTATTTATTCAGAGACAACAATTGCTGCATAGAATATTAACAAAACACATAAAATTTTACAGTTATTACCAATTAGGTACCTACTGAAAAATTACTTTAGACTCATACCCTCAAACTAAGTACATAGGTGAGTGTACTCTAGCTATAGCTACATAAATATACAGGGTGTAAGGAAAAGTATCATTAATCTTTAAACCACATACTCTACCCATCAAAGTGAATAACATTTACTATGGGAGCAAAAAAATATCAGCTGTCCCATACTAAACTTCAATACCTACTCGATTCAAACGTATTGGACAGCTGATATTTTTTTTGTTCTGACAGGTTAGCTCCCATAGTAAAAGTTGTTCAGTTTGATGGGTAAAGTGTGTGGTTTAAAGGTTAATGATACTTTTCCACATACCCTATATAAAAATAGCAATAAAACACCAGGTATTCAGCAGGTACCTCATGGATCAATGTTCCACTTGTATTGATGTTTACAATAACACAATATGAAAAGGCCAAGGAAAAATGTTCTTTGTTCATTTGTAATACATCGTATTTTCTACTTGACGTATATACGGTCGTTCGTAGACAAAAAGTATACGGCAAATGTAATTTACTTGAGCCAATAGTCTCTTATAAATACAATGGAGAGGTATAAAACATAACAATAAAATAAAATTGCAAAAGATAGTAAACCTGTGTAGATTGAAAAGTGTTTGATATGATACTTTATCTGTACCTGTGTAATAATAATTAATTTATTATTGTAACTTTCTTATGTCGGTGTGCGTGAGGCGTCATATAACTTATCTGTGTGTGCGCGAATAGTCATAGGGTTTAGCGGGCTTGACTGCATTTTTTTCAACGCGTTCGTATCTTCGACTGTCTATCATGAAATGTAACTTATCAAAGAAAACATCTATTATCTCTGCTAATTATTTATTTACATCATACAAGATTTATAAACTACTACTTATACATATTATTAGACTGAAACTCTCAGTACCTACTGGTGAATACATTTTAATAGACTTTTCCTCAATAATTATAAAACTATCGGAGCGGTTCATGATTGCGTATGCGCGTCGCGCGGGGCGGGAGGAAGTGACAGCTGTCAGTATTGACAGTCTTCGAGTGCAGCCAAAAGGGGCGATCCATAGCAGCATAGGGGCACGCAGAGGGGTCCGTCAAGAACCACATTTCCCCTAACAATTATATACATAGGTTACAGTCGGGACAATTTAAAAAGCCACATTTGACATCTATTGATACTGCATCAATCATAACCTTGTAACGGCGGGCATAGAATAATACAATTTTTTCGAAGTTAGAACTGTACAATTGCTTTACTTTTTTTTATGACGATTACATTTTTATTGTAATAATGACCCGAGAACGTAATTTTACGATTTACTTTCACTAATAAACTATTCTAAACATAATAAACAATTTCTGTTCCAAAGAACTGAATGTCGTTACAATGTTGCGTCTGTGAACCCGTTTTCTTTTTTAACACTAGGGATATAACCCAAAAAAATCGATGTAAAACGTAGTTCCAACAAATCGCGATATTCACATATAATTCGATTCACGTATGTTTGAAATCCGTATCGATTCATTCGCTTTAATCGATGTTTTTAAGCAGGTCACTCACTATGAAGCTTAAACTGACAGATGTCAAATGTGGCTTATTACATTGTTCCGACTTTAGGTTACCTATATTAAATTAAATCTAAGACCAATACTAGTTTACACACAAAACTAAACATTTTAGAAATGGGGAATAATAAAAAGACACAACGATAAAAAGAATATATGTAATATTTATTATCAGTTAGTATCCCAAGATAGTTGGTAGTTACAGAAAAGATTCTGACCACCCCGGATGGGATAATGGACGTGAGCATATGTATGTACGTCATCGTTGTTGAAATCTCCTATGTGTAAAAAATTAAATTAAGAAATAAACTACTTAATGTAGGCTACAACAGTCAGTATAATTAAGCAAGATTCACAAAGAAGTTTTTGTAAACGGCAGCTTTACAAAACCGCTTTTCAAATATCAGAAAAACGTATTATTGGCAAAAATTCAACATAGGAAATTTTGAATTTGCAGCGACGATGTAAAAACTATTTCCCCTGGCAAAGGCATTTGCTTGGCGAGCACGTTAAATCGTCGGCATCATTTTGAACTTTCCACCAAGTGCAAGCCCATTGTGAATAAAAAAACATGTCTCTAACGTAATTTTGTGAAACTGAACTCATTACTGGCTGAAACTATTAACCGCACAAAAAAGTTACCGTCGATGGTTGTACAGAGATTTTTCCTTTACAGAATTGGTCCAGACTACTATAAAAAACCGGCCAATTGCGTGTCGGGCCACGCGCAGGGTAGGCTTTCGTAGTTGCTCGTCACAATATACGGACTTAGAAGGGGGCTTTTTGTTTTATACTACGGTTTAACGGCTAATAAAGTTTAAAAAGTTCATTTTACAAGACTTTTACTCGTTAACTTGTAAAGGTTACTTAGCGGTGATAGTTTTCCTTTTAAATTCGTTATATACACTACTGCCGTGAATTTTTTCACGTATCCAGAAACAACCGTTTAGCTGGCGGGGGAGGGACGACGACGACGACGACACTTGACTCTAACAAAAATTTTGACTTTAAAGCTTAATATTTCGCAAACGGATCCTTAAATCGAAAATGACCTATCCAACGATACTCCACACCATGGAATAGACGAGAAAAAAAAAATCATCCCCACTTTTCGCGTAGGGGAGGTACCCTAAAAAAAATATTTTTCATGATTTTATTCTACCATTTTGACGGCGTGATATTTATGTATACCTTTCTATTACTAAGCGTCTCTGAGCTAAGCCGTGGACAGACGGACGGACATGGCGAAACTATAAGGGTTCCTTGTTGACTACGGAACCCTAAAAACTTGCTTTACATCAAGTTTATTATACCAACGGGTAAAAATTTATACTAATAAGCTAGGTTAGGGTCACCTGGGTTCACTAAATCTATGACACATAAAATATACTAGAATGAAGTAGAGAGACAGACTGGCCACTTCCTGTCCCTAACTTCAGATAACGAACTCCATCCCCAACCCGCACTTCGAGGGTGTAAATTAAAAGTATTGTAGCTAAACACAGATGCACTGTCTCGTCCTTAGGTACCCTTCTTTGTTTGATGGGATGGGTGACCGAAACGATCAGAGGTAGAGTCAGATGCAGTGACTGTAACTGGCAGCCGTATGATTTGGGCGTTAAAGATGGGCATGACATGACGCTTGAAGGAATTAGTCGCCACTTCTGACGCCCGACTGGGTTGAGTGAATGAATGAATGAATGAAATGAAATATAGGTACTTTATTTACACCAAACATAAAATACATTGCACAGGAAACAAAAACTGGTACAAATAAGGCGGTTTTATCGCTAAAAAGCGATTTCTTCCAGACAACCTTAGGGTAGAGGAAATATAATAAAGAACGGATCGGTGTTACAAAAAATCTTATCTTAACTATTATAAAACTGTAACAGAAGTGTGTCTGTACATTGAATATATTTACACGAAAAAGATTACGATATGGTTTTTAGGAATCCCGGATTCCAAATCAACCTTTTTTAAAACTTTTAACTGTTTGTTTGTTTTGTTTGTATGGTTGTAACAGCATTACGCAAAAACTGCTGAACCGATTTTGATGAAACTTTTTTTGATTGATAGCTATGATCTGTCTTAAAATCTGGTATATTATTTTTGCGGACGAAGTCGCGGGTTAACTCTAGTTAATTATAGTTATAGTTATATATAAGTGAATACAACAGAATACAAATATACTTACATATAACTAAAGTACATTGTTGCACGGGTTGGTGCGATTCGTAGTTGGACATCACACGGCAATGGGGACGTATAATAGACTGATGATGATGATGATGGTTCCAGTACCTACCCAAGTTGAGTCTACATTACACGAGTTATATAGGGTCCAACTTAATATGCTGACACTTTTTTAAGAGGATGATCAGACCGTCAAACAGAACAACTTTCTCTATGGGACCAACATCGAAATACCGAAAAAAAAACAGCTGTCTCATACATTTGGCTCGAGTTTGCTTCGCAGTTTTGTATGGCACAGCAGTATTTTTTTTCGCTATTTCGATGTTGGTGCCATAGAGAAAGTTGTTCGGTATGATGGTCTGATCATCCTCTTAAAAAAGTGTCAGCATATTAAGAAGGACCCTGTATACAGTTATATATAGATTACTTTTAATTTGTAACGTGAAATAACGTCATAGAAGAGGCGAACGTCAAAAAGCACTATCAATTGATTAAACGAATGCTCTTCACGAGTCTGTGCATGACAGGTGTTAGAGTGTATAACATTTTATTATCATAAAGCCTCTCTCTACACTTCAGTGATATCTGCTATCTGCTATCACAGCCTAGATTTACTAACATTTAGATAACGTTTATAGCTAATGATAGTTTGGCGAGGCGTGAAATTCTTTGGAGGTCCCGCCTTTGGAGTTTCGATTTAAAAAACCGGCCAAGTGCGTGTAGGGCCACGCGCAGGGTAGGGTTCCGTAGTTGCCCGTTACAACGCTCCATCGCATTATATGATATTCTCAAAACATCATATTAGCTTAAGTTGGTCGACTATTACTCGTTAACTTTTAACTTCGTTATATACCTACACTACAACCGTGAATTTTTTCACGTATCCAGAAACAACATTTAAAGTTTAATATTTCGCTAACGGATCCCTAAATCGAAAAATGGTTTAGCCACACCCTGATATAGCCATACGGCTACAAATACGGCGTACGGCACATGGCCGGGGTTAAAAGCCCCTATAAATAAATAAAAAATTTAGAATAAAAAATTAACTAAAGATTTAAATCTCTTAGCTAAGAGAATCCATGCTGAGTAGTCTACGAACTGGGTAGGAGAATCAAGCAATTTAAATTTTTTAGGAAAAACCCCAAAAGGAAAAACATAATTTTGTTCGAAGATAAATTAAAAAATAATATAGATGTATAGACTTTTTATCTTTCTAATGGTGTTGTTCTGATCGAATATAAAAAATTGAATGGACAGACTAACTAATAAACATACACGAGAATCAGTGTCAACAAGGAACCTTTATAGTTTCGCCATGTGCGTCCGTCTGTCCGCGACTTAGCTCCGAGATGCTTAGTACTAGAAAGCTGTAATTTGGCATAGGTATACATATTTATCACACCGACAAATTGGTAAAATAAATGTTGAAAAATATTTTTTTAGGGTACCTCCCCGACACGAAAAGTGGGGATGGATTTTTTTTTATGTCTATCCCATGGTGTGGGGTGTCGTGTGATAGGTCTTTTAAGAATATTGTGGGTGTGGGAATACCATTTTTCGATTTAGGGATCCGTTAGAGAAATATTAAGCTTTAAAGTTAACATTTTTGTTAGAGTCAAGTCACCCTGTCAGCTAAACGGTTTTTAAAAGGAAAACTATCACCGCTAAGTAGGCTTTAAAAGTTAACGAGTAATAGTCGACCAACTAGACCCGTTCTGTGAGTACTGGCTGGTCGCCTGTACTGGTACAGCAATGACGTAGTTTTATATTTCATTCGATTCGTCAAATAAAAGATGTCAAAAGGATCTATTAATTGTAACGTGAATTTGTGATAACGAATAAAGATGTTATAAACTATTTGTAAACGTTCTTCGGAGAAAATCTCTCACACGTTCTAAGTCCGTATATTATGACGGGCAACAACGGAAACCTACCCTGCGCGTGGCCCGATACGCACTCTTCCGGTTTTTTAGTAATATTTATAACATTTTTAGGTCGGAGTGATATTTTTGCATACGGATGACAGACACCGAGTTGTTAGGTACCACGAGTGTTCCATTTTACCAATTTTGCTACTGCACACTAAAACGTTTTAAGGAAAAAGCTTTCCAAAATGTTAACAGGTTCGTAGGTAAGAAAGTTCTAAGCGATTTCCTCTATACACTAGCACAAACACTCAGATTTAGGAGCGTGGTATTGTATGGGATCTTCCGTTTCAAACGTAAGAACTGACTAAGATGGGTTTTCCTTATATTCAACCAAAAGAATACAAAGGATATTAGAGCGAAGCCTCTTGTGGGTTGCAAGACTTATAACATAATAAATACGATCAATATGCGCATATGTGAATCTCGAGTTACTAGGTTTACGTAGGTAAACAATTATAATCTATAACATAATGGGATATTATAATACAGGCACGGAATATCTAAATGTAATATACATTTTTGCGTTATATATCACCCAAAGGGCAATGGAGAGGGCTATGCTCGGAGTTTCCGCAGAAGAACCAGAGTAGCTGACATAGCCCAAAGTATTGCTAAACTAAAGTGGCAGTGGGCGGGGCACATTGCTCGCAAAACCGACGACAAAAGGGGCCAAAAGTTCTCGATTGGCGACCGCGTGCCGGAAAGCGCAGCGTGGGTATGCCCCCCATACGGTGGAACGACGACCTGGTGAAGGCGGCGGGAACCCGTTGGATGAGGGCAGCGCAGGACCGGTCGTTATGGCGATCCTTGGGAGAGGCCTGTGTCCAGCAGCGGACGTCCATCGGCTGAGATGACGATGCCTTATACAACGTGTTACATAAATAACAAAAAAAAAAAATCCTTCATTGAAGCCAATTACTAAAAATACCAACTACAGTGTGACATCTTATACATAGACTATTTTTTCAGAAGGGTAGTGTTTGCAAGTCATTTGTACCTGCATTTAAGTAAGAGACGAAGATGCTTTTTTTGTCGAAAAAACTCATTGTATGATGCTTAAATTATCTTACATAATGACAAATATGAATACTTTATTGAAATTATTCTTTATTCTCTATTTTTGTTACAATAATTTAATTTTTTTGTCAATCTGTTATTTATTGTTTTTTTTTCAATAAATATGTCTTAATATTCAAGTTAGCTTTAGTAATAAAGATAACTTAGAGAATAATCATCCTTTAAATTAAGTACTAACAAGGTAGTGGTGACATTGCAGTGGCCTTATGACATATCTGCTGCCGTTTAGTCTTTGAACTAGCGGACAGTGAGTAAAATATTGCTGCGCTTCAACGATGACTTTTTATTATTTAGTATCGATAATTAATTTTTCGGCAAATAATAATATTATACTTCGGTGGCCAAACATTATCAATAGACTCTTTACAAGGGACCCTTTAACACCCTTTTTTCTTTAGGGGTATTTTTGTAACACCCTGTATATGATGAAGAACCCCCCACCAGAGATCTCGTATTCCAGGTTCAGCTGTTTTGCTGAAAGTTTGTTGCGTAAAATTTATTTCAAAAGTACTAATACAATTTATCTTCTTCCAAAGCTACTATCAGATACTTAAAATTTACTTAAAATGCTCCCCCTCCCCCCTACCCATACCCCCTGGAAGGGGTAGGACCCCAACATTTTGGGTGGACTCTGCAGATCCTCATTTCTAGTGCCAAGATAAAGTTAAAAAACGAGGTTTCATTGATTTACAAATTTAGCCTCCAAACGGTCATTATTTAGCTTATTCTACGGGCAGAATAGTACGGGTACTATATTTGCAATTATCACTTATATCTGTGGTTTACTTAACGTAGATTTTTATGTTGATTAAGTAATCTTGCGGAGATTACCTAAGTACTCGAGCTCCCTACATTCGGCTAAATGACCCATTTGCGTTTGTGTCCCTACACGGGTGAACTTGTTAGAAGGTGGGTACTCAAATTAAGAAAAAAGCTTTTGCTTCGTGAGGTTTTTCCCGCTATTACAGTTATTGCGCTGATTTGTTTTACTTAATCGTCCGTTAAGATTAATTTAGTTTCATTTATTATCATTAACTGGCTTTAATTTGGTAAGGAGTATTGTAGAGACGACAAAAAAAGAAAAAAAAAAAGTTTGTTTCAGTTTCCTTAAATCTAGTAAAAAGTCATCGCCGGAACCGTCTTTTGAGTAGCATAAGTTACTCGTTACAGAAGATTCCGCTCTTCCATTAATCTATATTTAAGTATCTAGGTAAGTAAGGAACACAGAAAGAACAAAAAAGAACATAAAAGAAAAATTTAAATGAAAAAGTTGTGTGTGTGTGTGTGTGTGTTACTGTGTATTTATATCTATTAGTATGAGTGTGGGCCCTAGAGAGTGGAAAATAAACGAATATTTGAGTATTTGAAAAGGTCGGGTCATGGGAAGTTTAAGGTAGGGCGGAAAAAAAAGGCTAGTTTTTTGGATGGGCAACATAATTCTGTGAAATCGTCACTACATAGCTACATAGTTAGGATAGGGTAGAATAGATAATGGAAAAAACTGAGCGAGTGCAGTGAGCTCGAATATTCACACACAAAATCTCAAAACGGTGGTGTCACGAGTTCCATGGCCTATGTATTAGTCGGTAACCTACACAAAAAAAAAACGTAAATCGATCTACAGAATAGCCGTTCACACATTTACTTTAGGTCAGAACAATCATTTGAACCGGCAGTTCTTAAAAATATTTCCCTTAGGGAGTTATGACGTCATAAATTTATTAAATGGTATTTAAATAAAAAAATCGGAAACTATCGTGTGGGGTATTGAATGAAAGGCCTTCATAAGTCGGTTCTAAAAATATACACCTATACCTTTCAGGCACTTTTTTTCTAAAAATCCAAAAAGAATTTTCAAAACATATCAAGTTTGTGCTCCTCCAGTTAGGAAACGGCTGAGTAAATTTTTGTAAAGCATACACCAAATGTCTTATAATATCCTCATATGTATCGTCAATAAAGCAATTTATTGATATTTCTTATATAATTATCCTTATGCTTACTGATACTATATTAAGAATATCCACATTTAACTTCCAGCTAGTAAACATATTGTCGGGGTATACAAGTCACCTAAATAGTCCTGACTTACCTTTGCGAAAACGCTATCGAGCAGCATTATCTAAGATCAACTGTTTAACATTATCTTCCGATGACCATCGAGATGAAAAACCACTAAAGTGGTCACCTTGCCCTACTTTGCCCATCATGTCATGTGACAAAAACTATTACTCCATTCACGATGGACCATAAAGTTATTATATACCTTACAGAATAGAGGAACTGACATGAGTTGTCAAATGAACGCATGAACGCGTGATAAGACCGCCTTTTGTACCCTTCTCATTCTTGTTTTAAATTGTATTCTTCTATTCTTGGTGTGCAAATAAAGAATATTTATGTTATCTTATCTTATGAAACCGTTTTTAGGGAATTTATCACCCCCTATCAGTACAGTAAAAATTCGAGTTCTGTGTGAATCTAACGTGAAATCGTGGATAATTTAATGAAATAGTGTTAGTATATTTCACAAAATAATCTAGGATTCACTTCAGATTCACAAATTATTCACAGAGCTCGAATATTTATCCTGTTGATTGTGTCGATAAGTTCCCAAAAACGGTTCTATTGCCTTGCCTCACGTATCTCTTTCTATTAAACAGTGGTGCCGCTAGGTACATTTCGCTCTCTCAGCTGTCAGTTCCTCTATTCCTGTATATTAACTTTATGCGATGGACATAAACTTAGCTCGTTGTAAGTAACATTCTCAGATATGTGAGCTAACATTGACAACGACAGCTCTGTCTATTATACTACAAGTTCTCGTGTTTCAATTTGAACGTTGTGCCTATATTATAATTATTACGTAAAATTGAAATACTGAAAGTAATCGGAAATGGCGGGTCCAACCGACCAACCCGTAATTGCAATCAACCTTCGTGTTTCTGAGCACACCGAAAGGAATTATGATTGTGAATCTATGTATGTATGTAAACAATGTGTAAAAACATACCCTAGTCATATTTAAAGGTATGTTTTAGACCATCAAACTGTACCTATACTACAACTTTAATATGGAGACAGTAAAAACAAGTAAAATCGATTGTACCATTATATTTGAGTCGAGTATGTACTGCAATTTTATATGAACAGCTGATTTTGTTGTTTTTTTCTCGATTTTGCCTCCATAAAAAGTTTTTTGAGTTAGATGGTTTAAACTACTTCTTTAGATATTATTAGAATGTTCGTTACAACCTAAATAAAAGCGTGAATCGTTTGTGAGCATTTGATACTCCAAAATGAGGAAAACATTCATTTCAACCATTGACGTAGAATACTATGGACGCCCAGTCTAGTACAAAATTCTCGAAAAAAGTGGCCGAGACTAAACTAAACAAACCTCAGTATGCGTACGAACCCAACGAAAAACATTGAAAATGCCGAAATTCTTTTCAATCCCACTCCCCCACCATGGCAGCTTAGGGTGCACGCCGCGGCCCGCGCGTGTGCGTATTCGGCCGATCAAACGAAGACTGTCGCGTAATTGGTTCTCTTTTTACGTTTTGGTGCTCTTTTGGTTAGGACACTTTTGAGCGCTGACCCTTCGTCCAGTAGTTGGTAAGTCAATGAGTCTAACCAAGTCTAAGCTAATTCAGGGGCTTGTTGAGGCGGCTTAGAATACAAGATCACCACTAACATACCAACTAAGAGTTCACGTTATGTTCTATAGAGCTTGTAACTTTATTAGAGACCTTCTAAATAAGCTGAAGATTGTTAAAAAGTAACTTTTTAGGTAATAAGGAACATTGCTGTATTGAAAATAACATGACATTTTACTATTGTGTGTGGTATTTAAAAAAGAACGCACTTGTTTGGGGCATAAAATCATATAGTTTTTTTTTAATCAATGCTATAATACTTACTTTTTGAATTTTTCTGTTAAATGTCAGCTGATTAAGAAAGAATCCATAGTGGAAAGTATGTAGGGCGATGATAGACTGCAAAGAATAATAATGGTGCTTTATCAGTTTTATCACCATTGTAAAAGCTCTCAGTCTCCATTATAGATTATAGCTGTCATGGCTGCTAGAGTTGTGCAATACGAGCCCATGAGCGAGGAAAAAATATACAAATGCATTTTTAAAATAAATAAATCCCCTTTGGCTTTTGCCTAGCACTGTATTTCTGTCAATGTGAAGTGAGTTTTGAGAGTATTATCGTAAGGATTGTTTTATGTACAAAAACACATCTGAGCTAATACAGAGTGGTGGAGCCGCAAGCTGGGAAGCACCCGATACGCGACCGCCCACTAACAGACTTGCAACACGACTCCTCCACAAATGTAGGAACGCTGAACTCGGCTAAGGTAGTAATATGTCACTTAGTGCTGGCGAATAGCCTTATGGATGTGGAATAGAGGTGGTTCCTATACAGCAATACCTGTATTAAAATGTTTTATGATTATGATATGACGCATTTACGACAGCCATTCGGAAAGTTATTTACACTTTTTGGAAGAATTTTATGGATTCTTACGTTTAATATTGTTTTTATATCCTCTTAATTTACTTATTACAGATTAGATAGAGACACTAAGATACACAGCAGTGCATCAGCGAAGTTTAGGAAAAGGACGATGTATTGACTGTGTATTATTCTTATTATGGACATTGACACGAATCATTCGAAGCTACTTAAATAATTTTTGATATACCACCAAAAAGACTTTGCTTTTCAAATTTATGTGTTTGGTGGAATATTTTTTTACCGTGTGGTTTCCATGACCTGACCTCCTCGAAATGAATTACGGTAGTGAGTTTGTGTGGTAGCCGGTAGAGTAACATTGAATTTACCTTAAAATTATTGTCATGACATTAGATGGATGAGTTTTACTATTTCTTTATAAATTATTTTGAAATACTGTTTTTAGTTTTCCGTACCTCCATCAATCACACGTGGATTTCTCAAGAAGCTAAAACTTGGCATAGATTTTTTAGAGATGTATGGCCTCCTGTCACCATTATACTGTCTGTTAACTTTTCTACAAAGTGATAGTTTGATGCAACAAAGAACCCGATCACATCGAAAGGGAATGCTTTTATTATTAATTAAATTTTTAACATTACATTTCATTTGTTACAGATATAAAAGTGCAGTGCAAAATTAATGAAAGTGTCAGGTGGTAGCAGGCAGTGATAATGTGTTTGAGTGTGTGAGTGTGGTGAAGTGAAGTGAGGCGGGTGCAGTGGCTGTGTGCCGGCCTTTAGTAGCCGGTCGCCGCGGCCGCAGCCATGTTGCTAAGTTGACGGCGGCGGCCGGCCGCGCCTCACGCCGCTTGACTACTCGCACGATAGGTAAGTCAAAAACGTCACTTTGCAGAATGTGCCATTATTAAAGTAAGTATATATGCTGATACTTTTTACGGGGATGATCAGAACGTCAAACTGTACAACTTTCTCTATGGCACCAACATCGAAATAGCGAAAAAAACAGCTGTTCCATACAAAACTGTAAATCTATTCGAGTCAAATGTATGGGACAGCTGATTTTTTTTCGTGATTTCGTTGTTGGTCCCATAGAGAAAGTTGTTCAGTTTAATGGCCTGATCATCCTCTTAAAAAACTGTCGCCATGTTAAGTTGGACCCTGTAAGTCTAATCATTCGACGATCAACGCAACGCGGTCGCAATCATGTTGCTAAGTTGACGGTGGCGATCGGCCACGCCTCACGCCGCTTGATCACTCGCCCGATAGCTGAGTCAATAACGACACTTTACAGAATGAGCCATTATTAAAGTATAAGTCTAATAATTCGAAGATCAGCGCGGTTGCAATCATGTTGCTAAGATGATGGCGTGCAGCATTCACAGAAAGTGTCCTAAAACCATACAGACATAAAACGACAGTTCCACCTGTATACCAATGGTTTGGAAAATTATCGCTAAATACGGCTTTGAATTGTCTTGGTTTACAGTCAAAATAACTAAAAGGAGGACAGGTTTTACAAACAAACTCCTTCCGAGACGGATGAAGCAACGACAAAATTACGGGTAGACCAAATGTTCTTGCGCTTTTGGGGCGGTTTGTCTGGTACAGAGTATAGTCTCTAGTCGTTACGGCCGTAGTTATGTTACTAAAGTTGATGCCCTCACTCTCATTAGTTTATATATAACCCTTACGCTGTATTCTATCTACACGAAAGGTAAGTAACAGATCTCTTTTTCGAAATGACAAATGCAACATTACCTACTCAGGAAGCTTTGACTGCATATTACTGCGAACTATGAGGGACCACACCAGTGACCACGAAGCGCCCTGGTAGGTCAAAAGAACCCTGAAAGAATTTAAGCAACCGACCTCAGGTCACCCAGAAGGAGTACGGACGTCTTTAGGGCGTTGCTGGGGGGTTACTGGGATTGGATAGCGGGGATCGGTCAGAAGCAAGGATCTACTTGTAGCGTCTGTAGCCGTCAGAAGAAAAAGGAGTGGGCAGAGATCGAGGCTACGTCGAGAGCTCGAGTCATCATCATCATCAGCCTATATATACGTCCCACTGCAGGGCACAGGCCTAACCTCTAGGAGGGTCAATGGGCGTTTAGTCCACCACGCGAGCCCAATGCGGATTGGTAGACTTCACATAAGCATCAGAATTTCTTCTTCAGCGTATGCAGGTTTCCTTACGATGTTTTCCTTGATCGTTTGAGAGCAGTCGGTATTACGTACAATAGTTAGAAAAAATCATTGGTACGTGGCATGTTGTCCGTGCGGTTTCGAACTCGGACCTCATGATTGAGAGTCCATACCTCTCCGCAACGCGCCACCGGAGCTCCGAGAGGTTGAGTACGGCGACGCAATGTGATTGTGTTAGCGGTCGTGTTTGATGAAAGTAACTGATACATAAAGAGTCACCACTGTTGTCGGATGTCAGTTGCCATGGCTGTAACTTGTTTGCTAAGTGGCACTTCTCAAAATAAGTCATTTTACTGCGCAGTTCTAAAACAGTCACTATTGCAGTTAACCTTTTATCGGCTAACACGTTGATGTAAGTTAATGCAGTTCTGCATTGTTGTCTGAATGACTGATTGATGCGGTTACAGCGGTCTTGACGATGATTGCCGCTACATTCATATGGTTATTGTGGTTGAATGGTTAACCGGGAAATGGCAATGATAGTCAGCTTATTCTCATCAGACTGATGGTTTCTAAATTGGAAGAGTATGACCGTTTTAAAAATCAAAGGTCAATTGGTTTCTGGCATTCTTCTTTAAAATAAAATAGAAAACCATGAAAGTTTATAACGATGTTTGTGGCTCAATCAAGCATTAACAGAGGAAAGGCTAGCATTCCACGCACGATAAAGCAACAAAAAAAGAAAATCGTCACGCGTGCGCTCGCTTTCACATACGCAAAGAGGCAAAGACGCGTCTTGATTCAGTGCTACTATATGGATGCTACAACATCTAATGTATTTAGATGAAATTCGGCACACGGATAGAATATGTTCTGGATTATCAATTAGGACTCTTTTTAATTTTTAAAGTCTACGCTAACGTTTCCGTGGGCAACAGCCAGTAGAATAATCGTAAGTACATAAATATTAGGTACCAAAAGCTAGATATATAACAACTATTAATAGAAATAAGCGCGCCTCAGATATAACGTAAGTAGAATAACATCTTTGAATTGACACTGTTTAATTAACGATCGTATGCCATTCGTGCCCTAACTACCTTACCTTAATGTTCACTATGCATAATACAATTTATCTATACCTGTACTTGTAACTATGCCATTACCAATCTACAACGCTTATTGCTATGTCAATCGCAGAAAATGCTATTAACGATCAAGATACGGGTATTCACGTATTTATGTTCACGTGTTCATGCTACGGCGTAGCACCATCGTAGCACCGTAGACAGTTAGGTATGAACGTAGGAGCCTATTTTTATATGTACACACGGCGACACATTCAGCTATAAAAAAAAAACAACATACGCTAGCCGCGCGCCGTTATACATTACTGGACCTACGCGCGGCCAGCTTATTTTGGTTTTGTATAGCTTGATGTGTCACTGTGTGTACATTTTTTTTAGGATTGAATCAGAATACATTTTGGGATAATTCGGTTTGTTAAGTTTTTTTTTGGAGGGCTGAATCGAAAACCATTTCGAGATAATTGTCTCAAACTATATTTTCTCTGTAAGAGATTTTAAAATGAAAGGATCACGGATATTTTTAATAGTTTAATAGTTTAATAGTTTATTAGGTACACCAACGACACATTCACAAATTTGATTAAAGGTTTAAAAATACATGAGCATTAGGTCTTATGAATACATCACTTAAAGGTATACACAGCTTTCGTATGCATCAAAAGTTAGGCAAATGTGATAAAGTAAAGGATTAAAATATGTTACACTATTAGATTAAATTATTTGAACATCACTTTATCAATTTTATTTCACAAAATAGATAATATTTAAACATTCATAACAAAATTAATGTGATATAAATTAGCCAGATAACAATTCAATACAATAAAACTCAAATCAATTTCAATTTAAAATACTGGTAAAAATATATTAGTTATGATATTAAAATAAAATAAAATGTATCACATTGTAACATTGTATTAGTTTAAAATGTAGGTAAATATTAAAGATAAATTTATTAAATCTTAGACACTTAAATAAAATAACGTAGTTTTTCAATGAAATGTGTGACGTGACCTTGACGTGACTCGTCGACTTGTACACTCCATGGTAAAATTAAAATTACCAATATTTACACTGTAACAATTTGAAATTTTGGTGTTTGCCGCTTCTGTTTCCAGCATCGAGTTAGAAAGAGAAGACTGGTGTTTTTAAACTATGCAAAGGTTTTCTCCATGGAGTTTGAAAGATTTTCTCGGGTCCGATTCTCGAACGACCTCTTTAGAAATCGGTAACAAATAAAAATATTTAAAAATTAAATTTATATTGATATACCCGATTAATTACCGAAAAAAGGAAATCAGTTGCTTAAAAAGATGTATACTATCTGTTAAAAATATAAATAAAAATGCAAAAATAAACATACATACCGAATTTCCTTTGAATAGATTAAATAATAATTATATAATGGGTTTAGCTTGTACTACTAATGAGTAATGACGGATGTAGAGGATTACTAGATATCAACGTTACGGGAACAATAGGCTTAATTACGACTATTTAGGATGAAGTTATGCGAATGTACAGTTTAGGTAGAGTTGATAAGGTATCAATTAGCTGTCGTTACTTTAGAGTAGAACAGGATTAGTTAGTTAGTATTTGGTAAGAATGTTTAGGCCTCGAATTTTCTTACGAATTGTGTATATTATGTACATATATAAATATGTATTGTGTATTATGTACCTTACCTAACTTAGCTTTATGAAGGTAAGCAAGCGCACATTACGACGGGCCGCAGCCTAAAAATCCGTCAAAATTGCGTCTATACAATTTATATGAACTATCGCATATTACACCGGGTCGGAGCGGGCCGCATCGCCCGGTCGGAAATCCGCCGCGCAATAATGCGATCCGCTCCGACCCGGTGCGATAGTTCATATAAATTGTGTAGGCTGGTTGATTGATAATTGGAGCGGAGCATACCTAACAAGCGGAACTTCTTAAAATGTCTGAAGTATTACGTCAAACTAAAAATCCGTCAATGCGTTACGTCCCGGCCCGCTCTAGTGTGCGAAGAACGCATGCGATGCTGCCCGCTCCGCTCCGCCCCGATGGCATTATTAAAGGGCACTGATGTAATATGACGTGTGCTTTGGCTTAAGGGGCCATTTGGTCAGGGGGGTTCAGACGAATATTTTCTATGAGAAGTGCGATTGCCCAGCCCTCCGAAAAGTGCGTGCGTGTGACGTATTTTCGATTAAAAAGAATTAACATTTTTTTTTTTTTTTCTATGATTTCACTAGATAAACTAATGGTGAATATGTGAGTATAAATACAAACAAACAAATCTCTTTGCTTGTATGTTGTCCCTACCTCACCTACCTCGTCAAGTAACAAGAAAGGTACGTCTAAAAGTACAAGGTTGCCTCCGCGAAAAAGTGGAAATAGAATGTCTACTTTTTTGCTCACTGTACAAAACGCTCCAGGTTACGCCCAGGTAATCCTGTACTTTTAGACGTACTTTTCTCATGTGCTGTACCTTGGATAGGTCGCATCTTGTTACTCGATGAGGTAGGGTTGCCAACAGCCCGCTCTGAGGCTAAACATTCTAACTTTCTGGGAGTTCCCTATTTAAAAAACTTTTGTCGGGCTCGCTCGCCCGGCATTCCTAAAATTCCAAAACACGTTACCACACAAACACCAATTCGTTTTAACTTTTCGACTGAATGTAAATCCAATTTTAAGAAAATTATTTGAAGAGAAAATCTGCCAGAAAAACATTTTTACACGTAGCGTGTGGCGTGGGTTTCGAGAGAGAAATTTGTAGAAACTTTTGACGCGAAACACGAAAGTATCCTCGTTTATAACACTCATGTCATGATGTACCTCTACGTTTACGTTTGTTATAGGACAATGTTTAAATGTCGAGAAATGTGTAAAGATACAGTTTTTGTAGGTATCCGAAGCATTTTTACAAGAAACTCAAAATCAAAATTTTCCACCGCGTCGGAAGGTGTTGTCATGCCATCATGACATTGTAGAGAAAATGCGGCCAGAAACTCGATAACGCATACCTTTAAAAATAAAACAAAATATACAAAGTACACTCACAAATACAATATTGAATTCCATAGTGTAACATTCAGACAAATTCTTAAAAACCTAGTAAGGCGAGGATACTATAGCCACTCGGCTAGCACGGCCGTGTAAATAAATTTATCTTAAGAAAATTCATAGGTGTTCTTTTAATGGAAAGAAAGTTGTTGAACCCCTGCAATTATACTATACACTATGCATTGCGTGCAATCGCCGTGTTATATCATAATCAAATGTAGATCAATTTCTAGTGACGTGCGATAACGAAAAATAATAGCAAACTCTAGCACGATAAGAGCATAAAATTACATGCATCAATTTGGTAGGTAGGTGGCATAAGTTCGGACTATTCACAAACTTTGGTCCAACAATGCTTGGAACAAAATTTTGTTCGCAATATGTCTAAATATTGTTTTAATTGATTATGATAATTCAAGGTGGATTTAATATTATTTTATACACCATATACATTTAAGCAATTAAGTACCTAAGTATTTTAATTTTATTTAATGCGTGATTTTTTTTTGCTAATTTTATAGGTTTTTGGTCTTATAGGCTTGAGGAAAGTTGTTCCGTATCATGAGTAGGAACAATGGGCCTTTTTAAATAATTTAACTATCTACAACACCCGTTAAAAGCCCTGATAATATGTATTTAAAGGTGTGGTTTAGAGCATAGAACTGAACAACTGTAATTTTATAGACAAAAGGCCGAAAAAAAAAACAGTTGTCTCACAAAGTTGAGTCGATTAGGTATAGGCAGGTGCTGCAGTTTTGTATGATACAGCAGATTTATAAATATTTTTTGAACATTGTTCATATTGAGGTTTAAACCACCCTTTGTAATATTATTATGGCCTTCTGTTACACCTGGTATACAGGACAGTTATAAAATGCCCTATTTCTGACCATACCTCTAGGGGAAAACGTTCGTAGGTTATTTAATATTCTTTTTGTCCGAAAAAGTAAGCAAGCAATACATCCGACTAAAAACCTACAGTCCTGTGTACAGGACAGTTTGCTACGGTCACTATGTCACTATGCCGGCCGTATTGAAAGTTAGCCCGCATACGGCGGTTTTCCAACTCAATTCGCTAGTCGAATGCGAAATCAGCGGCTCGTGTGAAGGGCCCCCGAGACCGCAACGAGCGTGACTCCACGGCCCACTTCGACCTTCGACTGGAAAGCGAATATGGTTTATATGTAGACCACTTAAGATTTAATGTATGATGATTTCAGATTCACCTAACAAAAGTCCTAATATTAGTTGGAAATGTATTTGTGTTAATTAAGGGGTGTCCTTCCAAAATACCGCGACATTGAATAATTTTGAACCATTTTATTCATTAACTATGAAATTTTTTAAGCAACAAAAAATAATGATTATGTTTCAGGACATGAGAAGTGATTTGGTTTTTCTAGTGAATGAAACTGGAGAAAAAGGAATCTAAATCTTTTTTTCCAGTTGTAACCATTTTACTCTTACATTGTTGATCGGATGAAAATGAAAATTTACAATAAACTTCACAATATAACAAAGCATGATTTGGTTTTCTTATTTTTTGAAAATTCATAAAAAATCTGACCGGAGCCGTGTGGCTCGTTCAGATCGATTAGTATATGGCGAGTCGTGCTCTAAGCTTTAAATTAATTTCGATTTTATGTCATTATAGGCTACGTTATACGGCTCTATTATTTATTTCTACAGAGTATAAAGTATTGTACTTTGTCACGCCGACTTATTTTTAGGTACCTAGAAGTAGGTAGAGATGCGAAAATCCTGGGTATATGGTACCTAGGTAGTTTATGATTTTAAATTCAACGAAGTGTCGAAATGTGAAGAGTATTATGTTTATGCTGGGGTACACGCTCCCGCTTCGCGTGCCACGTCCCGCATCGCAGAGGCCCAGGTTTGAGCGCAGCTTGAATGTCCACTGCCATGCCGGTTTTGTCCACGATGGGTAGCGCGGCGTGTAGGTGAACTCGTCGGTGAAAGGTTACGCACACACAGCCACGCCTTGTAGTAGTGTACCTTCATGAAGAAGAGCGATTGTATGAAGCTTTGTCGTTGTGGGGTATTTACATTAGACTGTTGTCAATCAATCAATTATACTTTATTGTTGCTACTTTGTTGTTGTTGTTTGTTACTTTGTTGTTTTTGTAGTCATCCTCAGAATTTAAATTGAGGAAACAGAAACCTGTGACATGACTGAAAGATGAATAAACAGAATCCGGTACTGACACCGTTGTGAATAGAGGCTAAAAGAGAAAGCGGACGCAATCAAGCACCAGTTCACGTTGTTTTGTGCTCACGCAAATTGTTTGTATGCAACACGGGGCCACAGAGGATTGTACAGAGTAACAGCTTCCTAGGAACTTCGATTATATTAGCCAATTCTTGTAGGGCTGTCTAAAAGGAAATAAATTTAATTGGAGTATGAAGATACATGTTTTACAATTTGAATATTGTTTTTATGTTTTGTTGTTTGTTGTGTTCATTATTATTTGTTATAAATTTATGAAAATATTTAAACCATTTTATTAAGTTTTTAATCCTTAGATATAGGGCTATACAATGTCTAAACAAACCCTTAAACGTTTTAAATATTTTTTTACGTTTGTAACACCTTGTATAAACGGTGTCTCAATACTCGACGTTAAGCCAAAAACAGGAGATAGTTGAGTTTATAACAGTTCAGGGAAATATAAAAAATAATTCAAAATTTTAAAGTTTTTGATATTTATTCATTTTTATTAATATTGGAAAAGTCGACACCCTGCTCTCAACTTCTAGTTTGTAGTTACTAAAAATTTGTAAATTTTTTCGTAAAAATACTTGTAACGAAATCCAGAATAATCTTCTCAGTGGACCCAATTCAAAGGTAAAGGATTAGTTCCATACTTTTTACAGAAACCCTTTTTTCTGTCAGACTTCTGCGGTAAAATGTTGTCTGTGTCAACTTTGAGAATGTATGGCGTTAGCCTGGCAAGCTATTTTGAAAGTTGGCAAATTTAATCAAGTTTTTAAAATGGTATGATACGCTATGGTTTTCGGCTTAACGTTGAATTTTGGGACTGTGCACAGAGTGTGTACAAGGTGTTACAAAAGTAAAAATAAATATTTAAAACTTTTAAGGGGGTTTAGACCATCAAACTGAACAACTATTACTGTAAGTGCAACATCGAAATCGCGAAAAAAAAATCTGTTGTCCCGCATGCATTTAGCTCGAGTAGATTTGTAGTTTAGGATGGAATATCTGATTTTTTTGTCGGGATTTCGTTATTGGTCCCATAGTGAAAGTTTGATGGTCTAAACCACCTTAAATGTTTATTTGTATTTTTGTAACGCCATGTATATTAAAATGCGATACATATTAAAGGCTTAGATCAAAGTTAAAGGGGGTATTTCAGACCATCAAACCAAATAATATGGAGCCAACATTAAACTCGCAAAAAAAAAGAAATATTCTGCACCATACATTTGGGTTGTGTAGGTCACGCACACGCCTCCGCCTCCGTGCCTTCGTAGTAGTGTACCTGTTGTAGTGCGAATTATGAAGTGCGTTGTATGAAGCTTTGGGGGTAATGCCTTGCGTCGGTACCATTGACGTTGTCTATGGTACAACTATTTTCCCCTTATTGAAAGTTGTTCAGTTTGATGATCTGAAGCTCTACCTTTAAGAGAAGTCTATCCCGAATGCGTAAATGCAAACGAAGTCTGGTGATATTTTCAATACTAACCTATTAAAGTCAATGAAATTTCAGAAACAATCTAGAAACTAATCTTTATCTTTGTATGAAGTCATATTTTCGATAAAATATACAGTTTTAGTGCTAGGAATAATTTAAGATTTGTATGGAAATCTTTGAGGCAATGTAACTTTAAAAACACACATACACACACACACACACATACATACACATACAACACACACACACACATACATACATTACACACATACATACACGAAAACACATACATACGTACATACATTACAACGAACACACATACACATACATACACGTTATACATTTTAACGAAAATCTTACTTCTTACTTAGGATCATAGAGATTAGTTTCTAGATTGTTTCTGAAAAATGTCATTGACTTTAATTGGTTATTATTTATAATATCACCAGACTTCGTTTGTATGGAGCGCGCTCCGAATTATATTCCCTTAATATGTAACGCTTGTTATTTTACGCTCTGTATTACCAGTTCCTTTTTCAACTGGACCAAAAAAAATCAAGAGTTAATTACTTTTCATTCTTTTTCGTAAAGTTATAGAAAATGTTTTAATGAAAAGCTAATGAGTCTCAAGTTAGTAAGTATAACTTATTTCTTGAAATTAACATTCAAGTCAACTGTCGAGTAGTAAGAAAAGGCATGCCAAAGTTTTCTTTAAGATCGCTATCAATTTGGAATTCCATGGAAAAACTTCTAGGTATTTTTAAAAGTGGCTTGAGGTTTTGATTCAATGATTGACTTGGGCCATATACCTCTACCTTAGAGCAGTTCAGACCATTAAACTCTAGAGGAGCGTGTCATTTCTCTGTTATTAAACTAAACAAGTTTTATATACTATTGGAAAACATTGAAAACATGAAAAACATTTTGCTTTTTCATAGAAAATTTATGAAACATTTAAATAGCCATTGACATTTTCTATGATTGCGACACAGCGGATTTTTTTCGCTGTTTCGAAGTTGGTCCTATCGTAGAAGCTGTTCATTTTTGTGGTTAAGCCATAAATTAAAGCATAAGCATATGCTCATGACTATATTCCCCGAAGGGGGTAGTCAGAGATATCCTGAAACCACAGAACATCCACGTTTCACTAGTACTGAAACTCTGTCCAGTGTAACGGGGATTATGTAAAGTATTTAAAATATTACACTCTGTATATTTATGTATACCTATTTGATAACCATGCCCCCGTGAAAGTCAGTGGCGCGTTGCGGAGGGCTATGAAAACTCAATCTTGAGGTCCAGGTTCAAATCCGCACGGACGACATGGCATGTTACCAATGAGTTTTTCAAACTTATGTACTTACGTAATATCGAAACTCAAACGGTGAAGGAATACATCGTGAGGAAACCTGCATACGCTGAAGAAGAAAATCCGATGCGTTTGTGATGTCTATCAATCCACATTGGGCACGCGTGGTAGACTAACGCCCATTCACCCTCCCTGAGGGTAGGCCTGTGCCCTGCAGTGGGAAGTATACAGGATCCTTCTTGTAAATAAAATAAGAAAAATATATATATGTTGACACTTTTTTAAGGGGATGATCAGACAGTCAAACTGAACAAAATTTTCTAAGGCACTACGACTACATCGATTCGAAAATTTGTGTGCGTCAGAACCGCGGGTGTACTCCTTCTATTGGGAAGTAATCTATATAAATAGAAGGTACCTGCTGTGTACCTCTGTGTACGTTTCTTAAAATTCTATGTACTGATGTCAGAATGGCGTGTGTACCTTATTTTATGCATTGCTTCTTTCATAGTTAGGTACACCGAATTTTAAGAAAGGTACACAGAGGTACACAGCAGGTACCATTTATTTATATAGATTACTTCGCAATAGGTGGAGTACACCCACGGTTCTGACGCACACGAAACTTTGGCTAACTATAATAGCTGCTAGTTTGTAATATTTTCCTAGGTTTCAGGGATAATTTCACATTTAAATGTACGAAAGTGATTTAGGAAGATTATTGTTATACGATGCGACGCAGTGCAGCCCGCCATAATATGCCTTTAAAATATTTAGGTACTTTGAGTTATTTCTTGTTATAATCAGTGAATTTTTTGTCACGATTGGCCGCCCCTAATATCTGGCCGCCCTAAGCCCGGGCCTAGTGGGCCTTAGAGCAAATCCGCCCTGCCTATATACCTATTTATTTAAGCAGCATGAGCATACTTCAAAGAAATTCAAAATTACAATTTATGACATTAGATTTACTTCTCTCTATGACAGTACCTATTCATGTTGTTACAAAAAGCTTTCGTCTATTCAAGTAGGTAAGTAATATTGATAGGGTAGTACAGGCGTTTCACAGGGGACATTATGTCGCTTTGATCTTGACTTTTGACCTTTAAATGTTACTATGAGTTCCATTGAACTAAGTTTAATTCGATATGAAGTCCCACTGGTTCTACAAAGCTTATTATTGTTGATACAGGATGTGGGAGACAATATGTTAAACAATGGTCTTTTTTAGAAGATTAAAGGTAAGCATATTTTAGGGCGGGCTGCATCGTGGCGCAACGCAAAAATCCGCCCAAATAACATCTATACAATTCATATGAACTAACACATAACTCTGTCGGAGATGAGCGAGTCGCATTTTTGAGCGGTGGATTTCCGTCCATGCGATGCAGCCTGTTACGTCAAACTAAAAATTTGTCAATGCGTTACGACCCAGCCCGCTCTAGTGCGCGAAGTACGCATATTCCGCTGCTTATCCTCAAGATCTAGCAATGGAGTAAATTTTCTTTTAGATTTATGTAAATTGTGTATTATCCAAACTTTGATGATTTAATTAAAATCCTTTTAAATGTTCTTAACGAAGTGAACTTTGGAACAACTTTGATTATTAATGAGATACCCGAACATTGAGATATTCCCCCCTCTAGTTCACTAAAATGTTACGTAAAAGCTTTTACGAATCATCGGAAGTTAAAATAAAATAACTTTTTTTTCGTGCGGGACCAATGTTTTGCAGTAAATAACGTCTGCGACTTCAAGTGATGTCGCTCAGTCGCTGGGTATCGCAAGATGTCAGATATTTTAACCCATAACGTTTTCCATACAAAAGTACCTATAAGTCATGACATCTCAGTCATGTAGATTCAAAAACATGACGTCAAATAGTTATCTATGTGATATTATTTTGAATAAACAATTTTGACTTTTGACTTTTGTAATAATGCCAGATATGTCGCGTTTAGCGATTACACGATATGACGTCGCATGCGATACATGTTTCGCGAAATTAGTCCCCTATAGTGATAACGCTTTCTAGGTAAGAAAGCTAATTCTTTATCGTATAACTCATAAAATATTTTACATTTTGTGGTAAAACCACAAAAAGTAGAGTAGAAATTATTTTGTGAGCAGGATGTATTGCATAACGTAATACAACTTTGTCTACTAGGTATTTAGAAGCGGAGGTCTCGACACAATCGTGTCACCTACCTGTTAGTAATGGATTTCCGCAAAGTAACGCCTGATTCAATTAATTACTGCCTCACGCCATACCATACCACTGCCATACGAACCTCACTTTCGCCTAGCTCAGTTCCGTAAGCGTCTACGGCGCGTTTTATACAGAAGAGATGTGTGGCGGTGGCGGATAATATAAGTAACTCAATTATAAACCTTATAGTACGTAGCATAGCGTCGTTTGGAGAATTACGCCCGCGCCTCCAGGCGACGTCACCTGGAGGCGTGGGCGCGATTCTCCTTTATGACAACAACGACGCTATGCTACGTACTATAAGGTTTATATTGTGTTACTTATATTATCAGCCACCTCCACAAGTCTCTTCTGTATAAACAGTGGATATGGATGCAAGATAACTTTTGGAGTGGGGATGGTGTCCTCGTGGTCGATGTCATCCACAATGACTGCTTCAACTTCGTGGTTGACGTTTGATGCCCTCTCATGTAGCATTGCTTCATCTTCTATCGTGCGCATAACGGCCGGATACTATTTTCGACTTTCAGTTTATTGTTTTAATGTCACGTTTACCTATACCTATCCTATAAACTAGAACAATAGCCACGTGTCAATTACAACGTGGACCGTCATCATCCAACACTAATATTGAACTATTTTCGGTGACGACACTTTGTAATGGTGCGTGGATGGATTATAATGCACTCTACACAAAGCTAGCACTTACCTTGGCTTTTGTTGTCATGATGTCGCAGGGTTGCCACGAGTCGAGTGATTGTCGCGTTATACTCATGTTGGTACGAAAGAAAAAGATGAAGCGTGCGAATAGCTCAAAATGAAATAAAACGACGCAAAACGATCAGTAGGTACTAAAACGGTCACCCTCACCCATACAAAAACGTCTGCCGATCGCGGTTGCTTAACTACGGTCATATAGTTTCAGTACCGAAGCTCCATCCACCGAACGTGTTTCAAATCAGTGCACATTATTATTTATCTCAGCAGGTATTTCACGGGCCGTAGCCCGGACCTTTGGAAGGCTTGCGGACACACACACACACTGATCCAACACGTAGAGGCCCCTTCGAGACACTTTTATCTAAATGAAATGAACCAATCGTGATTCCTGAATGCATTACAAAAATCACATTCACTCATAGATAAACTACGCTTGACGCAAGGACTATTTTGGGAAGGACAAAATTTTACTTGGGGTATGGGGTTGAACTAGGTGGGTGGTCCAGGATATCTGGGTTATTGCGGATAGACTCGGGACACCTGCCGTAACAAAAGTCTCATGTTTGTCCAAAATGGCACACGGTGACCTCATTTGATGGGCCCACCAAAATGGCCGCTCGCAAGGAGCGACAAGGCGTCAATATCTAGTAAGCGGCTAAGGTTGTAGACAGGTGAGTCTGCGGGCGCCAGTTCCCGGTGCTAAGCGCACCAGTCAGCAGGCCCCCAGCGTTATAACATTTTACCTTACCAACCTGGATCACAAGCCCGCTCTTGCAACTCCGCTTCTGGCCGGCCGGTTAAGGCAAGACAAGTGGTAAGGGCCAAATCAATCCGGGCCCAATGGAGAATTGGGTCCGTGGTCGGAATAGCTCGCCACAAGCTGCCCTGTTATTATTGAGTGTACATTTTTCATCATCTTAAAATATTACATTGCACATAGTTCATAAAAATTGATTAATATCAAGCTGTGTCCGGTTTATAATGGTCAGTGTCAACAAACTGTACAAAATGCTGCTTGGTGTAGAGGCAGCCCTAAGTCCTACATGACATTCATAGTTGTAAACTTTTGTGCCTATATAGTACACTTTACAGTGCGTCCAAGATAGCTCCGTGATATTGACAGGCGGTTTTAGATATTTTATAGTAGTTTTTGAAGCATTTTGAGCCATCTAAACTTTATAATATACTAAAAATATACAAGATAATTAACATTAATATTAATATTGATTAATATTATTAAATAAAATATTTCCAGAAAGAAAAATCGAGAAAAGGTGTGTAGGGCACTACCGGGCCCCCAGATTATCGCTCTAAAACGATGTGTCAAAATCAATGAGCTATGTTAATACAGTTAAGACGTTTTTTTCGTGGTTGTTCTGAGGTTTCAGAATATCTCTGACTACCGACTCGGGGAATATAGTCGTTAGCATATGCATGCATGCATATATTTTTAATTTATTATCTCAAACACAGACAAAATGGAACTGATACCTACTTAGCTTATATTATAATTAATACTACCTTACCACAGTGCATTTTACTACGATTAGCAATCTACTGCAAATCTTTCAAAGTATATTTCATTCATTCATTTATCTGTCGTAAGTAAATAAGATTACTTACACGTAAGTTTTTAGAGTTCCGTAGTCAACAAGGAACCCTTATAGTTTCGCCATGTCCGTCTGTCCGCGGCTTAGCTCAGAGAAGCTCAGAACTAGAAAGCTGTAATTTGACATGGGTATAATATTTGAATGGGTAATGGATATTAATCACGCCGACAAAGTGGTAAAATAAAATCTTGAAAAATATTTTTTTGGTAGAGTCAAGTGTCCCCCTCCCCCCTGCCAGCTAAACGGTAGTTTCTGGATACGTGAAAAAATTCACGGCAGTAGTGTATATAAGGAAGTTTAAAGGAAAACTATCACGGCTAAGTAGGCTTTACAATATAAAGAGTAATAGTCGACCAACTTGTAAAAAGTACTTTTTAGACTTTATTAGCCGTTAAACCGTAGTATAAAACAAAAAGCCCCCTTCTCAGTCCATATATTGTGACGGGTAACTACGGAACCCTATCCTGTGCGTGGCCCGACACGCTCTTGGCTTGGTTTTTAATTTTCAAAGAGATATTTATGAAGAGAACTGACAAGGAATTGAAGACAAATGTTTTTGCAATTTTATAAGTCTAAGTTTTATGAGGATGTCCAAACCTTCAATATAATCCAAGAATTTATACTAATTGTTTTAAACAAAATACATTAACGTGAGAAGAAATTACAAGTTACCTAGTAATAATTTTCAAACGCTTCATCATTATGACAAGACTGTTAGATTTGTATAGAATGTCGAGCCTCAAAATACATCGAAAGGCACTTTGTAGTTGATTGAGATACCTCGCCTGCATTCATAAATTAATATTTCAAAGGGAATTAGTGACGAAACCCTTTTAATACCCGGTAAAACCATTGAAGGCATTCGGTAGCAGAAATTGCGGTAAAGTTGTATTTGTATGATTCAATAATGTATCTAAACTCCTTTTCCGAGTCTTTTGACGACTTATTTTGTGTGATAATCTTAATTTGAGTGATTTGAATGAAGTCATTATGACTTCATCTGACTGTCAAATCTATTCTGGGTTCGAGCCTAGTACAGTTTTGGGATGAAACAGATAATATTCCAAATCAGAACAGCCCCCGATTGCGCTAAGTTAAAACATAGAAGTTCTATTCTTATCGAGTTCTAATCACATTGCAATCCAATTACTATTCAACTGTAACTGACAGCCCTTAACGTCTGAGCGATCTGTCAAAACGGCTCTAACTGCTGTCAAGAGCAGTACCGCGATTAGCGCAATACCTAATGTGTCAAAAGTTATGGTTCGTACGTAGTCCGATCATGGTTCAATCACCGAATATTTACCGCGATTGCAGCCCTGGTGGTTATTTCAGCATCGATCATTCTTTCTGTATCTTAGGCGACTGATTATTTTATTTATTTATTATATTTTATTTAATGGTGTCAATCAGGTTCATCAACAGATGTGACAATGATACATGGGTACAATTTACAATTAGGTACATGCACAACCACAGATGCACAACTACAAATATGAACACCAAATCACAGAGTACTATAATATGCAGTTGCAGTATTTAATACATTCCCTCCTATTCATATTAGTCGATATTATTGTGGGTAAAAATAAGATTTAATACGAGTGATCATAGTTTATATAATAATTTCGATAAAGTTCAGATTAATTTACTCTTTTACTTCCTACGAAAAAATACGTTTTTGGCATCGTAAAACTGTTTCAAATTGCACAGCAAAAAATATCCTGCTCGTTTGCGCAAAAATGTGCTGTAAATTTAGTTCTTTTCAAAAAAATACATCACATTTCACTAATATTATAAATGTAAAAGTCTGTGACGGTGTTTGGATGTTTGTAAGTTTGGAAGGTTGTATGTTTGTGGCGCAATCACGCATAAATGGCTGAACGGATTTGGATGAAATTTGGCACACAGATAGAATATATACTGTATTAACACATAGGATACTTTTTAAGGTCTACGCAGACGGAGTTGCAAAAACCAGGTTTTTGTAATTCGATAAACATGTTCGAATTACGTAATGAAGGATTCAAACGTACTATTCCAAACACAGCGTTATCAAATGTCATCATTAAATGTGATTCCTGATGAAGCTTAATGATCCTGTCAATTACAAAAAGCTATTT
Source organism: Agonopterix alstromeriana (assembly GCA_963924505.1). Taxonomy (NCBI): domain Eukaryota; kingdom Metazoa; phylum Arthropoda; class Insecta; order Lepidoptera; family Depressariidae; genus Agonopterix; species Agonopterix alstromeriana. The sequence continues at coordinate 4,987,812 of OZ004665.1, read as the reverse complement.
CTAAACAGGCTGTCGACTCATGTTTATGTATAATAAATAACGTGTATCGTGATGCTTATGATTAGCAGTGGATTAGCGGGTTGACGATAATGATCTTTGTACGTGGCTTCATTAAGCCAAGAATTGATTTAATGAGGCCATATATAAAGATCATTAAATTCATTAATTAACTAGGAAACAATTCGGTATATCAAGTTTTTTTAGAGGGCTGAATCGAAAACCATTCCGACATAATTGTATCAATAACAATATTTTCTATGTCAGAGATTTTAAATGAAAGGATTACGGATATTTTTAATAAAATAACGTCGTTATTCAATGAAATGTGTGACGTGACCTTGACGTGGCTCGTCAACTTGTACACTCCATGGTAAATTTAAAATAACCAATATTTACATTGTCACAATTTGACATTTTGATGTTTGCTCGTCCATAAAACAATACTTGAGATTACACAAACCACTTGACATTCGCTTAATTGCAGTGTTAGACACAAGCAGAACGGTATTAATATATAATAGAAAAAAAAAAGATTTCTAATTGTTAATTTGAAAGTCTAAGTTTAAATTATGAGAGCAGTAACAATCGAGTTGAATCTTTCATTAATTATTCCCGAGTTCTTTATTAATTCACGATTAAACCTTACCCTTAATTAAATTTCAAATTCACACAATAAAGTCGAAGACGAGACGGTTCGTAAAACGGCAGCCCAGTGATAATAATTATTAGCTTTTACATTTGATTTTGTAAAGGGTATTGTCACAAAATGGGTAGAGACAGAAGGTCCGCTTGTTTCGTATGCAGAATGATGATGTAAACCGCAGTCAGATGCACGTAACATTATATTTATGCAAGGCACAGACCACTAAGCCTAAAGGTGTTAGCAAATGAATGCATAATCTGTAAATACAGATTTGTAAATATAAAAAATCTGTTTTCAAACTTGCACTTTTTTTTGCTTTTTTATTTAAAAACACACAAAGTACAGTGATCGTGGTTTTATGTAAACCATCTCCTGTTGGGGTTTCGGCGTAAGTATGATCAAGATTGGTTACGATTTCAAATGAAAAATAAAAAAAACATGTGTGCAGTTTCTACACGCGAAACCTTAAGAAACTATTTAGTATCGCTTTTTCGTTTCATCTAGTTTCAAATCACAACGGTAGATTCATAAGAAGATTTTTCTTCAAAACAAAGAATCGTTGCGCCCAAGAAAACACATTATCCATTAAATACCTGAATTGCACCAATCAATAATGTAAACATAGCATTGCTGAAAATAATATTTCTGCGAAATATGTTAATGTTCTGGAATAGACTAGCACTTCAAAATAGTACCCTAAATGCCTACTATGTGGCGTATACTAACGTTCGCGTGCTCTGAGCCTCTGACCATGTTTTGTATCAAGTATGCCTTCTGTACTTTACTGGCAACCCTCCAGGCACCTGTTGCCTATCCCCCCCACCCAAACACACCCCATTCATCCCCATTTCATCCCACTCCAGGGACGTTTGTAACCGTTCCGTCTGCAAGTAATATGCAACTAAGCTTTGTATAACGGAGTGGTTGTGTCACAAGATCCCAGGGAATTAGTCTCTTATACTTTAACATAGAGTATAGATTTTATTAAGGAGAAATATTTTTAAAAGTAGTGATGAATGATTAATTTAGCGGGTATTCACTGTCTTTAACCAACAACTGTCAACTGCCTCCGTGGTGAGCATGAGAGCATTGTGTTCTTGATACCGAGGTCGTGGGTTCGATTCCCACGGGGGACACCTAGTGATATGTCACTTTGTGCATTTTTCCCCAGTTGGTTAGGACATTCCAGGCTGAATCACCTGATTGTCTGAAAGAAAGATGATTCCGTACTTCGGATGGCACGTTAAGCCGTTGGTCCCGGCTACTATCTCTCGTGGTAGTAGTCGTTACATAAAAACCACGTCAGAGGCCGTAAGGCAGTCTGAAAAAACTCTGACACCAGGGCTTGCCCACACGATAAGAAGAAGACTGTCTTTAACCAATTATCTTTCTACATCTTGTATCAGTAGGAAGTGAAGAATGTTTTATGGTAATTGTATTTCAGTTAAATAAGACTGAACAATATTATTTTCCTCGTTGAGTCGTTGATGTCTTTTGAATGAAACTACATAAAAGTGTCATTTTTAAAGCGTTTTTGTCTTAGGGTTGGCTTGCACCAAGAAGTATTGAGGTTTAAGGTCCATAACAAACAAGCAGCTTTTGTGCGGAGGCGCAATATCGCTGCGTTAACGCCGCGATATTTCTAAGATCAATCAGTGTCGCGGCTGATTCGCGGCGATAATGCACAGACAACGTTTGAGGTTAAAACTCGCGGTTATTGAGTTGCGCCATATCGTGGCGGTACGGTTTCGATATGGCCTACACTCATATATAGCTTGTGTAATAGGTCCCTTAAGTAGGCTTCAGCGAGACTGATCACTGCAAAAATACCTGCAAAAGTTTTTACCTAAATCTACACACAATAAATTTCATTTAAGGCGATTAAGCGAACGACTGGAGAATGCTACCCATAACCTGGCCTAGGTCCATTCTCAGGACTAAGGACTTATAACTCTTAAGTAACAATTTGGTATGTATAGTTTTTTTTGGTCTTAATTTCATTTTTTAACGGATTGAACACATAATTTTAAGAAACCACTTGAATTTTTATTCGGATTCATGTAGGTTATCAATATAAATTTAATTTTTAAATTACTTTGATCTGTAGTCTCTAAATGCAAAAATGGTGGAGAGAAAATAATTCGAACTCCATGGAGAAAAACTACGGCTTTATTAAAAAATTAAATCTTTCCTGCCTTCTCTTTCTGACTCTATGCTGGAAAGAGAAACGGCAACATCAAATGTCAAATTCTGACATCGTGAATATTTTTTTTCTTAATGTCCAGTTAATTTATGTTGATTTTAAGTTTACCAAGGAGTTCCCAGGTTTTCCGGTGACGTCACTGAATGTACCGAAAAACGACGTTATTTTATTAAAAATAGCCTATGTCAAATTGAAAGAATGTAGCATTCTATTGGTGAAAGAATTTTTTAAATCGGCCCAGTACTTTTTGAGCCTATTCATTACAAACATACAAACATACAAAAATAGGTACAAATCTTTCCTCTTTATAATATTAGTGTAGATTAATCCTTTCATTTTAAAATGTCTGATATAGAAAATATTACTATTGAGACAATTATATCGAAATGGTTTTCGATTCAGCCCTCCAAAAAAAAACTTGAAATACGGAATTATAACTGTTTATCGTTTTTTTTAGGCAGTACATTTACCCGACTTGTGTTGACACTTTACCCATTTCTTTTATATCTTGGACATTGTCGCACAAATTATCTAGTCACATTTAAAGTACCAGAATCTAGCCTGGACTTGTATTATGATGACTAGACAACAATATAGAATACATATATACATACATTACGGGATTCGACCCCGCGACCCTCGGCACAGCAGGCAGGTTCACTACAGACAGCACAGTCTGTAGTGAATTCGGGCCGTTATTGACAGTAGGTTTTGCCTCAGATTTTCCACAATTTCGGTCTTCAAACATTTTATTTTCCCACGATTTGATTAGAAATCTGTCTATAGACGTACTTACCTAATGGCGAGGTACTAAAGTTAGTACAGGAGTCTTATGACTTAACTTGCTGTGAGCCAATTAGCTGAAGCCTCGCGCGTATTGCTCCGTAACTTTACAATACTATGAGTCATATTGTACAATACGCGGTAATATTTTATTACATCACAATATAAGGTACAACGGGCATTTAGCGCCCTTTAAATCAATTTATTCTTTTAATGGCTATTAGCATTAAATAAAAAAACGTATGAGGGAAGATGTAAAGGGATTTGTATAGAATTGGCGTCGTTTCATACTTTCGCGGCCACTGATGGAAGTACTGAAATTAAAAAGAGGATTATAAAGTAAACAAACTTTCTTTGGAGCACATATAGCTAAGTAATATCGGGGCTGAGGTATACAGGGTAGAATATTTTAGACAGGGTAGTATGGTAGGTACCTTAACCGCTTTAGAAATAGGAAAATGTTCTTAGAAGACTATCCATAACTTTTTGAGACATTCAGACTTGCATTCACAGATTTTGAAAAAAATTACTGTCAGCAAGAAAATGGTCAATTTTCACAAACACTTTTTTTGATGCCAACCGACCCTGTTTCTTATAAGGATCAAAAACTCTTATAAAAACTGTGGTTCAAGTACTGGATATGTCAGAAATCGCAAATAATATTTTTTGTCCGTACAAACCCCTTTAGTTAGTTATTGATACACAAAGATAGAGGCATATCACGGTTTTTCTCGTGTTGTAGGGGGGAGTGGGATGCTAGGCTAGGATATATCTATCCAGCTAAAGCGCTGGGCGAATAATTATTGTGCTAAAGGCAATCTGCCTTTGGAAATATTTCTCCAAAACTTTCCACTACCGTTTTACTTTTTTTTAAATACATACCTACAGTATGTCACATGACGATCACTCATGCTAAAGGATAACTAGACCCGATGGGGTTCCCTACGTGAAATACGAAAAGAATTAGTTCGAATATTATCTTAGTGCGATTTCTTGCGGTCCTCAGTAGCATAGCATATGCTCACGACTATATTCCCTTAAGAGGTAGTTAGAGGTATTCTGAAACCTCAGAAACATCTACGTTTCACTAGTAGCACCGAAACTCTGTCGAGTGTGACGGGGAGTGAGCCTATCGCCACTTGTAATGGACATTGGGTACAATATATGTCTCGAAATTTAAGCATGCAGGTTTCCTCACGATGTTTTCCTTCACCGAAAAGCCAGTGGTGTAACAAATCGTACATAAATTCCGAAAAACTCTTTGGTACGAGTCGGCTTGGATGGGGATCGAACCATCATCAGTCCTCAGTGTAGACAAGGCACAATTTAGCCCTCGGGCACGCACGGACACATTATTTGCACGATGGAACTCTTGGGATGTGTGCGTCACGCGCGTGCATAGGTATCGCATCTGTGCCATCTGTGGTAAACTCCATACTGACGCGAAGTGTCCGTGGATGCCCGCGGGGAACGTATCCGTCGTCTGCGTAGCGTCTGCGAAGCTGCGCTGAGAAAAAAATGCTACGTATACGTAGCCCGTCGCAGCTTACGTACCACGTAGCTTACGACGCGATACTGATTACGAGTGTTGTATCAGTATTTAAGTTGTGTCGTACTTCATAATGAAGCTTCTTATGAAATTATGAAGTACGTATTCTACGTATAAGCTGCGAAGGGCTACGTATACGTAGCACTTTTTTCGTTCTACGCTTTCTATGAACCCCTCTTCTTCTGTCAGTTTTCCCTGCGAAGTATTATATTGACCTCTACGAGATCTACGAGAGTATGAATCGATTAGGAATATACAAGGTGTACCAAAACATTCTAGTAATATTTAAAGGGGTGGTTTAGATCATCAAACTGAACAACTTTTATTATGAGGACAAAATCGACAAAAAAAAAAACTTTTAGATTTTTTTTAGAGATTTTAGTCCCATAGTGAAAGTTGTTCAGTTTGAAGGTTTAAACCACCCCTTTAAATATTACAAGAGCGTTTTGTTACACCCTGTATAAGTACATCAAGTGCTTAACATTAAAACGGGAGACTACCGCTGCGCTCTTGTAAAAGATATGTTTCTCTATACAACCCTTAGCACAACCACTCTAATCCGTGGTGAGTAAATATTTGTCAAAAGCGTCTTGGTTTACATCGAGATACAGAAACCAAGCTGATTAAATTCCATTAAAGCATCAGATCTGAACTCCGTCTTAACCAGTGATCCATTGATTACCGGGCCACGTTACACTTAATTGGGCTCCTAACTCGACTTGTACATAAGTACATTAGTTGGTATGTAACTTTAGGATAACGACTTGGTGAAAATTTGTCCCAAAGGTGTGGTTGGATGGATCGCATCTCGTATATCAAGTAACCTTAGTTTGTAAGTTCTCTTTTTCAACGTCAGACATTGTATAGTTTTTAAACGAAAGGACTCCCTTTATGGGAAAATTTTGTCGACAAAGTAATACATGGGTATCGATGATTAATATAAATATACATGCACACATTCACGACTATAAACTCCATCGGGGTTGTCCAAACATTTCAAAAACTATATACCAGCTGTCTTGCATGCAGTTGTAACAAGGCTCACTTTTAGCATAATTCGGTATGTCAAGTTTTTTTTGTCTTCGTTTTATATTTTTTACGGATAGAAGACATATCGCTTGTGTAATAGTTCCCTTAAGTAGGCTTTAGCGAGACTGATCACTGCAAAAATACCTGCAAAGGTTTTACCTAAATCCACACACTATAAATTTCATTTAAGGCGATTGAGCGAAAGACTAGAGAATGCTACATAACCTGGCCTAGGTCCATTCTCAGGACTAAGGACTTGTAACTATTAAGTAACAATTTGGTATGTCAAGTTTTTTTGGTCTTAATTTCATTTTTTTACGGATTGAACACATAATTTTAAGAAACCACTTGAATTTTTATTGCAATACATCGAGTTTATCAATACAAATTTAATTTTTAAATTATTTTGATCTGTAATCTCTAATTGCAAAAATGGTGGAGAGAAAATAATGAAGAAAAACTATTTACTGCTTTATTTAAAAAAAAAACCTGCCTTCTCTTTCTAATTGTATGCTGGAAACAGAAACGGCAACATCAAATGTCTAATTCGGACATTGCGTATGTATTTTTTTTCATAACGGCCAGTTATTTTAAGTTACACATATATATGTCATGCACAATTTGCACAAATTTGCGAACGTCATCATGTCAAATCTAAAGCGTTTGAAGTGCCGGACCTGTGGTTCTGGTCCAATGTTGAAAAAACTCGTTTAAAATACATATTTTAAACTTTTGCGCTGTCGTTTTTAAAATTTCGTTATTAAAGTAAGTCAACCAAATCTTTCAATTTTGATATAGTTTTAACTTTTGCGGCATTTGTAAAGTAAAATAAAATATCTATCCTTACTTGGTTTTAGTTACACCTAATGCAATGTATGAACATACTTCATCTTCCTCCCTTTGCTTCTACGAAAGACTTAAACTTCCCAAAGCTTTGTAACTGTTGGAGAAAGGAAAAAAATACCCAGCTCATGAAAGCGACTGAATTACTGGCTTCAATAAAGTTACAGAGTTAAGCTTTGAATGCTGAAAAGTTGCTGTTGAGATTTTTTTAAATGGTTCGTTTAAAGAATGTTGAGCATTGAAGGTTTTATTCACGTTAAAGATTAAAATATAAAGGTATTTAGCTTATGAAATAAATATTTTAACATTTCTCGATGGTCTTACCTCCGTTAGAATTTTTCTATAGATTGAGTTAACGTTTTTAGGGTTCCGCAGTCAAACAAGTAACCTTTACACTGTCGTCCACTCTGTCCGACTGTATGCCCCGCCTCAATTACTCCCACATTTGTGAACCTGCTAAATCGAAATTTGGTTAAAGATTCAAATCAGAAATAATGCAGAGTGTAAGAGACAGCAAATGAAACGGTGAACTCAGACCATCAAACTGAACAACTTTCACTATGGAGCTTACCTCCGGAAAACGCGAAAAAAATCTGCTGTCCCATACTAAACTATTGTACCTACCAGACTCAAATGTATGGGACAGCAGATTTTTTTTTTGCGTTTAAGTAACAATTTTTTCGATCCTATCCCATACAACGAGAAGGGAGTTGGAAAAAAATCTACGCAATTGAGTGAGGTATCGTTGAATAGCTCTTGTAAAATTAAACAAAACACCTAAATTAAGCTAAGTTGTTATAATGCTTGCATCTCGAGGTATATGCGCTTAACGTTGAAAATAAGGTATGCCCCTTTCTAACTTTTAAGGTACTGGATTTAAGAATGAATGAATGAAATATACCTTATTAAGACTGCATTAAAAATTGAAAATATTGAAAATTATAAACGAATGCTGTAGGATAACCAGTCTCGGAAAAACAATTCCTGTTATAATGTAACATTTTTTTTGTGTTAATAGAGATGGCGTTGAACATAATAAGGTAAATCGGTAGGTAGAAATCAGGAATATTTATATTATGTTGTAATGTAAATCAGACATATCGTTTCGTTTCAGGCTATCTTAAAGTAATTTAGGATACTGAGTATCAGGTTGACTGGCGTCCGCATCAGTCACTACTCATGCAATGACTATGGAACCCTTTTATGGGCAAGACCGACACGCTCTTGTTTAGCATCTTACCATCGTATCAAATTGTATCACCTGACTTCGAGTTATAAATGTGGAAATAAATTTGTTTGATTGTTCCACTTTCACGCCACAAGTGATAAATCAGTCGCCATGAAATTTTGTATTGGAGAGGATTTTTATCTTGAAAACGAAATAAACTCGACGCGGATAAAGCCGTGGGTAACTGACAGTGTATAAAAAATCTGTAATCGTAGTGAAAGTGATGTTACAATTCTTCTTCTTATCGTGTGGGTAAGCCTGGTGTCAGAGTTTTTTCAGACCGCCTTACGGTCTGCCAAGAGAGATAGTAGCCGGGACCAACGGCTTAACGTACCATCCGAAGCACGGAATCATCTTTCTTTTCAGACAATCAGGCTATTCGACCTGTAATGTTCTAACCAACTGGGGGAAAACGCTCAAAGTGACATATCACCAGGTGTCCCACGTGGGAATCGAACCCACGACCTCCGTCTCAAGAGCCCAATACTCTTCTATTAGACCACGGAGGCAGTGATGTTACAATTGACTGGTAACTTTAGGATGGTCATCGGTAGAAAAGGAGTATAAAACTTATCGCATTCTATACAATAGTTCAAATCCGATAAGATACGATCATAATTTCGTGATTTCGTGACTTCCTGATACTGAAATCAGATAATTAGATTTTCCAAAATTTCTCAAAGAGTTTATCTGGTGCACATGGGCAGCCAGCCTCGATACGACCATTGACTGGCTAATCTTTCCATTACAGCATGAATCTGTCATGCAATTGGCTTATGCTGATACGAAAAAAGAGGAAGTACTTATTAAAGCAAAACTAAAACGTCTGCAATTGATAAAAAATACATTTTATACAACATTTTCATGAGAAAACAAAATTCTATGCTTTATTTTACAAAACAATAAAAACAAATAGTCATCAACGTTCGTCGCAAAATAAAATTTATAAAAACTGAAAAGAGAAAATAAGTCTGCATCATGAATAGCCGTCGTATTTTAAATCAGAAATCTTAGCGACAAAAATTCTTTTAAAGTTGGTAGGGTCTATAAAAGCCTTAAAATATAACTATATACAGAACTTGTCGAACATAGTGTTATTTGCTGACGATACTTCTTTTATTTTCAAAACAAGTACAAAGGCACAAGATGTTGATGATATAAATGACAATATAAATGACACTCTTCGAAAAATTCTGAATTGGTTTAGTGTTAATAATCTTGCATTAAATGCAAAGAAAACTAAATGTATTAAATTCACTCTACCAAATATTATTAACAATGAAAAATCAATTAACTTTAGATAATGATAAATTGTATAAAACGTTTTCAGTTTAGAGCTTGAGTTATACTTAACTGGAGGACTAACTTAATTTTAGTTAAATAAATAACACTCGAAGGCACATTGTTGTTACATCAAACTGAACAACGGCAACAATGCCTTTAAACCACCACGTATAGCATGATTTCTCTACTTGCGCGCGACTCTGCTTTTTCCCATACTACAAGTCGCGGCAAGCGCGGCTTTCGCTCTCCGAAACGCGCGGGTGTCAGGTTATTTTCTATGCAGCGAAGGCGCGTCGCGCGCGTGTAGGGAATTAAGTTCACAAACTGTCCTTATACGGTGAAGGAAAACATCGTGAGGAACGTTGTTCTGTACCTTTAACACGAGACCGACTCACACTTGACCGGTTTTAATTATTTGTTTGTACACTGTAGAGTTTGCTCTGTTATCACACCAAGTTTGACGCTTGTTTGTATTACCGTTTTTACGATAGATCGAGAAGAAACAATGTTGGTAAAAACTAGTTTCTTGTGTAAGGACCCTTAACTTTTAACTATTAGTCATTTGCATTTGTTAACAAATCCACCGTAATAACGCATATTTTGTGAAAATGTCAACTGTCTCGTTATTACGGTTCAAAAGTTACATCCCTAAATAGGTAGGATGGACGGACGGACGGACGGACAACGTAGGCTTAGTAATAGGGTCCCGTTTTCGACCTTTGGGTACGGAACCCTAAAAAAGAAAAACTACGGTCTGCTCTAAAATGGAGTGGAAATAAATGACATCAAGTAATCAATAATTTAATTCCAATATTCATCGATCAAAATTCACTTTTAAATTCTCTCGCTAGTTCGATGTTTGATCAACAGCAAAAGGAGTTTCGATACAGGGGGTTGTCAAAAAGCTTTGTTGTTAGTTCGACGGCTGACAGGGGAACCTGTTGCCGGTCTGCACCCCACCCCCCCTCTCCTCGACCCGAATGTACTAAAACGATGGTACTACTATGAATTCTCAGTTAATACTCGATAGAGAATAGAACTCTTCGTCGACTAGTTCAGTTTGTCGAGTTGTGTGACAAAGTATAATAATGAGTACCATACTTCACCACGTTGGTTCAGTCCGGTTTGGTGAAGTCAGATATAGGTCAGTCGAATTATTGCAAACTATTGCTTCCAACAGTTTCCTTATTTGCCTTAACAAATATCGCCATTTAGCGACAGAATCACGTAAATATATGTACCAATTGCTTATCATGACTTTCGAATTAAGGGATGTGTGCGTGATAGTCAGAAGCTGGGGTATCTCATCTCATCTCACTATAATATTATAAATGTTAAAGTTTCTGACGACGATGTTTGTAACGTTGTATGTTTGTGGCGCAATCACGCATAAATTGTTGAACGGACTTGGATGAAATTTGGCACGCATATAGAACGCAGACGGAGACGTCCTCGTAGACGGAGTCGCGGGCAACAGTTTAGTTTATAATAAAGCACAAGTATTCTACGGCGGTCCGCATAAAGCTGTCTTTTAATCTTAATTCTCCTTTATTAAACATCCACCTATAACTACTTATTACCACTACTAAAGGCTATCGATGTTTATATTAGGCGGTCGCAGCTATCACGCGTGATAGAATATCACTGTAAGATTATGAATTATATATTATAGTTATAGTGAGAAGGCACTCAACAAATGACGTGCACCGATTTGTATTCCTTTATTTCAATTTTCGTTTTGACCATCGAAGCCCTACTAGATTACGAGTGCTTGATAGACTGATAGATACACATTTTTCGAGAACCTCTGGTAAGAGTCATTTTATAAAAGCATCCTGTATATGAAGTACCCACTTACGATGCATCGCATTGTATTTGCGAGCGAAAAATTGAATTTCACATATTCGCGGGCGGCGTTACCTATGATCGAGTTGTGTGCAAACGATTTATTTGCATTTTGGTCTGCCATCATGTTTGTTTACATACGTAAATCCACACTAATATACTGGATGCTTTCTTTTACCGTTTTGAAATTTTCAGCGGTGGTTCAGTTCAGACCATCAACCTGAACAACTTTATCGCAGAAAAGATTAACTCAAAATTGTATATCATCATGAATTCCAGTATCAAAGAAGCTGATTCCTTCTTAGTAAAGACAAAACATAAAAATGCTAAATACGAAATAAATCAGACGCGAGAATTTAATAACTTTCAGCTAATTAATTACATAGGAATGGTTGCCACTTTGTGTTCGAAGTATGTACATAAGTTCTGTTTACGCTTAAAAGAAATGTTTTCCAGTAGAATCTTGTCAATTCCACAGAAAAATAATCAGGATGCTGCCAATATTCTAGCCTAGAGCCGCATTACCCGTCTGTAGTCAACTCTATAGGTTCTTTATCTGTATTGCAAAGACCTAATTTAATTTATTCCACCGCAGCAGTCGAGTTTCTTTAAAATACTCATTTTCTTTGACATACCTAACTTGAGCGAAGTTTATTTATTTTTCTTTAATGAAGCAACTTCATTTCTAGATTGTGGAAAACAACCTTTAATGAAATTGTAAAAGGAAATTTATGTCAGAACTTCATTTAGTTTGACAGCCAAAATATACAACATTCATTATTCTGATTTTGAGGGAAAAATTCAAGCAAAAGAGCAGCTCTTTAAAACATTCCAAATACATTACTCGCAATAATGACTTAAACTGTAAATTTTTAAAGAAACATTTTAGTGAAATATTTTTGCGCTAGACATTTTTTTGTTAAATGTTAGAAAAATTCCAGAGCGTAGCTCTTAAATAAGATGATGTTAGAAACATTAGTTAAGTACCTACCTATTTTGCTAGAAAACAACGTTAACAATATTTTATTTTTTTAAAAGAATCATCAAGTTCTTTCTAATTTAAGAAAATAATGGATACAATTTACCTAGTTGTCGACCCTATTGTTATTGGCTTACCAGTGGCTCTATTAATTTAATGGTTGCAGAATTTTCTCACATAATTTTTTTTTACGTATGATTGGTTTATTGTTGATATAAAAAAACAAAGCTTAATATTTGATGCGGGTTTTACAATCTCCTCTCCGTTTAATCTTAAACGCATCTTCGTTTTGATCAAATATACAGAGGGTACACAGGGTGTAAGTGATAGTCTAGCAAATACTGAAACTGTGAATTCAGACCATCAAACTGAACAACTTTCACTATGGAACCTACCTCAGAAAACGCGAAAAGAAATCTGCTGTCCCATACATTTGAGTCGGGCGGGTACAACAGATTTGTATGTTTTGTTTCCTGAGGTAGGCTCCATAGTGGAAGTTGTTCAGTTTGATGGTCTGAGTTCACCGTTTCAGTATATTTGCTAGGCTGTCACTTAACCCTGTATATGGTCCTACTTAATAACATGTTGACGGGTATTAAGGGATCGATCAGACCATCAAACTGAACAACTTTCTCTATGAAAAAATCTGCTGTTCCATATAAAACTGCAATCCTACTCGACCAAAATGTATGGGATAGCTGATTTTCCTTTCGCGATTCAGATTTTGGCCCATAGAGAAAGTTGTTCAGTTTGATAGTCTGAACATATTAAGAAGGACCTGTAGACATTTTCTGTTCGTAACTAAACGAACAGAAAATTAGGGAAATTAGGGGAATTATTATTATTTAGGGATTACGGTCGTGAGTTTATGTATGTGTGTGTGTACTAAACACTAATCAATACAACTCCATAGTTGTGTTGTTGCTATAAACAGTTCGAAGCATTGTGTTACTTGGTACATAACCCCCTATCATAAGTTTCTACTGTGTTAGGTTCTCATTGCGTCACAAGTCCCAACAACAATCAGAGTTACACGGACTTGAATTTACTAGATGTTACACATCATTATCGTATTTAAGAGAAGTTTATTTCGAATGTGTAATTGACGCTGCACACAAACGAAGTCTGGTGATATTTTCTATACTAACCAATTAAAGTCAATGCATTTTTTAGAAACAATCTAGAAACAAATCTCTATGCTTGTATGTTGCCAAATTTTCGTTAAAAGAGACAGTTTAAATGCTAGGATTGATTTAAGATTTGCATGAAAATCTTTGAGATCCATGCACTGTAACTTTAAAACTATACATTTTAACGAAAATTTTACACATTACGAGCATATACATTTCTAGATTGTTTCTGAAAATTTTCGTTGACTTTAGTTGATTAGTATATGGAAACTTTCCTTCTAGATTTTCTAGATTGTTACTGAAAAACATTGACTTTAATTTGTTAGTATTGAAAATATAACCAGACTTCGTTAGTATGGAGCGCGCTCCCAATTATATCCATTTAAACACGAAAATACAGTTTCTTCTATTGAATTTGAATTAAAATTAAATATTTCACTAACAAAACTTTATGTAAAGTACAATAGTACCGGTTTATATGTTTTACCGATGTACCTGCGCCGTTGACAAATTTTAATAGCGCGAATTAATATTGACCATACAAAATGTGCCACCTTCAATGTCTTCCCACTATTGGCTAATTGTTTTCGCGCACTCTTTGCTGCTATCCGACTTTGCATCTACTACAAGTTTTGACGGGGACTAGTGCTCTGCGCAACCGAAGATTGAAGAACGGAATTATATTCCTGGTCGTACTTTTATGTATTTACGCGCATACATGACGTCCCATTTACTTAATGAGAATAAATATGTCTCTCCACAACATAGGTAAACATCAAGCTAAAAAACCAACAGGACATTATACGTTACTCAACCTGCGCGCGGCCAGCTTATAGTCGGGGAAATCTACGGAATTTTGTATGGAGTAGGTTGCATTAATTGCACTTTTGGTGAAAATTTGGAATATAGTAGATACATACCTGAAAAACATAAATTCTCAATAATGCCCGATTTTTTATGTTGTATTATTGAATAATTAAGACATTTACAAAACATTTAATTTAGGTGTGAACAAAAAATGGAAAACTGGTGATTTTGTACAGGATGGCTTCATTCAATACGTTTTACTTATAACAATAATAATCCACGGTTATTATCGTTAATTTGGGTAGATATTTAATATTTTGTAAGTCTTCGAAAATTATAACCTCAAAACAAAATTATTTACTGTTTGTTTTTACACATTAAATTTTCCTTTTGATAATTAACTGTCTCTATTGCTGGTATGATGGTCGAAAATTTTTCAGAAATAAGCTTGCCATTTGTACATTAATATCGATTTTAAGTTATTTCTCAGGTTCCTGAGCCTATATAACCACGAAAACTTGACAAAAGTGTTATAAACTAACAGTAATATTATTTCAAACACAATTTACTAAAGTGTCTTTAATGCAATCTCAAACCTTATTTTTCCTAGACTATTATTGTGGTATTGTAAAGCTACGTATCGCCGTGTGTACCGCCAGCCACCAGCTCACCCGTAATTAATTTCATCATTTTTAAAATGTCTCTATCGTTTCTAGTCCTAGTTTAATGGTCCAACTAACTTCTTCAGAGTGGTCCCCACCGTAAGTGAAGCTTATTAATACTTGTTCTACTGGCTGCCTTCACCATAGCGCTGGAAACTAAAAGTTATGATTTTACTCTCAATATTTAATCAGCTTTGGATGAAACTGCTAACTTTAAAAGTAAACTTTAATCTTCTGTACGTGAAGAAAACGGCACGGAAAGAAAAAGAAGGCTAAAGAAAAGTTGAGTAAGATGTCTGTTTATAAAAAATATATGTTTACTAAAATAAACAATAAAGCAAGTACTAGCCCATTTAGCACGTACAAATGAGATGATTTTTTTTTGAAATTCAAACTAGCGATCGCATTATAAGTAAAATAAACGTAGATTTAGTATACAGAGTCCTTCTTAATATGCTGACACTTTTTAAGGGGATGATCAGACCATCAAACTGAACAACTTTCTCTATGGGACCGACATCGAAATCAGGTAAGGTTCAAGTAGGTTTGTAGTTTTGTATGAAAGAGCTGATTTTTTTTTCGCGATTTTGATGTTGGTGTCATGGAGAAAGTTGTTCAGTTTGATGGTCTAATCATCCCCTTCAAAAAGTGTCAGCATATTAAGAAGGACCCTGTATATCTACAGTTTATTGATTGAATTTATTTATTCGCAAAACACAATTTATCAAAGAAAGCACAAAGCCACGAAATCAAAAACAGTAAAATTCAATCAATCTTCTTATTTTATTTCCAATTCTTCATTATAATGTTCCGTTAAATGGCGGGAACCTGTTGATTTTACGCCTCTCCCTCCTTCAAGCTCCTCAATATCCCCCCGTTGATCCAATTTCTGTTTATTTTAGAAGCGGCTTATGTACTTATAAAAAGACAATCAACAGGGTAAATACTCCGGGCTACTCTAAAAACATTTTGAAAAACATTTTACTTAGCATATGCTCACGACTATATTTCCTGAGGGGGTAGTTAGAGATATTCTGAAACCTCAGAACATCTACGTTTCACCAGTAGTACCGAAACTCTGTCCAGTGTGACGGGGGTGAGCCCGTCGCCACTTATAATGGGCAGTGGGTACAATACATGCCTCGAAATTGAAGCATGCAGGTTTCCTCACGATGTTTCTACCCCTACTTAAGTGACTATAAATAAGTGTCACACTAACGTGGCTGTGGTCTCATCGAGACCACTTTGATTTCATGAAATATATTTTCCAAATATTAAGATGTTATTGCCATGATATTGTACCTACTGTTACAAATCAAATTGAAGATTGAAAAAGTATTAGCATCGGACGGAACCCGCAACTTAAGGGTATATTACTGTTGGCGCTCTCCATACAAACGAAGTCTGGTGATATTTTCAATACTAACCGATTAAACTCAATGACATTTTGCAGAAACAATCTAGAAACAAATCTCTATGCTTGTATCGTCTCAGATTTTCCTTAAAATTTACAGTTTTAAAGTTACAGTGCTTCAAAGTTTTCCCTACAAATCTTAAATTAATCCTAGCATTGAAACTGTATATTTTAACGAAAATTGGACACGATACAAGCATAAATATTTGTTCCTTGATTGTTTCTGCAAAATGTCATTGAGTTTAATTGGTTAGTATTGAAAATATCACCTGACTTCGTTTGTATGCAGCGCGCATTTACGCATTCGGAATAAACTTCTCTTAAGACGCTGACAAATCCCGATGACTTAGAACCCTAGCTAGGTTCAGGATCTACATTAGGAGCTACGGTTTTCAATGTTTTGTTCTTATTGAGATTTAATTGAGCAAATTAAATATAAATTTACTAAATTGGACGAAATCATACCCCCCGTCACACACGAAAGCACACAAATGCCGTCCGATACAAAATATTTTCATTATTATAATTTTTCGTACACGTATCCAACAAATGTGAGTGGGAGTAGGCTATACTCCTCAAATAGTGGAGGAAGAGGCAAATAAGTGATCAACTTGCTGTTAAGAGAATTTTTAAGTCACCTTAAAAATCTTTAAGCCAATTGCTTTTGATAAAATATTAAACTGTTTTTTATTTTATTTTATCATACCTTTAATGTAGCTCAGAGATTTAAAACAATTACGGCAGCAGAGTATTGTATTTTTATTAAAAACCGGTCGAGTTAGAGCTAACAAGGCGTTGGAAAGTTATAAGAAAAATAAACCCTGTGCGGTAGTGGGTGTTATATAACAATGTTACTCTAGAAATCCTGTTCACAGGACTTAACTACGTTAGTCTTGGTGGTTTTACTGGATTATCCAGTTTAACCTGGAATAAACTAGACGATAAATTTGCTTTTACTCTTGAAATATATCTGTATCTATCTATCTATACAGGGGCCTTCTAAATATGCTAACCACATGCTGAACGGTTTTTAAAGAGGCAGATAATTTGACCATAAAACTGAACAACTTTCACTTTGGGACCGAAAAAGAAAACGCAAAAAAAAATCTGCTGTACCAAACATTTGGGTCACGTCGGCGTCGGTTTGCAGTTATGTATGGAACAGCAGTTTTTCAATTCGAATGTGGTTCCTAGAGAAAGTTGTTCAATTTGATGGTCTGATCATACCCTAAAAAACTGTCTGTATATTATTAAAGACAGCCCCGGTATGCATTATAAATGACGTACTCTTGATTCCTCATACTGGGTGGTTTTTCAATCACTTGCTAAATATTATATATCAGGGTGGTTTAGCTGATTGAACCGAGCAATTTTTACAATGGGAAAAAATCGCCTCATATAATATTAACTAAATAGGTGTGAACTGATTCTTATAGCCGACTTCGACTACAGCGACCGCTTAGAAAAACAGTCCGATATGCAGGATATTTTCAGGAGTGTCCATGTCCATAATTATACGTGTAAATTTAATGAATTTCTCTTTGGTCTGACTCTCGTGTTATCTCCCTTCGTCTTTGTACACCACAACATGACAATATTGAGTTAATAAATTAGCAGGTTTCATAAGAGCATCTGGACATCTGCACAAGCTCAAAGGCTTCCTACCATCACATTAGCAAGCTCTAAAGTTACCTTACTTTACTAACTATAAACTCTAAAGGATGTTGACATCGTCTTGCATGCAGAAGACAATTCAATTTATTTCTAGCTGACAACATAATCTCGTTTGCAAGCAGGTTTATTTGATACATCACCGGGTTTATGGGCTGTTTACTTCACGTAAATCGATAAAATCACAGGAGAGTGCTTTCTGCGTTCTCAATAGAATACACATATTTAATCTTTATGCGGGATGTAAACTGAAATGAGTTACATTGAAGTGAACAATTTTCACGATGTTTACGCCCTGTATATCTTGTTAAATATTTATATACTCACGACCGCAATCTCGGATGGTCAGAAAAGCTACTACAACTACTAAAATGGTGAAGCTTTAGCTTAGCTACGCATATTCACATCGCTCATATACCTCACCAAAGTATATGTACTGACTTATCGAAATTCAAGTCGGTACCGCGTGCAGGCAGAGGGGGCCGGGATGCACTCCCCCCACCACCCGTACTCCGCGCACGATTGGTCTGTCGCGACCGCTGAAGGCGCTTACTTTATATTCTTTACGCTTTGACCTCGCAAAGCTTTGGTGGACGCGGGTACATAGTTTCATAGATTCGCTACACATCCTCGCACAGCTTAGGGATAACGTATTCTGCAGGTAATCTATACTTATCAAACAGTTCCGTGACTGACTGACTGTCAGACAACGCACAGCATAAGCAAGCAGCCTAAACATGTTTAGAATATAGATTCTACGGCGATGTAGGGGTGCACTAAGAAAGGATGATGTAGGTAGGGGTTTTCACGCCTTAAATGGCAGATATGCTGGATTTGAAAGATTTTAATACCAATTTTTATACCATATTCAGGAAAATAAAGTATATAATATTCTATTCTATGGATTGTTCAGCATTCTAATTTCACGCGGACGTAGTCGCACTGCAGGGCACAGGTGTATCCTCAGGGAGGGTGTATGGGCGTTAGTCCACCAGGCGTGTCCAATGCAGATGCGGTGAACGAAAGCATCGTGACCTGCATAAGCTGAAGAAGAAATTCCGAGGTATATGAAGTTTACCAATACGCATTACATGAATAAAATTCTAAATCCTTTCATAGTTTATCCAATGACATGTCAAATCAAAGAGGTCCTACAAATGTAAGCAGTGTGCTACCAAGGAAACACCCGCAAATTGTCGAGTGCTCGTAAAACCCGAGCTCCGAGAGGGTCACAAAACCAATCCGCGCTGTTTACGAGTCACGGCCTAAAGCCCTGCCTTTATCGTCATCTAAAACAGTTACCCTTACATAATAATGCTAATGCAAATGAAGACAAGATCTTCGTCTGTTAAGTTTATTGTATTTCTGCTGTGTTTATCAAGACTGCAGTAAGCATTTTTTGGCAAAATTGAGCAACATCATTTTCTGAATCCTTGTGACGAGCTCTCTAAGGATCGACCATACTCATTGCACTCTTGCTTACAATTTCTACCTCTTCCGAATGAGATTAGAATACGGATGTAAGTTACATTAAAGATTCCTAAAACACAATGAGATTAATGTTACTACCTAAAACCTTGAGGGGAGCCGAGCAAGAGAATGCAGTCAGGCGCACCCGTTGGATTAAACTACATAAAATCTTAACTATTATAAAACTGTAACAGAAGTGTGTCCATACATTAAAGATATTTACATGAAGAAGATTACGATATGGTTTTTAGGTATCCCGGACTCCAAATCAACCTTTTTTAGAATTTTTGTCTGTCTGTTTGGTTGAATGTTTGTAACAGCATCACGCAAAAACTACCGAATCGATTTTGATGAAACTTTTTTTGTTTGATAGCTTATGATCTCACTTATATCTTAATTAAATCTGGTATATTATTTTTGCGGACGAAGTCGCGGGTTAACTCTAGTATATTATATTTTTATCCTATCAGTAAAAATAAACGTTGGAAAATAACGCTTAATTCACATTTTCAGTGATTCTTTAGCTTAAATATTATTTTTAATAACATAAAAAACCTATTAAAAATGTGTAATGATGTTCATAAAATCCGTGGTAAATCAACCCTACACATATGTCATGCGCAATTTGTGCAAAGTGCGTATGTGCGAACGTCATCATGTCAAATCTAAAACATTGTTTTAAGTGCCGGATCTGTGCTATAGGTTCCTTGTTGGACAACGGAACCCTAATAAGGGTATTCCAAATATTTGAGTTGAGAAGGCACCTAATTTTTTAGAACCTGGGGTCTTAACTACCCGATTCAATCGATTTAAAATCGAAAAGGCGTTTTATTGCAGTTCTTAGCGATTATTCTTCCCAATATTCATTTATTTTCAGACGGTGAATGTGGTGATAACAATTAAATTTAATGCAAAGATAATTTATTTAACAGAAACAAAATATTACTTAAAATTCCAGGTACCTATACTCCATTCAAAATAGCAAGGAAATTTTAAGGCTATATTGCATTATTCTTAGAACAGCTTTTATGCCGTCCAAGATATGTCGGATGTCAACGTGTTAATGAATTAACGCAAAACTAGAAAGTCGTTTGTTTAGAATCGAGAGCAGAATCGAATTGTCATGGTTTCAACATAGGTAATCATAGGTAATTTTTTTCAAAATATTATACATTTTGTTTGTAAAATGTAAGATTTACTGAACTCGATCTCAACCCACCGCTCGGGTACTCTCACCCAACTTACTACCAAAACAAATGTATCCATGAGCACGTTATCGCTTTCATTCATTGCTGAAATGATAACAAATCATTTTTGCCTGAAAGCTTAAAATGCGAATAACTTTAAATTATAACGATCCAAATAATGAAATTATTGTTTCAATCTTATTATTTTGTTATAAATCAGTTGGGGTGTATGAGGTTTTGCGCTTATTCATTAAAACATTGTATGTATCCAATAAAGCTAAATAGGAATCGGATAATCTCGTCGTCCTTATTTGGAATGAAGTATAGAGTCATAATACGTTATCAAAGTAAACAAAATAATCGGTAACCTACACATAGCCCTCCCTAAAAAGAGTAGGTATCCTATCCCAAACATTAGAATTGAGTAGGTAAAGAAAGTTTTCTAAAAACAGTTTCTATCCCAATTCCGAAAAATCTGTTTGCTGGTAACTCTCTGGCCCCTGGCTACCTAAAGATAAGATATCTATCAAAAGTACACATCACGTGATGGATTACTAGTCACACCGACCTAATGGTCCTTCAGCCTGGTTCGACCTTTATGATGTTCCATTCGGTTCAATGCCTAGGTATATGTTTGTGGTTCTACGTGACTTATTTAGGATAATGGGTCACCTTTGGGTTGAAGCGTCTTGTTGAAACATAGTACGAAGTAATACGATTTGCGGTCGCGGTGTGAACTTTCAACTGATTTCTGATTTCTTCAATTGATTGAATTTTAACAAATGCACATGCGAATTAAAAAAAACAACGTCTTGACAAAGCTGATCTTCTTCAAAAAATCTACATGGCGTTCAGAAAATTCTAGCTCTTCTTATTTTGATTGTAACTATTGTAAGAGAATTAGGCGTACGGTTGTTCATGGGCCTACGTCGAATAATAATTGAAGTGAAATGGGCGTGTGATGGCTTATATTACTGCCCGATGCGTGAGAAAGAAATGGGGCGGCGCACGCCTGAAACGTCGCTAGCGTAAAACAAACTTTATTTAATTGAGATTGTACTCTTTATGTAAGTTCATTTCTGCTCTAATCAAACTTTTTAAAATATCAATCTCTTTTTTTAAATCAAGTCTTGTATTTCTATTATTCACCGTCTAAACGGTGAACGTTTGGAACTGCTAACAGTTCCAAACGTTTATCGATAAAGACGGAGGCTACTTTGGCTTATTTTTCTATCGAGGAAATGTCTCTCTCTCTTAATCGTGTTTTGGCTCTAATCAAAACTTCAATTATATGTTCAATTTACACATATCCGCAAATCATACTCCTACTGTTAGTACTTCGTGATATATGATGCTTTGAAGAATCCAATTTTTTTCACATATCCTCTTAAATAGCAGAATCAATAATAATTTCCTAATCAAGGTCAACAGCGATCAAGATAAGAAGTCTTAATTTAAGTTTACAAGGAAGCCAAAATATAGAACGCACAATTTTCTAGGATCTCATTTGACTATTCAAAACCAAGGCGCTAAAAATAATAAAAAAGGCGAAGGCTGGGAGTGTACACTAAATTGGTTCAAATTAAAGTTGACGCTCGGTACTTGTTCATTAAATTCGCGAGAACCTTAAAAAAACACCTAATGCCGAGATAAAAGAGGAAAAATACAGAAAGCCTGCAAATCGGATTGTAGGGATCATTTTAATCAGGTTACGCCTAACAAGAGCTTTTTCCGATTTTTTAATTTGAACGACTCTATTAGAGCTAGGGTTCGTGAAAATAATCCGGTAAGGATAGATTTAAATTTTCGATTGAAAAAGTTACCTTGATACGCCATTTGTACCTTTTTAGCATAGCATGTGCTCACGACTATATTCCCCGAGAGGGGGTAGTCAGAGATATTCTGAAACCTTAAGAACATCCACGTTTCACGTTTTGTACCTTTTTTCTATGCATTTGAATACTGTTACTTTGTGTTTTCGATGTACAATTATTAAAGAGGTTTTTCATATTTATTTTACTTATAGGTAAGAAATAAAACTTGAAAATAACATCGAATCGCTTAAGAGTTAAGCTCGCC
Source organism: Agonopterix alstromeriana (assembly GCA_963924505.1). Lineage (NCBI taxonomy): Eukaryota > Metazoa > Arthropoda > Insecta > Lepidoptera > Depressariidae > Agonopterix > Agonopterix alstromeriana. The sequence continues at coordinate 4,965,006 of OZ004665.1, read as the reverse complement.
GTTTCTTCTTATCTATTGATACATTTTGAAAGTAAGTCAATAAAATAAAATGCAATGTTTTATACCGGAGATAAATTAAATACGCACAGAAACTCGTCTTTTTTGCAATAATAGGCCGAAACATTGTTTTTGATTTCCGATAGTGATGGGAAGATAACAAAAATAGGGTAGTATGTCCTGTATCAATTTGGATAGCACAATTTTGGTCAAAATAATATTTTGAGTATTGACTTCTTCAAAGTTTGATTTAATTTTAATACAGTATCTGTATTAGCATTAAATTGATTTGGATCCAGTAATTCGAGAAACTGAGTGAAAAACAAAAGAAAATGGTAATTCGCTGTCTGGAATTATGATCAGTTTATAAAATGAACTTGCCAAGCTTAGATATGATACCAAGGACTCAAATTGGAATAATATTCGAGAGCTGTGATTGAAACCGGAACCTAAAGGAACTTGCTATTCTGGTTCAGTGAATTTCTCAGTAAATTTCTAGTCATAGAGCGTCGGTGACGCGTTGCGGAGGGCTATAGAAACTCAATATTGAGATCCAGGTTCGAATCCTCACGGATGACATGGCATGTACCAATGAGTTTACCGACTGCTCTCACAGTGAAGGAAAGCTTACGCTAAAGAAGAAATTCCGATACGTATGTGAAGTTTACCAATCCGCATTGGGCACGGGAGATGGACTAACGCCCATACACCCTCCCTGAGGGTAGGCCTGTGCTCTGCAATGGGACGTTATATACAGGGTGAAATTGATGTCATTAGCATCCTTTTAAACTAAGAGACTACCCATAAAACTGAACAACTTTAACTGTGGGAGAAAACCGATCGGGGCAAGAAAAAAACATCATGTCTTCTATACTAAACTGGCAATGCGTAATTCGACTCAAATGTATGCAACATTTCACCCTGAATAGGCAGTGATGATATTGTGATAATATGTGATGATTTCTTCTATTAGAGAATTTTTTTTATTATTTTTAAACCTTTTTTAGTGTATTTGCCACAGCATCAAATGCTTCAAAATTTGGCTGAATGTAAAGGCAAAATTATAGCTCGGATTGTCCTTATAAAATGGAGATTAATATAACAATAGTGGATACTACTGAGAGGGTTATCCTACTGGTTTATGAAGTTTCGAGTATGAGTTTTTGAAGATCTGGTTTAGATCCTATTCATCTATCAGATATCACCTTTTCGTCATCAGCATATACTGGTCTCACTGCAGGGCAGAGGCCTGTCAATAAGAGTCAGCTACGCGTGCCCAATGCGGATTGACAGAATTCACATAAGTATCAGAATTTCTTCTCCAGCGTATAAAGGTTTCCTCACAATGGTTTTCTTCAACGTTTGTGAGAGCATTCGGATTTACCCTCATGATTGAGTGCCCATACATCTCCGCCATTCGCTACCGACAATAGATCTCATATTACTGAGACTAAGTGTGAAATTGTCAGTAAGCGGCGCTATGGGCCGCATCGCGGTATTCGTGGTACCTACGTATGAGTCTTTGACTAATTATTATAAGGACTAGCCTTGCGGTAGCATTTCCCCTCTGCCACGGTATAAGCACAATTGATCTTGTGCATTTACATTCAATTTTACACCTTATCACTAAACGAGACAGCCCATAATTGCGAAATAATAATTTCGAACTTAGAACGTTTGGGGTTCACACGAGACTACTTTTCATGATTTTTGACATTCAAAATTAGAATCTAAAGTTATGGGGAATAAAATCCAAAGTTGCGGATTTCATGTTACCTCGCCCCCCGCAAAAAGTGGCAGAAATGTTTGTTAGTAGAATTACACGCGTAACCAGTCCACATATAAATAGTCAAAGGTATAAGTTCGTGATATCTAAATATATTAATTTTAGTTCCTATGTAACGACTTAATTTAGTATGAAGTTAGAACTTCATTGTAGCTCTGTTATACAGGGTCCTTCTTAATATGCTGACACTTTTTTAATCAAACCGTCAAACTGAACAACTTTCTCTATGGCACCAATATCGAAATCGCGAAAAAAAAAATCTGCTCTTCCATACAAAACTGCAAACCTATTTGAGCGAAATGTATGGAACAGCATATTTTTTTTTCGCGATTTTGATGTTGGTCCCATATAGAAAGTTGTTCAGTTTGACGGTCTGATCGTTCCCTTAAAAAGTGTCAGCATATTAAGTTGGACCCTATATTGTTGGCTTGACAATCAAAGTCACGATGTCTCACTACGCGTCTGTTTTGTTACTATTGAAGGAAAATGTAATAAGTATGCTGCTGATTTTTTTCGCATTTCCTGAGGTAGGCTCCATAGTGAAAGTTGTTCAGTTTGATGGTCTGAGTTCACCGTTTCAATATTTGCTAGGCTGTCACACCCTGTATACAGTATATACAGGGTCCTTCTTTATATGCTGACATTTTTTTAAGGGGATGTCAACCTGAACAACTTTCTCTATGGGACCAATATCAAAACCGCGAAAAAAAAATCTGCTGTCCGATGCATTCGGCTCGAGTAGGTTTGCAATTTTGTATGGGGCAGCAGATTTTTTTTTCGCGATTTCGGACTTGGTGCCATAGAGAAGTTGTTCAATTTGACGGTCTGATCAGCCCCTTAAAATGTGTCAGTATATTAAGAAGAACCCTATGTGGAACTGTAGGAAGGAAAGCACACGATGTCGGTCCGTGGACAAAAAGTCCGTTGTCTCTTCGAGGACAAATGCTATAGTTATTGCTATAGAACGCAAGGTAAGTATCATGGTCTTTTTACCCGACTGCGCCTGAAGGAGGGTTATGTTTTCAGAGTAGATACTTATGTCGGGAATCCCAATTCTTTCCACAATAAATTAATATTCCCAGCCAACCTGCTTCATCTACCTAGTCAATAAATCAACTAATTTTCTATCCTTTCTGCAATCTCTCCAACAATCTGGGAATGTCTTCGAGTGCATTCCTTTGAGGCGTTCCATTTCATTGGTGGCTGCTTCCACAGTAAAAGGTATTTTATTTGATGAATACAACCATCTGACTCTGTGTATTGGGATCGGAAGTAACACAATTTTAGATCAATACCCATTGTATAAGTAATATTTTGTCACACCAAAGTGTCATCGATTTTAGGCATAATAAGAAGGGTATAAATTATCACATGATATTCGTCATGTTCAAAATGGCCCTCGATGTTTTGATTTGATTATTATAGAAATTCGGTATTTCAAGTTTTTTTTTGCGGGGCTAAATCGAAAACCATTTCGAGATAATTGTCTCAATAATAATATTTTCTATAAAATAAGGTCGTTTTTCGGTCCGTCCTGTGACGTCACTGGAAAACCTGTGAATTCCTCGGTAAACTTATAATCAACTTAAGGTAGCTGACCATTATGAAAAAAAAAATACATTCAGAATATCAGAATTTGACATTTGATGTTGCCGTTTCTGTTTCCAGTATAGAGTTAGAAAGAGAAGGCAGGTTTTTTTTTTAATCAAGCATTCAATAGTTTTTCTCCATGTAGTTCGAATTATATTCTCTCCATCATTTTTGCATTTAGTGATTACCTACAGATCAAAGTAATTAAGAAAACTCGAAGAATCGCAATAAAGATTAAATTGGTTTCTTAAAATTATGTCTTCTATCCTAAAAAAATATAAAATGAAGACAACATTATTATTTCATATCTACGACTAAATTATTTATATATTTATCGACACCCATTTTACCACAAACTTTTGTATTTAAAAAACAAAACACGAATAAAACATAAAACTATGCGTCCATTAATTTAATTGTTCCTCCAACTGTAAACCTGAGTGTGAACACAGGTTAACCCGTAGCTTGACAAATGTTTGTGTCAACTCACAGAGTGTACAGTCGAGCTTTATGAGCTTTTTGACACCTCAAACAATAAATGAGTAGTGGTAAACTTGCCGTAAACACTTCGGTTTCCGGCCAGTAAGTTGTCATGGTGATGGGGGTTCAATACAAACCAAATTACACGACGCCCGATACTCTTTAGTTGTTAGGCGTAGATAGTGAGATTGCTATTTAGCTTTAGGCCTGTTGATATTGACTTCTTCATTATCATTTACGTCTGTTTTTTATTTGCCTACCTGCATTGCTGAAGAAGAAATACCGATGCGTATGTTAATTCTACCAATCCGGATTAGGCACGCGTGGTGGGCTGACGCCATTGACGTAGAATACTATGGACGCTGAGTCTAGTACAAAATCCTTGAAAAAAGTGTCCGAGACTAAACTACACAAACCTAAGTAACGTGTAGTAATATAAACCAACTAAAAACATTGAAAATTCTTTTCCATCCCACTCTCCCATTGGAGCAAATGCGCGCGTGCACTGCGCCTAGTCGGCCGATCAAACGAAGACTGTCGCGTAATTGGTTCTCTTTTTATGTTTTGGTACTCTTTTGGTTCGGACACTTTTGACCGCGGACCCTACGTCCAGTAGTTGGTAAGTCAATGGCTGACGCCCTTCAAAGCACATTTAAAAGTACCTTCTTTTGTTAATTATGCATCTGTGCAATAAATAAATTCATTTTCGAACGGTGTAACAATGGACTACATTATGTAACGGAAAAGTGTGACCTAAGGACGGGTTTAGGCCACGGAGTGCTATAAAATGTATTTTCAACCCCCCATCTCGGAAAAATTATTTTTGCTCTTCGATATCTGAGTGCAAAAGCCGTTTTTATCCGCTAGAGGATAAAGTAAATTGAATTTAGAACATCGTGTGCACTAAGTTTGTGAATTCAAAACATCATTAAACCTATTTACTTCTCCCTCCATGGCCGCCGCCGAATTTATCATACAAAGTTTTTTTTTCTTTATTTGGTCATTTCCTCGCTGAGGTGGGATGAAAAGTTACGTGTTGCACTGGAGTGCAAAGATTTTTCACCTCGTGCTCTTTTGATTCCCTCGCTAACGCTCAGGATTCTAATTTTAGAGTCCTTCGCTTGCTCGGTTATCAAAATTGAGTATGCGGTTATAAAGCAACTTTGCGCTCTTGTATAACAAATAACTATTAATTATGAGTAATGATCTCCTCGATTACAAACAAAATGATCAGCCCGAGCGTTTAGAACCAGTATGAATTATGAAATCCCTACTGATTATTTTATTGTTAAATTCTTTCGCGTAGTAATTTATTTAAACTATCAACTATCACTAATAAAAAAAACTACAATACAAAAGAGGAAGTTTGTTTAATTGTTGGTTTTCGTACGTTTCTCTAGTAATATTGTTATACGGGTGACATTCATCTCTCTAATAATTTTTGTTTTCTGGCGTGGAAATAACATTCTACATAGAAAGCTTTTTAACAGATCAATTGGAAAGAGAGGTAAATCTTTATAACAAATCCTGCGTCTCAAAGGACCGAAAAGTGTAGGTAAACAAAGAAAAAACTCCATAATGGAGACAAACAATACTTTACCTTTTCCATCATTCATGTCATGGGTTGACTATGAGGATCTTTGGGGAAGAGTCTCCCTCCCTCATATTTATTACGTAATATCGTTTGACGCATCGCAAAATTGAGTTTGCTCTCAATGTTTTATCCTGACTAGATTTTTTTATCATGCGTTACTAAGAAAGAATTTTCAGTCGTATTCTTTTACGGAGAAAGTTGATTTTGGGTTGGTAAGTTACTTCAAAGTTCTGCACGAACGCAACAGGTTCTGAGAGTGTAGTAAATAAATGGTTCTACCGGTTACTAACGGTGACTAACGAAATATGTCACCTTCAGAATTCGAGGTAGAAATGTTGTTATGTCATATAATAAATAATATTTTCTTGTTGCTGGCGCTCGATGCTCCTAGCCAAAATCAAATTTTGAATTAAGTATTTCAAAATTGTCTGGACTATATTCTGGTAAACATCGTCAGATATCGAGTCACTAATACCAGCAGATATAAATTTAAAATAGCGACTAATAATCATAAATATCTGAGACATACTCAGCACCTACGACAAAAATTTTTTATAAATTTATAATGTAGGTTGCGGTGTCAGAAACGGCGGCAACCGAATTACAAACCCAAAAATTTTACATGTAAAACAGAGGCAAAGCCAAGGGTTAGTTTTGTTTTCAATAATACCAGGTAAGACTCACTTCGGGCACATCTGTGAAGCAATGCTTGAATTGACAAGTTCCTTGTAATATTTAGATTAGTTTCAAATAAGCAATTACATGAGCGACTTACGAAATGAGGCTCGTGAGGTACGAGTTTCCATTATCATTTAATATTCCAATGTAAAATGTAATACTTAATTTAAATTTATTACTTTTTATATCGTTACGCTCAAGACTACATTTTGATAGTAATACAGAAGACAGGAAGTAAATTGTAATGTTGAAAATAATGTTTTTAACTTTGATTTGTGAAGATGCTTAAGATTTGTCTCTAAATAGGTAAAATTGTAAACATTTCATAATAAAATATTTATTATCTTGTTGTTTCCTTGACCCCAATTTTTCCATCAGTAATTCAACCCCGCATTTATATTTGGTGTCAACTTGTTACAGTTACTAACTATCTTCGAGTTATCATAGTGTAATTAAACTACCTAGTGGTCGCGCTCGGCGGTCGCGATGACAGGTCTATCATGCGCGGTGAGCAGGAGCCGGGGGAGCGTGTCCCAGTACCGATTTACCTGCCCTACCCTTACTGCCGGTGCCTCGCCCCCCACACACTTTGCGAGCATAGACCCGCCGCTACTACTGAGCACGACCACTAGGCATAGTGTGACACGCCCTGTTACCCGCTGGAAAGTCGACCTAAAAAAGTAGCGGGGAGCGACTGGATGAGGAAGGCCGAGGATATAGTTTTGTGGCGCGCCTTGGGAGAGGCCTATGTTCAGCAGTGGAAGATGAAAGGCTGATGATGATGATGATGATGATGATGATGACCCACTGCATTTAGGAACCGTAGTAAGTAGGTTATCAGCAGGGAGGGTTTGTATCTCATCTGATGCCAGAACTTGTCTATACCTAGATGAATACTACGTTTGTACATTAGTGGGCCACATAAACGTAGTAGATGCAGGGCAGTTTCCATCTCCTCTGCAGAACTGCTGCCGGTCGATTCACTTAAGTGCGTGCATTATTCATTTAATTTACTGTGGCCTGTGAGTGATCTTGTTATTGTATTGGCATAGTGTAATTAAACTAATGGTAGCACTCGGCGGTCGGTGCGGGGGGGCGAGGCACCGGCAGTTAGGGTACGCGCGCAGGTACATGCTCCCCCCGGCCCCCGCTCACCGCGCACGACAGACCTGTCGCGACCGCCGAACGCTGTCACTAGTTTAATTACACTATGGTATTGGTCCTTAGGTCGATCGCAAATTAAAGCCTTATCTCTTAGTCGATTCGAAAGACAGGCATGGTATGAAATGTACTCGTAATCAACTACAGGGTCCAACTTAATATGCTGACAGTTTTTTAAGAGGATGATGAGACCACCAAACTGAACAACTTTCTCTATGGGACCAATGTAGAAATCGCGAAATATAAATCAGCTGTCCCATAGGATTGGGTCGAGTAAGATTTCAGTTTAGTATGGAACATCAGATTTTTTTTCGCGATTTCCACATTGGTCCCATGGAGAACGTTGTTCAGTTTGATGATCTGATCATTTCTTTAAAAAAAATTCAGCATACTAAGAAGGATACTATATAAAATCAGAAATAAATCATCTTGCATGCATGCATATGCTCACGACTATATTCCCCGAGGGGGTAGTCAGAGATATTCTGAAACCTCAGAACATCCACGTTTCACCAGTAGTACCGAAACTCTGCCCAGTGTGAGGGGGGGGGGGGGGGGGGGGGGGGGTGAGCCCGTCGCCACATAATGGACAGTGGGTACCATACATGCCTCGAAATTGAAGCATGCCGGTTTCCTAACGATTTTTTCCTTCACCGAAAATCGTACATAAATTCCGAAAAACTCATCTTTTCATCTTAAAATTGTGTTGTAATGGAAACGATACGCAAACAGCTAGTCAAGGGGTACATACTGACAATGAATTCATAGCAACGCGCTTCTGTAATTGAGTTCTGAATTAATACATTTCAACTCGCATTGTCGTCAGCATTTGGTACAAAGTTTCACTAATGGAATAATAATCTGGAGTGCGATTTTTGAAACTCATACGTTGAACCGAGAGCCGTGGTGGTCCAGTGGCGAGTAACCTTGCCTGCCGTGTAGGAGGCGAGGGTTCGAGGCCCCGTCCAGGCCGACTCGTACCAATGAGTTTTTCGGAATTTATGAACGATTTGTAACACCACAGGCTTTTCGGAGAAGGAAAACATCGTGAGGAAACCTGTATGCTTCAATTTCGAGGCATATATTGTACCCACTGTCCATTATAAGTCGCGACGAGCTCACCCCTGTCACGTCACACTGGACAGAGTTTCAGTACTACTGGTGAAACGTGGATGTTCTGAGGTTTCAGAACATCTCTGACTACCCCCTCGGGGAATATAGTCGTGAGCATATGCTGTGCTATGCTATGCATGCATACGTTGAACTCAGCAGTTGAAAATGTCAAAATTACTATGGAGATATGCATTTTTCTACTGCTGATTTGACTTTCAAAAATACCACTGCTGAGCAGTTCTTATTCTCCGTATCTTAAAGTTTTATATTCGAATGAAGATGCACTTTGCCCGATCTGCCATATACTACCTGGTCATATTATCTGTGCAATATCAGCGCTTTAGCATAGAATAAATACTGCTATGGTTCGGTGTGAAACAGTGTGTTCCAAATTATCGAGACATAATATCGGCAACGATAATGTAGATGATGATGATGATGAGTACCGTACTGACACAATTATTAAGTCCGTGATGACGCGAAGAGGGAAGCAAGTGGTCCAAAAAAGAAATGTTAATTTAAAATTTTTATTATTCTTAACGAATAGTTACAATACCGTCTGACGGAAATATCCGACCAACTGCTTAGCGTGCCTTCAGACGCACGGAAAAGCTCGAGATGAAATACCACTAAACGGTCACTCATCCAAAGACTGACCGGACCTGACGTTGCTTAACTTCGGTGATCGTTTCCAATACCGAAGCTCCACTACGCCAACGAGTGCTTCGTTAAGGGAGGTCAGAGGCCTATTAAGGCGGCTTGAAAATTCTCTGACAGCAAGTTGACCACTAACTTGCCTCCACCAGCACGCACTGGGCCCGCATGGTGGAGTATGGCCCACTCCCTCTCACCCTCTTCGTGAGAGGAGGCCTTCGCCCTGCAGTGGGATTCTACAGGCTATAACTTACTTACTTTTTTATTATTCTTAAGAAGAAAGAAAAATCTAAATCAATAAAATGTATGCCTTCTTACAGAATTCATGTGCCTACATTTATCAAAACTAAGATATCTAAAATTCTGAAAATGCCAACTAGATCTATAACAAATCAAAGGTATCTATATCATCCAGTTACGGAGGTCTCGTTTCAAAGCAAGACTTAGTATTCAAAAGTTTAATTAGCAGCCTGTATCTTCAGTTATTTCCAAGCCGCTCGCTTCTGTGACCCGCATGACTGCCGAGTCAGACTACACCTGCGTAATTTGTATTAATTAAGTAATATGATACTGAATTATATTCAACCTACCTGCCTCTGACTATACATTCAAAATTATCATTGTTCTACATAAACTGCTTCAACCAATCCTACTCTATTTTGATTCTCATTGCGAGTTCGTAGATAGTTTAAGAGTTGTATTTTGTGTTATATAGGGTCCTTCTTAATATGCTGACACTGTTTTAAGGGGATGATCAGACAGTCAAACTGAACAACTTTCTCTATGGGACCAAAGTCGAAATCGAAAAAAAAAACTGCTGTTCCATACTAAACTGAAATATTACTCGACCCAATTGTATGGGACAGCCGATTTTCTTTGGTCCCATTGAGAAAGTTGTTCAGTTTGATAGTCTGATCATCCTCTTAAAAAACTGTCAGCATATTAAGTTGGACCCTGTATACTGTTGTTTACCAAAAACCTATTTAAAAGATGAAATACCTACATGATTATAATATATAATGTACAGACACAATACTGTTACAGTTTTGTACTAGTTAAGATATACAACGTGTTAATGAATAAGCGCATAACCTCATACACCACAACTGATTGATATCAAAATAATGAGATTGAAACAATAATTTCACTATTTTGATACTTACTTTACTTTTCAGGCAAAAATGATTTGTTATTATTTCAGCAATACATGAAAGCGCTAACGTACTCATGGATACATTTTAAGAATCTAATGGTAATAAGTAGGGTGAGTGTGCCCGTGCGGTGGGTTGAGATCGAGTTCATTAAATTTTAAATTTTACAAACAATATAATTAATATTTTGAAAAAAAAAACCTATATTGAAAACATGATAATTCGATTCTGCTCTAGATTCTAAACAAACTACTTTCTAGTTTAACGTTAATTCATTAACACGTTGTATACGTAGTCTCATGACTATTATTATTACATATTTTATTATTGTCTTCTCAGTAAAGTTAACGATTGAAAATAATGATAGAGTCAAATTTTCTCAAATATATATTTTCAAACATACATTAATCATCCTCATGATTCTTCAATACATTTCACGATTTATCTTCATTGATGAAGTTTGTCGAATGATTTTAATTTCACCTTGTAAGAGATTTACATGAAACAAACACAAACTTTCGAGTTTATTTTATCTGTATTCAAGTACTTAAAATGTATTATTTATACTCGTCAGGTGTACCTATGGGTCTGCGAACGATTTACATTTATATTGCCGAAGTTCCACCGTGCTGACATTTTGAGTGACGTGTGTAAACACAATGTTTGTACGTTGTTATTTCAGTGAATTTTGTACTTTCGAATGAGGTCTATTGAATATATTTTTTATTCCTGCTGGAATTTAAATGTAATTTCTTACTTGCCTGGTATTCATGGCTTAGGTGGACGGGCACAGTCTACCGTCTATTATTCGGTTCATTGCAGTTCAAGCTTCGGCTTGGGTAGATAGGCAGTCTAAACAATAATTATTTTGAATCATCGTCAGCCTGAATCCACCAACTGCTAGGTAGGTATAGCTCGCTCGACTCGTGTAGCTCCCGCGACTCTCTTTATATCGTCGCCCCACCGTGCTGCTGGGCGACTCACACTTCGCTTCCGTTTCCTCGGCCAACGCTCAGACAATGCTTTTCTCCATCTGTCGTCACCTCGCCTTGCCATGTGTCAAGCCCATTTCCATTTGACCTCCGACATCTTATATTGATTCCTATTTTTACCCGGCTGCGCCAGAAGGAGGGTTATGTTTTTCAAGCGTATGTATGTTTGTCCGTCATGTCTATTTCTTTGGCACGCCCTACAGCCTAAACGGCTTGATGGATTTTAACGTATGAAATGTCTGTAGATTCGTAGAAGTTGTGAGAGTGACTTAGGGTATATAATTACAAGATGGCGTTAGCGAATTAAATAAGGGAAGGGGAATAAACCATTTTTTACAAATTATAATGTAGGTATCAAATGAAAGGTAGTGAATAGCAAATTCCAAATATATTATATTTTAGTACTTTTATGCTACTATTTTGACATAAGAGTAAAAAGTATGAAATAAACTTAATTATTAAGAAAAACCAAAAACCCGACTGCATGAAAAAAAGATTAACTGAAAAGAGAAAACTAGCTCTATAATAATTAATCAGCTATTCCAACTTTGTTTATGCAAATATAATTTGAATTTTCACAAAATAAGTATAATATGCTATTATTTTATATGTCATCTTTAACCAATCTGAAATAACATTATGGCATCTATAACTCTATTTGTCACTACATAGGGTATCTTTAACATGTTTTAGTCTGGCATTTCCTGAGGTTAAACACGTTGACTGACTTTGGTTAGATCTTAATTGAATCAACTAGTTTGCCGAAGTGCTCTGCATCTGGGTAACTCGACAGTCTCGCTTCAAATACCAGACTCCGAGCAAACAACAACGTTCCTCAATATTCACCTGAAATAAATATGCTATTTCCTTGAAAGCATCATTCATTGACTTTACCACAGTGTATGTAATTTTAGCAGTAGGTATCAGTTTTATAAAAACGTTTTTCTTATCCTACTAATATTATAAACGCGAAAGTTTGTAAGTATGGATGGATGTTTGTTACTCTTTCACGTAAAAACTACAGAATGGATTTTAATGAAATTTGGCACACAGATAGAATATGATCTGGATTTACACATAGGATACTTTTTAAGGTCTACGCAGACGGAGTCGCGGGCAACATCTATTATGTATATTTTGAAGGGTTTCCGCAAAATGCAGGGAGTGTTGAAATTATTTACGGAAAATAATTACAATAAGGTGGTGTTAAATAAAGAGTAGGTACAAAAACGGCAGAAATAAATACAAACAAAACATAGACCACTTCAAAGGCGCGCTCTGCATCACGCGAGATTTTTACCGCTTTTGAAACAACACACAATGTTATATGAATACTGCCGTATCCTACTGCTCGGTATTGAGAATGTTATAATATTCAAGTTATTGATTAATAATATGTTGCAGCTGTGCTGTTTCAAATCAAAACAATAATTGAAAAATGTAGGCCGGAAGTTGAACCCGCAACCTACCAAACCTGTACTTTCGTGTAATTAAAGACGAAATTATTTAATATTTTAGGGCTACTGACGTAATGGCTCGGTAGCTTAATTGGATGTAAGTACAGTTTGGCGGGTTGCGGGTTCACGTCCCGTCCGAGACGTTTTTCAATCTTTTGATATTATGTTGAATGAGTCGAAGTCAAATAGTATTTTATTGCAACTATAGGTAGAGGTTCTAAAAGTTTTAACAATACCTATACAACGTGTTAATGAATAAGCTCAAAACCTTATACACCCCAACTGATTTATAACAAAACAATTAGATTGAAATAATAATTTCAATATTTTGATAGTTACAATTTAAAGTTATTCGTATTTTAAGTTTTGAGGCAAAAATTATTTGTTATCATTTCAGCAATGAATGAAAGTGCTAACGTGCTCATGGATACATTTTAAGAAGAGTGAGTGTGCCCGTACGGTGGGTTGAGATCAAGTTGAGTAAATTTTAAATATTACCAACAAATTATTTAATATTTTGCAAAACATTACTTGTGTTGAAACCATGATAATTCGATTCTGCTCTCGATTCTAAACAAACTACTTTCTAGTTTTGCGTTAATTCATTAACACGTTGTATAATGTATCTTTTTAGTTTTCTTATACAGGCGTACAACAATAATCATTTAAGTCTTATTCTTATCACACGATAAGAATAAGACTTTGACGTCAGAGTTTTTCAGATCGCCTTACGGCCTCCGACGTGGAAAGTAAAAAAAAAAAAAAACTATTTCACAATTTACAAATAACAATGTCATCATCATTATTATTATCTTATCAAAGGAAACATACATACACTAATAATAACATACATTACTAATACATACATACATACATAACATCATACTTACTACTTACATGAATAATTATTATATAAAGGTATGCCATTTATTATTAATTGAATTCCTACTAAACACACCGAATTATAAGTCCCAATTACATAAATTTATCATTATATGGAATGTGCAAATATAATTACTAACTAATTATCGTCCATTATACACCAATAGTTTTTAATTATTAACATAATTTTAATGGTGAAAATGAAACTAAACAACTTTCCTTAAGGAACCTGGGTCGAAAAACGAGAAAAAATTGTGGGCCTTCCATACAAAAGCGCTCATCAGACGATAGATTTTCCAGGGAGGTCCAAAAAAATATCTCGTTTTTCGCCCCATGTTCCTTAGGGAAAGTTGTTTTACCTTAATCTTAACTATTATAAAATTGTAACAGAAGCGTGTCTGTACATTGAAGATATTTACATGAAAAATATTACGATATGGTTTTTAGGTATCCCGGACTCCAACTCAATCTTTTTTAGAATTTTTGTGTGTCTGTTTGTTTTTTTGTTTGTATGTTTGTAACAGCATCAAGCAAAAACTACTGAACCGATTTTGATGAAACTTTTTTGTTTGATAGCTCATGATCTGACTTAAAATCGTGTATATAATTTGTGGGGACGAAGTCGCGTTTAAACTCTAGGCATAAAAAAATTCTTGTAATACATACATACATACATACATACATACATACATAAACTCACGCCTTTTTCCCAGAGGGGTAGGCAGAAACTATAGATCTCCACTTTGGGCGGTTCTGACACACCTCTCTTGCTTCCTCTAAGTCCATACATCTTTTCATACATTCCCTTCGATTTCGGCTACTTTCAACCTGGCATTTTTTAATGACGTCCCTGATCTGGTCTAGGTATCCTCTCCTAGGTCTGCCTCTACCAATGTTTCCTTCCACACACGCCATATATATCTGTTTCGTAAGTCGACTTTCATTCATCCTTTCAATATGTCCAAACCATCGAAGCATTCCCTTCTCTACTTTAACCACTACAACGTTCCCTAATTACAGTATTCCTTATTCTATCCCTTATAGTCACACCACACATCTTGCGTACTGCTTATTTTGAATAAACTGTGACTTTTACTCAACCTCCCGTAGTTTTGTTGGCCGCAATAAAGGGGGCAGTACCCATTCACTTGCCATTCTGGCGTTAGTTCCTTCCTAATGGACAGGCTTATTGCTTTTAGTGATAGGTAAGTTAATTAGTGGCGCTATCGATGGGAAAAATAGTTATCGATCTGTAGAGGGAAAACCCATCGAATTGTTTACACTTTCGTGGTAGTTAATAAGCGATACTTAAGGGAATATAATTCGGAGCGCGCTCCATACAAACGTACTATGGTGATATTTTCAATACTAACCAATTAAACTCAATGAAATTTTTCAGAATCAATCTAAAAACTAATTTCTATGCTTGTATAGAGTCAGATTTTCGTTAAAATGTATAGTTTTAAAGTTACAGTGCCCCAAAGATTTCCATACAAATCTTAAATTAATCCTAGCATTGAAACTGTATATTTTAACGAAAATCTGACTCTATAGAAGCATAGATATTTGTTTCAAGATTGTTTCGGCAAAATTTCATTGATTTTATTTGGTTAGTATTGAAAATATCACCATAGTACGTTTGTATGGATTGCGCTCCGAATTATATCCCCTTAAGTGGTTAGTGTGCTACAGTGTTGTTTACTGACTTTCAAGCTTCGGAACCGTTCTAATTTTGTTGTTTCTTGCAAACTTTTCTTTCATTCTTTTTTGAAATAGAATTAAGTTTACAATAAACGATGAAGAGCATTTTCCCGTAATAACTCGGAAAATATGAATATTTTAGAGGAAATTGCCAAAAAACAACAAAACCCGAACATTTCCAAAGCTTGATCTTCAGTATGTAGAAATTATTCTGTGACTTCAGTGAACAGTATTGTACTTATTGAGTAGATATAAAAAAAAATTCTATTCCTTTTTGACCTAATGGGTCCAATGTATACACATACACACATAAACTTACGACCGTAATCCCTGGGTCCAATACTGCACTGAATTAAGAGGATAGGCGGGCTCTCGTGGAGAATAGGTCACTTTTTGTATTTGACCGATCCGCCCCTCCCGAACACCCCGCTGATTAGAGTGCGAAAGAGACAACTGCAGGTCGGACTGATTTTATCTACGTAAAATGGTCGAAATCTGCATTTCGTATTCCCCAGTTTCCTCCTTCAAAACTTTACCTATTTTCATTATTCTGTCAAGAATAACTTGAGGAAGACTTGGGATATGTCTGTATGTTTTGCTTTTTTTGTTTAAATTCGTCAAGTTTGTTTGCTGGATGTCTGCAAACCGAGTTAAAATTGGGCAATTTTCGAAGTTCTTACAGTAATTAACTTATGCAAAAAAGGAAAACATAGGGACAGCAGAGGTAACAGATTGTATGGTAAAAACAGTTTTGCTCTAGCATCATTGTCATTACCCAGGGAGGAAACAGGGGAATACGTTTGTATGGACAAAACGGTACTAGTCTATCCTCTTAACTGTATTATAAGATACTGGTGGATATTAGTAACTTACCTGACAAAAAGTTAATTCCCACGTTAGTATCAAAAGTTATTACTTAAATGAATAACCAAAATGCGTCGTCTTGACAATGTTAAATTGTATAATATACAGGGTCCTTCTTAATATGCTGACACTTTTTTAAGGGCGAACCTGACCATCAAACTTAACAACTTTCTCTATGGCACCAACATCGAAATCACGAAAAAAAAATCTACTGTCCCATACATTTGGCTCGAGTAGGTTTGCAGTTTTTTATAGAACAGCAGATTTTTTTTTCGATATTTCGAGGTTGGTGTGATAGAGAAAGTTGTTCAGTTTGATGGTCTGATCATCTAAAAAAAAGTATCAGCATAATAAGAAGGACCCTGTACAATTTAACATTTAAATGATTGTTGTATTTATTTTGCAGTAGTACTTTTTTTTGTTGTGTTTTTATGTTGTAGAGTTTTTCCACATTTTCTCTACATTTATACACCTTCCGACGCAGTCGTAGAGTCAAAATATGACATCCAAAAGCTACATTTGCGATATTATTTCGAATAAAAAAATTATTATAAACTAGCACAATTAATTATTTTTTCGTATGAATGAAAAACACTGGACTCGATAAAGTTTTTCTGTGTTCGAGTTAGTGTTCATGTCATGTTCATCATAGAAACTATGATCATCCCGAGCTATCTACAACCTTTCTACAACAGAAGACACACACGAGTGACGGAGCCGCCTAGCATCGGAACAAAGCTTCCGATGTTCTACTCTCGTATCTTACAAACATTGTAAGCCGGTACATATCTGCTGGGCATGTCAAAGCGATTGTCATGTCTATGAAACGATTGCCAGTGTATAGATGTACCCGTTTGCGTATAGTCATGAGCAACGCGATTGCGAAATATGCAAAAAGTACAGAATGGATTCCTTGGTATTTTATGACGTTGGGTTAGGTTAGTCCCGGTCTGGATTTTAAACGTGAATAGGTGCACATCTAATTTAAAAGATTAATTTGGTAAAATTCCTTTAATATTTTCCTTTTTATTGGTATTAACATCTGTTGTTAATACCTTTAGTGTAAGGGTAACTCTAAATTAAGAATACCTTACGAGCATCACGCAAAAACTACTGAACCAATTTTGATGAAACTTTTTTTGTTTAAAAGCTTATGATTTGACTTAAAATCTGGTATATAATACCTATACATGATAAAACTATAAACTATATACACAACACCTACTGGACCGATTTTGGTGAATGTTTTGAAGCCCGCCAACTGATACATCGTCCGGTCTTTAAATTGAGTACACACGTGTTCAAAGTGTGATAAAAAATAATCAAGCTAGAGCGTGCGGGTAGTCAATGACAGCCGATAGCATTATTCATTTGTTATGGTGGCTCTATACTCTCGACTCAGGCTGAGGCCGCTTTACATCGTATCTTCTCTATAGTAAGCGTTACTAGTTCTGTTTACAAATACGTCAATGTAAATCGTCCTCGACTTGTCTCGCGCTCTAGTGTAATGCCGCCCTTACTACATTTTGTCACGTATATTCAGACAACTTCCCACCACCATTCATTTCGCCCTTCTACGGCGTAGCACGCGTAGCAATCGTAGCGTTATAGTAGTGTCGTAACTCATAATATTTTAACAAGAGTAAAAAATAGAGAGGACTTTTTGCACTGTTGGTATTTTGAGTCTATAACGAGGTCTGGCAGGAAATCTAGGCTTCGACGCATTTTCCTATTTCGTAATGCGAGTATGCAAAATTGGGAATGCCAGGTTTGATGAACACGATTTTGTATTCGAAACGAAACTGGACATTTCAAAAGAGACTTTATTGTGATACGTTACAGTCCTTTTTATTTAATATGTGATACTCAGTTGCGTAGTACATGCATGCTCTGTACTGATATGGCAGGCTTGCGTTTTGATTTAGTTTTATCACTGGTGTCTGGTGTCAAACTCACAATAGCCCAGTCATTTTACGGTTTACACCGGGACTAATTAAGAATAACATTTTTTTCGGCTTTTCATTTAAGAGCCAATTTAGTAAAAACAAATGGATCTCGGTTATGCTACTTCATCATTGCTCGTTTAAATAACACACTACACAATTAAGTACAAAGCATTTGTTTTCACCACTGAGACAGAGGATACATTTTGAACTTTGCAAATAGAAGCGAGTAATTATAATTATATACCTATTCAGGGAAGGATAAATTTTATATTTTGTTTAAATTAAAAATACCTCTACACTAAGACTGTTGACATAATTGCCTTTGACGACAAGACCCCCTTATTTTCTCGACGTTGAACTACCGCGCGGTCTCCTGCTTTAACGTCCACCTGCAAATTTTCGATAAACCTATTTTCTACACATGTGGACATGTGATGACATGTGAAGGACATCCCTGAAAATTGGTAATAAAATGCCTGCTAAATTGAATCAAATGCATTTACAAAAATGTTTATTGCTATCAACATTTCCCTTCTCTACTTTTACCCGCGAAAGGTCTTTATTTTGGTGTTCTTTGGGTTGGCTTTCAGCCGCGAATGGCCCGTACATAGGGTGCTCACAAATTGCGTTAAGAAGGGATCGAGAGAATGGGTGAGCCAACGATGTGTATGGATTTGTGCATTAACATCGTGATTTAAAGTTTTGCTCGATTGTGATAACATAACATAGGTACACTGAAGAAGAAATTCTGATGGGTGTGTGAAGTCTACCAATCCGCATTGGGCACGCTTGGTGGACTGATATCATACACCCCCTTAAGGGTAGGCCTGTACCCTGAAATTTGTATAGGATGATGATGATGACCAGTAGCGTAGCGAGGGGGGGGGGGGCAAATGCCCCGGGCGGCACTTTAATAGGGGCGGCAAATTCGGGTAAAACATAGATTGATTGAGCTGTGTCTATAACCAATTCGTAGAGCAGAGAAAAATCGAGCTCGCTCCGCTCGCTTTCAGTTTCTGTTTTAATTACTGTGCCTACACATAATCCTGACCATAGCTAAGACGTGGTGCTAAAAATTTCGAGCTTGCTTCACTCGATCCATAGGTTAATTTGCACATGTTTTTATACGTAAAAAGCTCTCTCTCAAACCGATTCGTATTGAGAAGAAAAGTCGAGCTCGCTTTTCTAGCTCTAATTTTCTATTTTTGCATGGATAAACCAAAAGCTGTCTGACCACAACCCGAATCAATGTGGAAAAAATTTCGAGCTCGCTTAGCTCGCTCCATTGTTTTTGTGCAGGTAAGATAAGCTTTAGGTTTAGCTTATAAGTGTATTGCTTACGGCTTTGCCCGCGTTGTTGCATTTTACAAATGATATTGTAATTGGTTCGGTAGTTTAGATGTGAACACGTACCAGATAAACAATAACTTTCGGATTTATAATATTGCTATACATTATGCATTCATATAATGAAGACCATAATCAATGAATCAATCAAACATTCTTTATTTTACACTAAAAAATAAACAGTAAAATACAGAGAAAAAATACAAATCCTTATAAAATAATGCCCTCTTTACCTACTTACTAATACGACCCACTGCAGGGCACAGGCCAACCTTCAAAGAGGGCGTTAGTTCACCACGAGTGTCCAATGCGGATTCGTGTACTACACAAATACCCCATTTTACGCCGAATAAAATGAAATTTATGTACGTAGAACATTATAGTACTCTGTGGTACCACTATAAAAATAAAATGAAATATTAAATCAAAAGACGTCCTAGACGAGTCGATAGTGTATAGATAAACCTAAACTGGTTTTTATTGCACTATCTGGTTAACGTATTGTAACGTTTGTTTTCATTAATAAATATATATAATATAATATATAAACACGGTATACTTTGTTGCGGGTCTGTACTGTGGTTGCGGTCATCAAATAAAACAGAAATGTAAATGCTCCCACAAACGATTTCGTCCCATTGTAACGTTTTATATGTGAATCATATTCAACCGTTCTATTACAACGAAATTCGAATATGGTTCCACAACAATCTTCTTTCAATTTACTCTATTTACTCACACATGCCTGCCACTAATACATTTTATTCGTACGGATATCGTCGCGACGTGCCACCGACGTACTTACCGATGCCCGTTTCAATTACAAAGGCCCACCATTCAAGGCATTTTGATACTTATGTCGTAAAAGTAAGGATTTTCGCAAAGCCTGCGTCTTTATGTCCGGCCGTAGGCACCTTTCTCTACCTTTCCACCTCACCTGTTACATCTGCGTGACTTTCGGACCTCTCATTATTTATTTCGTTTCGTGAAAAAGAAAATAGTTTTGTCTTCATGAATGCTTGGTATGTTAGTAGCTGGGCGAACTTGTTGCGAGGATTTGTTTGACGTGAGAAGTTCTTCTCTTATTGCAATGACTAGGTATTTTTCTTTGGCAAAATAATTTCATAGCGTTTGTTCAAATATGTATATAGAATAGGCAAGATTTGAAAGGGGAAATGAGAAATAGTGTTCCAAATCAAATATGCTAAATTAAATATTTTTGGTACAATTTTTTCTAACAATTGCACCTATCTGTTTGGGAAGTAAATGAGGTGCCATCGGAAAGAGACCAATCAAAAACTGGAAAAACTAGGGTTGCCACCTCTCAATCAGCTGAAACTCTAGGGTGGCAACCCTAGTTTTTCCAGTTCTTTAGATTGGTCACTTTCCGATGGCACTTCATTTACATTCCAAAAAGATAGGTGGAAATATTTGACCAAAAATCATAATGGTAAAGGTACTTGGTACATAATTATAAACCCGTTGGCGTTGTATGAAACCATGTGTAGCCTTTCACTTAAATCACATTTCGTTCACTAAACAAATAGGTACATAATTTTACGGTTGGATCTTAGTATAAAAGGCCACAAAGCTGACTCTTATCACTATTTGGTACTTATGTGATACTGTTCTTTCCTTCCTCCGTGGATACTCATGACATTGCCTATAAGAAAGAGAACGTATCTACGTTACCTATGTACAGTGCTGGTACTTCTTGCAAATGTTGACCTCACCCCCTCTTGGTGGTACGGGCGGAGGCCGACACTAAGCAGTGTAACTTCTCTCACTCGCACTCACTCAGTAAATCATTCTGTAAAAAAATATATTTTATTCTTTAAAAACGTTAGTATATGTATGTACGTAAGTAGGTAGGATTACAGATTTCATCCTTTGAGTCCACACAAGTTTTTGTTTTAAGTTGTTTTAGTCCCAGCCTTTGTGGGGCTTGGTACCTTTGACAACAAAGGTTATGGTAGATACATAAATATACTAACCCTTCCTGTACAACGTGTTAATGAATAAGCGCAAAATCTCTTACACCCCAGATGATTTATAACAAAATAATTAGATTGAAAAAATAATTTCATTATTTTGATACTTCACATTTTAAGTTATTCGCATTTTAAGTTTTGAGGCAAACATGATTTGTTATCATTTCAGCAATGAATGAAAGCGCTAACGAGCTCATGGATACATTTTAAGAATCTTGTTTTGGTAGTAAGTAGGATGAGAGTGCCCGAGCGGTGGGTTGAGGTCGAGTTCATTAAATTTAAAATTTTACAAACAAATTATTTAATATTTAAAAAAAAATACCTATGTTGAAACCATGATAATTCGATTCCGCTCTCGATTCTAAACAAACTACTTTCTAGTTTTGCGTTAATTCATTAACACGTTGTATAAAAAGTTGGCCGATCTATGTACACACATAATACCGAGAAGTCCTCATCTCGAAGCCATTTCGGGGAACCACATCACAGGGTACCTACGACAGTTGTTCCTTCCCTCAATCTCACATTACCCTCATCTTAGTGACACATCACTAACAATTTTGTTTTTATTTAAAAATGAAACAGCACTTTGCATTTTGGCTCTTGCCTTCATTATGTTATGACATTTAAAAAAGGAAAAGATTTACTAAAGTGTCAGACGAACTCAAATCCCGGGCTGACAAGGTAAACGGTCGGTCGCTTTATTTATGAAACAGTAAACACACTGTCTCGATAATGAGCTTGATAAAGAGTTTATTAATTGACACTATAAATCTACACATCTTTTTTTTCTTATCATAAAACTGTAACAGAAGTGTGTCTATGCATTGAAGACAGTAAAAAAAAAGGTCAAGTGCGAGTCGGGCTACTCGCGCAACGATAATAAAAAATTTAAAAATGCATGTATCGAAGCAACATGATTGTGAAAAATATGTTGTAAATTGGCTAAAAAACCAAATCTATGAAGAAGTTGAGGTTTTATAGAGGCATTTAGAATAAAAATAAGATAAAACCTCATACACACTCTCGCACACACACAAACACACACACTCAATCTATCTATTCTTAAGATACTTACCTCCATGCACCTGCTAGCAGTACTGTATGAACTGATTGCAACTTAATAGTATTATTTTATCAATTACTAAAACAAAATTATGTTGTAAAATAAGAAATATTGTATTTCTTACTTAATTGAAGCATTTGTTGAATCATTAACATATTAGGATTACTTAAACTAAACGAACTAACTTTGTACAAATTAGCTATGTATACCATGTTTACATTTCCCAGGGAAGAGCGGTACCTTCTGGCACAGGTGTTTTTGCCCGACTGCGCCAGAAGGAGGGTTACGTTTTTCGAGCGTATGTATGTATGTATGTTTGTATGTCTATTTCTTTGGCACTATTTGTTACTTTTGTGAGAGACTGGTGTCCGTATTAGGTAACGAGACCCATCTGACAGATCACCAGGCCCTCTTACAAAATGATATTTTAAAGATTTTGAACTCGTACTAACACAATTATTATAGGTATATGCTAAAACCTTTGCAATAATTTAACGAAATAAATGGGATCAAAATCCTCATTAACGCCGAATGTGAGAGCAATAAAAATAAGTGTATAATTATCACGCTCCATTCCCGACATGAACATATTACATACGCCAGAAGTTCCCCTCGAACATCATTAATACGTCACCTTGAAATATTGGCGCCGCAAATCCATTTGCGTATACTATACAGGTTGACTGGTAATCAGAAATATTTCAAATGATTATTGGTTATTAACATGTTATAGAGTTGTGTTGTGCTGTTTAAATTTAAATTAAAAATTGAAGTAAAAGAGAAATAGAAGTAAAAATTGAACAAGAAAAGAGATTGACGATTTTAGGACCGATCAGTGCTTATAGTACCGGTAGTTTAATAAAATTGGTTGAAAGCGCAACCTCGGATTATTGTTTGCTTAATGTTACATACCTACTTACCTGTCTGCTATTCGGTTTTTCAAGTTTTTTTGTATTTGTTTTATATTTTTGATTTAAATGCTTTGATCTGTGATCTCAAAATGCAAAAAATGGTGGCCGGTTTTTATTATTTTTTGTTATATTGTAGAGTTTGCTCTATAATCACATCAAGTTTGACTCTTGTATGTATTACCTTTGTTACGATAGAGGGAGTAGAAAAAACGTTGATAAAAACTAGTTTCTTGTATGAGGACCCCCTCCTTAATTATTAGTTTTTTGACATTTTTATTATTTGTTAACAAATCTGCCATGATAACGCACATTCTATGAAAATTGCAGCTCCAGTCTCCCGCTATTACGGTTCGAAAGTTACAGCCTGAATAGGTAAAACAGACAGACAGACAGACGGACGGATGGACCGACGGACGGACAGCGTAGGCTTTATGAATAGGGTCCCGTTTTCAATTACTAAAATAATTATATTAGAGTTATTATACATTTGGCTATGATGCAGTGGATGACGTTCTCAGAATCTGACCTAGTCTGACGTAGCTATTCATTATCTGTGTGACAAAATGTTCAAAATAAAATAAAATTATACCGATTTATTTTAACACTCAACCTGTATATTTAAACCACCAAGTTGTGCGTATTGAAATTCAAACAAAGTTGAAAAGGTCTCGGTAATCATTTTTGTTGACTCGTCACAGAGTTTTCGGTCGCATGTGGGATGTTCCTGTTACAACTTCTATAATAAATTTTCTCTATTTCGTCGGTTTCTTTCCGCAAGTTTTGTCGATCTAATCGAATATTGATAGTACTGTAGCCCCGGGACTTTTTAATTACCAAAAAGTTTACCCATTGCCGTTTTGATATTGTTGTAAGGTATGAAATTACTAATATAAAAACCGGCCAAGAGCGTGTCGGACTCGCCCATGATACCCTTACCGTTTTTTGTTTCTTTTTTCTATGATGTATCCTGTGCTATTGGTGTAAATAAAAGTATATTTCATTCATTCATTCATTCATTCATTCATGATAGGGTTTCGAAGCCATTTAGAAAGAAAAGAAAAGTTTTTTAATCTGTTTATCTTACCTAAGAGAAATTTTTGTATTGGAGTTTTGTTCCATTAGACAATACCTCACCAACGACACCTCACTCGATTTAAAAAAAAACTAAATTTTTTCAACCTTTCTTTCGTTGTATGGGAGGGTCGAAAAAAATTGTTTTCTTTATAACTACTATAGGTACATTTCGTGTCTATTATTGAGGCAGGGCATACTTACAGACAGACAGAATGGACGAAAGTATAAAGGTTCGTTGTTTGACTACGGAACCCTAAAAAACCCAAGTCTTATTAAAGATCAAAACCCGCCGCGCCGAAACAAAAAAAAAATTTCAATTATAAATTTCAAGGTTACCTTTTTTTCTATTGAGTTTTTCATCTGGTCACCTAAAGAAAAAACAAAAAAGAAACAAAACTTATACTGTAAATAAAAAAATATCTTCTAAATTGCCGCCGCTTGGCGGCAAGGTGCCCAGGAGGCTGGCAGCGTTGCCTCTTTGTATGGCCAGACTGATTTGCTGGCTGAGGTAGCTGCCAGCCCACTGGTCAGCCGAGACCTCGATTAAGCGTGCCGATACGTCTTTAAATAATCGGCGCGCCTCTGACCCCCATGGACCCAATGTCTCAACCCCAGCCGGCCCATATATATAACCCTCGCCGAGGTTTACATATAAGTGCCACTTGAGGTTTTCCGCGGTAGCCGCCGCCGCACCCGCATTGGATGAGGTCGCATGGTCGTGGGACGGTGCCAGTGTATCTAAACAGATAGCGTCCCAGACCAGCGACCGCGGGTATGTTGGCGGTGACGAGGGCCCGACGGATGACGTCGTTCAATGTTAAGTGGCGCGACCAGCGGCCAGCGCTCCGGGAGCAGGAGAGTCCGTGGTGGCCGAGTTCGTTTACGGCGTTCGTTCGTTTATTTCGTTATAAATCAGTTGCGGGGTATGAGGTTTTGCGCTTATTTATTAACACGTTGTATATTCCCCGAGGGGATAGTTAGAGAGATTCTAAATTTAGCATACTGTTCAAAATATCCACAATACTGATATGCTGTGCTCTGTCCTGTGTGGTGCGATGTCCGGTGTCCGGATGGTGTCCGGGTGGTGAGATCTTTGCCACTTTTATATACAGTGGGCTCAATAAACGTATCGAAATTGAAGCATTTCACTGCTCCCGAATCATATTACATCCATGCCACGATTTAACTGATAAGGTACTTTGCAGCATTTCTGTTAATATCGATGCGAAGGTTGCTTTGTATGAAAACAATGTTTGTTGTACTTATCTTTGTCTATTTACTTTTAAAAATTCCGGTTATAAGTGCGTCCACGATAGCTCCATGATTTTGAGCGATTATTTTACTTTCCGAAAACGTTTGAGCCGTAAAACGGTAAATTTTATGTTAAATGATAATTAATCTTGTATATTTTTTGTGTATTATTAAAGTTTTGATGGCTCGAACAGCTTTAAAAGTAAAATAAAATCTCTAAAACCGCCTGTCAGAATCACGGCCCTATCTTGGACGCACTATAGTGCTATATTTTACTTAAATGTTTTTTAAATAAAAATACTTAACAATGTCCGTCAAATCCAATCTCCTTCACGATTTATCCTGGTTTTCCAAAAAAACAGTTTCATCAAAAATATTACCTTGAGGAAAATTTGAGTATAAAATAATCTCGACGTAGCACGAAATTTCACGGACTCTGGTTACCAAAGATATTAATAAAATTATCATCTTCGCCGACTTTGATATAAAGTGTTCTCCAATAACCTGTCAAGTCATGGCGAATATCGTCTTATCTACAAAGAAAAAGGTTTAGAATTAGATACAGAGGTATAGATATGCCACAATTCGATTAATTATTATTTATTTCGGTCATTTAAGTAATTTCACGTTTATAGAAATGAAAGCTTTTTTCACTTCATTTCGTCTTCATGAATACATTTATGATCAAAATGTCAAAGTGTCGGCCAAAGAAAATAATGCTGCATTCTTTTAGAACTTATCCGTCTTAATATTTATTATTATGGCACCAAAGCTGTAGGTTCATTGTCCTTGGTTTTATTTGGGTTCGAAAAGTCTACATTTACATAAATTTTCGATGAAATTAGCTAAGGCTATAATTATTCTGTTAGAACTAGTCCGTCGCAGCATTTTTTAGTATGGCACAAAGCTGTAGGGCCATTTTCCTTGGTTTTATTAAGGTTAGAAAAATCTGCCTTTTTCATACATTTTTGATGAAATAAAACTTACAGCTACAGCTTTCATGCCATAAAAATAAATGCTTAGACGGACAAGTTCTAACAGAATATAGCATTAGTTTTTGTTGGCCGACCCTTTCACATTTGGACCAAAAATGTATGAATCGCCGAGGATGTCTTTAGGGTTCATGGGTTCTGTAGTCAAACAAGTAACCCTTATACTTTCGTCCATTCTGTCTGTCTGTATGTCCCACCTCGATTTCTCGCTCATTTTTGCAACTATTGAATTGAAATTTAGCACGACGACAGACAAAAGTAACCTAAAATCAGAAATGAGATAGTCATGAACAAAGTTTTTTTTCGACACCATACAACGAAAAGGGGGTCGGAAAAAAACTTGTTTAATTGCACGAAGTTAAATTGCGCTATAAGTTATATTTCAAAAATTTTTCTTACTTAAGATAAACCAGTTGAAGATAAGTCAGACACGCTCTTGGCAGGTTTTTATCTTTATTTATATGACAATTCAGAATTGTTGATCAACTTTTGATGCCTATTGTACGAAAAATAATAATTGCACATAATTTAATAAACATTTTCATAATAAAGCGAAACATTTCAACATCGTTACGATAAAGTACAATTAAAGCTTCGCTAATTAAACTCACTTATACGAAAGTGGTTGTTACGACTCTCCGTCTACGAATTGTTAATAATCTGATTTGCTTTCAAAATTGATTCACATATTGAATGACGCCAAAGTTTTCCCTTGTATGTGTCTTTGATATGAATATTCGAGTGGTGAGGACGGGATATTCGAGTAATATTAGGCATAAGCTCGTCGTCGTAGTGGAGCTTCGGTATTGTAAACGATCACCGAAGTTAAACAACGTCAGGTCGGGCTACTTGCGCACCGAGGGTTCCGTAACCACACCACCACACAACACAACGTGCCACAACAAAAAAACGGGACCTTTAGCGCGAGTCTGACTCACACTTGGCCTGTTTTTATTATTTGTTGTTATACTGTAAAGGTTGCTCTATAATCATCATCAATCATCAAAATAAAATTTTCATGATAGAGCGAGAAGAAAAAACGTTAATGAAAACTAGTTTCTTGTTGAGAACCCCCCTTAATTTTTAACTTTTTACATTTTTATTATTTGTTAACAAATCCGCCGTAATAACGTGTATTCTGTGAAAATGTCAACTGTCTAGCTATTACGGTTCAAAAGTTACAGCCCTAAATAGGTAAGACGGACGGACGGACGGACGGACAACGTAGGCTTAGTAATAGGGTCCCGTTTTCACCCTTTGGGTACGGAACCCTAAAAATTACGGATTAAAAAAAAACATGAATGTTATCCATTCCAGTGGCACGTGAAAGCGATCTTCGTATGTCTCGTACGAGTATTACCCATGTATTCTAATGTCTGGGACAAAAATAAGAAAAAGTACCTATCAGTCGGTATCCATTATGTCTCCTAAAAGTTGGGGTCACTAAGTAGCCGACCGGTACTCGCGAACAGCGTGGCTGAAACTCATGAAACATTCAAAGGTTCCATTTGTTTACCTGTTCTTTGCAAAAACCTTATGAATGGAGTGGCCCACTTCCGAACCACGACAGAACGAGCTGGTAAGAAGGATGGCTTGACAGGTTTTTTTTAAAAATAAGAAGTATATACTAAGTAAACGAAGAAGTAACACAAAGCTTGTGATATTATTTTTTTTTTTTAAATACGCACCTTCTGAAATTTTTTCTACATATTTTTTAGGGTGTAAATTTAAGACGCTCCCATTAGGGAAACGCCGGGCCGGACCACATTATGCTGGTTTTTAGAAGCTATCTTCTCGTTATTTGAAAGATATACAAATTCATGAAAAATATAGCAATGGTCTTCAACATCTCAGCTTCATTTGCTTTGTATCATATTTCTTATTTTTCTATAAAATACACATGAAACCTGTGTTCAAAGGAAACTGAAAATTTTTTCTATGGTTCCAACATTGAAAACGTAAAAAAAAACAGCTGTTTCATACAAAACTAACTGCAATCCTAGTCTACCCAAATGTATGGGCAATCCGTTTTTTTTTCGCGAGATCGATGTTGGTCTCATAGATCAAGTTGACCAGTTGGATGGTTGGATCATCCTCTTAAAAAACCGTCAGCATATTAAGAAGGACCCTGTATACAACGTGTTAAACGCAAAACTAGTAAATTGTTTAGAATCGAGAGCAGAATCGAATTATCAATGTTTCAACATAGGTAACATTTTTTTCAAAATATTAAATAATGTGTAAGTATAATTTAAAATTTACTGAACTCGATGCCAACCCACTGCACAGGTACACTCACTCTACTTACTACGAAAACAAGATTCTTAAAATGTATCCACAAGAACGCTAGCACTTTCATTCATTGCTGAAATGATAACAAATCATTTTTGCCTGAAAACTTAATTAAATTACTTTAAATTTTAAGTACCAAAATAATGAAATTATGGTTTCAATATAATTATTTTGTCAAAAATCAGTTGGGGTGTATGAGGTTTTGCGCTTATTCATTAACACGTTGTATACTCGTAAATATACCTATTCATCTCGTCAAAATTATAACGAACTTAACTTTCTCGATGAATTTCCTGAAGACTCTGGGGATTGTAACAAGGCATTTCCAAGAATATTTCGCCAATAGGGACGTACCTTCAGCGGTTGGTTAAAAGTTTCAAACTACCTATCGACGTTGTCTGCTGAAAATGAGGTAAATAGGCTATGTTATTTAAGAAACTATTCGGTGTAGTGTAAAATCCAAAATAGATACCTGTTTGTAAGCATCCTTTTACAAAAAAAGTAGAATTATAAGTTAGATTGCGATTACAGTGTCCAATTCGTTGGGCCCGATTCGGCATACATTGCTGCTTTGAATGCTACTACTTTAAAAATGGATAAAAAAGCAAGCAGTGAATATGGAGTGACGATTTGAATACTTTCCTGAAAGGTTGATCTGATTTCGCGTTGCATGAGGATTGGATTAAAAGATGGGAGGTCTTTGCCCAGCAGTGGGACACAAAATAGGATAAATATACAAATAAACAGTGTAGAAGCTGAAGACTTGGGCAATGTAATTGCACCTTTATTTATTCTTTTGTTTATAACAAATCTAAATTATTATAAAACTGTAACAGAAGTATGTCTGTACATAGACGATATTTACGAGAAAAAGATTACGATATGGTTTTTAGGTTTCCCTGACTCCAAATCAACCTTTTTTAGAATTTTTGTCTGTCTGTTTGTTCACGCAAAAACTACTAAACTGATGTTGATGAAACTTTTTTGTTTGATAGCTTATGATTTGACTTAAAGTCTGGAATAAAATTTGTATGGACAAAGTCGCGGGTAAACTCTAACACAATATAATAATATCATAATGTGATCATAACCAAGACTACGGATTTACGAATTATTAATTATATTTCTAAAACATTTAAGTATTATAAGGTGACTAATGGATATTAAGAAATAACAACAATCAGTTATGGGCTCATCACTTTCTATAATGCCTATTTATGATAACAATGTCCTTCACAACTGAAGTAGGTACCTGCCTACTCACTAAATCGTCTCTAAGACTTAACAACTACTTGGAAAGTCTAAAATGGTCAATGCACCGATGCACAAACAAATACACAGAGGAACACGCACGACACGTCACTAGCCCTGAAGGTCCCACGCAAGAGTACCACACTGGCCACGCTCTGTCGCCTCCGAGAAGGGATGTTTATATTCCATGCGGGGGAGACGAGAAGAGTGAGGTGGGAACCTCGTCATCATTCTGCTTATAGTATTATAAATATTTTGGTATCACAAAATTCCAGCATACAGTATCATCTGACTGATTGCAGCCTGATTAAATTAACAACATTAAAGCGCAATCAAAAATTTTAATCAGGTAGTAAACAGCTTCATTTATCCTCAATTTGTAAGTATTCTAATAACGAACCCTAATTACGGTAAAGTTTGGGAGCCAATCAAATACGTGTACGCTGAGATCTTTCCGTATACCTACTAACCGATTTACCATGGAGGGCATTAAGAGAAGTTTGTTCCGAATGTGTAAATGCGCGCTGCATACAAACGAAGTCTGGTGATATTTTCAATACTAACCAATTAAAGTCAATAAAATTTTGCAGAAACAATCTAGAAACAGATCTCTATGCTTGTATGGAGTCAGATTTTCGTTAAAATTTACAGTTTCAATGCTAGAATTAATTTAAAATTTGTATGGAAATCTTTGAGGCACTGTAACTTTAAAACTATACATTTTAACGAAAATCTGACTTCATACAAGCATAGAGATTTGTTTCTAGATTGTTTCTGAAAAATTTCACTGGCTTTAATTGGTTAGTATTAAAAATATAACCACACTTCGTTTGTATGGAGCGCGCCAACAGTAATATGCCCTTAAGGAGCGGAAGTGTCGCAAAGCAATATTTCTATCTAAGTAAGTATCGCCAAAAATCAGGGACATATCACACAGAAGCAAAGCTTCTAAGGAGGAGTTCATGTGATGCGCTCGCCCATAAATTGCCCACTAAACACGTCGGTGAAAGGTCACACACCGCTGCGCCTTGTAGTGGTGTACTGTCTATAGCGCGTAAGTAAAATATCATAGCGTAAAGTATAGCTATTTGTTATAGCTACATTAAGATTTATATGTAACCATGTATTGAACCTTTTTAAATAAATTATTTTGCATTTTTTCATATAAGTAAAAAAACCGGTCAAATGCGAATCGGGCTACTCGCACGAGGGTTCTGTACCTCAACAGCACACAACATAAATATTAACTTAAAAATAGTTTTGTTTTCTCCGGTACGATTAGCACGAGACCGACTCTCACTTGACCGGCTGCAAAAACGTTGGTAAAAAAAAATCGTTTCTTGTCTGATAGGACCCCCTTAATTATTAACATTTGATTGACATTATTATTATTCGTTAACAAATACGCCGTAATAACGCATATTCGGTGAAAATTTCAACTGTCTATGTATTACAGTTCAAAAGTTAGAGCCCTAAATAGGTAGGACAGACGGACAACGTAGGCTTAGTAATAGGGTCCCGTTTTCACCCTTTGGGTACGGAACCCTAAAAAGTATGAAATAGCAGATTTTATTATATTTTATTCTATGTTGGCTGGCTCCATAGTGGAATTGTTTTAAATACTATTAGGGTGTTTAGTTACACCCTGTATAAGTAGGTTTTATTAAAAAAATATTTTCTATCGTATTCTTCAACCATATTTTATTACATTTGTCATTATGTACAAATGTAAATTTGTTTGTAAAACATTCATGCTCGGTTTCGATTATTTACAAATGAATAATTTTGATAAAATCTACCGTAATTCAGTATCGCTCAACCTCCAAGGTGGAAGAAACTTCAATACATTAAGCTTTAGGTATAACAGTCAGTAGCGGATTTGTAGTGTTGGCCTAGGCCCTAGGCCATGTAGTAAGTACCAGCCGCCCCTTTCTCAGCACCTCACATAGACATAATGAATTCGAAATCAATTCAGGGATTTAAACGAGCCTTTAGATTATTTAGGTACTGTGAGTTATTTCTTGTTATCATCCTTTGACTATTTATATGTGGACTGGTTACGCGTGTAATTCTACTAACAAACATTTCTGCCACTTTTTGCGGGGGGCGAGGTAACATGAAATCCGCAACTTTGGATTTTATTCCCCATAACTTTAGATTCTAATTTTGAATGTTAAAAATCATGAAAAGTAGTCTCGTGTGAACCCCAAACGTTCTAAGTTCGAAGTTATTATTTTGCAATTATAGGCTGTCTCGTTTAGTGATAAGGTGTAAAATTGAATGTAAATGCACAAGATGCTACCGCAAGGCTAGTCCTTATAATAATTAGTCAAAGTTATCATCAGTGAATTTTTTGTCACGATTGGCCGCCCCTAACATCTGGCCGCCCTAGGCCCGGGCCTACTTGGCCTTAGGGCAAATCCGCCACTGTAAACAGTTAGGTACTACGTGGGTTTAGAAAGTCTCTTAATATAACTCCGAAACTTTGTTGTTACTCGTGGCTTTACTAAACTATATTTTAGTTGATAATTTTGATATCATGTTTTACATTATGGACTATAATTTTGATTATAGATTCATAGATTTTCATGTGAACTGGTGGATCGATGAATCGATCGAAATAATTTCTTCTTTATGTTTATTATTATACTAACATATTATGTAAGCGTGTGTTACTGTAAATATGGACAAACATGCAGTATGAAATAAAGTATTTTTATTTTTTGGTTTACTGACGCATAGTATAATAAGTTACATTTGTATTAACCATGTATTTTTCGAATAATATGGTAGATTTATAAATAAAACTTTGATCCAGCGAGCGTAGCCTTGTAGCCCAGGTTTTTTTTAATTCTTAAAAGTAGTTGTAGCTCAGTTACTGGTTATCACAAAACACATGAAGTGAATGTCATATTTATTCAGCGTAAGTTGGACAGAATATAGGTGTATTCAATGTAGCAATTACACACGCTATTAGCTGTCGCTGGCGACACGTTTAGCTTCAAAATGTTTAGATCTGGCACAGGTTTTTAAGAAGCGGTACCAACCCATTTTCCGAAAAGTTGGTACTGTGTTGCTTCTATTCTATTTTTAAAAATATTGCTGCCATCCTGGTATTGATGATTTTGCCAATGTCTAGTTTATGTAGCAAGAGTGCTTGAGATGTACGGTAGTTTATGTATTTCGGTAACTTCAAGAATTGTTTTTTCGAAAAGAACACTATCTTGAGCCACCACTGGAGCTTCGTTGTAGGCCCGGGACAGCCAACAATCGACGAGCGACGTGACTACCCAATAGCAGACCTGACCTACAACGCGACTCCTCACTGTGTTGCTAATTAATTACCAAGGTAAGATGCCAGACTACTGTACGAGAAGTAAGTAGTAAAGTCCAAAATCTGCTCTATGCAAAACAGTAGGTAAGTAGCAGAATATAAAATACGTTCACAGATTGAGGGCGGCTGCAACCCTACTTTGCATTTCCAACATCTATTTTTGGAAAGTGGTTTATCAGAGAGGGTATTTTACCTGGTTTATTTATCGATGTATTGGGGCTGCTTAAAAATACTAAGTATGACCGTATGTTGGACCACCGCTTACTCGCTCTATGCTGGCATAGTTTAAATCGTGTACTTCTATTTAACGTTATACATCCTTTGACTAATTATTATAAGGACTAGCCTTGCGGTAGCATTTTCCCTCTGCCACGGTATAAGCACAATTGATCTTGTGCATTTACATTCAATTTTACACCTTATCACTAAACGAGACAGCCTATAATTGCGAAATAATAACTTCGAACTTAGAACGTTTGGGGTTCACACGAGACTACTTTTCATGATTTTTAACATTCAAAATTAGAATCTAAAGTTATGGGGAATAAAATGCAAAGTTGTGGATTTCATGTTACCTCGCCCCCCGCAAAAAGTGGCAGAAATGTTTGTTAGTAGAATTACACGCGTAACCAGTCCATATAATAATTAGTCAAAGTATACATCCCATCATTGTATTTGCCATTTTGTAGAGTCGTTTAGACCATCACGCAAATCTAATTAACTATGGCCAAAATCGTCCTTTTATTCGTATTTGCGGTGCATACAACAACTTGTTTTCTGAGTTTAACCCTATTTAACCGACGAAAAAAAAACCGGAGGAGGTTCTCAAGTCGACTCGAGAACCTCCTCCGGTTCTTTGCAGCCGATGAATTTTACGTTAACATCTATAAAACTATTTTTTTTTATTGGAGTAGGTGTCAAGCGTAGCAACAAAGGGGTTTGAACTTTTTGGCATAGTGGTAACCATAATTTTGCAGGAATTACGGATTTTTTTCAAAAATGCGGCGCGCCCTGAAACCTATGTATATCGATAGAGTATCTAAAGACGAACAAAAAATGTCATATGACATATAGTCCTAAAATGCAACATTTTGGAGATAATCCATGTCAAGATTGTGTAGATAAATTTCCTAACACACCCCAATTAAATACCTATAATATAGTTATTATAAGTTATTCGAATACATGCAGCATTGATTGAAGAAGCATCCATAGATTCCACCTTAAATTTAGCTAAATAAACGGACTTACCATCAATTCTCTATACTTTCCTCTATATCTGTCTCTTTCACTCTGCTAGATTGGCGCCTCGAATCTATTCGACAAGGCGCGCTCATTTGACATTTACTTCATAGCGTTTATAGATTTTACCGCGAATGCTTGTAAAATTTTTCTTAACCTTAAAACTTTGTTTCAAAACAGTGAAATTGTAATGTTTTTGCCGTGTAAATTACACGGAAAGGTTGTTTTGTGAGTGTTCTGTGTGTGTTTTGTCAAAGATGTGCACTTACGGCTTGCAGATTATTAGTAGAAGCACTAATGAACGTCCGCTCTCGAATGCCGATGTTTTGGGTAAAGAGCGGCCTGTACGAAGGGTCTTTTGACGCTTTTGGCCCTACAGGACAAGGGTGAGTTACCCCATCTCAGTTCAATCAAGTGGAGGATGGCTTTTTATTGCTTTCCAACAATTTTGTGACCCATGACTTTGTTGACAACTAAGCCAATTGACAACCAATTTTTCAAGATCTAGTATGATCCGATTGTATTTCGGCTATTTATGACAAAACAAAACACTCAAAACATGTATACCCTTGTTCCTAGGAACTTTAAACAACAGATTAGATGTCTGAACCAATATTTAATCAATCCCTGTGACGTTAATGGGAATCATAAGCTCGTGAATTACGTTCTAATATTGGCCAAAAGAACGTTATTACCACCCCCAGTAAGTAGAGAAAGCGTTCAAGCAGTGATTTTATGCGAATGTGGTTACATTGTCACTAGTAGTTGCGATGTGGTTACATTGTGTGCAGACAGACAGATCGACTCTGGCGCAGGTGTGCGCGCATTGTCATTATGTTGATGCAACGTTGTGTCTGCGATGTGGCCGGCCACTTTTTCGTGGTGTCGCTGGTGGTTGCGTTGTGGTTGTGATGTGGTCGATAATGACAGCAGAATGTGGTACCCTGTTAAATTCTACTATTCATTTTCAATATAATATATGCATCCGCTCACGTGATGTGGTTGCGGCATGTGTTAAACAACCCTTAATACAACCCCACCGAGCATTGAAATCGGCTTATTCAGCCAAGTGGCATTCTACTTGGTACATTTTAAATCATTAAGTGTCTCTAGTATGTTATACCGTATTAGTCTTATTACATACTTACAGTTAGAAACTTATTATTTACTAGGTATACTGTAGATAATATACATTTGAATCTAATAATAAGCAGTAGGTAACAGCAGCAGCAGTAGCAGTCATTTGCTGTTTGATGACCAATAAAGATATATTAAAGATTAAAGGAGTTTTATACAAATCACTATAACTATGATTGGTATAACTATGATCACATACCTATGCAAACTTCCTTTGCAAGAATTTTATGTATCAAAGATGGTTAAAAACTTAGAGAAGGAAACTCTAGATGTGCCTACTGAACATGTTTCTCTTTTTCAAGATGTTCTTGATAAGGAAGGACAAAATCATTTTTAATTGCTGTCTTATAATAATGATCGGAAACTGCACCCAGCCCTCCTTTTATGCCTCCTGGACTGTTGTACTGCTATACAGTTTTATCATATTAGACCCAAAGAGTTCCTTTGACCCACAGAGATTGGTGTCTTGGTTTATGTAGATAATTTCTTCCTGGTCACACAACCATACTGAGTTTAAGTTAACAATACTGGCATATCAATACTCAGTAGGCTGCGCTTGCACTTTGTCCGGAACTGTAGTATTCGAACTGTTTTGTATTGTATAACAATACCATGAGCTACATTAGCATGCACTAGTTATCTACAGAGAAGGTAACAAGAATAATAGGCAGGATGAAAAAACCTAGTGCTAGTTAGGTCTCCTAGGCTTTGCCAGATAGCGAATATTGCAATATCGACCGTGTCAGTTCTCTAGGGTGCCTCTTTCAAGAAGGCATGAGGGACTTTTTCTCTGTCCCTGTGCAGCAGGAATTTTACTGATGGCGGAAGGCCATTATACCACAGTTCGGTGGTTCTGCACATAAGGTGACGCACATTTTAATCAGACACAGCGGATGTGGTCTGGGGTGCTCACTTCAGGTACAAATCTATCAAATCTTGTTTCTAGTGTCGGAATGA
Organism: Agonopterix alstromeriana; assembly: GCA_963924505.1. Taxonomy (NCBI): domain Eukaryota; kingdom Metazoa; phylum Arthropoda; class Insecta; order Lepidoptera; family Depressariidae; genus Agonopterix; species Agonopterix alstromeriana. Next base: position 4,928,115 of record OZ004665.1, on the reverse strand, counting down.
CACGACACTTGTCGCCCCCGACCTCGGAGGTCGTATACAGAACATCGGGCTCATGCAATGGCTTTACCGACCTGTTATCTAGGACGCAGTGCTGGAATGGCACTCGTACCCGCCCCCGACCTCGGAGGTCGTATACAGAACATGGGGCTTATGCAATGGCATTACCGACCGGTTATCTAGGACGCAGTGCTGGAAGGGCGCTCGTCCGCGCCCCCGACCTCGGAGGTCGTATACAGAACATGGGGCTTATGCAATGGCATTACCGACCGGTTATCTAGGACGCAGTGCTGGAAGGGCGCTCGTCCCCGCCCCCGACCTCGGAGGTCGTATACAGAACATGGGGCTTATACGATAGCATTAGCGACCGGTTTTCGAGGACACAGTGCGGAATGGCGCCCGTCAACGCCCACGACCGCGGAGGTCGTATATAGATCATAGGGCATATACAATAGCGTTGCCGACTGTTTATCTAGAATCCAGTGCCGGAATGGCACTCGTCGCTCCCGGCCGCAGAGGTCGTACAGAATATGGGGGCATGTGCAGTGGCATTACCGACCGCTTATCTAGGACGCAGTGTCTGAAGGGCGCTCGTCGCCGCCCACGACCGCGGAGGTCGAATATAGATCATATGGCATATACAATAGCGTTACCAACTAAACAGTCGAAGATAAACATATAGAACCCAGTGCCGGAATGGCACTCGTCGCCCCCGGCCTCGGAGGTCGCATTCAGAACATCGGGCATACGCAGTTGGCATTACCGACCTCGTATCTAGGACGCAGTACCTGAATGGCGGCATCGTTGCCACCCCTGGCCACGGAGGTCGAACATAGATCATGGGCATATATAACAGAGTTGCTGTCTGCTTAGCTAAACACCAGTGCCGGAATGGCACTCGTCACCTTGGGCCGCGGACGCCCTATATAGTACTTGAATATTATACAAAAGTAATACCAACCAATTACCTAAAATCCATTGCTGGATTGGCACTCATCACCCCCCGGTCGCGTAGACCATTGGCTTTGATTTAGTTGATTTGTTCACTTAGGAAAAGACAATCATACATAGTGATGTAGGTTGGTATTTCAGAGATGGTCCAACAATCTATTGTGAATGTTGCAAGGCATTTATTTCACACTGGCTCTTCCGGTTGGCATGGGTGCTCCCACTACCCAATATAGATCCACAATAACTGTACCACCTTCACTTCACATGGCATAATACATTTTGATAGTACCACAACTTGGACACACAAGTGCTGCCAACTGACAGTTCTTGGGGTAAAGACTTGAGCAGGAGCCTACCACGAGTGGAGAAACTAGAGCCCTTAGCCCTAAAAAGGGGGGGGGGGGGGGGGAGTAATCAGGCAGTGCACTGACTGGTCATTAAACGAAAGAAACTCCTGCTAAAGAGAATCTGTCTGAACCTGCAATAACACATCTACCAGACACTGTACATTATAAAATAAGGTCTGAGTAACTTCGTTTGGTGTAGATTCTAAAGCTCCATATGGGAATTACATAATTCAAATAATGTGAGCAGGATTTTGTTGACCTGCCGTGCAGCTGGACCATTATATAAACTATCCTGTTAACTAAATACCAGGAGAGAAGGATGCCAATATGTGTCACTAGTTTAGTATATGATTGGCTAGAAAATTAACCCAATACAGTTATTAAAAAAAAAAAAAAAAAATTTTTTATTATGGTCATAGATTTTAGAACCTGACTCTTGGATTGATAGATCCGAGAGTACCAAATAGAGTAGGAGTAGGAGTAGTGAGATAAACCTGATAATTATAAATAAACATTATAACCTAGACCTCGGCTCCAGACACAGAAAATGTTAACAATCCAGCTGACTAGCTAATGTGACAACATACTGTGGAGTTTTTATGCTCAGTGCAACATGTAATGAAGCTTGGGTCTAAGAGAAGAGTTGTTTTGAGAATGATGTAATTAATCTTTTTCTTATCTTATAAGGATGTTATTAGGCCAGCAACCAGAACTCAAAACGGCCCATGGAGAGAATCATAGAAAAAGCTTCCTGGAAAATTTTATTTCGGAAATTGTATTGTTTTCAAATAAACAGTACTTAATACTGTTAAGTATGAGGACCTACTATTAGATAAATTTTCATACATCTACCTAATAAGTTCAGTGGTTTGAATTAATTATAATGATCTCTGAGGATTGTTTCCCTTTGATGGTTAAGATTATGCCTCAATAGGGTAGAAATTTAATCTTAAATGTTTTTTCTCTTTCAGCAGCAATCTGTTGATTTTAAATACCTAGTTATTGAACATTTAGTGAGATGACATTTAGTCATTATCAAGACTATTATGTTCTATTATTATTATGAAAGTTATTATATGGTGTATTTTTCCCTTTTATACAGGATTTATGTGTTAATGTACCCATTGTTGATGATGATGACATGCACATTTTAATTTATTTTCACATAGCGTTTGTACTCTTTCACCAGCAGATAGCAAACAGGTCTTCAATCAATGCTGCATGTATTCGAATAACTTATAATATAACTGTTTTGCATTACAACAAAACAGATATTATGAGTGAGAGAATACATGCAGCATTGCAGCAAGGTGCTTGCTGGTGATTGATGAAGACTATGAAGTAAATGTCAAATGAGCGCGCCTTGTCGAATAGATTCGAGGCGCCAATCTAGCAGAGTGAAAGAGACAGATATAGAGGAAAGTATAGAGAATTGATGGTAAGTCCGTTTATTTAGCTAAATTTAAGGTGGAATCTATGGATGCTTCTTCAATCAATGCTGCATGTATTCTCTCACTCATAATATCTGTTTTGTTGTAATGCAAAACAGTTATATTATATCAATAGAGCGTCGGTGCACTGCAAGCTAAGTCTCGAATAGTACAGACTTCGATAAAACAAATTAATAGTTTTAAAGATACTAGCTTATGGATACTAACGTAAAATTCATCGGCTGCAATATTATTTTTTACATTTTTAGTTTTGAAGTCGGTTTAATTTTTTTTACTATTTAAAGAAAAACGTACAAAAACAAAATAATTATGTAGGTACTAAACTTCTCGATCAAATGCAATCTACGTGATAAACTTTATTGTTAAAGTTAACGTAAAATCATACACACACCCCCCAGACATACACATACAGAAAATACCGTACATTTATAAAAACAAATATGCACGGTGTTACAAAAGTAAAAATAAACGTTTAAAACTTTTAAGGGGGTTCCTTAGACCATCAAACTGAACAACTTTCACTATAGGACCAACATCGAAAACGCGAAAAAAAGTGCTGTCCTATGTATACATTTAGCTCGAGTAGATTTGTAGTTTAGTGAACATCAGATATTTTTTCGCGATATCGATATTGGTCCCAAAGTGAAAGTTGTTCAGTTTGATGGTCTAAACCACCCCCTTAAATGTTTATTTGTATTTTTGTAACACCTTATATAATAAAAAGAAAAATAAAGTTTATACAGGGTCCTTCTTAATATGCTGACATTTTTTAAAGGGGATGATCAGATGGTCAAACTGAACAACTTTCTCTATGGCACCAACATCGAAATCGCGAAAAAAAATCAGCTCTTCCATAGAAAACTGCAAACCAACTTGAGCCAAATGTATGGGACAGCTGATTTTTTTTCGATATTTCGATGTTGGTCCCATATAGAAAGTTGTTCAGTTTGATGATCTGATCATCTCCTTAAAAAATTGTAAGCATATTAAGTTGGACCCTATATACTTGTAAGAAGTTTTAAAACTGTTAACTTTCTTAAATCTTGCCTTAAACTAACTTGCGATAAAGTAGATAAGTTAATTAATCTATTATAAGGAAGGATTACGGTTTCGCTGGTGGTTGCGTTGTGGTTGCAATGTGGTTGCGTTGTACTTGCGATGTGGTCGATATCAACCACGCGGTCGACAATGACGGCAAAATGTGATACGTGTGAATTATAATCATTTTTAATACAAAATATAAATTTAAAGCAATGAAAGAAGCGTTTTGTCATATGTATACTTAGATTCTTATATAGTGCTACCGTATTTTAATATCGTAGCTTCAAAGGCGTGAAATAATTAAAATTTCACCGTGTGACGTTGCTGGCTATATTGCGATGTTTTGTAACAGGAATATTATTATATTCGTACTATAACTAGATAGAAAATTCTGGTAGACGTACTGTTTGTTTGTCTGTATATTATAGATTTTCTCGAAATGAATAAGTATAACAAATAACTAAATACTACAAATATTTGAAATATACTTTAATCTAAGCTTAATCTAAAAGTAGAGAAACATTTCAAGTAAGTTTATAATAATATCAAATGTTGTTTAGTTATATATTCTATCTAGAGTTTACCTGTGACTTCGTCCGCACAAATTCTATACTAGATTTTAAGTCAAATCATAAGGTTTAAAGCAAAAAACTTTCGTCAAAAACGGTTCATTAGTTTTTGCGTAATGCTCGAACAAAAAACAAACAGACAGACAAACAATCTAAGGGACACCTAAAAACCATATCTTAATCTTTTTCTTATAAATATCTTCAACGTACACACGGCGACACATCAAGCTATACAAAACCAAAATAAGCTGGCCGCGCGTAGGTCACGTAACGTATAACATCGCGCGGCCAGCTTATGATGGTTTTGTGTAGCTTGATGCGTCGCCGTGTGTACAGACAAACTTCTGTTACAATTTTATAATAGTTTAGATGAAATGGGTTTCAGGCTTTGCATTCATTGTTTAACGCCTTATAATTAACATCTTCTAGGCAGAAAATTCTGGTATTCTTAGGTAGGTACTTGTTATCCTGCATTTGGTTTTTTGAAAAATATACAGAGAGAAATTGATATCATTGGCAACCTTTTAAACTAAGTGTCCACCCATCGAACTAAAAAAATTTTAGTATGGGAGCAAACTGATCGTAGGAAAAAAGATATCTGCTGTTCTATAATAAACTGCAATGCATACCATACAATTTAGTATGGGAAGACGTCCGTCCGCCTTCATCGCCGCGTCGATGGCGGACGACTTTTCATACTAAATGACATTTTTGTATGGGCCCGCCGGTAAATGTGTCTCAACTGTAAATAAACCGGATAAACTGTGTATCTCTAATTATAGCATCCTCTGAATTGGAAGTAAAACGCCGGTAAAAAAAAAAGGGAGGTATTAAAAGTTTCCTGCTATTTCACCCACGCTACCCTTAGAGACGGAGGACGCCTGTCACCAAGATTCGTGATTATCATACTAAAAGAGGATATTATTATCATTTTACGAACGTTAGTGTTTTTAGGGTTCCGTAGTCAACAAGGAACCCTCATAGTTTCGCAATGTCCGTCCGTCCGTCTGTCCGTCTGTCCTTCTGTCCGTCCGCGGCTTAGCTCCGAGACGCTTAGTACTAGAAAGCTGTAATGTGACATGGGTATACATATTTATTACGCCGAAAAAAAAAACTTGAAAAATATTTTTTTTATGATACCTCCCCTACACGAAAAGTGGGGATGCAATTTTTTTTTTCTCGTCTTTCCTATGGTGTCTATCTTTGAGGTCTTTTAAAACTATTGTGGGTGTAAGATAACCATTTTTCGATTTAGGGATCCGTTAGCGAAATATTAAGCTTTAAAGTGAACATTTTAGTTAGAGTCAAGTTTCCCCCCCTGCCAGCTAAACGTTTGTTTTTGGATACGTGAAAAAATTCACGGCAGTAGTGTATTTAGTGAATTTAAAAGGAAGACTATCACCGCTCAGTAGACTTTAGAAGTTAACGAGTAATAGTCGACCAACATGTAAAATGTAATTTTTAGACTTTATTAGCCGTTAAACCGCAGTACAGTAGAAAAAGACCCGTTCTAAGTCCGTATATTGTGACGGGTAACTACGGAATCCTACCCTGCGCGTGGTCCGACACGTCCTTGGCCGGTGTTTTATTTTTCTCTTCCAACATTTCGTGTGTGGAGTGGAGGGGAGTGACAAAGAGAAACGTCGCGTGTAGTGACAAGACTTAGTAATTTGTTATGACTTGTTTACGAGGATGTGTTGATGATTTTTATTTCTTTTGATACAGTGCAAAAATATATGTAACGTGTAAACGTCACCAACTAAAAACCGAATTCTTAAAATTCGTTTAAACCTACGTTAAATGTACAAACTTAAATAACTAGATTAACTATTTACATTTAAAAAAATTAACATACTACTTACCTCTAAACACACAAGTCGTTGATCAGAGCATGATGCTATAAAACAGGTATCAAGCCTGTCCCCACTTTTTGATGTAGTACAGTAAGCCTCGAAATTAAAGCACGTGGTTTACCTAGTAAGGTAACCTAGAAAACCAATCTTTACGTATAGTAAAATTCTAAACTTGGCGTGGATATTTGCGAAATTCGGTATGTTAAGTTTTTTTTTTCTTCATTTAATATGTTTTACGGATAGAAGACATAATTTTAAGACACCAATTGAATTTTTAATGCGATTCATCGAGTTTATCAATATTAATTTAATATTTAAATTCATCTCTCAATGCAAAAATAGCGGTGGGAAAATAATTCGAACTCCACGTAGAAAAAATACTTATGGCTTCGTAAAAAAAACCAGCCTTTTGTTTCTAACTCTATGGTGGAAACAGAAACGGTAACATCAAATGTCAAATTCTGACATTGTGAATGTTATTTTTTTCATAATGGCCAGTTATTTTAAGTTGATTTTAAGTTTACCAAGGAGTTCACAGGTTTTCCAGTGACGCCACTGGACGGACCGAAAAACGAAGTTATTTTATTAAAAATATCTGTAATCCTGTCATTTTAAAATCTCTGACATAGAAAATATTATTATTGAGACAATTATCTCGAAATGGTTTTCGAACCGAATTATTAATTGGGGGCGTTTAGGATACGTATTGAGACCATTTTTTGAATTTTTATGTTTGTTTGTGCACGCATTACTGAAAAACTACTGAACCGATTTGGATGGGATTTTCACCGAAGCATAGAGCTTAGTTTAGGTTTAGATTATTTTGTCGGATTAAATTCATGTAATCAAAAGTTATGGGTCCGCGCGTACGAAGTCGTTGGCGACGCTAAGTAAGGAAATAAACATCAAAGAAAATTATATGATCACAATTTTATTGCTTGAATTGAAAGCGTAAACGAAAAGCGACATCGTAAAGAACCAATTTACCTTGTCCATTCACAAAGAAGAAATTCGAGTTTATTCGTTACCTTTGCAATAAGTCGAACCCTTGATATGAGAATTATTGACGAAACGCTAAAGTGATGCGGGTTGCACGGCCTACTGCTTACTCGTATTTTCAAAAGCTACGAGATATTTATGGTCAAATGGGTAATGTTTACAGTGCCATCCATACGATAAGAAACGTAGATTTATTGAGGAAAAGAAAAGAATACGGGTCTAGCAGTTATTTTGATAAGAGCGTTGAACTTTGAGGCTCTGTGACTATCTATCTTTAGAAGATTGTATCGTTATCGACGTTGCGACTGCGCGTGCCCGACAGGAACATTTATCGTGGGTGCTCACGCAGTGGTCTTCTTTTAGGGATTTGAAAGAAGTGATTTAAGTATAGCAGGCATTTTTAGTGTTCCGCACCCAAAGGGTGAAAACGGGACCCTTTTCATAAGCCTCCGGCCGTCCCTCTGTCTGTCCTACATTTTTACAGAAATTAGTAAAAAGTTAAATATTAAGGAGACGCGGGGGGGGAGGGGGTCCTCATAAAAGATTCATCATCATCAAGAACAATCATCGTTTCTCACTCTTTATTCTACAAGCGTGAAAGCGGCGGGAACCTGTTGGATGAGGGCAGTGTAGAACCAGTCGTTGTGGCGATCCTTGAGAGAGGCCTATATCCAGCAGTGGACGTATATCGGCTGGGATGATGATGATGATATTTATAATATTAACATTTTACTAGCAGTGCCCAAAATGTCCGGTGTGACCATGCTATGACGAGATATAGCATGCTTCAATCACTCGAAAAACATAAACTAGCATTGTTTGAATACAAATGTTTTTGCGCGGATTTTATTGTGAATGCAAATAAATCGGATATGAACCAATGATATCATTCAAAATATATTCATAGTAAAATAATTTAATTTCAGCTTTCGTGTCATCACATTCATTCAGTATGTAAAAAATGTTGAAATTTTTTTTTAGAGATCGTAGTTCGATCATCTCATTGCATTTAGTATGGGAAGTTCAATTTTTTTGTGAGGATTTCCTATAGGTTTCTTAGGGAAAGTTGTTCAGTATCATGGGTACAGTCAACCCTTAAAGTAATACAAACTGTTTACAGTAATATCATTTTTTTGCTACGATCAGTTTGATCCCCTGTCACACTGGACAGAGTTTCGGTACTATCAATATTAAAAAAACTATTAAAATATCGACATTAAAAAAACGTGGATGGGAATATTGGCTATGTGCGAAGTGGTGATGGAAACTGACAAATCGATCGCAGCGCCCGGGGTGGCAGAAATGTGTACTTATGTTGGTCAAGCTGTGTAAAATATGCTTGAATCTATGCAAATCCACACACTAACTCAACACGAAATCTCCAAAACTGAAAAGACTACAAACTTAAAATTTGACATGGAAGTTTCTATTGGCATCTAGGTGCTCACTAAAAACTGTAAATAGGTATTTTAAAATTTTTCATATCGATAATGTTGCTAATTTCTTTAGTTTTTACATTATTATGTTAATTTAAAAAAAAATAACAAACTTTTAACTAACATGTTATGACTTACCAATCATTAAGATTCTAACAAAAAAATATTATCCAGTTCTGTCCATTAAAAAAAAAGTTATAGGAGTTTAAAGGTGTGCAAGTGACGAATTTACAAAAATTCAAAAGACCATTCACATAAAAAAAATTGGGGTCTAGGTTAAATTTTTGGGGATGATTAGGTACCCTGCCTATCCCCCATTTTCGTATGTTCAACAATCTGCCGAACACCCTGTATTTCTCGTCATCATCATATTGAATCATTAGATTTTATTGTATAGGTACAGTACAGATTACAGTCAAGAAGAAACCATTTTACATTCAAATAATAAATGTATCTAAGAACTAGATTGTAATCCAATAACACATGTACTCGTACACAGCATCACTACACAGCACACTTTTAAAACATGGCGGAGTGAGTTTGCTACTTAAATTAAAATCTTAATTAATTCGTAAAACATCGAAACAAAACATTCTATTAGGTTAGCAACAGCAGATTGCAGTTGCTAACCTAATCAAAGCTCATAGTATTCCAAGAAAATTTATTAATAATAAATTTTAGAATCACATTACCGTGTGATCAACTCTACTAAACTACGTCATTTTAGTAGGTGTACCTATTTTTGACTGGCTTGTACTTAAATATGTCACTATGGTGCCTTCTAATCCAAGGAAATCGAAGTCTAAAATCATAAGAATTCGCACCAAATTTTACAATTATCTAAATAACTCATTAAATGTTGGTCTTAAAAATATTTACTTCAAAGCATTTTTACAATGGTGTGGGTCGCAAGTAAAAGGAACTTCAACTTATAAAGTAGATGCACATAATACAGATTTTTTCCCTTACGTAGGCTTTTCTTTGAAAACAGGTTTCATATCGACGGTTAAGAATCAATAACGGCCAACTATCAAAGCACTAATTTTACAGGAGACGAAAAAAACATTTTGCGCTTTCAAATGTTGACTTATCAAAAACTGTGGTATCAGTATAAATACATAAAAAGTAAAGTGAGCAAGTTATATTGGAGTCCACTGTAATGCAAGTCATTACTTGCACGCAATTATATTATCGCTACAAAAGTACAAGATATTGGCATATATGTTTTTGCCAGGACACATAAAACTCAACATTAAATCTAACCACATTTAAAGGTAATTTTCGCCAAAAATGTGAGGTAGCTGTTATTGATTCTTAACCGTCGATATGTATTTGATAGAAAAATAAGAAAAATACTTCATAGCAAATAAAGCCGAGATGTTGAAGATCTTTGCTATATTTTTCATTAATTTGCATGTCTTTCAAATAACGAGAAGATAGCTTCTATAAACAAGGAAAATGTGGCTCGGCCCTGCGTTTCCTATGGGGAGCGTCTTAGCGGTAGAATAAAAGACTCTTTTGTAACTTAAAACTTTTCCCCACGAATTTCGTAAATCAATATCAAGCCTCAAAAGAAAGCACTTACGGCATTTTACGGATAAGTAGTTGATCCAACTTCCAAATTGCCTCTAATTGGATTTTTCTAGCTGTATACTGTGAGAAAATAAACAATGGACAATATTCAAATTACTTTGTTCCTTTTTTCAAGAATTTGTTTCGGAATGAAAATATTTAATTACATTTTCTTCAATTTGAAGGATTATTGAAATTGTTATTACATTAATAAATGAAATAAAGTATATTTGATTCTTTCATTCAATAAAGGTAGGTACCTAAGTATTCTCAATAATTGGCGTCATTCGTTGACTCATAGATTGTCGTTCAAAGAACTAGTTTTGTTTAAGAGCGAATGGAATAATTATGTTGGTTGTCAATGAGTTCGGTATTAATAAAGAAAACAATTGTTTGATTTTCGAAAGCTCCATATTAACACTTATAACCAATGACATTCTATACACATGGACTCACCACGTCATAACAAAATCAAAAATGGCACATGTCTCTAATGTCTGTACACATATTGCCTATGATATTCCAGTCCTTTCAAATATCCTCTGTCACAAAGCAGTAATGTAAAATAATTACGCACATTTTAGCGGACATGTTAATACCGCACTGATGTGAAGTCCTTGTTTATAGAATGTTATTGCTTATGACATAGAACAAGCTTAGAACTATTTCAAGTTATTTGTTTATTCAATTTCCCCTTAAATCACCAGATACATGGCTCTACAATTGCCTCAAAAAGTGACTTTATAGGCTATAACAGTCTTCAGGAGAATTACAGATACCTACCAAGGATTAGTACTACGGTTTTGTGCGCTGACATATTTTCTGGACCATTGCTTGGTCAGCTCCCTAGTAGCCAAGCCCTAACTAAAGATGCGTACACTAGCAAGGGGAACACTTTTGACTGATTAAAAATATGTTGGTTCTGTCAAACATATACCTAGTATTTGTCCAGCTAGAGAAGCCGTTATACCCGCACCTTTTTCTAACCTAACTTCCTTATTTTCTATATCTTGCCAATAAATGTCACTATTGTAGCCACTATATAGACCTAATAGTCCTTTGTAACTACTATAATCTGTTCCACTTGCGAAAGCCCCAGTCAGAACTCCTATTACAGCATCGTAAAGGCGAAAATGGGTTGTTTCGCGAGAGTTCTAGTGTGGAAGGCACATTAGCTTCGGCGTTATAGTGAGGATAATGTACAGCTTACCAGCTCGGCAACTGCGGTGGCTGCACCCTTGTGATAGCCATTGTACTTTTAGTCACAATAAAATTGGCTCCAACATGGCGCTTTTGAAATTATAGCTTTTATTTGTAAGTGAAACAAAACACTACAACGAATAACAATGGAAATATACTTAGGTCAAATAAAATACCCTCTTTAATGGGGTGGTTTAGACCATCTAACTGAACCCACTTTTACCGAAATAAAAAAAAAACTACTGTTTCAGACAAAACTGTAGTACTAAAAATGTCTAAAATTGATGTCAGTCTAGACCTTTGTGGTGTAAAATACAATATAATATCAAATAAAATACAATAAAACATGATTGTTAACACCTTGTAGGTAAAAGATAATATGATGATTAATTTCTGACCGCCCCGAAAGATACAGGTTGTGAGATTAATAATGTATACATTTACATAGCTGTATATATTTAATCTTTTTAAAAATGAATCTAAAATCGTAGAGCTAATCAGAAGATTAGACCGTGGCGACATTTTACAACGTCACGTCGTCGACAAAAACAATTTATAATTTAATTCATGACATCTGCTGTGAGGGAAATTTGTTGAAATAAATACTGGGTTACATTTTCTGAGGGACGGGAAAAATATATATATCGTTGGTAGGTACTTTCTATCCTTTTACCTAATTATTGTTTTGACTTAAGAAGATAGTCATTTCAGTGAAGTTTGATTATATATTTTCAATACTAACCAATTAAAGACAATGACATTTATTTAAAAAGATCTAGAAACAAATCTCTGTGCCTATGGTTAGTAATAAACAGTTTAAATGCAAGGATTAATTTAAGATTTCTATGGAAATTAGATAGCCTTCATAGTATGCTTAGTCTTATTATAATTGTATCATTTTAATCTTTCTATTCTTTTTTTTATCATTTTGAAGTTTGAAGGCGTCCACTTTTGGAGAAATCGTTTATACAACGTGTTAATGAATAAGCGCAAAACCTCATACATCCCAACTGATTTATAACAAAATAATTCGATTAAAACAAAAATTTCATTATTTTGATATTTAAAATTTAAATTTATTCGCATTTTAAGTTTTGAGGCAAAAATGATTTGTTATCATTTCAGCAATGAATGAAAGCGCTAGCGGGCTCATGGATACATTTTAAGAACCTTGTTTTGGTATTAAGTAGGGTAAGAGTGCCCGAGCGGTGGGTTGAGATCGGGTAGAGTAAATTTAAAATTTGACAAACAAATTATTTAATATTTTGAAAAAAATTACCTATGTTGTAAACATGATAATTCGATTCAGCTCTCGGTTCCAAACAAACTACTTTCAAGTTTTGCGTTAATTCATTAACACGTTGTATAATTTGGCTGGGCATAGTCCCCTCCACTATTTCTATAATCAACGAATTTGTGCAGCTTGTCTCCATCATCTTCTTCACCAACATCTCACGACAGTTTCTGCCTTGTAACAGGATCATCCCATTTATTTCTGTTGTACGGATGGCTTGTCAGCCAAAATGCGAAAGGTCTTTCGCCTTCAAAAACACTGTAGATAAGTTTGAGTTAGACATACCTACGTCAAGTCCTAAATACATTTTCCTTGTGACTGACAGATATACGTACGAGTGGTACATATTGATGGGCCCTGCGGAACCGTAAAATTATATTAAACTCGAACATACCTATGTTGTTGGTTGTGTTCTGTAATGGTGTTCAAATAAATTATATGTTTAAAAATTATAAATGCTGAATAAAGTATTAAAATCACTAGAACAAACAAAACCTATTCTAAATTCAAATATAACCACTCTAAACAGAACCACAGAATAAATACAAGTATTACCGACACAACTTACTTAATTGAAAAGTCCATCCCTGGTCATACCTGGCCTGAAAGTGCCCATAAGCACGTTGCTACTGACGCAAAATTGGGCACGAAATTTAGTTTATGATCTTAATACTAAGTATACCTTGTAAAATATGTTATTATTGCCTCTGTTCTTCCACGATTTTCATTGAAACTTTTCTACATTCAGTTAAATTTTTCACGATAAAACCAAGAAGCTACCATCTACTTGTTGCTGTTCGTAGTTAATAATTTATCAGCTACATTTCCACCGTAAGAATTCAATTGTTCAACGTAGAATGAAATGACAGTCTTTAGTCAGTTCGTACGTCCGTCGTTTCGTCTATCGTCCATTATCTCTCAATTATAACGCACGACTGGTCACAGACCGTTCGAGCATTCAATGTACTTCAACCGTTGACGGATAGAAAAAAAAAGCATTTAAAGAGTCTAACTATCTATAAAAGGAACGCTATTTGGGTTACCAAGCGCTTGCCTGTCCATCATAGAATCGCTTTGGCGTAAAATAGAAACCATATTTTAAGGGAGCGCCACAATGTTTGCTTTGTCGTTTTAAAGATAGTAATATTTTACCAGTTTGACCTTTTGTTTACCTGTATTTTTAGAGCAATTTACGACCTCCTTTGACGTTTTTTTGTAAAAATCTAATAGCCAAGCTACTTTTGAGCGTAGACGTTAACGGAACGATTATATCGCCGCGACATCGCCATGCTTTCACCACGTTACTGCCTCGGTGGTAACGCTCAGTAAAAATTGCAGCGATTCTTTTGGACGGGTAGGCGGTGCATTTGTGACATCCCCAACACTCATAAATGGCTTGTGTGAATTGGCTCTAAATCTTTACCCGTTTTCTTTTTTTTCAGTTTGAACTCAGTTAATACCGCACCTAAAATGGGTTGATATTTTGTAGATGTATAACATATATATCATATTACCTAAAAATATCTATAACATTACCTAAAAAAAAGTTGTTCGTCACGGGTCGCCCTGCAGATGTGAATCTTCCGCAGCTGTTAAATTTAAATTTCGAACTTCCGTCAAACAAAAAGGTTGCGAATCAGAATTTCAAAACCATCATCACATAATACCATTCGAAAAACAGTAATGATGGTGATTTATGAATTATGATTTATTCCTGTTTTGCTGTTGATATAAACGTCGAGAAAAGGGCTCGCTCTGCTCTCCCTAGCAGGGTCCTTATTTCCATTAGACTTTTACAACAAGTAACATAGAGAGGTGCATATATTGCAATATATTATTTAATAGTTACTACGGAACAGATACTGAACTTTCCCAATTTCGCACACTTTTATTTAGCTACTAACCGAACTTAAACGCACCTTATGTAAATGGGTCACAGCACGTATTGTGAAAGATGCGCGGCGCCGTAGTTACTTATCGCAGCTGTCAAACGCAAATGAAGGAGCACTGCACATTGCTTGGTGAGCAGTTTCGTTGGGCACATAAATCTTGTCCTAGGAGTATTTGACGTTTTTTTTAAAGAATCGTGCATGGTATTAAAATGTGTATGTTTTTACAGGATGCTGGGCGGCGTGGGAGGGCGGCACGCGTCAGTGCGCCGGCGCGGCAGCTCGCCGGGCGTGCGGCGCGTGTGCGTGGGAATCGGCGCGGGCGCGGGCGAGTCCCCGCCCACCTCCCCGCACCCGCCGCGCAGGCGACGCGCCGCGCTCGCTGCCAGCGACCACAAGACATGCGCGCTTATACACACCCGCCTCAAGCTGGGGGACATTATGTAAGTTATGTTTACCTACAGATTTTATAATTTCTGGGCCCTGCTACTGGAACGCAAGAGAGAGACCAACCATATAGAGTCCTTCTTAATATGCTGACACTTTTTTAAGGGGATGATCAGACCGTCAAACTGAACAACTTTCTCATTAGCACCAACATCGACATCGCGAAAAAAAAATCAGCTTTCCCATACATTTGGTTCGAGTAGGTTTGCAATTTTGTAAGGAATATCTGATTTTTTTTTCGTGATTTCGATGTTGGTGGCATAGAGAAAGTTGTTCAGTGTCACTGTCAGCATAAAAAGAACGACCAATACACCATCATCATCAGCAGCAAATGCTGTCACAATCCTACCGTCATCAACATTGATAAGTACTCTAATGAAACGAAAACTCGCACGCCAAACGTGTTGCCTCAGTTTAGCAGAGAAGTCAGTCAGGGCTGTCGTCGTGCGTCGTGTAACGCAAACTCGTGCACGTTCCGAACGATTTTAATTACCTTTACCCTTAATTACCTTTAATTAACACAGAATATCGTGAAATAAAAAGACATTTTAGAACCTCCTTCTTTTGTTGAATTCGGTTAATAAGTTGTACATAACGTAAACCTAAGTTACTACGCTCAAACGATACCATCATCGACAGCGCTTCGTTTCAACATCATTCGAGACCGTGTATTCCCAGAAGTTCTGCGATAGAAGGGCCGCAGACGAACTAATAAAAACGTTTTCCCCACTATTTCCATGGAACTACTGGGAACATATTTTTATTCCCACTGGTTCCGTGCAACGCCATATTAATAATGCACCTAGTATGTGAATGTGTCCGATTTGAATGGGATAAAGAATATTTTTTCGTTACTACCTGATTAATGTTTTGAATATAGTTTTGAGTTAGAGCTGTTTTGTATTTAATTCAGAGTTAGAACTTTTCTCCACCCACTGCAGGGCCGCAGTGGGAAGAAAAAAGCCGCTGATGGTGATGACGATGATTAAATGGACGGTAACAAAAATACAGACTATATATCCTATCACGGAAAAGTAAAAAAGCGACGTGGCACGGAATCACGTTGTTCTTTTATTAATGACTACTTTGTCCTTATAGAAAATATGTTCAAAAGTTATCACACATACCTATCTACATGCCCTAATAAAAACTTCGACTTCAAATGTACTTGTGGCACCCTCTATGTTTCACGTTTAGAACTTTCCTTGGAAATGTAGCGCAAAAGTAACGATTTAGATATGAACCTTACCATGTTTCAGTCTAACGGTGCATTTTATGAAAATACGGCCATCGTTGGAACTACGGCACTAAAAGGCACTACTGCCATCTGGTGTACATGTATATGCTAAACTCTGTCTCGGAAATATAGGTGGCGTTTGTATCATTTAGAAATGTATGGACAGTTCATGGACTCACAAGTTACTCACCTAAAAGCTACAAGGGAGTTATGTGTCTGCTGTCGCTTTCAGTTTGAATAAACATTCAATAGATGGCTCTGTGTGGCTCTTCATGTATATTTAAAGGTGAAAACAACGAAGGCTGTTCTCGCTACTCCTTAGTTCTGGAAAATGTTCAATAGATGGCTTTACCAGTTTCGAATTGTAAAATTTTTATAAGCATAGCCTTAAAATCATACTATAATAGAGCTTAATTATAGTGTGCTAATGAGTTTTCGTTTGTTTTAATTAGGCACTTTGTAAAATACTATTTCAATCGTAAAAAGGACTGAAATTATTATCGTTTTAGTTACCAGTTAAAAGTAATTTATATTTTATTGTTAAGCTGAATTTGTCGACTTTTAAATAAATTTTAAAGGTAGCTAAAATATATGTTCATCAAGTTAACAGCTAACAAAACAAAAGGCCCAAGATCCCGCAGAAACCTTACGAATGATTCATTCTATTTGATCATTCGCTCGGCTCCAAATTCAATCGCGATCCGCCAATTCATGTCTTGGAGACTGAAACAGAGAGCAAGACGTTCAAATTCAATTTCCGAATAATGGGAGGTAGTCAGTGTCGACCGTTTGCGACGTTCGGATAGTGTAAATGGAACGGGCCTTTGCTTCCTGCCTCCACGTGGCTAGATGCCATTATTGATTTCCGGCGCTAGACAGAGACGACGCTCTACCATGATTTGTTGCACTATTTTCCTTCTCGCTCATTCGCCAATATATGACCTATTTTTATGCCGCTTTCCCTATATTAATACAGCCTAAGTAATTAGGTGAAAAGTTCGAGTCGCGATGTAATCTAGACGATATCGTTTGTGGATAACTGTTGGTTTTTTTTGGTTCGCTTTCTTTACATTTATTTTATGTTTTATAATCAATCTTATTAGCAGTGATTTTAATGTTTTTCTTATTTCGAACTGTAGTTTTTGTGTTTTGAGCGGTATAATAAGTTATGCCTAATGCTGAAGCTGAAATTCCTACTGAGAAAATATACCTACATTTGTTTTGTATAATGTAGAGTCATTATCGTTTTGCATGCAATTAGTGAATATCTAGGGGTTTGAGAATGTAGGTTGTTATGATAATTATTTGTTATTTTAATTAATAGACCTATCTACATCAAATAATTTAATGTTTATAAACAATGTGTGTTTTTCTTTATAGCGAAATTAAATTATTAACCATAATCTATATACTAGATTTGGTGTAATTAAATTCTATCTAATTAATTCAGAAGCCTGAAAACCATAAATTTTCCTTAACATGAACATCAGACTACAAATTCTAGAAACGTAGAAAATACACTACTTTCTTACTTATTAATCTTGGATAGAGTGGACTTTGTATAAAGTAAAACCGTTTAACTATTTTTTTAAAGGCTTATTACCTATATCTTATAACGTTTCCTAAATATTGGAAAGACAATGTACACACGGCGACACATCAAGCTACGAAAAACCAACATAAGCTGACCGTGCGACGTTATACGTTACTCACCCTACGCGCGGCCAGCTTATGTTGGTTTTGCGTAGCTTGGTGTGTTGCCGTGTCTACAATTAGATATAACCTGCGATTAGTGAAATAATAATTCACTAAATAACTAAAATAAAAGGACCCTTTAGGTCCTTCTTTATATTCGAAAAAGAAATGGACCATGTTTATTACTTTAAAAATTTCTTAAAAATTTACATCCGTAATTAAACATAACCAAGAATAACATTACAATCTAAACAAAACCACAGAATAAATACTAATACTACTGACAGAACTTAGGTACTTCATTGAAAATCCGGCCCCTGGTCATACCTGACCCGAAGGTACCCATAATGTTGGCCGCGTTTCCGCGTTGACATTACAATTAACTTCTTATTTCAAAGCCACGTAAATAATTTATACAGGTGTCGCCTTAATTGCGTTTCATACTTTAGGAGGTACTTGAGAACATCAAACTGGATCAACTATCACTATATTAATATTGGACCCATAGTAAAAGTTGTTCCTTTTTATAGTCTGAAATTGCCGTTGGTCCCGGCTACTATCTCTGGTGGTAGTAGTCGTTACATAAAAAACCACGTCAGAGGCCGTAAGGTGGTCTGGAAAAACTCTGACACCAGGGCTTGCTGCCCACACGATAAGAAGGAGATGGTCTGAAATACTCTGTTAAGAGAAGTTAATTCCGAATGAGTAAATTGGCACTGCATACAAACGAAGTCTGGTGATATTTTCAATACTAACCAATTAAAGTCAATGAAATTTTTCAGTCCGATTTTTGTTAAAATATATAGTTTTAGTGCTAGGATCAAGTTAGGATTGATTTAAGATTTGTATGGACATCTTTGAGGCACTGTAACTTTAAAACTATACATTTTAACGAAAATCTGACTTCATACAAACATAGAGATTAGTTTCTAGATTGTTTCTGTAAAATGTCATTGACTTTAATAGGTTAGTATTGAAAATATTGCCAGACTTAATTTGTACGGAGCGCGCTCCGAATCATATTCCATTAACTACGTTACACACTTAAAACATTTAAGTTTACACCCTGTATAAAACTATTGTAGTGTTTCACTAGTAGTATTCAGTGAAACCATCTGCACCCAGAACTTGGCGTTGGATTAAATACTTAAGCTACTAATTGGTTAAGCTTAATGTTGATAGATGATCGTAAATTGTGCACTTTTATTTTGAACCTTTTGTAGTTATTTATGTGGTTTGTTTTGTTTTAAAGCTGTAAATGCAGTTGGACCGTTGATTGTATTTGGCTCGTTTGGTTTAGAATGGATTTATTCGATTGTTAGTTTTGTTACTGGGTGGTAGATTCTATTTTCGCTCTGAAGTTATTTTCTGGTTGACAAACAATATACATCGCGCTAACAAATGAACGAAAATCTGAAAATGGTTGGAACAGAATCGATTACTGAACAACGTTTGATTTGTTTTTGATATCACCAATTTTATTTTGTGCTTTTCACACAAATTCGGAAATACCGTGGCTAATTCGAAAACAATATATTGTTTCACTAATTTATAAAATTTAATTTTTTTTATCATCTATTTTATAGGTAGAGAAACGGCTTTCAGGTTGTTTGGTTATATGTTTAATCATTACACTTTTTTCCCTGTAAAAAGGGGAATACCATTTGTACAATTACATTTAAAATTAATTATGCTAATTTATGCTTTTGAAAGCTTTGAAATATTTGACATTTCATAGCTAAATGTGTATATTTTCTTTTTTACCTCTTTATACCTATCTATTGTAGTTTTCATCTTATATAATATAACTGTACAAATATTCCATAAAACGTTGCATTGACCTCGTATCGCGAGTTCATTTTTATTTTGCTCCACAACTATTACCGTCACTTTACTACAAAAGGCGTTGGAGAAACAAGTTTATAACTCACCTTCCTGTATAATGTAATATAACAGCAAGATTTATCAACAATTTTAATAAGTGTATGGAATAGACAAAAAAGAAATTATTTAAATGGGTATGAGTAAGGTTGTATAAAGAAAAATTTCCATTTTTGTTGTTGATTGGCCAGTAATAAAACTCACATAGGTTTTTACAGGACCTTTCAAAATACATTAAAAAACTTCACATTCTTTGCTAGGCTGCTTTGAAGCTGTGCTATTAAGGTACAAATAACTTCTAAGGTTGTATGGGAGACATCGCTTTTTAGCGCTAAGACCGCGTTGTTTTGTACCTTCTGTATTTCTTTACGGTATATTTTTCTGAATAGGTAATATTTTTCGAATGATTGATTGATTCTTAAAGGCTTTGGTTACTTTTTCATGAACTTTTAGAGTCAAATATCTCAGCTCCGATGCGATTTAGGCCTATATAAGTGTTTATTACAATACGTTTATTTTTATAGTACTATAATTATACAATACTTTGGTTGGTGGCCGCGACTGTTTAAAAAATGACCTTTGATGAATACCTTTACTCATAGCCATTTAAGTCAATTTCAGAAACACTGGCTCTGAGCCTTGTTTTACCGTATATCTTATTAATTAAGTATTCTTATGCTTATTGTTTAGTCTTCCACATCTATTCAATAGCGTCTCTCTGTTGTGTGAAAATAATAAGCCTCATCAGGACGGCATCCAAGTTTTCTCTATATCTCTATATTATTTGGGTCTACCTACACCACCGAACCCAAAATGTATGCTTACTTTTGTTCTAGACTAGACGAATTAAAAATTGTTTCATAAAATGTCCTGTGAACAGCTACGAAGTTGTTTGGATCTAAAAGAGAAATGATCAATTTTATTTCCAAAAGTGTTGTTGATAAACTCATTATTCTCTCGACCCATTTCCACTCCTAACCCAATGGTAACAAATAACAAAAAGGTACATATTATAATTAAAACGTATGAAACAATGCAGCGGTCGTTTGTAGGCCATCAAGTTTTTGCTTTGTGCCACTGCCACTCGGACGCTCGGGGCGCTTGTCGGCCGCGGAGCGAAATTCACACTTCACTAGCTATAACTATGAACTATATGCTATGACATACTTATAAATGCATAAACTTACGTCCGTGATCCCATTCGGGGTCGTCAGAGACTTTCCTACAGCTACAATACAAAGTATATTTAGGATTGTACGATAAAATGATTGGAATCAAGTAGCGTAGCCTTTCGCCCACAGAGGCACATCAAATGTAAAGAATAGAGGAAAAATTAAGAATAAACGAAATATATAGGGTCCTGACACTTTGTTGAGGGGATTGATCAGACCGTCAAACAGAATAACTTGCTCTATGACCAACATCGAAATCGAAAAAAAAGCAGGTATTCCATACAAAACTGCAAAGCTACTCAAGCCAAATGTATGGGACAGCTGATTTTTTTTTCGCGATTTCGATGGTGGTCCCATTGAGAAGGTTGTGTAGTTTGTTGGTCTGATCATCGTCTTAAAAAACTGTCAGCATATTAAGTTGGGCCCTGTATATCGCCCATAGTCACCTCGTGAAACACCTACGGAAAAATAGAGGGAAACCACTCTACAAATTAGTATCGTGCATGGTGAAGCTAACTTTGTATGCAGGGTGTCACAAAATTGGTGATTCATAATGGTCGTAGTGGGGAAGGAAATCATTTTAAATTTTCTTGTGAAAAAGTAGACTAGTCAATACACAAATAATAATTTAAATAAATAAAACCGGTCAAGTGCGAGTCGGACTACTCGCGCACCGAGCGGTTTCCGTACCACCAATATATTAACATACAAAAATATTTTGTTTTCTCCGGGACCTTTAGCACAAGACCGATTCACACTTCGTATTGGACCTCAATATTGAATTTCGATAGCCTCAACGCGCCACCGACGGTCTACTACTAAGACTGGTCTAGGTACTAAGACTGAAATTAACTAAAAAATAAAACCGGTCAAGTGCGAGTCGGGCTACTCGCGCACCGAGGGTTCGATAGAGCGAGAAGAAAAAACGTTGATAAAAACTAGTTTCTTTTATGAGAATCCCCTTTAATTTTATCTTTTTGTAATTTTAATTATGTGTTTTGTGAAAATTTCAACTGTGTAGCTATAACGGTTCAAAAGTTACAGCTTCATAGGTACAGTTACATAGGTAGGACGGACAGACGGATGGAGGGGTGGACGGACGGACAGACGTACGGACAACGTACGCTCAGTAATAGGATCCAGTTTTCACCCTTTGGGTAGGGAACCCTCAATAACGATGACAAATTTCCAACTTTTCACGTGAAAACTAGAGCGTCGTCGGAGGCGCTTTGCGAAGAGGTGTGGACTGTCGATCATGATGGTCCAGATTCAAATCCGCACGGACAACATGCCATGTACCAATTAGTTTTTCTAACTTATGTACGTAGACAATATTTCTCTGACTACCCCCTTGGGGAATATAGTCGTGAGCATATGCTTATGCTTATGTACGTAGACTGCTCTAGAACGGCGTATTGTATACGCTGATGAAGAAATTCTGATGAGTATTTGTAAAGTCTACCAATCCGCATTGGGCACGCGTGGTGGGTTGACGGAATGACGCCCATACAGCAAATCAAATCAATCAAATCAAACATTTTTATTAAAATAATATCATCTAGATAGCTTTCTGACGTCATTTTTTTACTCTACCACCGCATCGGAAGGTGTTCCGTTGTAGAGAAGATGCGGCCAGAAACTCTACAACACACTTTTTAAACAAAACAAAATATACAAAGTACAATTAAAATACAATATTGCATTACACAGTGTAACATTGTCAAGAGCAGACATTTTGGTTCAAATAATCATCTAATTTATAGTTACCTTTTTTACAGAGGACTTGTTTAACATGGGACTTAAACTTTTTGTTTGACAAGTTTAGAATATCCTCTGGTATCTTATTAGATAGTAGTCGAGACCAACGGCTTAACATACCATCCATCTTTCTTTTCGAACAATCAGGTGATTCAGCCTGCAATATCCTAACCAACTGAGGGAAAACGCACAAATTGACATATCACTAGGTGTCCCCCGTGGGAATCGAACCCACGACCTCCGTGTGATGAGCCCAATGCTCTTAACCATTAGACTACGGAGGCAGTTGCCGCATGAAAGATGCGTTGACCTTGCTGAGTTGATAATGTGGGAATACCAATTTATTTTTATACACCCTGAGGATAGTCCTGTGCCCAGCCTAAATAGTAGGCTGATAATTTTTGGTTTTGCTGTATTTGTATTTGGACCTAATAGAAGAGTATCTTCTCACTAGAACTCTGTGCTCACTATTACTAGATATGTAATATAAGGTTAGGGTAACTTTTCAGAAAGTTTTCAAACTAACTTGTTTGCGTTTGGTAGGTGAAGCTAACTTCTACTTTGTCTGATAATGACAATGTTTGTTCTACTACTTGCACTCGGCCGCTTGTCAGGGCGTTAGTTCACACTTCACTAGTTATCGTTTAATCTGCTTAGTTACATCAAGTTACATTGACCGGTTGAATTAACTTTGCAGCTGGTCGATTCTGTGGATCTTTACTGCAGCTCGAGTTAAACGTATCAAATGCGTAACAGTCTTTCTAAGAGTTGTATTGTTGAAATTGTCGCATTTTGATACGTACTTGATATGACTAGTATAATAAAATGTAGTTGAGATACTAATTTCTTATTAATTCCTTAATGCTAAAAGTGAACCAAACATGATTTGTTAGATTAGGTTTAAAAAAGGGAACCCTTATAGGATTACTTTGTTGTCTGCCTCTCTGACTATCTGACGGTCAAGACCCTTTATTTCAGGAACGGGTAGAGGTATCAAGTTGAAATTATCATCAAATTCTAAAGTCTACGGGCCTTTTGAGGTGTTAAAAATTAAAGCTTGTAAGTCATCGCATGCAAAAGATACAGCCATTTGTGTCACATATTTTTATCTTTGACTAATTATTATAAGGACTAGCCTTGCGGTAGCATTTCCCCTCTGCCACGGTATAAGCACAATTGATCTTGTGCATTTACATTCAATTTTACACCTTATCACTAAACGAGACAGTCTATAATTGCGAAATAATAACTTCGAACTTAGAACGTTTGGGGTTCACACGAGACTACTTTTCATGATTTTTAACATTCAAAATTAGAATCTAAAGTTATGGGGAATAAAATCCAAAGTTGCGGATTTCATGTTACCTCGCCCCCCGCAAAAAGTGGCAGAAATTTTTGTTAGTAGAATTACACGCGTAACCATTCCACATATAAATAGTCAAAGATTTTTATACATCTTGAAATCCCGAACCCCCGTGAGTTTATGTCATAAACTACTACGAAGTGTCAGGAGCAGTACAAAATGTGTTTTAATTCAATTTCTATGTAAATGCCGAAATGCGCCCCAGACTGACCGTCGCGTGGCTGTCTCTGTTTTAATAACTATGCCAAACGAATTAATGCACTACTGTGCAGTTTATAGCTTAAACTAGATCAAGACTTTAGTAGTATTAAATCTTTTGATGTTCGTTATTTTAAAGATTTTTTTTAACAAAAATTTTATGGACGGCGAAATTTAGATGGCGAAAATAATTTGGAGATAATTGTCTCAATAATAATATTTTCTATGTCAGAGATTTTAAAATGAAAGGATTACATATATATAAACTATTATAAAACTGTAATAGAATTGTGTCTGTACATTGAAGATATTTACAAGAAATGTGGTTTTTAGGTATCCCAGACTCCAAATAAACCTTTTTTGGAATTTTTGTCTGTCAGTTTGTTTGTTTGTAACAGCATCACGTAAAAACTACTGAACCGGTTTTGATGAAATTTTTTGTTTTATAGCTTATGACCTTTTTTTATTTACAATATGATTATAATCTAGTACTACTACTACTACTACTACTTAAAATCAGGTATACAACGTGTTAATGAATTAACGCAAAACTAGAAAGTAGTTTGTTTTGAATCGGGAGCAGAATCGAATTATCATGTTTTCAACATAGGTTTTTTTTTCAAAATATTAAATATTTGTTTTGTAAAATTTAAAATTTACTGAACTCGATCTTAACTCACCGTACAGACACACTCACTCACTCACTTACTACCAATACAAGATTCTTAAAATGTATCCACGAGGCTTTCATTCATTGCTGAAATAATAACAAATCATTTTTGCCTGAAAACTTAAAATGCGATTAACCTTAAATAGTAACTATCAAAATAATGAAATTATTGTTTCAATCTAATTATTTTGTTATAAATGGGGTGTATGAGGTTTTGCGCTTATTTATTAACACGTTGTATAGTTGTAACTCTTCAGTCCTGGTGCTGCAAGGGTACATAATCTGTAACACTTGGGGATCTGCTTATTATAAATAATAAAAAGCAATAGCAATCTACAAAAAAATTTCGATTCATTCATTTATGTAAAAAAAGTAGCCAAGACTCACAATCCTTAAAAATTTATGAGATCTCATTTCAAGCCAAGTCTTGAGTGTAATAAAATTGTAAGGCTTGGCCGACATCGTCATCCCATGTAGAGTAAATCTAAATGACAAAATAAAGACGAAGGGGTAATACAGACTTATAGGCATTAGCTCTACATGGGATGAGGATGTCGGCCAAGCCTTATAACTTTACTAGACCGAGATGAACACTTACTCAAGACTTGGCTTGAAATGAGATCTCATAAATTTTTAAGTGTAAAAAAATTGTCTACTTTTTAACATTAAATGTTTTTGATAGGTCCTTTTCAAAGAATAATATGAGAAATACTTTGGCTATGTCTGTAGGTTTTCCTTTTATTCTCTATATATTCGTCAAATTAGTGTGCTGGACGTCTGAATACGGCGGTAAAATTGAGTAATTTTAGTCAAATTTGAAGGTTCCTAGTTCTTAAATACTAATTAATTACCGAAAAAAAACATCGCAGAACATGGCAGAGGTGATATTGATTAATATGGTAAAACTTCCTAGCACTAGTGTCATTATTAAGGGAGGAAACAGGGGAATACGTTTGTATGGATTAAACGGATCCCGCATTCCCTTTTAAACCCTGATGTAACAACCGAAGTTACTAACATTTCTTGTTAATTTTAGACGACATTGTAAATGTGGTGACACGAGTGTAGGTGCTAGAACCAACATTATTCCGATATGAGCTTATGTAGTGTAATAGCCATGCCTGTAACTCGCTGTTTCACGCTCGACTGGGCTCTGTGCAACCAACACCTTTAAATGAGGCGCTAGTGTTTGCCACTTTATAAGTGTAGCTTAAGACATTTACTCGAAAATGAGGATGTAATTGTCTAGTTAAGAATGTTAAGAGTCCTTTTACGGATCAGTGGATCATAACATTATTAAAGATTTCTCATTCATGAAAACCCAAAAAGAAAAAGCGCTACTCCTACTTACTACAAAAGCCAAAAAGCAATTTTTAAAGAATACTTTTATTCTAATGTCCTCTTATTTTATAGGACATCAATGCTTTTTATAGACCTATTAAAACTATTAGGTTATACTTTTTTAATTTAGACTTTCTTGATAGATACATCTTAAACATTCTGATGAGGGTGCCACTGAAGGATATAAAAATTAAAGGGGGTAAATATTATCTTTGATTCATCACTGAATACTTGAGACGTTTTTGGCTGATGATCAGCTTGCGTTTCTTCATTGCTGGACAAAGACCTCCAATGCTCTATTTAGCTTGCCAATATAAGAGCGAAGCTCTGATACTAGACATTTTGAGACGACTATTTGGGGAACTGGTCCGTTTGGTACGTTTTGGTGCACTAGTCGATGCCGTCCTAAGCCTTAAATACAATGATGATGATGGATGTAATAGCTAATCAGTTAATAGAAACGTTAAGGCGGTCGTCACTGTCGGCTCCTTCGTAAGAGATTTTCAAGCGACGAGCGCTATAACTTTTTTAATACAGTTGCTCAAAAAGTGGCGTATTGCAGGGACGTATAGCGTTCGGGATGTGGGCTATTACATACTCGTGTTTTTTTTTTACCTTTCCCGAACTCGTGCGTTCTCTTTCCCAACTGTCAAAATAATGTCTATTAAAAAGAAAAACCAACCATGAAGTTTTTACTAAAAAAATTCATATAAGTTTTTATGATTCATGCAAATACGTATATTTCTAAAAAGAAGCTACTAATTTGTTTCAATATCAGATTTAATGATTTGATTGAATGAGTTTGGTTAGGTTTCATTTCATTTCATCTCATTACATTTCATTTTCGTTTCATATCAATAAAAAACTTCTACTGAAGACTTGGCTGTATGGGCATAGTTCCCTTTGCCTACCAGAATGGGTGAAGAAAAAAAAAACTGCTTATATTCTACGGTTAGCGCCATTTTTCAGAAATTTTCTTTGCGAGTTTAGTTGTTTGTTGCACAAAATGAGTAATTTCGACCCTAGTTTTTTTGAATTAACACCACCGGAACTCAGTATAATTGCACAAAATGCTTTAGTTGAGTTTATTGTGTTTTTATTATTTTATTAAATTGCTTCATTTTTAAGCAACTGTATTAAAAATAGTCGTTCAGTACACGTGCGGAACCGTCATTGCAACTTGTTCCGACTGTCTACCCTCGCCTTCGGCTGCACCTCGGCTCGGGTAGACATTTGTCGGAACTCTTTGCAATGACAGCCTTTCCACACTTGTAATGAAATATACTATTTACGCTGTTAAGTGACAGGCGGAAAACATATTTTTTTAGAATCTGCTACAATCATATCTTCATTTTGTTTTTCATTTGTCGTTGTTTAATTAATTAAACTCACTATTTATTTGTATTTTTGTTTTTCTTAATAATTTGATTTATTACAAACTTTGCAGTCTTGTCTTGTGCAGTGAACGCGTCCTGTGTGAAAATGGTAGCATAAAAGTACTATAATATCAAAATAAATGTGTTTGGAATCGGATGTTTACCAGCTTTCATTTGGTATCCATATTATAAAAAAAAACATTTTTATTCCCCTCTCTTTTTGAAATGGAAGACGCCCTTGGACGCAATGTTCAAATTTGCTTACTTTCACAAAACTGACACAACTTATGCAAATAAATCTAACGACACCTCATATGTTTAAATCCATCAAGCCGTTCAGGCTGCAGAGCGTGTCAAAAAATTTGACATACACACACTCGAAAAACATAGCCCTCCTTCTGGGGCAGTCGGGTAAAAAACCAGAATTCAATAATAGGATACACGATATATACATTTATTTATGGTAGAGAAGTCGTAACAAAGTTTGAATCACAAATTATATCTTGCCTGGATTGCATGAAATTGAGTTTCAAATCTAATGAAGCAAATATTGATATTACCAGCTTGCAAGTCGTCCATGAAATGCAATTAGTTCAACTGCATGTGAAACAGTAAATAAGTTTTGTATAATCAAAGATAGACAGTGTTTTTGGATCAAGGGCCAAACACGGGTGATCAGCTTAAAAAATTTTACTACCTCATCATTTACAACCTTGTCATCTGTTACAGATGTCCTGTTATTACCTATGAGAGCAAAGTTGACAAAGATGTTTATGTTAGGTACCTACAAAAATTGGGGGTAACACATAAACCTCCTTCTGGCGCAGTCGGGTAAAAAGAGAGCCGATATCTCAATTTTTTAAATTCTTATCTTAACATTGTGGCTCCATCGTAATGTCGATGATTTTTCTTACAGCAAAATTTATTAATCATACATGTTTATTTGAAGTAATTTTACAAAACAGTAGGTATGCAAATTATTAGCAGTGGCTCCAAAAATAAATTTCACACCATTGGCCCATATAAGCCGTGGTGGTCTAGTGGCAAATAAATTTGCCAGCCGTGCAGGAGGTGATGGTTTGATCTCCGTCCAGCCCGACTCGTACCAATGAGTTTTCCGGAATTTATGTACGATTTGTAACACCACTGGCTTTTCGTCGAAAGAAATCATTGTGAGGAAACCTGCATGCTTCAATTTCGAGGCATGTATTGTACCGACTATCCATTACAAGTGGCGACGGGCTCACTCTCCGTCACACTGGACAGAGTTTCGGTACTACTAGTGAAACGTGGATGTTCTGAGGTTTCAGAATATCGCTGAGTACCCCCTCGGGGAATATAGAGGTGAGCATATGCTATGCTATGGTAATGCTTAATGTCAATTTTCTCGATTTTTTATCTTACTCACTTCACTACAATAGCTGCACATACGCGGTATATAGGTAGTTCATGACCTAGATTAACATATAGGATACAAATTACATATCAACCGAGACGAAGTTATGACCGAAACTAATGATATTAACGGACAGTAATTACATTTAATTATTAACAACATTACACTGTATTACAATTTAAACCTGTAGATTAAATATCTATATTATAAATAAAATTTTATTTCGGTTTCTTCGAAGCCTGTATTGGGCCTGACGTGGACCACCTCCTCTCCTTATTATAGTCGAATAAAGACCTAGAGTGGTATTTTTGAAAATCATACGTTGAAATCAGCAGTAGAAAATGTCAAAATTAGTATAGAGATTATCTACTGCTGATTTAAAATGGTTACTTTCAACAATCGAATTCCTGTGCCCTTGCAAGAGGATAAAATGGTGACATGAAATATGTCTGTTATGATCTTTCATCCAGCCCACCATACCACTATAATATCAAAGTAGGATGAATGTTTAAAAATAAAAGGGTAAGAGTAAAGGTAATGTCATTTCTAACAGTCGCGGCCACCAATTGAAGTATTTTTTAATTAAAGTACTATAAAAACAAATACATTTTGTATTTGACACTTATGGCCTAGCACGCATCGGAGCTGAGATATTTAACTCTAAATTCTTTGAAAATGTTACCAAAACCTTTAATAATTAACTAATATTTAATCAATAAATCGAAACGTAATATTACCTACTCACCAAAATATACCGTAAAGAAATACAGAAGATAAAAAACAAGGTGGACTTAGCGCTAAGAAGCGATTTCTTCCACACAACCTTAGAAGTTATTTGTACATTAATAGCACAGCTCCAATGCGGCCTATCAATGAGAGTGATATTTTTAAGTGTATTTGGAAAGGTCTTCTAAAAACCTATGTCAGTTTTTTTACTGGCCGCTCAACAACAAAAAAACAAATTTTTCTCCACACAACATTATTCATACTAATTTATTATGTATTTTGGTTATATTTCGCCTAGGTTAGTATAAGAATGTATAAGAAGTGTATAAGAATATAGTATAAGAATGAGTACGATAATAGGCTGAAGGCTTCTTTAGACCAAAGTTTCTCATCAATAGAAGTAAGTACCAAACATGAGCACGTTTACGGTTTTGATCGACATTAGCAGCTTCACTTGGATGTCCATAGGTTGCAACTAGTGCTATAATTATTGTTCATCTATCTAATTTATTAAGGTCGTACAAGGAAAAGAAAATAGTGTGGCATAGGCATATGCTCACGACTATATTCCCCGAGGGGGTAGTCAGAGATATTCTGAAACCTCTGAACATCCACGTTTCACCAGTAGTACCGAATCTCTGTCCAGTTTGACAGGGGGTGAGCCCGTCGCCACTTATAATGAACAGTGGGTACAATACATGCCTCGAAATTGAAGCATGCAGGTTGATTTGAAGCTCACGATGTTTTCCTTCACCAAAAAGCCTGTGGTGTTACAAAACGTATATAAATTCCGAAAAACTCATTGGTACGAGTCGACCTGGACGGAGATCGAACCATCGCCTCCTGCACGGCAGGCAAGGTTACTCGCCACTGGACCACCACGGCTATAGAAAATAATGTGGGATATATTTTTTAGGGTTCCGGTAGTCAAACAAAGAACCCTAATACTTTCGTTCATTCTGTCTGTATGTCCCGCTTCAATTACTCCCTCATTTTTGCCCCTATTGAATCTAAATTTGGCATGAAGACAGATAACAGTAACCTAAAAACAGAAATGTGCTAGAAAAAGTATGAAGAACATTTTTTTTTTCGCTCCTTACCACGGAAAAGGGGTTCACAAAATGGTTTTCTACTACGATTTAGTAGTAAAGTGTGCTTGGATAGGTCTTGTAAAATGGAACAAATAAACCGATAGAAACTAAATCGTTATAATGGCTCTATCTCGAGATATATTTGCGCTCAAACTTTTACCACAGAGTACTATAACTTTTACAATAGAGCTATTATTCGTTTTTTCAAAAATTATAATGGATCACAATCAGTGACTGAACAAAAAATACCTGTAACATAAATGTTCAAAATTGGTTTTCTTGTCTGTTACTACCTGTTACTACTGATAGCGCTGAAAGAAATGAAATCGCGCTATTGATTGCTTCTGAAGATTCGTTAAGTTATCTAAGCTACTATGTAAGTATATCAGGATAACATTTTCATTATAATGACTACGGAACCAAGGTTGTGTCAGACACACTATTGGCCGGTTTTTTCTTTAGCTCCCATCTCCAGGATATCATGATCATGGAGAAAACAATTTTCTTGTATCCTATTGGGCTGTAATCAAAAATTTACATGACAAAAGTACCAGGACAACATGAGCACGTTAGCGGTTGTTATAAACATTAGCAGCCTCATTTGTAGGTCGTAGGTTGCACCTAGCTCCGGGGCGCATCGGTCGTTGACCTCGGTCAGTAGGTCGACGCCGCCGCCGCATTCGCTGCAGGTACGTTTACATTACACCATTGTATGTCGAATACACTTGAACTTTGCTATTGGGGACGTGGTGATTAAATTGAAAATATTGTGTAGTAATTATTTATTGGCTAAGCTGCCTAATTAAACAGATATAAATGAAGATTCTTGAGTTTGTATGGTTTAAGGTTTGCATTTGCTTCGCTGAAATTTAGAACGTGATCTTAGGTGAAATACGAAATTACAATTTTATTAGATTTGTTGAGACGAAAACTGCAAATTAACTTTATAATTTAGATTTTGAAATAATATTCTAAAACGTGACTTAAGGGGATATAGGTTCAGACGCATATTTTCTATGAGAAACGCGATGGCTCAACCCTCCGAAAAGTGCGAGCGCGTGCCGTATTTTCGATTAAAAAGAATTAACAAAAGTACATTTTAAAGATTTTTTTACTATTTCACTAGATAAACTAATGGTGAATATGTAAGTATAAATACCAAAAATCTGAAACTATTTTAAGTTCTTCTAAAACGAGAAAAATGTTTAAAATACATGAAAATACGTCACCTATGTGACGATTTTCTATAAATTGAAGTAATACCAATCTTATATTCAATTTATGATTTTACTAGATAACCTATCCAATAATACTGAGGTATAACTTTGGTTTCGGTAAATTGTATAAAACTAGTCGAAAAATGCAAAATAAAAGACGCCTCCGAGGTATTTCGCCCTACTATTGCGCCTTAAGACTGTTGCACCCTGCGAGCTTACATTCTTAAGGGAGTGCTTGAGACCACCAAACTGAACAGTTTTCACTATTCGACAAACCAACACGTCTAACATGATTTTTCTACTTGCACGCGACTCAGCTTTTTCCCATTCTACAAGTCGCGGCTTTCGCTCTCCGAAACGCGCGAAAACAGGTTATTTTCTATGCAGCAAAAGAGCGTCGCGCGCGCGTGTAGAGAAATCATGCTTGACGTGCAGGTCCTCTTTAAAAGTTGTTCAGTTTAATGGTCTGAAGAATTATTCCCTAAATTAAAGTTTACACCCGTAGCATTATTTGCATTTTTCTTTAAATATTTTTGAATATATTTGACAATCTTTTTGAAGAAACTTTGTCTACGAAATATCAGTTGTAGCAATGTTTCTAACCACCTTGAAAGAGATTACGGTCATGAGTTTATGTATGTAAATTTCAAAAAGCTTGATTTCCTGTAGGCATGCGGTTGACATAATGTTAGAGGATTTCAGTATTGACGAAATATGTCTTAATAGCTTTTCTTTTCACATACATAAATGCAAAAGAACCAAAATGAAAAAGGAAGAGTATGGCGAGTCTGTAATATTTCCCCATAAAAGATAAAATATCTAAACTATGTATCAAATATATGTCACCTAAATTAATTAGAGCCAAATATCTTAATCTTATCAAGGAGACATTACCATCGGTATGCATCTAATATACCAATTCCACAGCTTCAATAACACATGCAAACCCATATAGCATGTCGTACCTTACCTATCTGCAATACTATATATAATTAATTTATAACTACCTATAACATGCACTACGCATAATATTATTTGCCACATACATCATCCAAATATGTCTCAGTACCTACCTTAATGTCGTATGCAATATCGATGGGCAAGGACTTAGTTGTTACGTGAGCTTGTAACTTAATTACAAGGTGGGGAGGGCGGCGATTCGATGCTTGTCCTATGTCACAAAACTACTATATTTAAAAATGGTTCCATGTGTCGTTATCACCAGCTCGCCGGTGAAAACGTCTTGAGAAAACCTGCATACCAAAAAATTTAATAAAAATAGAGTATGAGTATACAATACACAATAGATTTGTAAATAGCCGCTGTGTTACAAGATTATATTATAAGGCTTGCATTGCAATCAACTTGCAATAGTCCTCTCCGTTGCAAGTTTGTTACTTGGCGTTCGCGAATCCGGTCTCCGGCTTGCCACGAGGCTCCAGTATTTTGTAGTAAGTGTGTGTATTTGGACATAATAAATCCTTGAGGTCACTAAGTATTTATAAGCATACAGCGACTTTGTCCGCACAAATTTTATACCAGATTTTAAGTCAAATCATAAGCTATCAAACCAAACAAGTTTCATCAAAATCGGTTCACTAGTTTTTGCGTGATACTGCCCGAACAAACAAACATTTCCTGTTTTATAATAGTATAGATTCGCTATTTCTTCT
The DNA here is from genome assembly GCA_963924505.1 of Agonopterix alstromeriana. Lineage (NCBI taxonomy): Eukaryota > Metazoa > Arthropoda > Insecta > Lepidoptera > Depressariidae > Agonopterix > Agonopterix alstromeriana. Next base: position 4,894,275 of record OZ004665.1, on the reverse strand, counting down.
GGAGATCAAAATCAACGATACTTCGATAAAGCCACAATTTTAAGATTCGAATTAAGGTACAAATTCGTAGCCGACCGCACGCAGCAGTAGCAGACGACGTGTCGCTCGACGACACGTCGCAGCGACTCTTCATTGCACCATGATTTCGAACCCAACTGCAGACCACAGCAGCGCCGTATTCCTCTATCAACTCTATCGGTACCGAAATAGGTATTATTTTACATTGAACCCTCCTCGCCCGCCCGTCGTAATGTGAATAGAGCACGGGACTACTTATCTGCGGTCGGGCGACAGTGTCATCGGACGACGTGTCGCAAGCTACGCAGCGTATTTCATAGAAATACATACAAACCACTAGTGTCGCAGCGACACGTCGTCTGCTGCTGCATGCGGTCGGTTACGAACTTGTACCTTCAGTTACCACCAGTCACTGGATTATTAGCACAATCAAAATACTTCGTACAGCTTAATAAAACGAAAACTAGTGCTTTCAACGTACCCACTATATATTCAAATACTTTATGTGAAGGAAGGCGGCGGGAAATAAAAAGGGAAGTAAAAGAAGCGGCGCAATGGAGGCCTACACGTACAAAGAATTTGTTGTAAAGTGCAATATTCGTCGTCTAGGATGGATGATTATTTTTGGATGAGTCACGTTGCAGTATAAGAGATAAGAGGAATTTTGGTAACCCACTGCTGCAAGGCTGATTCAGTATTCCAACCAGACCATTCAGACCAGGTCTGCCTGCATAACTCCCGTCGGTTTAGGAGTTACAGCCGTTCAAAGGTCTGGTATGGTTCTAAAAATGAATATATTGGTATAATAGTAATATGCACTGTAGCTATGCGAATATTATAAAATTGTCGGTTTAGGAGATACAGCCGTTCAAATTTCCGACCTTTGAACGGCTGTATCTCCTAAACCGACTAACAGAACATGACAGTTTTTGTACAGTGCATATTACAATAATATCCTATGATCAGCCTTGCAGCTGATCGTTCATTTGATACAAACCATTGAACGGCTGTAACTCCTAAACCGACTGGAGTTATGCAGGCAGACCTGGTCCATCCCCATCACAGAGATGCTCTACACCCTATGAATACTGAATCAGCCTTGCAGCTGATGGTTACCAAAATTCCTCTTATCTCTTATAGGTACTATTGGTTTATTATCATTGCAGACAAAAAACGCACTTTGTAGGCTGCGAAGAATAAGTAAAACTTTTGTTTCTGAAAAGATCTTCAGGTCAGCTATGTTATGTTATGCTTAAAATTAATGAACATATATTAAATTTCATTTTATGTTACAATGATAAGGTCATATTTTTATTTTGTATGAAGAACTCAGTTCATCGGTCAGGACGATTCATTATCATGCTAAATAATAATATACTATAATTATTTTAATATTAAACACTTTAATTTTTTATTCGAATTAACGTGGTCATGTCAGTTGTTAGTGTAGGGAACGTGACCTACCGGTGTTTTATTCGGCTCCGCTGGAGAGGTTTTAGTGGACTGTAGTTTTTCTGGTGGCAGAAGTGGTTCGATGTAAAGGAAAGTCTTGTTTGCAGCACTGGAGGTTTATTTAAGTGATTTTTATACCAGAGTTAGTTACACGCACAAGCACCGTACCAATATGGAAGGCGGAAACGGAAATACAACTTTTTTAATTACTCCATTTTATGTTGGTGTTGCCAAAAGTTAGTTTTCAAAATAGGATTATTAATTTTATATTTCTATGCAACTTAAGGGACACCACAATCACATGGCAAACGACTGCTATGACTTTTGTGTACATACTCGTATAAAAAAGTAAATTAGAAGAAGATACAATATCAGATTCATTCATTCAAGAAGTGGTCGAATCTGTAAAAACAATGGTCTTTTATTTTTATTTATCCTATATTGTGTCCCACTGCTGGGCAAAGACCTCCCCTCTTCTCCTCAAATCCTCCCTATCCAACGTGAACTTGGGCCAACCGTTCAGGAAGGTATTCCAATTGTCGCTTCAACTTCTCATGGGTCTTCCTCGACGTCGGCCACCATCTCGTGGAACCTATTCCGTAGCTATCTTGGTCCTCCTATCCGGATGCGTACGGCAGATATACTAAACCTTGTAAAATATAATTAACACAGTGGTAAAATATAATTAACACCTTATGAAATCTTATTAAATCAATTTCATTCCTTTTAACCTCAACCATTTCGCCAAGATAATGAGTTAGCATTTGACTTTTGGACAGATTTGCCTTTTTATTATCTGAATAATAGAATGAATTCCTAACTTTTGAATCAGCGGACAAAATCTAACAAAAAATGTATGTTCTGAAATAATAATAGGTACCTACTCGTAGAAAAAGTTTTCATAGTTCCATGTGAATGCAAACAGAGAAGGTTTTTTAATCGCACAAACACGAGCCTTCGAGCTGCAACGGCCACTGCCATCTTATGCCCCGTTCTACTTTAGTAGTCTACCTCTAGCTGTTTGCGAGTAGGTTCAATTAACAAACAAAAATAGCAAAACATTGTGTTTATAAATAGTTGTACGAATGTCAAAATGTGTTTTTTAATTTTATTTATAACTTAGAGTTAACCTGCGACTTGTATGTTTGTAACAGCATCACGCAAAAACTACTGAACCGATTTTGATGAAACTTTTTTTGTTTGATAGCTTATGATCTTACTTAAAATTTGCACGTCTAGTATGATTTCTCTGCACGCGCGCGATGCGCCTCTGCTGCATAGAAAATAACCTGTTCCCGCGCTTTTCAGAGAGCGAAAGCCGCGCTTGCCGCGACTTTTAGTATGGGAAAAGGCCGAGTCGCGCGCAAGTATAGAAATCATGCTAGAGGGTCTGGTATATAATTTGTGCGGACGAAGTCGCGGATTAACTGTAGTAGTAAATAAAATTGTAAATTTACAAAATACATCAATAAATAAACTCAGGACCCAGATCTCTTTTAGGGTGAGCAGAAATATTGCCAACTTACAAATAATATTATACATATATATTAGGTATTGTATTCGCCATGTATATTAGGCCTTTGCACTGCAGTGGGATTCAGGCTACAACTTACTTACTTTATTATTATATTCATTTGTCGCACCCGAGCGAAGTCGGGGCGGGTCGCTTAAATTAACATAAAGTAAGCGCAGTAAAAATTTACTACAAAAACATAAACGAATATATGAAAAAAACACAAGAAAAAAAACCTAAACATTTAAAATTCTTCTTCAACGTTAGTGAGCATCCATTACGAACGTTTCCGTACAGAAAAATGCACAAAAAGTTTGTAAAACTATTATTTTTCCGAACTCCACTCTGCATACCGTACATTTTGTTTGCTAAAAACTATTACCTGCTATATAGAATGCTAACTTAAATGCGTTTCATATTTTAAGGTTTAGCTATGAAACTGAATAATGGGCCCAACATTGGTATCGCGTCAAAAAGAAACGGCAGAGAGTGTCGATTACGGCCATGATGGGATTCCGTAGCCATTGTCTAGTAGTGTTGCCGATCGATAAGCGACAATGGATATTATATCGATAGCAGACCGATAGCAAGACTATCGATCGGCCTATCGATACTATCGACAGTTCGGATTTTGACAATACTATAGACGGAGTACAATCGATAGTCCAAAACAATTGATAGTCCAAAACAATTGATGGCCCAAAACAATTGATAGTCCAAAACAATATATAGTATCGATACTATCGATAGTACTGTTTTTGAGAACTTCGATAGTATTGCACTCCGTCAATAGTGTTGTCAAGAACCGAGCTATCGATAGTGTGGCTATTTTCAGATGAAAATTATCGTTTGTAAAACTATAGATAGTTCGGCAACACTATTGTATACAGACATTGTATTGTATACAGAGTGTAACAAAACATCCTAGTAATACTTAAGGGGTTGCTTCAGACCATCAACTGAACAACTTTGACTATAAAGTCAACATCAAGAAAAAAAAATCTGCTGTCCTATACATTTGAGTCGAGACGGAACTGCATTTTTGTATCAAAGTGCAGATTTTTTTTCGAGGTTTGCTCCATAGTGAAAGATGTAGCCCCCTTAAGTATTACTAGGGTGTTATGTTACACTCTGTATACAATACAGGGTGTAAGGGACAGCCTTCCGCAAACTGAAACGGTGAACTCAGACCCTCTAACTATTCAAACTGAACTACTTTCACTATGGAGTCTGCCACAGGAAACGAGAAAAAAATCAGCTGTCCCATACATTTGAGTCGGGTAGGTACAGCAGTTTTGTATGAAACAGCTGATTTCTTTTAGCGTTTCCTGAGGTAGGCTCAATAGTGAAAGTTGTTCAGTTTGATGGTCTGGGTTCACTGATTCAGTCTGCGGAGGCCTGGCCCTTACACCCTGTATACTGTACTATACACTATTGACTTCTGAACAAAGTGTTTGTTCAGAAGAGGTTTTTTTTTTGACTCTCATGCTAATGGCGCTACAGCATCCGTTCTAATTTTTATTGGGAGTACTTACTATGAGTTAAAAAAAAAAATAAAAAAAAATATATGTGTAAAATTTTCTTGTTTTTCGACACATGTTTCTGAAGGAAAGTTTTTTTTTTTCAACATCTTGATCCATCCTTAATTTAAAAAAAAAATAAATAAATAATAATTAATAAACTTGGCGTGGATGTACATTGAATATATTTGATATATTATTAATTGGGGGCATTTAGGACACGTTACGGAATGCATTGGGACTATTTTTAGAATTTGTCTCTGTTTATCTGTTTGTTTGTGCACGAATCACTTAAAAACTACTGAACCGATTAGGATGGTATTTTCACATCAGTATATGGCTTAGTTTGGATTAACATATAGGCTTTATTTCATCACAATTAGTTCATTCAATCAAAAGTTATGATTATATAAAGTCAGTGGTCCGCGCATACGAAGTCGCGGGCACCGCTAGTAAGTTACTATAATTAAAATACTACTCGTAACTGAAATATTTATGTTTTTAGTTTTAATAAAGTTTCTGACCACCCCGAAAAGGACTTCTTAAAAATATTTTTATAATTCAAAAGGACTTCTTAAAAATAATTGTATAATTCAATGTTACTGATCTATCTCTGCTAAAAATATTATTCTGCGTGTGCGTAGCCGCGCGTAGCACCTCTACGAGCTACGAGCTACGAGCAACGAGGCGTAGGCCACGAGTCGACACGCAGGGCTTTTTATTTTATGTTTTATTATTTATTATCAAGGATTATGGTCTTGAGTTTATGTATGTATGTATTTATTATTATTATTTAACTGGGTTTCCATGTTTGTATTACAAATCGATATAAGATAGTGTAATTTTTTTTATTATAGCGTGTAAAAATTGTAAATACTTCGTCATCATCATCATCTTAGCCTATGGACGTCCACCGCTGGACATAGGCCTAATATAATTATAAAAATCAAAGATGCCCACAATATGTACAGCGTGCATTAACATTCTTAGAAAAAAACAACATATTTCTTTTTTTTCGTATCCTAGTTATAGCGAGCTGCTCGCGAGCTGCGCATACTTCCCTAACAACTAAGGCTCACAGTATGAAAACAAATAGAACTGTAAGCCCGCGAGCCGCTCGCGAGCTGCTAGCGCGCTGTGCGCCCTCTATACAAGCCTTTCATGAGTTGCGCTGAAGAGGCGCACCAAACAGTTGCAGTAACGGCACGCGTGCAGCTCGCTAACCGCTCGTGAACCGCACGCGAGCGGCTCGCGAGCTGCACATTCGCGGTGCTTTCGCCAGATGTGGACGCACCCTAACGCTTGAATTACCTACTGCCATCCTTTTTATGTATGCGCGACGTATGCGACGTTGCCGTCTGGAGCAAGTGGCAGAAATCAAGCAAGCGCATTGCTTACGATGCGCCAAAGTGTAGGTACTTATCTCGATAGCTACGGCCGAGTGACGGAGGCTTTCCTACATCCAACAGTGGACTCTTATCGACTGATATGATGATGATGATGACTCTAGATAATGAACAAAAATAAAACCATGCCGTGGTGGTCCAGTGGCGAGTAGCCATGTCTGCTGTGCAGTTGGTGATGGTTCGATTCCCGTCCACGCCGACTCGTATCAATGTATTTATGAACACACGGCGACACATCAAGCTACGCTAAACCAAAATAAGTTGACCGTGCGTAGGTAGAATAATGTATAACGCCGCGCGGCCAGCTTATGTTTCTTTTGCGTAGCTTGATGTGTCGCCATGTGTAGGTACGATTTGCATCACCTCGGACTTTTCGGTGTAGGAAATCATAGTGAAGAAACCTGTATGCTTCAATTTCGTCGCATTATATTTTACCCACCGACCGTTATAAGTGGCAACGTGCTCAATACCTGTCACACTGTTTCGGTACTACTAGTGTAACGCGGATATTCTGAGTTTTCAGAATATCTCTGACTACCCATTCGGGAAATATAGTTGTGAACGTAGGTGTATTGTTCCAAGCAATTTATGTGGATGTATTTTAGTAAAATAAAAAATACCAGTAACCTAACAAATAATTCATTGAGAGACGTTAACTGAAACAAACCTGTCTATAGAGAGTTTAAGTTGTGTTGTATTTGGGCACACGCCAAACTGTCTCGCACTCGCAGGTGACTGGATTGATACAAGTTCGGATTTGTGCAATAGAATGCTGATGTATTAGCTCAATGGAGCTTTTATTCGTTTACTGCTTTTAGCTTGATTTTCTGAGGTGCCACTAATAGCACAGAGTACTACAGAGTGTAAGTGACAGCATAGCAAATACTGAAACGGTGAACTCAGACCATCAAACTAAACAACATTCACCATGGAATCTACCTCAGGAAACGCGAAAAAAAATCTCATACAAAACTGCTACGGGACAGCTGATTTTTCTTTCGCGTTTCCTGAGGTAGGCTCCATAGTGAAAGTCGTTTAGTTTAATGGTCTGCGTTCACCGTTTCAGTATTTGCTAGGCTATCACTTACACCCTGTATAATTACTACTGATTACTTTGTCTTTATTCTTAGGTGATTTTGTAAACAGTTTCCAAATCTTCAGAGGTGTTCTGTACCATGGGTTTTAACTGTAATTTACTACTGTAGTAATTTCACCAATTAACTGTAATTACGTCAACAATTTTGTATTGAATTTCATACAGCGCTCCTAGTGATTACGTCGCGAACTAATTTCTGCCATACAAAATTGGCGACGTAACTACAGTAGTATAAAGTACTGTGAAAACTCATGGTAGGCCTCAGACCATCAAACTGAACAATTTTTACTACAGGAGCTAACGGCTGTTCTATAGAAAATGGCAATAGCTACTTGACCAAAATGTGTATGAAATAGAATAATGCAACCCTAACACCCTGTATATTGAAGCAAATGCATGTGATATTAGATCACTGAAATGTTTTTTTTTTTTACGTTATGCCCTGTATTGTATAGATATTTTATGATAGGCATTTTCACTAGGATTTCAGTTTGTAGGCTGATCTTATTTTCTGGACTAATAAATAATTAAAAAATTATAAAAATCTAGGATATTGTCACACAAATTATCTAGTTTAAATTATCAGAATCTAACCTGGACATGTATTATGATGAGTAGACAACGATATAGAATACATTTATAGATTCAAACATCAGTGACTCGGGTGAAAATGAAGAAAAATTTAATGTAATGTTATTCTCCTTCTTCTTATCGTTATGTTATTGATGTAAAAGATTAACATTTGAGAGGCAGGCTGATGGAGACAGAGTTGAGATAGATTCAGAGTGTGTTGTTGTGTGTGGTGGATGGTGGATGGTGGTGATGAAGCAAGGTATGGTCGGGCACTGGTCGTGGTCGGGACGGTGGAGGGTAGAGGGTGGGGAGCGCGGGGGGCGGTGCGGGTGGTGCGCGCGCAGCGGAGCGCGGGCGGTGCGCGGGTCAGTGGCGTGCGACGCGCGCCGCGGACGCCCGCACCGCAGTGTCGAGCAGGAGCCCGCCATGCCCGGCCCGCGCCTCTCCCGCGCCGCCTGACAGCATGGCCCATCCGACCGCCACCACCACACGCAGCCACGCTCTGACGACGGTACGACCCAGTGATACCACTTTCCTACCCGTGATAGGTCACGTCTGACCACCGCGACCCTCGGCCTCGACCGCCCTGGACCCTCCTCCTATCAGTGACAGTGTTTCCTCGAACCCCCTCGGCGGCGAGGGTCGGTCAGCGCAGAGGTTTTCGTCTCGATTCGATCGTCCGCAGCCGAAAGGAGTAGGCGCGAGTGGTCGCCGCGCGGCTCGCTAGATGGCGCCGCGCGTCGCTCCTGCGGCGAGCGCTCTCCGCCCGCACCCCGCCATCGCCGCCTTTTGTTTCACGCCGTTCGTGTACATAAAATAATAATTGGCCGGCGACGGTGCCGCGGTGGTGAGCAGGGCCGAGCGGCGCCGAGCCGTCGCTGACGTCAGCGGAGCCCGGGCCCGCGGTCCCGGCTTCCCCGACCTTCCGCCGCCGCCGTCTGCGGCTTCAGCGAGGTCCGACACACGGCACTGACACGTCAGGCCTTACACTAACCCTCCGCCCCTCTCTCGCCGACCTCGTAACTACTGTGCCAAATCTATTACAAAAACCACACAGTGTCAATACATTTAGTAGAGTTTTTCCATTTACATCAAGATTTCTGGTCGTTGTTGATTCGAATAGCATCAAACAAAAGACTTTAATTCGGTCTCGAGTGACATGACAACGCTATCAAAATGTGTGGATTTCATTCATGTAACCTACGAGGGCTGGCGATTGATCTGCACCTAGCAACAGAGCAGACGGCGGCGGCGGAGGCGACCATCTTTGTAGCTCGGCTCTATCTAAACTTTGGGTGGATTTATTAAGGAAACCGTTTAGTTACGTGGATTCATTTAGCTAAGGAGTGCGCTCGGAGCGCCGCGCCGCGCCCATGCGTCTAAGCCCGGTGAGTGTAGATTGTAAGGCTTCGCTAACCATACTTACATACCATTTTCACGGAAACTCCGCGTAGGTGTTTCGAGCCATATTTAAGACAACGCTGACGTTTTTATTACAAAGGACATCGATATATGCGTGTGTATTTACATACACATTAATGTAGAACTGTTGTTGTAATTACAACACTTTGACAGTGAAATCGTCTCTACACATCTAGATAATTTTCTTTGTAATTTTTTCACTAGATTTGAGCTTTATTTACAGATTTATTAACAAATGGGTTAAATGGCTAATTATCTCATTTTCCTTATTGATCTCATCCATATCAACCTCAAAATTTTTATTAGTTATATGTATATGTTGCAAATGTAGTATCTACACAACAAATATAATTCATCATACGCTCAATGATATCAGGATCCCTAGGGATTCAGGTTATGACATTGACAGATAACTCATTAAAACTAATAGCTTATTACTTAATATATTGTCAAACTTATGGAGTCAAAAATAAGGTTGATTATCCATTCTTACTACTAGAAATTTTACAGGTCTTTTCTAGACGGCTCGCGCATGCTCTTCGCCGACAAAACTCGATGTTCAAAAGCTTAATTTCACAAAGATTGTTAAAGTCGATTTTGCATTAATGATTCAAAGCATTGAATGGGAACCAAATGGTATATGTGGGTTATATTGCCTAGCCTAGATGAACGATAATATGCGATGAGGTTGCGACTGCTTTCTAGAATTCACTGCTGATTTATTTTTGAAAACGATATTGACGTTTGTATTTTCATTAGCTTTTGTCCCTTCGTTCCCGTGGATATAATATTTTGTACTCTATGAGTTAATCTTAATTTTGAAATTGGGTACAGATAGCATTTTAATCAAATCTATTCGTATTTTAGCGTGATAGTGTGAGGTTATCAAAACTGATGATGATGATTTGTTTTGAAACGGTTTTCTGGTCCATTTTCGTTCCAAATGGCAGGTATGACTTCTTAATAACTTCAATCCACATCAAATTCGATATCAGGAATATTAGAAATACGTTGCATTGGCCAGAGTGTCATTTATTGCAATAATTTATCCGGAAACGTATAATACAAAGAACAACTTTCACAACGAAGCCAACATCAAAATCACGAAAAAAAATCAGGTCTTTCATACGAAACTGCAGTAGGTACCATCTGGACCTTTGACTAATTATTATAAGGACTAGCCTTGCGGTAGCATTTCCCCTATGCCACGGTATAAGCACAATTGATCTTGTGCATTTACATTCAATTTTACACCTTATTACTAAACGAGACAGCCTATAATTGCGAAATAATAAATTCGAACTTAGAACGTTTGGGGTTCACACGAGACCACTTTTCATGATTTTTAACATTCAAAATTAGAATCTAAAGTTATGGGAAGTAAAATCCAATCCAAATCCCGCAAAAAGTGGCAGAAATGTTTGTTAGTAGAATTACACGCGTAACCAGTCCACATATAAATAGTCAAAGATCTGGACTCATGTAGCAGTTTTTTTTACGTTGGCTTCATAGTGAAAGTTGTTCAGTTTGATGGTCTGAAGCACTTCCTTAAGTATTACCAGGGTGTTTTGTTATTGCCTGTACTAACTGTTCCAAGTATAACATAGCATATGCTCACGACTATATTTCCCGAGGGGGTAAATAGTTCTTGGACTACCCATACCTACCAATACTTGGAACCGCCTTTTAGAATATCTCTATATAGGGTCCTTCTTAATATGCTGACATCAAACTGAACAACTTCCTCTATGGAACGAAAGTCGAAGTCGAGAAAAAAAATTGATTCATCAATATAAAACTATAATCCTACTTGACTAAAATGTATGGGACAGCATATTTTTATTTTCGCGTTTTCGATATTGGTCCCATAGACAGAGTTATTCAGTTTGATGGTCCGATCCTCGGCTTGACAAACCTTCAGCATTAAGTTGGACCCTGTATTCTGAAAATTGGTTACAAGGTGGTGGTAAAGAAATTCCTAGATTTAGAATGTTATTGTAAATAGGACTTTAATCACCATTTCTTAGAAAGTTCTTGTTAGCTTATCCGACAAATATTTTTACATATCTTTCATACAAAATGTGTCAAACTATCTGTCGAATAAGCTAACAAGAAATTACTCAGAAGTGGTGAAACAGGCCCTAAAGCTTTTATACTTTCCTCTCATTCCTGTACTATTATAGGTACCTAATGCAATGTTACGTTGGATGGCACGTGTTAAGTTCATTACAATTTTAATAGCAGAAAATTACTCAAGGTCTTTTGAAAATGTTAGGTTTGCCTAGGTAGGCTATTTCTGGCATTCATATAAATCGATAAGCGATACATCTCTGATGTTGTTATACTTGCATTCTCATTCGATTGTTTTTAGATTTTCTTTGGTGTAGTTCTCCATTCGTACTTTAAAAGCATCCTTTACCTTATTTATGATATTGTTTCTGAAAACTGTAATACTGTCTTAAGATTCATTAGAATTTGTCTGTCCGTCCGTTTGTCTATTCTAAGGAATGAAGCTCATAGAATAAACTTTCTTCAGAATACCAGTATAATAAATAAATGTAAGAATAAATTTTCTTATGTATATTCGCCGGTCCAGAGCTACTGAAATTACGCAAAGAACGCAAATATCTTTGGTAGAACTAAAAAAACTCAACATTTTTTGATTCATAATAATATCACATAGATAGTTTTCAGACGTAATTTTTTAACTCTACCACCGCTTCGGAAGGTGTTCCTTTGTAGAGAAGATGCGGCCAGAAACTCTACAGCATACATATTCAAGGCATGTTATGCGTAATAAGTTTACCCCAGATCCTAATGATTGAAAGTCTGTTCTCTTCGAAATTCCACTGACATACTCTGTGGTATAAGCTAAGATAAGCTAACAAAAAGAAAAGAACAAAATCATAACCAATTCGGTCTTCACTAGGAAATCATTGCTAAGAATTTAGGTTTCCTAATTTACAGAGCTTAAGTAAGATCTGAAATGAGATAGACAGACATAAATGATTGTCATGTCAGCCCATGCTGACATGAAAGAAGAAGAAGTGAAATCTAAACTTATTATTGACTTGTTGTACACATAGACAATTCATGCAAACATAAGGAACAACATAATTAAACATAACCTCCTTCTGGCGCAGTCGGGTAAAAATTGAGCTTTTATTCGTTATTCACTGTATTTATCTTATTCATATTTGGTTCTTCCAGTGCTGGGCCCTTTTCTCTCATACCTTTATTAGAAGAACAATTTCCTTGTTCGTCTGGCGCACCCTGGGCAGTCAGCCTCGATACATCCATAGCTGACTGGCTAATCTATCCACTACAGCATGACATATTGTCATGCGATATAGCTCATGCTGACACGAAAGATTACCTTGTCTCCAACTTCACCCAGATCGTCCCACCACATCTTCCTGTTTCAAGACCGGGTCATAATCCATTCGCAGATGTATATTTTCTGGATTTAAAAATCGTTAATATTTCTCGATGCATTCGATAAACATGACAAAGGATATCATCACAAGTTTTAGCCCAACAGTTTTACTTGTCAGTTATGTCGACTATTTTGAATCGTAACACACAAGTAAAGAGTGGAGGGAAGTCGAATATTTCTTTTTCCTACTCCTCCTATCTTCTTTGATTAATTCATTTCGGGTTCCAAGATAGTTATTCCCCGGGCTCGCTGGACTTCATTGTGTAGTGTTGTGAATGGTCGCCGTTGTTCATCCTGATTTACAAGAGTTACAGCGGTGGGAATGTGTGGTGGGGCTATGACTGAAAAAAAGTACCTAGTCCAAATGAGTCCTCCAAAACGTTATAAAATTTAAGTTCGTATTTTATTATATACGTATAAAAGTGTTATGTGTCTAATAACTGACTGACAGACAACGCACAGCTCAAACTGCTGACGATAGAAACATGAAATTTGGAATATATGTTCTACAGAGGATGTAGAGGTGCACTAAGAAAGGATTTTTCGAAAATCGATCCCTAAAGGGATAATCCTCGCGGACGAAGTCGCGGATCAAAAGCTCGTATTCTGTATAATATTTTTAAGTAAAACATAGTATAAACATTTACAAACACTGTGGAAATTGTACCATGTAAACATTTTACTTAGTTTTGCATCGATATTCCTAAATCGGTCGTCAGCTTTCAGGCCGCCCTGGGAATTAGGACAAGATGCAACCTTTACAAATTAGGTCAGTTGAACATCGTATTGTTTGGATTAGAAAGAAAACTGATTTATGAACTATTTTGGACTGCTTTTTTGTAAGTATTTATGTAAGTTACTATGAAATGAAAGGAGAAAAATTACAGAAAAAAGTGAGTTCAATATATTATGGGGAAGACCTTTGTACAATAATGGGATGACATAAGTTGAAAAAACTAATCTCTCGAAATGTGTATCTTTTAGTTTTAGTCGAAAACACTTTATTGAGAAAAGTGTGATGACCTTAGAATAGAATACAATAGAATTATGGTTTTTCAGTCAATTATTTCATATAAAAGTTAATAATAATTCATGAGATTGGCTAGGACTGACACAAATCTGTACAGCGATGTTCTTCACTTGGACCCTAAATAATAAAAGTTACAAATTAATAATACCTAATTTTAGATGTTCTAAATACAATCTAGTCAGCAAATTCGATCCGTACTCTATGTTGCAAATTTTTACCAAATACTTACGATCCACCTGACGATCCAGTTCGTATGCTCCTTGACAACTTCTCTCCTTGAAGAAATTCATTACAAAATTCAACCTAGATAGCACACTAAGAGAATCGAAAATCTAATTTCAATATAAACTCACGACCATAATCTCTTTAGGAGCGCCAACACGAATTTATACTGTCCCTTGTTAGCAAGTCCAAATATAAAAAAAATATATAGTCCACTACGATGTTCATAAAATTAAATAAAAAATCTATGTTAGATTCTAACTTTGACTAAACAGTCAAAAATAAATCAAATACTGCATTCCTCTACAATATAGAGACAACAAAGTTCTTGGAGCTTAATAAGTTTGTCTGTATCATTCAACAAGGGTATATCAATCGATATTACCATTTACACTTGCCCTTGAAAGACATCGCTGTTTCCTTTAGATAGTGTATGTTAGGTATTTTATTTAAAAGTTTTACAAATATTTTGTAACGCATAACGATAGTCTAATAATGGAGTAGACGTATTGATTGTAACAAAAAGTTGAGGTAAATTACATTGTAAGAATTGATCGAATCAATTTGGAATAGGCCATTTGAATTTCCGTCAAAATGGGAAATAGACGATTTGTATCTATACAGGGTGTAAGAAAATTATAATTAACCTTTAAACCACATACTCTGCCCATCAAACTGAACAATTTTACTATGGGAAATGTTTTTACGAATCTTCGAAATATGTTGGTCAAAATTTGACCAGAAATATTTAACTGAAGTGAACAATATTTAACTAATTCTTGAGTATGTATCCTACTAATTTTTTCATGCATTGTTGTTGATGTTACTCGAAAGAATTCATTCAATTTAATCTACATTCATACATCTACTAATCAATAGCATAGAGAAGCATTACGGTCGTGAGTTTATATATGTATGTAAGTACGTAATTCAGTTGTCTCATTCGCGGATTTCAAGTGTTGCATTTAATTGCTTACATAACTTATACAACGTGTTAATTAATTAACGCAAAACTAGAAAGTAGTTTGTTTAGAATCGAGAGCAGAATCGAATTATCATGGTTTCAACATTCGTAATTTTTTTCAAAATGTTAAATAATTTGTTTGTAATATGTTTAAACCCGCCTCAACCCACCGCTCGAGCACTCTCACCCTACTTACTACCAAAACAAGATTCTTAAAATGTATCCATGAGCACGTTAGCGCTTTCATTCATTGCTGAAATGATAACAAATCATTTTTGCCTCAAAACTTAAGATACGAATAACTTTAAATTTTAACTATCAAAATAATGAAAATATTGTTTCAATCTAATTATTTTGTTATAAATCTGTTGGGGTGTATGAGGTTTTGCGCTTATTCATTAACACGTTGTTTAAAGTAGACAAATTCTCGTGCAAGTCAGACATAAGAGCACCTGAATAATTCTCTTAATCTTTGGTTTCATACTAGCTTTCTACCGAGCATTAGCCCATTTTAAATTAAAAAAGAACAAGAGAGCACACTTTCTTGTTACAAGCTTCCTTTCATATACCGAAGCAATATTTGAAGGGGCACTCCAAATCGTGCTTCTGCTTAAGGTATCATTTAATTAGAGCGGTCCAAGAGTCGCCAGTCGCTTGCTTTCAAGTATCTTTTTTTTTTTCGAAAGTCCGCTGAGATGTCATAATTATTTATACGTTGCTTCTTAGTGGCAGATTTTTAGCTGGTGAAGAACATCTTATCACATTCGCAGACACGAATACCATAGCATGCGAAATCGTCTACCTTTCTGTGATACGGATGCTGTAGTATAGTGATGTTACAGCAATCGTGCGCTGAGGATGAGGAGGATCGCTGTCACATTCTAACTTTCACTGCACGGCCAGCATGCCACCCATCTTCTTATCGTGTGGGCAGCAAGCCCTGGTGTCAGAGTTTTTTCAGGCCGCTTTTGGCCTCCGACGTGGTTTTTATGTAACTACTACTACCACTAGAGATAGATACTAGCTGGGACCATCCGAAGCACGGAATCGTCTTTCTTTTCAGACAATCAGGTGATTCAGCCTGCAATGTCCTAGCCAACTGGGGAAAAATGCACAAAGTGATATTTTACTAGGTGTCCCCCATGGGAATCGAACCCACGACCTCTTAACCATGACATCACGACCAAAGAGTCCAATCCTCTTAACCATTAGACCACGGGGGCAGGCATGCAACCTATGAAAAAGCGTTTAAACTACAAAAACGCCATGCTCGCTCTTTTTGCCATACGTAATACAATAGACATGGAGGCACATCTCGATTTTTATTGTTTACTAGGGGGTTGCATGCGAGGCCTACTGGTGATGTAATATGACAGAGGCTGCTATAGCTCCAAATTTATACAAAATACAACGTGTTAATGAATAAACGCAAAACTAGAAAGTAGATTGTTTAGAATCGAGCGCAGAATCGAATTATCATGTTTTCAACATAGGTAATTGTTTTCAAAATGTTAAATAATTTTAATTGTATAAGTAATTTAAAATTTACTGAACTCGATCTCAATCTACCGCACGGGCACACTCACCCTACTTACTACCAAAATAAGATTCTTAAAGTGTATCCATGAGCACGTTAGTGCTTTCATCTTAAAATGCGTCATAATTTTTGCCTCAAATCTTAAAATGCGTATAACTTTAAATTTTAACTAATAAAATAATTTAATTATTGTCTCAATCTAATTATTTTGTTATAATTCAGTTGGGGTGTATGAGGTTTGGCGCTTATTCATTATTACGTTGTATAGGTGATTCATCTCTAAACAGCTACTGTGTAGCTACTATACAGCCACTGTAGACTTCGTGTTTTACTAGGGAGTTACCATTATATCACTGGCCATGGGGAAAAAAAGTCGACTACTAATTAACGTTCGCGAAATTAATGTTATGCCGTTAAAATTATTCCTAAGTAAATTATAATTATTTATTAGGCATGTTAAGAAATAATGTAAAGTTTTAAGCTCTACTGCATTCCACATTTGCATTTTTATATAATGTTTTAGATAGTGCAACACTTTGTGTAGTATTTTTTTATGAGAAAACTAGATAAAGCTATTTAATGACCAACTAAAAAGCTTCTTCCTTGTTAATTAAGTTAATAAGATTGATTGTATCTGTAACCTTATAAATTAAGTAGTAGATATACAGGTTACTTCTTAATATGCTGACACTTTATTAAGGGGATGATCAGACCATCAAACAGAACAACTTTCTCTATGGCACCAACATCGATATCGCGAAAAAAAAAATCTGCTTTTCTATACAAAACTGCAAACCTACTCGAGGCAAATGTATGGGACAGCTGATTTTTTTTTCGCGATTTCGATTTTGGTCCCATAGAGAAAGTTGTTCAGTTTGATGGTCTGGACATCCCCTTAAAAAAGTGTCAGCATATTACGTTGGACCCTGTATAGTAGTTGTCTACGAGTATCTTTTAAAGCTTAATTTCTTTAAACTGTTGACCGTAATGAGTTTTGATATCGATCTTATGTTTATAAGATTGATTAAATTTCATATAGAATGAACACGTAGAGCTTATCCAGCTTAATATAGCTTAGATCCAGAAAAGCAGCGGATAGTCAGCGGCGGACTTCTTAGTCCTTCATAAAATACCTTATTAAACTCTAGGAAATAAAATAAGTCCCTGAACATTAACCATTTTTCAAAATATTGGCAATCATTCTTTAAATCGTTCTTAAAATGTACCCCTTATGAGATATACACCATTTCAAATAGCAACGAAATTTAAGGCTATTTTGTATTACAGAAACAGAGATTTGAAACACTTCCTCTCACTTATTCTTTCAGCTTCAGTAACTTCCAAGATATGTCGGGTAGTATATCTTTCTGATAAATAAATTGTATTGGCCAGAAAGCTATATTGGAATCAGAAAATCTTTTCGCCCTTATTTGAAATGAAGTATAGTAATAAAATGAAACTTAAGTTTTCAAAAATGTTTGAAACACAAATTACAAGCATCGAAGTAATATACAGGGTGTAACGAAACACCCTAGTGTACTTACACATTTTTGACCTAAGTGGTTTCAAGTCTTTTTACCATAGTAGGATTATACAGGCTATTATTTATACTTCTGTGGGGATGTCAACACCCACAAGTTATAGCAACGAAGATAACAGATGGCGCTACGGTCGCAATCGCAAATGTGTACGTAAGACAACTTGCGACGTCACATTGGTAACCCGTTAGCCGCTACACATAAGGTTCACAATCGTATACAAGACATGAATCGCGCAAGAGAAATAATCACAGAGATTCGATATATAATATAATATACAAGGTCCAACTAAGATCTGTTGGACCACGGCCGGTCCCCAGGCTTCACACCTAGCCTGGCGGAAGATCTTCCCTTTTCACCGGAGGAACCCTCCACAGTAGTTCCTCCACAGTGGTGACCCCGACGTGATGAACGTGACGTAGCCCGCACCAGGTACATTTATAGTACGCTACTGAAATTATGACAAAAAGCGTGTTAAAAAATGAGGCAGCCTACCCGATATGTCGTTTACTTGGCAGCGGGTGTTTTGGGCGTTACAATGTCAAAGTGCCCATTCATTTATCATCAACCCTATCCGTCGTTGCGGCACAAACCTCCCTCATGGTGAGCTTGTACAGTCGTCATCCGATATATCGTGGCAAACAAGGTGGTCAAATATTTCTAAGCAGTTCTAATTTTCAATAATTTCTTTCTGCTGAACGCCTAGAATTTCAAATGTATCTACGCAGTCCGGGTGATCATAAACATCTAAGCAGTTTAGGAAAAAAGACCTTACTCCGCTGTTATACATTTCAATTTTAAATAACACTAGAGTTAACTCGCGACTTCGTTCGCACAAATTATATACCAGATTTTAAGTCAGATCATAAGCTATCAAACAAAAAAGTTTCATTAAAATCGGTTCAGTAATTTTTGCGTGATGCTGTTACAAACATACAAACAAACAAACAGACAGACAAAAATTCTAAAAAAGGTTGATTTGGAGTCCGGGATACCTAAAAACCATATCGTAATCTTTTTCATGTAAATATCTTAAATGTACACACTTCTGTTACAGTTTTATAATAGTTAAGGTAGTTGAGAAATTATTGGAAATTAGCTGTTCCGACATTTATTTATGACAAAATACACGTTTAGATGTAATTGGTAACATTTTCTGCACAGAAATATTTGAACATCTTGTATGCTACGATATATCTGATGGCAACTGTACCTACTAGCGTTAGTTCGCAAACGAATATGAACTGTATACTTCGCATCATAATGTCTTCTACAGTGTAAGCACGATTTCCTCTCAATGCTGTACACCACGGCAGGCCATCGTGCGCTGGCTATTTAAGGCACTGGGTTCTGGCTTTTTAATGTAAATTATACCAGAATCTTGAATATATCACTTATAGTTTGCTAAATATAGCCGAGGATATACAAGCCAATTATCGTAACGTCTACTGTCGTGTTGTATCAGAAAGTCAAATCACTTGCAGACGAGACAGGATTACTCCGTGGACAAGAGCTTAACTGTTACAATAAGCATATGCTCACGACTATATTCCCTGAGGGGGTAGTCAGAGATATTCTGAAACCTAGGAACTTCCACGTTTCACTATTACTAGTACCGTGCGGAAACTCTGTCCAGTGTGACTGGGAGTGTTACAATGACTATGAATTTTTGCACATCTTAGACCAATGGTCTAAGATGCAGACTTGCTTGTCAAATCTGTCGTAAGGTGTTATGGCTGTAGAGAAGATGTGTCTAGAAACTCTACTCTACTGCTAGTTATCAAGTATCAGATAAGTGTTACCTTGTGTATAAATCTGTAGAGACAATTGATGCAGGACGTAACCATTGAGAGTCACTCATACCCACACTTGTTGAAATAATCATTCAATTGTCGGTATCTTTGTACTGAACAATCTACTTGCTAACGTGACCGGCAGGTCAGTGTTATTGACCTATTTATATCCCTATTTTCAATTGACAGCTTTAAATTGTACCGAGTGTTAATAAAACAGATTCCTTTTTAGCTTAGACCAAATTACATTACTGACAGTACACACAAACAATGTCATGATATATAGTATTATTCTTTTTCAAAGAAGTCATTGCAACATACTGTCTTTATTGCTTCAACTAGAGTGCAATTATCGCAAAGTTGAATTTCAAAACACTTTCGCAAATTGTTTCAGAATGACATAATAT
Organism: Agonopterix alstromeriana; assembly: GCA_963924505.1. Classification (NCBI taxonomy): domain Eukaryota; kingdom Metazoa; phylum Arthropoda; class Insecta; order Lepidoptera; family Depressariidae; genus Agonopterix; species Agonopterix alstromeriana. The sequence goes on along the minus strand of OZ004665.1, from coordinate 4,874,348 downwards.
TTATATAGACAGTTTTAGCGGAACATTATCTTAGGCTCGGCCTAAGAGGAAGGATCTCTCTTTAAGACTAGAGTGAGCCATACCAATTGTAAAGTGTCCACTTTTTTTGACGTTTAGATTTGAGTGTGTGGTGTCAATTAGTATGGACAAAAGGCACCGAGTGACATATGGCCTTATGTTTACGGTCACTTTTCACACATACTAGCTAAAAAAAAAGTGGACAGCCGCATAAACAAATATCTATAGTTCCATCTCCTTCTACTATTAAAGGTATGTCATAAGACAAAAGAGACCAACTACAATCGTAAATTTATGCGGACTCTATGGAGATCCTTCCTCTTAGGGCTCGGCGCAAATATTTGAAGATCGTTTTACTATTTTTAATAAGAAACTGATTACATCACTTCCTAGTTCATGGATTCTGATTTATGACTCAGCCGTTTATCGTTTGCTCAAAAGTGAAAATAAAATTATAATATAATAAGTCTTATCACTGATTATCTCGACTTCACTTAAGTGCCAACTTAAACAAAGCACGATACGTACCCTTATCGAGCCTTTATACCAAACATCTTGGTTTACCGACACGTCATGAAAATTTAAAGCTCAAACGAAAGTGAATTCTCAGTTGTTTTAACAAAGTAGGTTTTACGACGGCAAAATTTGTGTTAGTGGGATAGTCCCCTTTCGTTGTATTTTCGTGTTGTTCCAGTTTTATATTTAGCGTTGCTAGTTTTGATTTTAATTGCCTCTGACGTGTTTAGCGGTTCGTTGTAAATGGTCAGTTTTTACTCTACTTTTGGATTCGACTTTATTTAATACAGGGTACTAACTTTAAATGAGTTTGTTACTTAGTGTAATGGTTTAAAGACGATTGTAATTTAACACGATTTACTATTAGAATGAGAAATCCTGTATGGGTCGACCTATCGCTATTCACTACATACTACTACTACAAACAAAATACGACTACTTCAAATATACCAGTAATATTACAACTTAAAATCTGTCCTTTATCATGTAGTTCTATCTTCAATCAATCAAATATTATTTATTTTACACCTAAAAATAAACAGTAAAATACAGAGAAAAAAAAACAAGGTGCACAAAATAAGGCGGTCTTATCGCTAAGAAGCGATTTCTTCCATACAACCTTAGGGTAGTGGAAGCGGAGAACGAAAAAAAGAGGTAGGTGGTCTTAGGTATCTTCAGCAGTGGTCTTCATCTTGTGGCTGAATAAAATCAGTAATCTATAGGGTGTTAGAGATGATGACCCATGATACTGAACAACATTCCCTAAGAAGCTTATAGAAATATCGCAAATAATTTTTTTGAGTCAATCTGAACAACTTTCTTTATCAAATTTTCAAATTACTAAAATCTATAGCTGACCAACATGTGTAGGTTATTAGGTACTTTATTGTACTGCAACAAACTAAAAATGCTCCACAAATCTGCACTCGTGGGGGATTGTGATCCTTCCTTTCACACTTGATCACGATAAAAAGTCTGTGCCCTGCAGGACGTATGATAACCCGTCAATCAGAAGCTAAAAACCCACAAGAGGGTTTCATAAAAAGCATAGAAATTACTTAGTATCGATTCTGTATCGATCTTATAAATTACGATTAAATGGGAGTTCTACTTTGACTATTTATACTGGGTACGCGGTTAATTCTACTAACAAACATTTCTGCCTCTTTTTGCGGGAGGCGAGGTAACATGAAATCCGCAACTTTGGAATGGACAAAATAAAGTATATTTCATTCATTTCATTCAAGAATCTGAAAATCATTTCGTCCTTATTTGGAATGAAGTATAGATGAAGTGAACCTGCCTGTGAATTTGGTATTGGGTTTGAATCCCTCAAAACTATCTATTGTAAATACCGTTTACTTCTCCCTAAGTCGTGGATATAAGTATATATACGTATAAATGTATTGTACATAGTCGTCTAGTCACCATAATTCTAGTCTAGACTAGATTCTGGTGTTTCTATAGTCGCGAAATAATTTGTGAAGCAATGTGGCAAGTAAAATAAAAATATAAAATAATGAAAATCCACGATTTTATTTCCATTGTTCATTATTTGAAATAAAACCTGTCAATTGCGAGTCGGGCTACTCGCGCACCGAGGGTTCCGTACCATACCATATTTACTTACAAAAACAAAAAAATGTTCTCCGGGACCTTTAGCGCAAGACCGACTTACACTTGGCCGGTTTTTATTATTTGTTGTTATACTGTAGAGTTTGCTCTATAATCGTACCAAGTTTGACGCTTTTAAATACGAGTATTACCGTTTTTACAATAGAGCGAGCAGAAAACGAGCGAAACCAGTTTCTTGTATGGGGAAGGGGGACCCCCTTAATTTTTAACTATTTGTAATTTTTATTATTTGCTAGCAAATCCGCCGTAATAACGCACATTCTGTGATGTTCTATTTCGGTTCAAAAGTTACAGCACTAAATAGGACGGACGGACGGAATAGGCTCCAGTTTTAACCCTTTGGGTACGGAACCCTAAAAGTAAAAATACAACTCATCTTTAACCAATATCAACAACAAGTTTAATTCCAGGAAAATTGTTAATTTACAGAGTGTGCTACATTGATCCAAAAGCGAAGTTCTGCTTACATCACGCCCTACTTCGTGACTTGTTTGGTTAACCATGTAGATATATTGGTGTTCCCATCAACTGGCAATTGTTGCACTATTTAGTATTCGCTGTGTATGCGTTTGCAATTAGTTCTTTGTTAGAGAAAGCTTATAGATGCGGATATATAACCTGTTTTCGTAGAAGCCTTATGAAAGTTTAACCTATATGGCGGGTTTTATGTGTCACTGTGTTCTCTGTTTGTTTACTTATGTGCAATAATGATTGTACCAGTAGTATTTAGGTGAAATTGTTTCACTTCGTGGTCCATACAACCATAATGGTCATTTACGAAGAGATTACGCAACTTTGACATCATTTTTGTTAAAACGTTATTGTATACAGAGTATAAAGAAGTGTATAAAGAAGATCTTATCTCTGATGATAATTCTTCTAACCCTAGGTAGAGACCATAGATACAAATATGACGTACCAAACAAAATTAATAATAACTTGATTTTAAGCTTTTGCCATCACACATTAAGAAGGTGTACCCTTCAAAGCACCCGAGCGCGCTGCCTTCAAATGAAGATTGATCCTATTTTCAATTTTAACCAATTAAGGTCTATTACTTTATTTAAACATGATTTAGGAACTAATCTGTGTCAGATTTTTGTTAAAATATAGTATATTTTCAATGCTAGGATTAATTTAAAATTTGTATTGAAATCTTTAAGCCACTGTAAATTTGAAACTATATATTTTAACGAAAATTTGACAAAATTCGACAAATTTTGTTCTCTGGGTTGTGGGCTCGGTGGCGAAATTGGAAAACGCAATTCCCTGGTTTGGAACAGTGCGGGTTCAAGTCCCCCGAGACTTAATTTTTCAATCTTTAATTTGATTCGAAACCACACAACATGGCTGCAACATGTTTATAATCAATAATATTTGAAAATCTGACAAACCATAGACACAAACATTCGATTTTAGATCGTGTTTGAAAAATGTAATTGAATTGAATTGGTTAATAGTCATGAGCTAACCGCAATATGGCGCTTTTTTGGTGGAGAGGTTGTCTTTGACCGTCCAAAGAGGAAATGCCGCAAGTGTCATGGGGACCATAGAGCCGGGGTTGCGTGGGGCTGGGCCTTTGAGTGTACGTTAGTCTTTATATTGACGAAGCGTGTAGCAGATGTAGAGTGTATAGGTTTAAGTTTTGACGAAGCATGTTGCTGATTGGGATCCTGTTTATTTTTATTTTTTGTTTAACTTTTGACGAAACGTGTTGCAGATACGGATATGTCGCAATTTTTGACGAAGGGTGTTTTTATTAATTTATAAAGCTTTATATTGTACCCCTGTTAATAGTCAAAATTCGTTTGTATGGAGCACGCTACCGGGTATATCCTCTTAAGTAGCCTACTCTTTACCTTAGTTTACATTATCATAGTTGACTTGCACATATAGTACCTAGTTAACATAACAGCATAAAGTGCGCGTTAAATGGGCCATTGCGCTTTCATTACTTAAAAGCAATTAAGATGTTGTCAGTGCTAGCCACGCCTGCGCTCCTTCTATTAGCAAATTGAATCATAACAATACTACATGCCACTCAGAGATAGTTAGGTACAGCGTTCGTATCTACAAGAATGCAACAGCATATGCTCACGACTATATTCAACGATACCCCATCAAATATCGCATAATCGCTGGGTGCGATTCGACGCAACGGGTCGCGAAATCGCGGCAGTGTAGGATCGCGCGCGACCCCATACAAAATTTACTGGAAATAAATATAATATCGACAATTTTGCTCATTTATTTAGTGTTTCCTTTTTATTTTAACATAAAATAACAAACTTTATCCTACCATTTTATGCACAAATAACTCACGGTGCCGGAGTAAACTAGATGGCTAGCGCCACATAGCCGATAGTTAGATTTTGTGATTTTTATTTTTAAATGATTATTTAGCATTCATAGCATATGCTCACTACTATATTCCCCGAGGAGTCAGAGATATTCTGAAACCACAGAACATCCACGTTTCACTAGTACCGAAACTCTGTCCAATGTGACGGGGAGTTAACCCGTCGCCACTTGTAATGGACAGTGAGTACAATACATACCTCGAAGTTGAAGCACGCAGGTTTCCTCACGATGGTTTCCTTCACCAAAAAGCCAGTGGTGTTACAAATCGTACATAAATTCCGAAAAACTCATTGGTACGAGTCGACCTTGACGGGGATCGAACCATCGCCACCTGCACGGCAGGCAAGGTTACTCGCCACTGGACCACCACGGCTTAATGTATGTAACAATATACCCTTGTAATATTTAAAAGGGTGATTTGGACCATCAAACTAAACAATGCAGACACAGATTGACAGAACGCTTCTTTGCAGGGTGGAAGGAAAATTATCATTAACCTTTCAACCACATATTCTACCCATCAAACTGAACAACTTTCACTATGGGAGCAAACCGGTCAGCGCAAAAAAAAAACAACTGTTCCATACTAAACTGCAATACCTACTCGACTCAAATGTATGGAGCAGCAGATTTTTTTTGCGCCGACACCTTTTCTCCCATAGTAAAAGTTGTTCAGTTTGATGGGTAGAGTCTGTCTTCATAGTGAAAGTTTTTCAGTTTGATGGTCTAAAACAGTACCCCTTTAAATATTACTAGGGTTTTTTGTTACACCTTGTACAAGTCTCATGTTAGTTGAAAAACAAAATTAAGCCATACAATTTTGTCTGTATTTCCTGTTTGTTTACTATCTGTATACTATGTTTTTTGGTGTAAAATAAAGTATAATTGATTGTTTGATTGAATTATGATTATTCAGTTTTTGTGTTTGCCGATACCTATGTCGACTAAAATACGTTTGTATCAGGGGATATCCAAGTGCGGAAGCGCGGTAGCTTTTAACACTAGTCCACAGATTCTACTAACAAACATTTCTGCCACTTTTTGCGGGGGGCGAGGTAACATGAAATCCGCAACTTTGGATTTTATTCCCCATAACTTTAGATTCTAATTTTGAATGTCAAAAATCATGAAAAGTAGTCTCGTGTGAACCCCAAACGTTCTAAGTTCGAAATTATTATTTCGCAATTATAGGCTGTCTCGTTTAGTGATAAGGTGTAAAATTGAATGTAAATGCACAAGATCAATTGTGCTTATACCGTGGCAGAGGGGAAATGCTACCGCAAGGCTAGTCCTTATAATAATTAGTCAAAGTATTTTTGCTGATGATGCCATTGTTTGGCCTTTGTCTCGTAGCATTCCCCTTTGCCAACTTATAAGATCAATTGACCTTGTGCATTTACATATGGAGAAAGTTGTTCAATTTGACGGTCTGATCATCCCCTTAACAAAGTGTCAGCATATTAAGAAGGACCCTATTTAAAATGAATTACATTGTTTATGTACCTACATGTTTGGTAGGTTAGTCATGTTATATGTTGCAAATAGACTGAGGGCATCTTCTTCTTCTATCGAGTCGATGGCATGTCTTTAAAACTTTTCTAGATCATTATTTTGCAATCCAATGCATTCCGATAACGTTCGTAACCTCTACACGCGTGCAAGTGTCCAGGCGAGAGGGCAGGATACAAGAGGGGCCATAGTCTCAGGAGCAACACCTGAGATTCCATCCGTCAAAAAAATCACGGCAAAACAAGGGAATGTACAATAAGTATTCTAAATTTTAAGTTGAACTTGGACTTTCATGACCCTAGTCGATTATGATAAAAGTGGCTTCAGTTTACGCTTTGGTGTAAAATAAAACCAAGCTCTGCTTTCCCAATGAGGCTTTTTTATTAAAAACAAAATTGTTCAGTGACACTGGTTGGAAGGCGTTACAATCTTTAAAAAATTCTGTCAAAACGATGGTGTTCCGTCCGTGTTTTTCTCGATTCCTCAATTTTAGGGGGCAATTTGTTCATTAATTAATACGATTTTTATGGTTAAAGTGTAAAAGACGTAGTTATCGATACTTTGAATTGATCAACTTTTCTAACAAGTCTAGTCTGCAACCGAACCGACTAACATTTTCGATGTTATTACGTATTTATTCGTAATGACCAGTTATTTTTCAGTTAACACTAGTATTTATTTGTCAGTCATGGATAACAAATCGTTTTCTCCTTCAACTTATCAGAATTTTTTGTCAAATTTACTAATGCCATCTGCAGATTTTTATTTTTTATGCTCTCATGCGAAAACGCGTCATTCGGAATATCATGAGCGTAAGAGTGTTTATGTGTGTATGCCACAATTACTAGAGATATTTAAACTTACAATAAATGCAAACCTCAGTTGGTAACAAATACAATCTCATCGAAATCGAATGACACGTTATGCTAGCTCGTGTCAATAGAGCAACGTAAATGCTGCTAGCAGCAGCTGGAGTTTCGTATTCACATTGTAATCCTGGATACCGATGGATAATTGCCTACCGATCCCGGTCTACAGCCCATCTGCTGTTTACACTGATCTCCTGTGAAAGAGGTTAGATATACTGTGGATTCGCGATGATTCGGATATAGGTAAACTCTATTATTGTCATTTTGTTTACTTAGCCTGCTCTGTGGTCTACTGCTGGGCAAACGCGCCCCCTCTTTTCCTTCAATCCTCCCTATGCTAACAAAAAACTACGCCGAACCTTTTAGAAAAGTATTCAGTTCCCCGTTTAGGAAAGTATTTTAAATACATCTAAGTATAGAATGAAATGTATAACATCGTCATCACTACTCTAATTATCAATCGCATCATTTAATTACCAACTGGCCAACCAGACCACCACTGCCAGTGGTCCCTGGCCATTCAGAGGGCCAGGCCATTGTGTGTTGCCATTGATTAAGCTTATAGCGGATATAAATGGATGTGATTTTGATTTGAGGAAGCCTGTGTTGCTAATTCATTTTTTTTTAATGTTATGTTTATTTAAATTCATTCTTATTTAGGTAATCGGGCTATTTCCTAAACGACACGAAAATGAACACGGAACATCACAGTTCATGGAACCTGAACTGAATATCTGCGTAGGTATACATCCATAACTCGGAGTAGAGTTTGCATATTAAGTTAGGATATTTAACAGGTTAGTCAATGTTGGTCGGCTTATAGTATCTCACATTTATGAAAACATATACGTTAAGTCGAGTGTTATAATAATTTCTCTGCAGTTTCTCTGTACAGAACACAAAATCTGTAGATAAATTATTTACAGCACATGAAGCTTAACAATCTGGACTTGCCCCTTTCGTATTTCAGTGCCATAAGAGCTGGAATTGTCGAATGTTCTATAAACGGGAATTATTTCTAACACCTTATAGGCAATGAAACTTGTTCAAACAATTCCACTGACCGCTCATGCTTATTTAGTTAGATTCTGTGCAAAACCGAAATCTCTATTTTAACGGTAACAATGATTAAGAAGTATAAAAGATATTCCCACATCGGCGATTGCAACAGAAACTGCAGAAATATGACTCGTACATTAATCATTGAACATTCGTCAACTGTTGTACCTATCTGAGATGTTTAGGAATGTTTATAAACATTTGACAATATTTCTTTGTATTTGGGGTTTCTCAAGCAACTAATGATTATTTTTATGTTGATGATCGATTGTAAACAATGATGTACATTCAGTAATAAAATTCATTATAAATTTAAAAAGATAATAACACTACAAGGCGTAAAAGAGCACCCTAGTAATATTTTAAGGGGTGGAGAACATCAAACTGAACAACTTTCACTACGGAGACAACGCCCAAAAAAACATCCGTTTCACTCAAACAGGCTGTTTTGTATGAAACAGCATTTTTTTCCTGTTGTTGACTTATTAGTGAACGTTTTTTCAGTTTGGTGGTCTAAACTTAGCAATCCGTTTGAATATTACTAGGGTTTTTTGTTACAACCTGTATTTAATTGTCTGTTTTAAGCTTTGACTAATTATTATAAGGACTAGCCTTGCGGTAGCATTTCCCCTCTGCCACGGTATAAGCACAATTGATCTTGTGCATTTACATTCAATTTTACACCTTATCACTAAACGAGACAGCCTATAATTGCGAAATAATAACTTCGAACTTAGAACGTTTGGGGTTCACACGAGACTACTTTTCATGATTTTTAACATTCAAAATTAGAATCTAAAGTTATGGGGAATAAAATTCAAAGTTGCGGATTTCATGTTACCTCGCCCCCCGCAAAAAGTGGCAGAAATGTTTGTTAGTAGAATTACACGCGTAACCAGTCCACATATAAATAGTCAAAGGTTTTAATGCTCTACTGTCCGATTTTACCGTAAAATTGTGTAACTTTGTAACCATTTTATACATTAACTATGACACTTTTTAAGCAGAAAACTAAAAACTGAACAATCTACAGGACATGAGAAGTGATTCAGTTTTAAATCGAAATTTATTTTAATTAATTAAACTGAAGAAAAATTTACCTAAAGTCACCCCTTTTTTATTTTATTTTTTATTTATTTATTGATGAAACAAACAGTCACTTAAAAAACATGAATTTTGTAGTAATTATAATTTTTCCAGTTGTAACCATTTTACTCTTACATTGCTAATCGAAAGAAAATGTACATTTACAATATACTTCACAATACAACATAGAATGATTTGGTTTCTTAGCTTTCGAAAATTCATAAAAATTCATCTCATTTTACCGAAAACGGCTAAATTCTGACCGGAGCCACGCGCTTGTTCACATTGATTAGTATGGAGAGTTGTGTTCCCGGGCGGATACGCCTTCAAGGTTTCTTACGTCTCAAGGAAGTAAACTATTGTCACATGTTATTCCGTACGGAGGTAATTAGCTTGGATGAGACTTAGTCAATAATAATAATCTTATTAGGCCAAAGTTAGAACATAATCGTGTTAGTTACGATCGTTAATTTTGAAGCTCATGAATAGGTGGATTATTTTCCTGACAATAATTACGTAATTAAACCTTAATTGTTATATGATACATACCTATTATATTTTAAACGTTTTCTTAGTCGGTATCTTTTTTTATCAGTAATTGGTATTTTTCTTTTAAGAGGATAGCGCCAGAGCGCGCTGCATACAAACGAAGTCCTATTTTTAATCCTAACCTAGTAAAGACAATGCCATTTTTAATTATGATTATTCCAAGACAATATAAAAATATACGATATTTATATATTAACAAAGACTGAAAACAGAAATGTGACAAAACCATTTCAGTTTAAACAAACAGTTATTAGTTTATAGCAAATCAGTCATATTAACGCATATTCTTTGCAAACTCTGACACCAGGGCTTGCTGCCCACACGATAATAAGCATGCACAAGCATATGCTCACGATTATATTCCCCGAGGGGATAGTCAGAGATATTCTAAATCCACAGAACATCCACCTTTCACTAGTAGGATCGAAACTCTGTCCAGTGTGACGAGGAGTGAGCCCGTCGCCACTTGTAATGGACAGTGGGTACAATACATGCCTCGAAATTGAAGCATGCAGGTTTCCTCACGATGTTTTCCTTCACCGAAAAGTCAGTGGTGCTACAAATCGTATATAAATTCCGAAAAACTCATTGGTACAAGTCGGCTTGGACGGGGATCGAACCATCGCCTCCTGCACGGCAGGCAAGGTTACTCGCCACTGGACCACCATGGCCTACACGATAATAAGAAGACGCATATTGTGTGAAAATTTCAAAAAGCCCTTTTTGGGTAGACACACGGACAGCGTAGGTTAGTAATAGGGTTTCGTTGGAGGTACGGAACCCTAAAACTACTAAACGGTAAAAACCAAAAACAAACAAATCATTTACACGCACTAAATAAATAAACGAACATGCACACTATTTGTAAATACACGTTGAAATAACAAGAATTAAAGTCTGTGCAATATTTACACTGCCTAACATTGACTTACCAGGTACTGGACGTAGGGTCCGCGCTCAAAAGAGTCCGAACTAAAAGAGCACCAAAACGTATAAAGACAACCAATTACGCTACATTCTTCGTTTGACCCGCCGATTAAAAACTACGCAAGCAAAATGCATGCGTAGTTTAGTCTAGAACACTTTTTTCGAGAATTTTGTACTAAACCCGACGTCCATTATTTTCTATGTCAATGCTGCCCAATTAAAATGCTTGCGAGCGCCCTCTATCGTATTTTAAGGGTTTTACAGCCGGTTGGGCCCGGACGTGTTTAAAAATTCAACTTACGACGTAATCTCCATTACGAAGTACGTAGCGGACGGAGGTATGGCAGTGGAGGGATAGAAAAGTTGTCCAGAATTAAAATTTTAGTGTTTGCGTAAAAAGCGTCGGTGGTGTGTCGAGAGGCGAAGACTTTTTATCGTTTGAGTTCTAATCCGCACGCACAACTTGTCATGTATCTAGGTACCTAAGTACGATTCAATTTTTGGCCGTCATAGTCATATCATTTATTTTTTCTTGTGTTAAGAAATCTTACAGTAAAAGTTTGTTCATGACAAGAGCTCAGGTAAAGATAAGATAAGATAAATATTCTTTATTTGCACACCAGGAAAAATAAAGAAGAAATCACCAGAATAAATATCCTACCAGAAAATCACAAACTCGTGGTGCCGCCATGTACTGCTACACACAGCACACACAGTACACCCGTGCATGCGCAACCATATTTCTCTACCAAAATGCCGCTCATCCTCGTCTCATACTCATTCTCGTGCGCATATAGTAGCGTGTAGGGAGTACGGGCCGCCGCGAGTTAGTATGAAGTTTTTCTGGTATCTGATATACAGGGTGTAATTGATATCATTAGCATCCTTTTAAACTAAGAGTCTACCCATCAAACTAAACAACTATTACTATGCAAGCAAATCGCATCTACAATCGCATCATTTAAAAAACAAGTCAAAGATCACTATCTCTCTCTTCAATAAACTAGTATATTTATTTATTATTTATCATTCTGGATATTTTTGTATGTATGTATGTAAGTATTTACCTGTATCTTTATTTAATATGTATTTATTAATGTTCAATACAGATTTATTAGTTAAATGTGCACACTATGCCTGCCTCACTTTGTACACTCTCTCTCTGTCACGGGTTCGCTGGAAGAAATCTCTTTAGAGATAAGCTCGCCCTTTGTAACTGTCTATTATGCTGTTTTCATATATATTTCCGTGTGTACAATAAAGAGTTAAAATAAATAAATTTGATGGGTAGACTCGTAGTTTAAAAGGATGCTAATGATATCAATTTCCTCTATATTAGGTGACTCAGGTATGCTATTCCATAAAGCACAAACTCGAAACTCGAACGTATACTCACGAACTCGAACGCATACTTATGCATTATCAAATGGATACTTCTAAAAAATTTAAAGTACATTGCTTCTGCAGTATGTCGGAATGATCGGAATCTGGAAAAATTTGCTGCTAAACCAAAATGAGAAGCTCTTGACGGAAAACAGATTTTTTTAAATATTTGTATATCAATAGATACCTATCATTATTCAACTGTTCATTATCAAAAAATAATTTTACGTGCACTGTACTTATTACAGTGCACGTAACACACACTGGATGAATTTGTAACGATATTCGAATAATTCACCTCCATACCCTTGCTGAATTATTGGGATTCCTTTGTAGATATTTTCAAGAATCTGCAATCCACGTGTAAGTTCAGAACGACAAGTTATATTTACAGTGCATATCGTCGGCTCAGTGCTAGACGTCAGACCTAGTAGCCTAGACCTAGTAGCTATAGTGTCAGACCTCGTAACTCCATTAGATCAAATTTTACAGGAGGCACAAAAAACGTCACCACGAACAATGGCAGCCCAGTGTAATATGGTTTTCTATTTATCATTTTAAATTGTAACGACTTTTTAAATGGATTTAAGAGTTGTGCCATGGATGCATTCAGAAATTAGTATTACAAAAAAAAAATGTAATAAAAAAAAAATATATAAAAAAAAAATATATAAAAAAAAATGAAAAAAAGAATAAAATAAAGAAAAAATAAAAAAAAATGTATGTAAAAAATGTATGTATGTATGTGTGTGTGTGTATGTATGTATGTATGTGTATGTGTGTGTTGTATAAAAATGTAATTTGAAGAATAAAATGGAGTTACGAGGTTTGACACTTTAGCCAACGATTTATTCTTAATATGTATCGAAATATTAGATAAATGCTTTATTAGCACTTAACTTACCTTTAATATTTAGAAAATATTGATGACAAACTTCAGGACCAAAACCAAAAAATCGTCTGTTCCATACATTTGAGTCTAGTATAGGTATCGCAACAGCTGATCTTTTTCGCAATTTCGTTGTTGGCACCGTAGTGAAAGTTGTTTAGTTTGTTCATCCCCTTAAAAGAAACGCAACACCCTGTATATTCGGTTACACTGAAAGGTTGGGGATTCTTTTATTATTTTTAGAAGTAGACTGAATTTCATTTTATGCATCGTCGCATTCGATGGAACCTTTGTGAGAAGCAGTGGACTGTCTCTGTTTTACTATGGAATAATTGAAATCGGTTAAATTAAGGGGTATCCATCTAGTTTAAAGCTTCCCGACGGCTAAATATTCAAATAGGATCTTTTGTACTTTTGTCATAGCAGTGCTTAAGCTTACCTGAATCTGCTGATAGGTCACTCTCTTATCAGCCTCTCTCATGCGCTGCACAGCATGCAGCGTGTTCCTCAGTTGTCGCTGTTGAAGGACGTCTCTCACGCAGATCATCACTGAGATTGCTACATTGCATCACGATCATGCTTAAACTCATTTAACGAATGCAAAAGATGGGTCTTCATCATGAAACACCAATCGAAGTTTATTATCGACTAAGGCAACAATGAAAATCGTACCAAACATTATTCCATGCTAAGTTCATCTTGCCTCGTGACACGCACTTTTAGAATTGCCGCCAATTCCTTAAAAAAAAATTACAATCGTAAAAAAATTTAAACAATTTAACAAAGAGTTGTTTATTAAAAAAAAAAAATTTTTTTTTGTTGGCTTTGTCACTAACTGGTCTATTCTAAATGCTTTCAGTGTGCCCCGCGTAATACCAAACTTGATTTAAACAATAATATATGAATTATTTTTTGTATAATGTCTAACATGTATATTAATGTCATTCAAAATAAAAAATAAAAGTTAATTAGTACAGAAATCAAAATTAAAATATTTCTCTAAGAAAGATGAATGTAGTAGTATATTGTATAGGCTCTGATCTAAGCTACGGAATATGAAAATTTTGATGTGAAACATATATTGGGAGGATTTGGATTTAAGATCGACTCATAAGCGGTGACGGAAAATAGCATGACGCTCTCTTAAGCCATCAGCGGCCGGTTTTCTTTAATTACAATTTCATTTAAAAACCATCAATCTCGATGCTTTACATCGGCGGCCACATTTTATTTCAAAGTAAAATTAAAGAAATCCCAAAACATGAGACACAAAAACATACGTCAAAATACATACACGTTTAATAGGCATCATAAATTGAAGCATGATTACTCGTTCACTGTTGCATAAACAGATCGCGTAGCGCTACGGCAGCGTAGCGCGTAGCCGTAGCGCGTAGGGGGCTAAGAGCTACGAGCATGAAATGCAGTGAAAAAAATACAGTATGTTTTAACAACAAAAAAATCAGCTGATCCATACTTAACTGCTATGCCTACACGACTTAAACGTATAAAACAGCTGATGATTTTGTTTGTTCTGACAGGTTTGCTCCCATAGTAAAAGTTGTTCAGGTTACCCATCGATAGAGTACGTGGTTTAACGGTTTGCATTTAGTTAGTTTACATACTGCATATCTTATTTTCTTTGTAATATGGTTCTGTATAGTTTTTCATTGGGTATTCTTAGAAATATTATGCACCACGAATAAAAGTTTAAAGGGCAACGCGATTAGCGAAAGTGTTTTTTAATCTGTTGGCTTTCCAGAATCAAGGGTTGACTAAGATTCTTCGAAATACATGATGAATTTACAAAAGAATTGTTCGATTTCATGATTCAATTGACAAGAAGGTCCGCTAGCTCAGTCGGTAGTGAACTTGCCTGCTGTGCCGAGGGTCGCGGGAGCGTCTGCCGCGCGGCGCCCATGTTATCTTATGACGCCGTGCACACCTACCCTACCGTAACGGGAGGCTTGCGTCTAGTGGTCAGACGTGTGTATAATGTAACGAGAGCATCATCTTTAATTTTTAATCAAAGGAAGTAATTTAAAACATGACTTAGTACTTTTTGGTACCTAGTTTTTGTTATTTTTGATTGCTTCCCGGTACGTTTTTCTTAATTTTCGTTGTCTTTCGGTTGGTTGTTGTTGGTAGTTTTTTGTTCTTTTTGGTAGATTTGGGTGGTTTTTGGTCAAAACCAACCAACCAAACCAAATCCAAAAATAGTTTTATGGTAGTTTATGTTGTTTTTGGAAATTTCTGTAAAATTTTGGTACCAAAATGTTGTTTTTGGTACCAAAATCTATAATCTATCTTGCTTGAAAACTTTCAAAAATAACCAAAATCAACAAAAACTACCGAAAACAAATATTTAGTATTTCGTATTTTTTGTTCTACCGAAAACTTAAAAACCAAATAAAAATAAAAGAACAATGTAGCATAAGCATATGCTCACGACTATATTCCCCAAGGACCCCCTTGGTCAGTCAGAGATATTCTGAAACCTCAGAACATCCACGTTTCACCAGTAATACCGAAACTCTGTCCAATGTGAGGGGGGTGAGCCCGTCGCCACACCACCAAAGAACAATGTACCTACTAGTAACTACCAAACAGTACCAATCTAGCTAAATTTAACATCTCTAAATTCCAATGTTAAATACGAAAATGATATAACAACGACAATAGTTAAAGAAGTGCTGCTTCAATTCAATTCCATATATTTATTTCGGAAAACAAGTTCCATAAATTTTTTATTAGTAAGTACATAATGTCATCTTACACCCTATGTTAGTAAATTACATTAAATGTGAGGATTTCAAAGGATAACTATAATAACAATTCAAAGGAAAAAATAATAATAATAACAATAATTTTGAACTTACAACTTAACATGATAAATAATAATAAATTAATTTGTTTATCTACATATTATATTTAGTCATAAGTGCGGACCAATGACTGGTGATGGGACACTCGAACTTGCTTCCTATTACCTTCAGGATGACGTTGGAGCTGCCGCGGACTCTACTCATCAGTGATGCAACTTTCTTACGCACTATAGCGACAATACTCTATAATATTTGTTGTTTAATGACTATTCAACAACAAATGAAGTGCGCGCAGGTTTGGAGACCTAGATACGTATCGTAGACTCCTGCGTCCAGCATCGCAGACGCCCAAGTTTGACCGAAGCTTAAGGGGCAAATATTACCTTACAGGTTGCTATCATGATGAATATGAATAGTTGTATACGAGTAATGGATGTTCATATTTATATACAAGGTGTTAAAAAAGTAAAAATAAATATTGAAACTTTTAATCCATCAAACTGAAAAACTTTCACTAAGGGACCAACATCGAAATCGCGAAAAAAAAATCTGCTGTCCCATACATTTAGCTCGAGTAATTTGTAGTTTAGTATGGAACATCCGATTTTTTTTTCGCGATTTCGATATTGGTCCCATTGTGAAAATTGTTCAGTTTGATGGTCTAAACCACCCCCTTAAATGTTTATTTGAAATTTTGTAAGTTGTTAGTCATTATAATACAAGTCCCGGCTAAATTCTGATACTTTAAATGTGACTAGATTTGTGAATTTGTGTGATAATTTCCAAGATATTTATTATTATATATTGTAGTTGCTAAACGACTTTTTTGTTCAAGACATAAGGTCTAAAATAGTCCAGTTCATTACATCTTACAACGTTACCAGCATATCTTACTCTCATAAGTACAACCAACGAGCATAACACTACCAATATAGCGACAAATACATATATACTTCATCACGAAGTTACTGAAACTTAATTATTATCCTTCCTCCATTCACTTCCGTCCATTGATGTTACAGCTAGCTGTTATCGCTAAAACGATTCCAGTTACTTCAAATCACCTTCAAATACTGGAACTACTTTAAAAGTCATTAATTACTAAAACAGTTCTAAAACTCAACGTGTTACAGTTTTATTTAAAAAATTCTCGAGGTTATCTTTTTTTTCTATACATAAAATTGTAGTGACAATTTCTTGAACAGTCGAAAGATGACGAGACTGGGTCGTGACGTCACGCGAGCGACACTCTGCGGCTGCGGCTATCGATCGGCGAAACTCGTCACATCTCGCTCGGGCTCGCCGATTTTGTCTATTGTCCTCTCGCTCGCACTCGCAGCCTTCACTGACTGAAAAGCTGCGTTCCGAAATACGCTACTAATATTTATTTTATAACGCAACCTCCCGGGCTCGAACACGTGGTTGGCAGAATTTTTGAAGGGACTTCGGATCGGAGAGATTTTTGAATAATTTATAAGTCTTTATTATGGGCAATTCGTTTTGAGTTTAGGGCCTTTAATTATGGGCTATGATCTGGAAATAATCTGAATGAATTAAGACGAGTTAGTTCAATGAAATTAAGGTAACCTGTAGCTGGATAATTATATTAAATACAATTTTCAAATAGTATATTTTCTTTGACGAAGCCTGTTGTGGATACCTACTATATATATTTTTATTGAATAAACGACTTAATTTACATAAAGTACCTATTATACATGGTGTCCGGTAAGTTAATACCGATATAGGAACTCAAACCCTTCAAGTCCAGTAAAAGTGCCACGGATTTCGAATATTTCGACTGAATTAAATTTTTTCTGGAATTTGGTATCCTTGTCACTCTTTTGACCGACATGGCCGCAAAAGGCGAGATCTTTGCAATCTGGTTTTTGCATAATATTTTTTAAGAGTGG
The DNA here is from genome assembly GCA_963924505.1 of Agonopterix alstromeriana. NCBI lineage: Eukaryota > Metazoa > Arthropoda > Insecta > Lepidoptera > Depressariidae > Agonopterix > Agonopterix alstromeriana. The sequence continues at coordinate 4,856,809 of OZ004665.1, read as the reverse complement.
TGCTATTACACGTATACATGAGAACGTTAGTGTAGTTAGGATTGTCTATTAAAAAAAGAATCTTAAAATCAAGATTAAACTTATCCTGGAATTTTCACCCAAGCCGAGATCCCGTTAAAAATATTTTATGGAGCTGGTCCTCATCAATGCAACTAAGCATGTGAGCCCAAACTCGATGTTGCTAGGTGTGATATTGGCCAAGATCCCTCAATCAAAGCTGTTTATCTTGAAAAGTGCTGAACCTATTTTGACGTAGCATAGGTAGCTAAAAATAGCTAGCTCTCTCTTGTGTGTCTATAGTGTTTGATAAAAAATTCATCGAAATCGGTCAACACGTTTCCTTGCTAGGTGGCCACAAACAGACACACACACACTCGAAGAAAAACATTTTAAACTTATAACGCCTACTTTTTGCGCTGGAAGTTCGAAATTATGTGTTTCGTGCATGCTATCTTCAACAGAATCAGGTATTGAATTGATTTTAAATGAAATTTCGTTTAAGCAGAATTAGCTCGTATTCAGTTTCAATACCAATATCTTTATTTCTAAAGAAACAAATAACATGTACCTATTATACCAGTTTGAAATCTGCATTAAATAGACAACTTTTGAGAAAGTTGGCCGTAAATTTTTTTAGACCACACTTGCACGATTGAAAATTCCAGGAAAAGTATACTGTTGACTTTAAGATTCTTTTTTAAACAGAACAAGTCTAGCTACACTAGTTTTCTTATGCTTGTCTGATAGCATCACTCCTAGAGACTATTCCAAAATCAGACTGCAAAAATCTCTTCTTTGGTGGCCATGTCAAAAAAGTGACAAAGATACGAAATTCCAGAAAAACATTAAAATTCAAAATATCTCGAAAACCGTGGCACTTTTACTGGACATTTTCTGAATGGATTTAAGGTCCTCTGTCGGCAGTACCAGGGTTATCCATTACTTACCGGGCACCCTGTATATAGATTAGGAGATATAATGTCTTTTTCTATAGTTTTGTTTGAAATAATGAAAACTTTATACTTAACGCAGACTTTAGTTACATAACTACATATAATACAAAATTAATCCTACTAAACTGCTATGAAAACATGCTACCTATTACAAATGTTATTTTTATTTATTTTAATAAGCTTAAGGATGACTTTTGCACCATAAAGTATTTAAGGCTTAATCATTTTTGAATTTGATGATGTTACTTTCATCAGTATGAGAAGTGTAAGGGACATAGCGTTCACTAAATACGTCTAAGCCTCAACATTTTTGGTAGAGTCAACTCTTAAAGTTTTACATCTTTTTTTGTATTTATTTGGTACCTAAGTATCTAATTTAAAACTGAACGAAATTCCAAGCAACACAACTCCACCAGTCCAGGCTAGATTCTGGTACTTTAAATGTCCTAGATATATATTTATTTATTTAATATTTTATTATTTAAATATAAAATTGGGCTTCGGTTTGGACGAGGTGCATATAGCGGTAAAACTAAGAATTTTACTTAGGTCATTTCTTTGTTATCACTGTCATTTAGTTTTTTTAATATATTAGTTTTATTGGATTGTTTTAACTATTATCAAAAAAGTTTCAAAAATACTTCATGTACTTACTTACTTACTGTACTGCAGGAAGTATAGCGCCTTTCCGAATATTTGTAAATTCTAATTTAGTTATTTTAAAAAATACATAATATATAAAGTGTTTCTGAACCTTGGTTGAGGATAGTTAAAACAATCTAAGGAAATTTATTTATTAGAAGAAATTAAATGAACAAAGAACCCATATGAGTAAATACCCTACAGAGAGAAAGCGTCGAAATAAGCGTCGAAACAATCTATGGGAGACGTTGAAAGCTTTTAGGAGCGCTCAAAATAGTATGCTCGCCCACTGCCTAGTGTATTTGTCCAGTAGCGTGATTGTGTTGTAGCTTTCTCTCTGTAGGATATTTACTCATATGATAAAAACCTTTAACATTAGATTTACCGGAATGCCCAAATTACCCTCACTCACGGCCGACAGGTTATCCAAAGGTATTCTTATTTCAAATGTCAAAAGTCCATCGGCTGACATTTAGGTCGATTTTGGTGTAATGTGACATTCCGATTAATGATGATTTTTAGACAGCTGCATTACGTAACTATGTTTCATAAAATGTGGCAACATTTAAACATCTGCATGTCACGGGAGAGTTTGCTTGGCGCCATTGCTATTGTTGTGTTTCGTGTTATTTGAAATTCGTAAAAAATTGGTTTTAGTGATATTTGTGACATAATTTCGTGCGGATTGTGTACCAAACAGTTGCGGAAAGCGACCGACGTAACAGGAATCTCAAATAAAAACGATAACAGAACATACGTTTTGGTTCAAGTTAACTCGTACATGGTCATTTTGGCGGCAACGCGCGAGCTTACGAAATTGACCATAGATTCATCGTCATCTATCATCCCCTCATCAAAAAATAAAGAATATAAAGAAAAAAACAACGAATGGCTCAAAAGGACTAGTATCCAGAGCCGTTAAAGACATTATAAAAAAAAAAATGCATGGCACGAGTGTAAATTTTTTAAAAGATGCCACATTATATCAAATTGTAAGTTTAGTAGCGAATGTGTTTAAGCTATACAGAGTTAAATTTCGTATGAAAAAGTCTACTATCAAAAGATTTTGGACGCAGACTATACTCTACCTAATATAGTAGCCAGCAGCCTTTCAAAGACATGCACATTCTTATTTTGAACAGATACTGCAGGTTTTTGCACGAACTGTGTAAGTTAGTCACACCATACTTTCCCAAATTCTTGTAAACCAGTAATCAAGCGCAAGCATCGTCACAGCCTTAAATTCGTAGTTGAAACATTAAAACATTGGCGAGCTGTCAATTCGGTATTCGCTAAGGTTAATTTATGGGTCAAACTTATAAAAACTTCGACGATCTAATAGTTTGTAGACCAGATGAAAAAGTCAATTTTGATCGGTCTTATAGCTTGCATATGTAGCAACTTTAGACAGTCTTACTATTACGTATGGCTATTGAATTAAGGTGAAGAACATGACAGTATAGAAAAAAAAAACGGTAACCTCGAAATTTAAACATTTCAGACAATTTTTTTGTTTTTTTTTTGTTGGGTTGTGATCTGTAAGTCTCAGGTTTTTATATTAGTAATTTCATACCTTACAACAATATCTGAACGGCAATCGGTAATCATTTTGGTAATTAAAAAGTCCCGGGGCTACAGAACTATGAAGGATGTAAGGAGAATGTTACATTTGTGAGCTCATCGATGTTTTCTACAGCGATGTGACGTTTAGAGAATTGCACTCCAGGATCAACAACAGCGACCACTCACTTCACTAGACAATGAAGTCCAGCGAGCCTGGATGACTCTAATCTGTCTTGGAATGAAAGAATCAAAGAAGATGGAAATATGAATATCGGACTGTTAGAGTTAGGCCTTTGACTATTTATATGTGGACTGGTTACGCGTGTAATTCTACTGAAAAACATTTCTGCCACTTTTTGCGGGGGGCGAGGTAACATGAAATCCGCAACTTTGGATTTTATTCCCCATAACTTTAGATTCTAATTTTGAATGTTAAAAATCATGAAAAGTAGTCTCGTGTGAATCCCAAACGTTCTAAGTTCGAAGTTATTATTTCGCAATTATAGGCTGTCTCGTTTAGTGATAAGGTGTAAAATTGAATGTAAATGCACAAGATCAATTGTGCTTATACCGTGGCAGAGGGGAAATGCTACCGCAAGGCTAGTCCTTATAATAATTAGTCAAAGAGTTAGGTAGATAGTTAAGGTGTTAAGAAACATTGGTACAACTAATTACCAATTCATTGTAAATATACCACGAGATAAATATTCGTCATAGGTACTCGATATGAATACGTGCGTACGCTCGAGTAATGCTATTAACACGTACGGTCCTCTGCACTACTTGCCTACTTATTAAATGACCCGATAAATTGTTCTTTAACCCTATTATTACATCGATAATTCACTTGACTTATTAGCCCATGTCAATTTTATTAAAAGTGTTTTCGGTATTCGGGCTACTCGCGCACCCAGGGTTCCATACCACACCACCATACAACATAATAACTAAAATAAACTTTTTTTGTCCTGGGCCTTTAACACGAGACCGACTCACACTCGGCCGCTTTTTTATTATTTGTTGTTATACTGTACGTAGAGTTTGCTCTATAATCACACCAAGTTTGATGCTTGTATGTATTACCGTTTTTACGATATAGCGAGAACGATTTTTTTTTATAAAAACGAGTTTCTTGTATGAGGACCCTTAAATTTGAACCCATAATCCCTGTCAGGGTGGTCAGGGGCTTTTTTACAATTACCAACTAAATAGATATTCATAAAAGATTATAATGCTGCATATTTGTGCACTTGAAGGTATGACGTATGAACGTGACTCAGCGACTTAACTCTAATCCACTTTGCCCAGCAAACAACATTTATCAATATGGAAAATACACTCTTTGTGTAAACCGTTTGAGTTCAAATTAGTTGGAAAATTTGCAGTTGCTGTTGCTAACTTGTACGTCATATGATTGTTTTGTTGATCTTGGCTGCAGAGGAGTTACGGGTGGAAATGAGTGTTTTACAGTTGTTTGAACGAGTAGCCAGGTTCGTAATGGATTTGCCACGACTGAGTGCATTGCAAAGTGGTCTTTATTGTACTACATGTTACAGCCATTTTGTGGAAATGCCTTTTTAGGGCTCCGTGGTCAACAAGGATTATAGTTTCGCCATATCCATCCGTCTGTCTGTCCACTGCTTAGCTCAGAGACTTTTGTACTAGAAAGCTGTTATTTGGCATGGGTATACATATTAATCATACCGTGGTAGTTTTTGTTTATTATGGTGCCTCTCCTACACGTTCATAAATGAGGTTGAGTTCAGGTGAGTAAAACCATTTTCCGATTCAGGAAATCGTTCTGTGTTTTGGATAGGTATGTGAAAAAATTCACGGCAATATTATGTATAAATAATAACGAAGTTAAAAGGAAAACTATCACATCTATGTATGCTTTAAGTTAACAAGTAACAGTCAACCAGCTAATAAAACTTATGAGTCCGCATAATATAGTGACAGGCAACTGCGGAACCCTACACTGCGCCGACACGCATGCGACACGCACTTGGCGTTAGCACTGCATTTCCGCCAGTGTCAAGTAGTATGTGGGAGTATCTAATCTATTCCAATCTCGAGAATTGTTTTTTTGAGCAAAAATATTTCAGAGGAGACTCCGGTGGGGCCTCGTGGCAAGCTCAAACGCGAACGGTGCGAACACCATGCGTATCCAGGGTAGATACACCTTACATCGATGTTTAAAAATGTATGAAGTTTTTAATTTATTGCAAAAATTGGACCAAAATACCTGAAAACCGTTTGTAGAAATCATAATCTATTTGAAAATAGATTACTTTTCTAAAATCATACGAAAGCTAAGTAAACATTTTTTCTAGGAATTTCATAAAGTTGCAAGTCCTAATCTATTCTATACAAAACGTTTTCATATTGTGTATTAGTACATACCTACTAGAGGCCGGCACAGCTTGCCGCGTTAGCAGATCCGAGTTCGTATCGCTTGCAGCTCTATGGCGGTCATTTTTGGAGGGAAATTGCTCCATATCCGATCTCCGTTCGATACCTCGTTGTGATTCGTTTTTGTGCGACAACTGGGAGCTGATTGAACGAGAGATAATGTAGACAGTTGGGTGTTTTGTAATATGGATTGATTTACTTGGTTTTATTTTTATATTTGAAAGTGGATGCGTATATTATATTGATTAATATTTTATTTAAAAATGGGACGTATAAATAAAAAAATCTAATTAAGGCATGAAAAACTGACAAATCATAACCATAACCAAGGACGATGTATAAATACATAATATGTACATGTAGGTACACGCTTAAAAAGACGATTGACCATTTCCGTTGATTGATTCCGTTCAGTGTTCAGTGATTCTGATGATAAAACCACGTCAGGGGCCGTAAGGCGGTCTGAAAAACCTCTGACACCAGGGCTTGCTGCCCACACGATAATAATAAGAAGCCCCAGTGAGAGTTTCAACGCATGAGGCTTGTCGCGTAATGACATTTAAATGCAAATTTGACCAACAAAAATGGTCCAAATCTTAGTTTTCGTACTCGTTAGAATTAGTGAAAATCGAGAATTAGTTGGTCGAATTTGCATTTAAATGTCATTTGGCATCAAGCCCCATACGATGGCATGAAAATCACTGGCTCTGGACAACTGGTTTTTATTTTGAAAATTTTCGTAGTATGAAATTTATCTGAAAACTCGGGGCTCCTATTTGAAACTTCTCAGATACTTTTTCGTAATCTCTCAGGACCTCCTAGCCCCTCAGCTATTCAATTTACGCCCTAAATATGACAGCATTCAAACATTCTAGGCACCCGGTTCATACACTAACACCCTGGAGTAACGTTTTTGCACTGTACACTACAGTTTAAAGGTAAAACCCTTGGGGAGCGTATAATATCTCTATGGGCAAAACAGTCCGACCTCCACTTAATGTTGCCAGATATCAGGAATATCAATTCCTGGACATTTCTACGAGCTCGAGATTTTACTGCAATATGGTAAGGTTATGTTGTCGAAATATGATATAAAACTGGAGCAAGCAAAGCTAGCTCGAGATTTTACTGCAATAATGAAGGTCATTGCGCAATTTGGTCTAAATCCTGGAGCGAGCGAAGTGAGCTCGAGATTTTACTGCAGTGAAACTCGGTTGTTGCAGTCTAATCTAAATCGAGGAGCGAGCGAAGCGAGCTTGAGTTTTAACTACGTAATAACTCGATTTACAAGCCTATGCCGAAATCGAGGCTAATCAATTACATGAAGCAAAGGCTGGAGCGAGAAAAGAAGCGGGACACGGGATCAGACGCAAAATTCCGGGACTTTCCCGGATTTCCCGGCCATCTGGCAGCCCTACATCCACTACGTGTTTACCTGACTAGTTCCGTGTTACCCGGCAATAAGTCGCCGTAACGCCTACGTCCATTCAAATGACTGGAAACTACGATTTACAATGTTGAGACACTCTTGTTAGCAGAGCTGTTTGACATTCCTGCTGTTGTGAAAGTTAAAAATCCGGCTAAGTGCGAGTCGGACTTCCCGCGCCGAGGGTTACGTCCTACCATATTTACCACCAAAAAAAATTCTGGCATCCTAAGCCGCGAGCTTGACACACACTTGGCCGGTATTTATTGATTGTTTGATTACCAAAAACGTTGAAAATTATTTCTTGTTTAGGGATCCCCTTCATTTAATACGTTTAGTATTTTTATAATTTTTTAGCAAGTTCGTCGTAATAGATATTCTATTCTATTACGGTTCAAGAGATTCAATAGATCAATGGACGGTATAAGGTTAGCACTCTTTTGGTAAGGAATCCTCCAAAAATAGTTTATGTAGTGTGTTTCACAGGTAATAAAAGATACAAGTATTATTGGAAATAATACAAAAAAGGCTATCATAACTTTCGTGTTAATTGCAACGTGTAACAAAATTCACCAGAGAGTAGACATTACTTTGTTCAGAATAATTAATTTAACAACAGTACTACTCTGAGGCTTATATAAATTCACATTTTAGCGACTTTTTCATCTTCTTGTAGTGCCATCTTCTATCGGAGAGTGGCTGTCATTAGGATTATTCGGATTTTGCAGCCCTGAACAATAAGGTGGTGCTTGTATCGAACAATTCAAACAGGTTTTTAGGCAGGAAAGTCCGTCTTCCATCAGGCATTCATCTCCCCAACATTTTGCCCTGCAGAATAATCTGGAGAAGTTGGTATTTGTCACTTCTCAGTCTGGGACACCTAAAAACTATATCGTTATATTTTTATGTAAATATCTTCAATGTACAGACACACTTCTGTTACAGTTTTATAATAGTTAAGAAAATGACGTTTTCCGCCATTTTTAATCAATCGTCATTATTAAAAAATTGTAAGAGACCTATCTTCAATGTACACTACATTGAAAATAGCTATTTAAAATAAACCAAGTTTCAGCTTACGGTGTCTGAGACACATGACAGACGGAGGGATGGACAGACACGAAGGTAATTCCATAAGTGTTCCGTTATGCCAATTTTGGTACATAAATATCAGTAAAAAAGTTGCGATTTGATATCTATGATGCTACTTTTTGTCTGTTTATGGGTTTCACGTAAAATATACTGGACCTATTTTTAAGAAACCTTTTGTATTCTTCTTCTTCTTCTTATCGTGTGGGCAAGCCCTGGTGTCAGAGTTTATTAAAACCGCCTTACGGCATCTGACGTGGTTTTTATGTAACGACTACTACCAGAGATATTAGCCGGGACCAACGGCTTAACGTGCCATCCGAAGCACATAATTATCTTTCTTTTCAGACAATCAGGTGGATTCAGCTTGCAATGTCCTAACCAAGTGGCGAAAATCGCACAAAGTGACATTTCACTAGGTGTCCTCCGTGGAATCGAACCCACGACCTCCGTGTCAAGAGCCCAATGCTCTTAAGCATTAGAGCACAGAGGAGTATTGTATTTGAAAGCTTATGATTAGATTTAAAAACTGGTACATAATTATTCACAATAGAATGACGGTGCGGACGAAATCGCGGTCAAAATTAAGTCTACTCGGGTTAATTAGGTCTACTATTCTCTCTGACACATATATTGTGACTACAAATGATTAATGTTCAATTATTAAATCAGTATCGACCTTATAACAACGCTATTTGATTCAAAACCGCACGGCACAGGTCATTAGGACAATTTACTAATGGATCCACCCACGATCATATCTCTGTCCATTCGTTAATTTTCTTTTGTTCAATTATGATTGACTTATTTCGTCACTCTTCTGTTAGTAGCTTGTAGAAATACACATACGGTAAAAGTTCTCTAGCATAGCGACACGCTCATATTTTTTGTGTTCCGTACCAAAATTGGCAAAACGAGACACTTATGGAATCACCTCGGTGTCTGTCCTTCCGTCCGTCCGTCACAAAACTTGAAAATCGTTTCTATACAATTCTCTTTGACAATGACATTCTATATACAAGGACTTCGCATCAGCGCGCTGTTAACGGGACCGCAAAAGTGTGCTTAATTGTTTTACATTACTGCTTAGTGACCGAAGCCTTTGAATGGACTGGAATTGTGTGAAATGTCAGCGGCAATGTATGACAGCCAAGCATTAGAGACATGTGCCATTTTTGGGCTTTGTTATTGTGTGACGTGGTGAGTCCATGTGTATAGAATGTCATTGCTCTTTGATGATATTTTTTTTAGTATAGAATATAATTTTTCAATTATAGAATAGATAAAGATAATCAGTTTGCATTTTGATTTCCCATACAAATGTGTAAATTTTGGATTTCTGTGTAGATCTATCACACGGAGAAGTTACTGCTTTTGCTGTTCGTTTTAAGGGTTCCGTACCCATAGGATGAAAACGGGACCCTATTCGTAAGCTTACGCTGTGCGTCCGTCCGTCCGTCTGTCTGTCTGTCCTACCTTTTATGACTGTAACTTTTGAACCTTAATGGCTAGACAGTTGACATTTTTAGGTGTCCTTGACTCCAAATCAAATCACAGATTTTTTATTTTTTGTCTGTTTGTTTGTTCGAGCATGATGCAAGAAATACTAGAGCGATTTTATAAAACTTTTATGTTGAAAACGTGTGCATGATTATACTTAATAACATCTTTTGTTTCATAATCTAGCTAGACAAGCTAATCCATGTTGAAAATATTTTTAATTAACAGTAATCTTATCTAGTGAATAGATAAAACTATCGAATGAAGTTCTCATTATCAATATAATGAGAACTTCATTCGATAGTTTTATCACGTTAGCTAAAGTTTGTAAACAAATATTATTCTAATTGCTCGTATTACCTTGTTATGAAAGAACTGCGTATGAAATTATGCATTATAAGGTATTTATTCACAATTGGACAAGTATATAGACACATAACATTATATTGTGGATTTCAAATCAGTAGGGCTATTGTATAATATATTGTTTACACGACCGATAACGTGATATGACTGTACTAGGTATTTTTTTGAGTTCCGTACCCAAAGGGTGAAAATGGGACCCTATTAAAAAGCCTACATTGTCCATCCGTCCGTCCTACCTATTTAGGGCTGTAACTTTTGAACCGTAATAGCTAGATAATATATATTTTCACACAATATGCGTTATTACGGCGGCTTTGTAAACAAATAATAATAATGACAAAAAGTTAAAATTTAATCCTCATACAAGAAACTAGTTTTTATCAACGTTTTTTCTTCTAGCTGTATCGTAAAAACGGTACTACATACAAGCGTCAAACTTGGTGTGATTATAGAGCAAACTCTACAATATAAGAACAAATAGTAAAAACCGGCCAAATGTGAGTCGGTCTCGTGTTGAAGGTCCAGGACAAAACATTAGTTTTTAGTTATTATGTTGTGTGGCGGTGTGATACGGAACCCTCGGTGCGCGAGTAGCCCGACTCGTACTTGACCGGTTTTATTTTGTTTCTGTGATCATCGTATTCATTGTTTGAAATTAATTAACAAAATATTAAGGCGTATCCGCCTGGGAACACATCTCTCCATACTAATCGATGTGAACGAGCGCGTGAATCCCGGTCAGAATTTAGCCGTTTTCTTTGAAAAATTAGATTAATTTTCACAAAATAAGAAAACTTTATCATTGTATGTTGGATCGTGAAGTAAATTGTTAATTTTCCTTTTGCTTCCTATCAAAAATGTAAGAGTAAAATCGTTACAACCGGAAAAAAGGGGTGACTTTAGAATCCTTTTTTTTCAGATTTATTAATTAAAACAGATTTCAAGAAAAACCAAATCACTTCCCTGGTAGGTTGTTCAGTTAATGTAGAAAATGGTTACACAATTTTAAGGTATAATCGGGCGGTAGAGCCTTAAGAACTGAAGCAGAATCGCTAAGAACTGCCAAAAACCACAGTGTCGATTTGATACCGATCGAATCGGATAGTTACACAATAAGAACCCTGTCCGGCAGAGTCCCTGGCAAACGTTTCGCCGTCTGAGTAGAGTTCATTTTTAACAAGCGTTCTGCACCTCACGCACAAAAGCACCTACAGAAAAAGTGAAAAGAACGACAATATTTAAAGAACCGCCTGGCCACGGGACAGGGCGAACTGCGGCGCCAATTGCGATTTTAGAATACACTGCCTGCGCGCCGCTGCGTGCTTGCGTCATAGTAGGGACACGACGCTCAGTGTATTCTATAATCGCAATTCGCGCCGCCGTTTGCCCTGTCCCGTGGCCAGGCGGTAAGCTCGCTGAACACGCATGTATTTTTATAAGCTATGCTTCACTATCGTCACACCTTGGACACTGTCAGCTGATCGCTGTCATTCTTAGCTGTCATTTCATACAAATGGGAAAAATTTAAAAGAATAGTTAAGCATGTGCGCTACTGAGTGAGTGCGAGCAAGACAGGAATACGCTTTTGCTTCAATAGAATTATCCCAGTAAAATTCGGTAAAATTCAATATTTTACGGAAAGAGATTATACATAATAGAGTGAGCCATACCAATTGTAAAGTGTCCACTTTTTTTGACGTTTAGGTTTGAGTGTGTGGTTTCAAGTAATATGGACAAAAGGAACCAAGTGACATATGGCCTTATGTTTACGGTCACTTTTCACACACACTAGCTCAAAAAAAAGTGGACAGCCGCATAAACAATTATCTATAGTTCCATCTCCTTCTACTATTAAAAGTACGTCATAAGACAAAAGAGACTAACTACAATCGTAAATATATGCGGACTCTATGGAGATTCTTCCTCTGAGATTTTACGTAATTTTCATTAAAATACATTTTTTTCAGTTTTTCTCGGTGGTCGCGTGGTCGCTCAGCTCAGCTCATATATTTTACTTTATTCAAAGGTTTCTTGTAACTATAACATATAACTTGTAACAATACCTGGCGTTTCGGTGAAGGAAAACATTGTGAGGAAAACTACATGCTTCAATTTCGAGGCATGTATTGTACCCACTGTCCATTATGTGGCGACGGGCTCACCCCCCGTCACACTGGACTGAATTTCGGTACTACTAGTGGATCGTGGATGTTATGAGGTTTCAGAATATCTCTGACTCCCACCTCGGGGAATATAGTCGTGAGCATTTATGCTTGTAACAATACGTAAAATTACTATTGAAATACAGGTGTCAGAGGGGGGAAATTGGGTGGAGAGAGGGAAAGGGCGAAGGGTGGGGGAGAGGAACGTTGTCTTTTGTGTTCGTGTAGTTTTAATATAATGGAAAGACTACGTAGGTTATAAAATAATAGTCAAATGTTAAATGGTTGGTCCCTAAGTAATTTGCGTTTTTAGATTTACAAGTCTCTAAAAACTATTTGACAATTTGGAAGTAGAAAGAAATAGAAATACCGTCCATGGTCGCCGGTAGTTCTATACAAATGACTATAAATTATCAGTTTTTACGTGCCTTTTCGGTAAAATTATGTAATTTTGCATCCCTACTCATAAACCAGCTATTCTCTACCCCTAATTCCCGGTCAAAGACGTAAAGTCCAAAATACGCCATGTAAAAGTACAAAATATTGATTAGCCGCATTTAATTAGGTCAAAGAACACAGTAAAAAGTTATGTCCACATATTTTCTTGTATAAGTACCTATGTTTAGAAATACTTAAGGTACGGCCCGCTGCGGTCTGGCGATAGCGTTCGCTAGTTTGGGAAATGCGTGGTATTTAGAAACTTATCAATATTGTATTCTCGACTCTTCTGTGACAAAAATGGTTGCGAAGACAGTTTAGAGTAATTTCTCTGGCTCGCTAGACTTCACTGTCTAGTGTTGTGAATGTTTGCTGCTGATTCCATTTAAGAACAATGTTCGTAGGTATAGGTGTGGTGATCCAGTGGCGAGTAACCTTGCCTGCCGTGCAGGAGGTGATGGTTCGTAACACCACTGGCTTTTCGGTGAAGGAAAACATCGTAAGGAAACCTGCGTGCTTCAATTTCGAGGCATGTATTGGTATTATACCCACTGTCCATTGCAAGTGGCAACGGGCTCACTCCCCGTCACACTGGACAGAGTTTCGGTACTAGTGAAACGTGGATTTTCTGAGGTATCCGAATATCTTTGACTACCCTCCTTAGGGAATATATTTCGTGAGGATATGCTGTAACAATATTCGTAAACTTCTTCATATATTTTATCTTCCTAGGAATAAGATTGACTGCGACCGCATATCGCCTTAATTTAATTCATTAAGCACCAATAAGATATTGTCTAAAAGGGTATTTAGATTTGCACCTTCTCGTAGGCTTACAGGCAAGGTCAAATTGCCAAGGCGGGTGGAAGGGAGCAACACGCGCTCTTTATTGTCTGAGATCTGGCTTGCGATCGGGGTTTCTGCCTTTAGTTAGGCGATTGTAGATTGGCGCAAATTTGAAGATTGACGATTTGGTTTTGAGAAGAAGTTTGTGAGGAGTTGCAAATCTAAAGGGTGCATATGTAGCATAATACAGGGTGTTAGGGTAAACAGTTGCATTACTTTAAGGGGTCATCGTGCCCACGATACTGAACAACTTTCCGAAAGAAACCTGTAGGATATTCACAAAAAAAAAAAGTTTCATACTAAATGCTCGATCAACTGATTGCATTTAGTATGGAATGTACGGAAAGTTGTTCAGTATCATGAACACAATAACCCCTTAAAGTAATGCAACTGTTTACCCTAACACGCTGTATGAGAAAGAGTAGCTAGTAGTAGCTACATACAGTACGGTCACTCCGTGCCCCACGCCACTTGTTTACCTCTCCCCCTCTTGGCAGACGGAGGCAAACGACAGTAGGCATTAGAGTACATTTTTCTTTGACAGTATAGTCTTCTCTCGTTCGCACTCACTCAGTATCGCCAATGGTAATTCTTCGTGAAAATTTTTCCTATTTGTTTAAAATAACAGCCGAGTGTCCACGGTGTGACTGTAAGTACCTTTAGAAAAGCGCCACCGCTTACCGCGTTTGTTTAATCTTACCATTAAACAGGTAAAATTCTCAGCATATTTGAAGCAAAAGGCTTTTAAGCGTAATATTTGCGGTGAAAGCAGTTGCTTCCGGGGTAATTTAATATATTTGACGAGGTTTATGTACCATCTTCGAGAAAAGAAACGTTCCTAGCCCCTTATAGTAAATAATAATAAAATAATAAATATCTTGGACATTTTCACACAAATTATCTAGTCACATTTAAAGTACCAGAATCTAGCCTGGACATGTGTTATGATGACAAGACAACGATATAGAATACATATATAGATACAAACATCCATGACTCGGGTACAAATATTCATATTCATTATACAAATATTTGTCCCTTACGGGATTCGAACCCGCGCCCCTCGGCACAGCAGGCAGGTTCACTACAGACTGTACTATCGGGCCGTCGAAGAAAGAGTATATCTTAAGAAGAAACTAACATGGTTTAATTTCGAGGCGTTTTTGTCCTCTGTCTACAAAGTGGCAACGGGCTCACCACCTGGACAATGTTTTGGCACTGCTAGTGAAATGTGGATAGCTGGATAAGGCTGCCTAAATTTTTAATATAGACTACGTCGTGAGCGTATGTTTTCAGTTAAAATGATTATGTAAACATTTTATCTTCATGTTTAACAAGACATTTCTCTAAAAAAAAAATTAAATATAATTTTTGATTAAGTCATTTAGAATTAGAACAACTTTCACTATGGAGCCAATATCGTAATAGCGAAAATGTTTATATATAGGGTCCTTCTTAATATGCTGACACATTATTAAGGGAATGATCAGACCGTCAAACTGAACAAGTTTCTCTTCGGCACCAACATTGAAATCGCGAAAAAAAACAGCTGTTCTATACAAAACTGCAAACGTACTCGAGCCAAATGAATGGTAAAGCAGATATTTTTTTTCGTGATTTCGATGTTGGTCCCATAGAGAAAGTTGTTCAGTATGATGGTCTGGTCATCCCCTTAAAAAAGTGTCAGCATATTAAAAAGGACCATGTACAAGTTGTTACAAAAGTAAAAATAAACATTTAAAACTTTTAAGGGGGTTGTTTAAACCATCAAACTGAGCAACTTTCACTATGGGACCAATATAAAATTCGCGAAAAAAAAAATCTGCAGTCCCATACATTTAGCTCGAGTAAAGTTGTAGTTTACTATTGGAACATCAGATTTTTTTTTCGCGTTTTCGATATTGATCCCATAGTGAAAGTTGTTCAGTTTGATGGTCTAAACCACCCCCATAAATGTTTATTTGTATTTTTGTAACACCTTGTATATCGAAATTCTATACATTTGGGGCAAGTTAAATCAGCTGTTCAATTGAAAATATCAATGAATACTCTACCAAAATGTAAGAAACAACAATTTTTCGATGTTGGCTCCTTAGAGAAAGTTGCTCAGTTTGATGGTCTAAAGCACCGCATAAGATATGTAACGTATTTAATTTTCTGATCACCCCAAAAGTGGATCATGGTCGTGAACTTATGTATGTACGCATAAAATATTAATGCTTGGCATTTATATGAACTAATGGCTCGGAATCCACCCCTTGACTATAAATATCTGAACGCTGTTGGGTATCTCTACATGTGACGGTAACCTATTTACTTACATAATTTAATTATAAGTCCTGCTAAACGGAGTATGAAACATCTTTTAAAATTAGAAACATACAACGTGTTAATGAATAAGTGCAATTTGTTACTGGCTGTTCCACGTCACACATCGTCCGCCTATGATCATTCGTTTACAGTGCAGTCTGTCCGATTATGGAATGATCTGCCTCTTATTATAAGACAAGCTCCTTCCCTGCCCATTTTTAAAAAACGAGTAAGAGATCACTATCTCACCTTCTGACTCATTATTATTAATTTGACATTTTGATCCATTACCTATTATATGTTTGTTAATGTATTCATTGTTCATTGTTAGATGTTAAGTATGTGTATACAACGTGTTAATGAATTAACGCAAAACTAGAAAGTAGTTTGTTTAGAATCGAGAGCAGAATCGAATTATCATGTTTTAAACATAGGTAATTTTTTACAAAAAATTAAATAATGTGTTTGTAAATATTTAAAATTTACTGAATTCGATCTGAACCCACCGCAAGGGCACACTCACCCTATTTACTACCAAAACAGGATTCTTAAAATGTATCTACGAGCACGCTAGCGCTTTCATTGATTGCTGAAATGATAACAAATCATTTTTGCCTCAAAACTTAAAATGTGAATAACTTTAAATTTTAATCATAAAAATAATGAAATTATTGTTTCAATCTAATTATTTTGTTATAAATCAGTTGGGGTGTATGAGGTTTTGCGCTTATATATATATATATATATATATATATATATATATATATATATTTATGTATGTATTATAATATGCTCTTATGTATTGTGGGCTATTTTTATTTTATATCTTATTTATTACACCGCCATAGCAAGTTTTTTTACTTAAGAGTTCTTCCATCTTATGGTTGTCTGGAAGAAATCGCTTTTAGTGATAAGACCGCCATTTGTACCCTTACGTTCTAGTATTCTGTTTTGTTGCTGTATGTTTTTGGTGTGCAAATGAAGAATATTTATGTTATGTTATGTTATGTTAAGTGCAAAACCTCATACTCCCCAACTGATTACTAAATAATTAGATTAAAACAATAATGTTATTATATTGATAGTTAAAATTTAAAGTTATTCACATATTAAGTTTTGAGGCAAAAATGATTTGTTATCATTTGAGCAATTAATGTAAGTGCTAACGTGCTTATGGATACATTTTAAGAATCTTGTTGAGTAAGTAGGGTGAAAGTGACCAAGCGGTGAGTTCAATAAATTTTAAAATTTTCAAACAAATTATTTATTATTTTGAAATAAAATTCCTATCTTGAAACCATGCTAATTCGATTCTGCTCTCGATTCTAAACAAACTATTTTCTAGGTTTGCGTTAATTCATTAACACGTTGTATAAGGTACTTTTATTGACCGACTGCTCTCAACGGTGAAGGAAAACATCTTGAGGAACTCTGCATACGCTGAAGAAGAAATTCTGATGCGTATGTGAATTGTGAAGTCTACCAATCCGCATCAGACACGAGTGGTGGAACAATCTGAAGGTAGGGCGGTGCCCTGCCGTGGGAGGGGGACGTATAATGGCTGATAATCATGCTGATACTTTAATCACAATAAACGACTTATCATATCTTCAATGAGTGGAGAGTTATACAAAACAGTTTTACATATATCAGACAGTTTGTGGTTAGTTTATGTGAATTAGGCAAGTAAAATATCCCACAGTTCACGAGATAGCTCAAAAAATAGAGTTAGTTATCAATATGCAGGGTTTTTCTTTATATGCTGACACTTTTAAGGGGATGATCAGACCGAAACTAAACAACTTTTTCTTTTGGACCAACATCGGAATCGCGAAAAAAAATCTGCTGTCCCATACATTTGGCTCGAGTAGTAGTTTGCAGTTTTGTATGGAACAGGAGATCTGTCCAGGTCGCAGTAGCAATTGATCTATGACCAAGCCCTTTCTATCTATCTATCTATCTATAACGTCACGACTTTTCCCGGTGGGGTAGACAGAGACGAAGGCGCGCTATCTACTACAATTATTACAAACTCTTTCACCTCATTCGCATCCATACAACATATCATACATGACCATCGGTTTCGATTACTCCGCACCTCGTCTTTTTGTAGGATGTAACCGATTAGACCATAGTACCTACGTCGTACGAGGGTGCACTTCCATTCATAGCCAAGCCCCTTGTATAAAACAATAAAACTTTCTTTCGTAAAACACGTTATTTAACTCAATGTAAGATCATTTACGTCATAGATACTATATCCACTAATTCACCCAGTGAACAATCGGAGTAACTGCGACAATCTGAAGCGACAATTCGACCGCATCGACCTCCAAACGATCTTAACCCCATGAAACGATTGTTTTGTACCAACGGCGCCGCGCCGTCGGCGCTGTATCAGAGGTCCTTAGGATGCGGGTGTCTGCGGGTCTGCGGATATACGGAACACCGCCCCACAAGATCTGGCGGCACTCCAGATTAAACAGAACGTTACGTAACTTCTGAGACACGCGGATTCATTAACAACTTTGTCCGCTTGCAACTTAAATTGTTTCTGTTGAACTGTTAAAGATTTTTGATAGCATTGTAACAAACAAGTCTTTTTAGTTATGTTAATTGTTCTTTTAACTAAGTTTTTATCTAGCTAGTTTAAGTTTAATATTAATTATTAATGCTGTTACTTAATTATACTTTTTTTTTCTACTAATTGAAGTTGTATTTACGCGTGTGTCTGTTTAGTAGGTATAATTCATTACCATATCCAATATTAAAATCGCTCATCAGTCATCACCTTTCGGAGTGGTTAGAAACTTTGCTACAACAACCAAGCATCCACTTGAGATGACACGTCCAATAAAATGTAAAAAACATAAGCGGTCGAGATAATAATAACACTTTATTTGGTTGCCATAATTTACACGCATGCGCCTTAATTTCTTGTTACTTGTCTGTAGAATCCCACTGCAGGGCAAAGGCCTCCTCTCACGAATAAGGGTGAGAGGGAGTGGGCCATACTCCACTACCGATGCACCTTAATTTAAATAAATAAAAAACGTTTAGTCATATTTTGACTAAATATTCGCAATATAAACTGTTGACCTTTCTTGTGGGTTTTATATGATTCTGGGAATTTTCACTTCACACCCACACGTGGTCGCGATGCGTCACTTTTATGTAGGCAAAGCGATCCAAGAAAATGGGTGCGTCACAAAAATTAACTTGGCACTGACGCAAGTCCCTTGTTCGCAGATATTTGTCATTCTGTAACAATGAGAGAAGATTCATGGGAGTAATTTTTTACTGAATTTGGATATTAGTACTGTAGCCCCGGGACTTTTTAATTACCTAAAAGATTACCGATTGCCGTTTAGATATTGTTGTAAGGTACGAAATTACTAATATAAAAACCTACTTCTGTATTAAAAAATTTCAGAACCGTTGGGGTTTTGTTGATTTTCGTCAGTTTCTGTAAAATTTGTTGTAGGTATTTCGACTGCGTATTTTGCTTTCACTAAATTCTGCAGAATAACAAGTATAAACTGTAGGTAATATAGGGCAGTTATTACAATCGCATAAACTAGTTAATTACTATGAATTATTGATACTAGTGGGTTGGTACCAAAATGTAATTTGGGATCAGTATCTCATGAAAATACTGTAGGTATTTAATTAAAAACAGCATGATTAATGATATTTTCAACGAGGGGAATTTTTTTCTTATGCTCTCTTTATGAATGAAATTATCCAAAAACACAGCATTGCCTTTTTTCAATTCTGTACGTCAGGTTTTTTTTTGGAGGGCTGAATCGAAAACCATTTCGAGATAATTGTCTTAATAACAATATTTTCTATGTCTAAGATTTTAAAATGAAAGGATTACAGATATTTTAAAATAACGCCGTTTTTCGATCCGTCCAGTGACGTCACTGGAAAACCTGTGAACTCCTTGGTAAACTTAAAATCAACTTAAAATAACTGGCCATTATGAAAAACAATACAATCACAATGTCAGAATTTGACTTGATGTTGCCGTGTCTGTTTCCAGCTTAGAGTTAGAAAGAGAATGCAGACTTTTTTTAAATTAAGCAGTAAGTAGATTTTCTCCATGGAGTTCGAATTATTTTCTCTCCACCATTTTTGCATTTAGAGATTACAGATCAAATTAACTTAAAAATTAAATGTATATTGGTAAACTCGATGAATCGCAATAAAAATAAAATCGGTTTCTTAAAATTATGTCTTCTATCCGTAAAGAATCGCAACTATTATAAAACTGTAACAGAAGCGTGTCTGTACATTTAAGATGTACCTATATAGGTACATGAAAAGAATACGATATGGTTTTTAGGTATCCCGGACTACAAATCAACCTTTTTTAGTTTGTTTGTTTGTTCGTTTGTAAATTTGTTACAGCATCACGCAAAAACTACTGAACCGATTTTGATGAAACTTTTTTGTTTGATAGCTTAGTATATAATTTGTGCGGACGAAGTCGCGGGTAAACTCTAGTATAAAATGAAGACCAAAAAAAACTTGACACACCGAATTATTAAATTAGAGAGAATCATACAAATCGCTACGCAAAAGAGTTACGCATAAACATTTTTAAAAACCACAGACTAATAAATAACCTCCCCGTTTCTTGAAGTCGGCTAGGACACACTGACCTCACAACCCGCCAAAATCACAAAGAACCAACCAAAACTAAAGACGCGTTTCTGCAGTAACCGTATTTCATTGTAGGCGCCCTAGCGGCGCGGCCTACTCGGCGCCGTCTCGTCTCCCACACCCAGCCTCTTGGAACCCACCCAGATAATATTTTTTTGCCTATTGATGTAGGCCCCGAGGTCAATCCAGCTGTTATGTTAATAGGAACTTGGAAAACCCTATGGTGTATAGCTGTATAGGCTACGCTAATTTGTCAGTGTCGTCGCAGTGATAGGTCATTTTTTGCGACCGTGCTTTTAAATTTTTTAGCTTCGGGGTTTCTTGCTTTTGAAGCATTTGTCTTCTTTGAAAGTTGATCAATAATTAGTTAGTCAGTATCTGTAGGTATCGTTAAACAGTGTTTTGTAGTTGTTAAAGTTTTTTACCGATGAGATGCTACTAAAGTGACAACCTTTCGTTAAATAAATCTTGTGAGGCTTATGATTTGCGGTAAGTTATCCTTTCTCTGTTTTGTCGTTAAGGTTTTTTATTTAATCATCTAATTATTGTTTATAAATCCAATGATTTATTAAAAGACAATAGATGATTCTAGTTAACAAATTTAATATTCTTCGTCCAAAATCATAATTGTATATTACTTCTGAATATATACAGGGTCCATCTTAATATGCTGACTTTTTTTAAGGGGATGGTCAGACCATCAAACTGAACAACTTTCTCTATGGCACCAACATCGAAATCGCGAAAAAAAAATCAACTGCTTCATACAAAACTGCAAACTTACTTTAGCCAATTGTATGGGACAGCAGATTTTTTTATAGATATTGGTCCTATAGTGAAAGTTGTTCAGTTTGATGGTTCGATCATCCCCTTATAAAAGTGTCAGCATATTAAGAAGGATCCTATAGTATGTAAACTTTCTATACGCTAGGAATATACACTAAAGGGGGTGCTTCAGACCATCAAACTGGACTTATGGAGCCAACATCGAATTTGCTCCATAGT
The DNA here is from genome assembly GCA_963924505.1 of Agonopterix alstromeriana. Classification (NCBI taxonomy): domain Eukaryota; kingdom Metazoa; phylum Arthropoda; class Insecta; order Lepidoptera; family Depressariidae; genus Agonopterix; species Agonopterix alstromeriana. The sequence goes on along the minus strand of OZ004665.1, from coordinate 4,835,429 downwards.
GAAAGTTGTTCAGTTTGATGGTCTGATCATCCTCTTAAAAAACTGTCAGCATATTAAGTTGGACCCGTATATATTAAGAAGTCATATACAATTATATGATTTTGGACGAAGAATTTTAAATTTGTTAACTAGAATCTATTGTCTTTTAATAAATCATTGGATTACTAAGGTACACAAAATGTTTAAAACATCTTATTTCTACTAAACTGGTGAATTGTTGAAGTGAACATTGTGAGCAACCACCGTGCGACACGGTTCAATGAACTAAGCGTTAAATTTACCCAAAAGATTGATTATTCTGTTTCTGGGTGAAAGACAGCAGCTTTATTTAAATAATAGCTTTTACCCGCGACTCTGTCCGCACCGGCACATGAATAAATATCTCTATAGAAAACAAGCTTCATACAAACTCAAGTGGCTGCTGTCGGTACACACACTAACGCGCGTTAGAGGACGCATGAACATAACCCGGCTGAGTGTGTAGCACCGGCTTTCGTCATCGTAGCGAGATAAACGTTCAGTTGCACGTTCATTAAAGTTGATCCACCATTAAATCTCTTGCTAGCTTGACAAAGACAAAAAGTTACAGCAAGAGATTTAATGGAGGATTAACTTTAATACGTACGTGCAACTGACCGAAAATATATTTATACCAATTTAAAGTGTAATCATACTTACAGTGCCCATAGACACACTTCTCATTACAATTTGAAACAAATAAGATAGTTTATTTAAATTTACACAAAAGCATAATAAAATAAAGGAATAGTTATAACAGTAAAGTAGTAATTTGTATACATTTCAAAGACACTTCATACAACATTGACATGGGTTTCCACGATAGACTCAGGGCCTGGAGTGTGTGGAAACTAATACACTGAGCAAATTACAGAATAGAACTGCGGCATAGTATCATTTGTAAGTAAAACAATTTGATAATAGTTCTATAGAATATATCTGACTAAATTATGTTACTATGAAAAACTTACCTTTTACGCACACACCAATAAAGCCTATATTTTTTTTTTATAATGTCTTTAACGGCTCTGGATACTAGTCCTTTTGAGCCATTCGTTATTTTTTTTCTTTATATTCTTTATTTTGACGAAGGGATGATAGATGACAATGAATCTGTGGTCGATTTCGTAAGCTCGCGCGATGCCGCCAAAATGACCATGGACGAGTTTACTTGAACCAAAACTTATGTTCTGTTATCGTATTTATTTGAGATTCCTGTTACGTCGGTCGTTTTACGCAACTGTTTGGTACACAATCCGCACGAAATTATGTCACAAATATCACTAAAACAAATTTTTTACGAATTTCAAATACGACGAAACACAACAAGAGCAATGGCGCCAAGCAAACTCCTATGAAAATATTATTTGTTTAAAATGTTGCCAATCTGTGCCAAAAATTAGAATTCACTTAAATTTGTGTTGTCTAATACCCAAATGGGCTCTTGAACGTTGTACCCCATCCTATTGTAATGTAAAATAGTTTGAAGGTCAGGGTCAAACCTAATGCTACCTACAAGTTATCCACGTGAGCGAACATGGTTACATGTTGATATTGATAGTTATAGTAGGTACAGGTAACGTAATGATAATGCTGTAGATATTGTAGGCAGCCGCACTTAAGAGGACTATAAAGTATGTAGTAAACGGATTTAAGTTTACACCCTGTATAGATTGGTTTTATTTGTATTTTAGCGTTATTAATATAAAAATTACCTATTCAGGGTGTTAGGATAAACAGTTGCATTACTTTAAGGGTGATTGTACTCATGATACTGAACAACTTTCCCGAAGAAAGATATAGGGAATTCGCCAAAAAAAGATACTTTTCATAAAATGGTCGATCAGTTGATTGCATTTAGTATGGAAAGTCCAATTTTTTTTTTTAAATTTCCTATAGGTTTCTTAGGGAAAGTTATTCAGTATCATGGGTACAACCCCCCTTAAGATGATATAATTCGGAGCGCGCTCCATACAAACGTACTAAGGTGATATTTTCAATACTAACCAATTAAACTCAATGAAATTTTTCAGAATTAATCTAAAAACAAATTTCTATGCTTGTATAGAGTTCGATTTTCGTTAAAATGTATAGTTTTAAAGTTGCAGTGCCTCAAAGATTTCCATACAAATCTTAAATTAATCCTAGCATTGAAACTGTATATTTTAACGAAAATCTGACTCCATACAAGCATAGATATTTGTTTCAAGATTGTTTCAGCAAAATTTCATTGACTTTAATTGGTTAGTATTGAAAATATCACCATAGTACGTTTGTATGGAGCGCGCTCCGAATTATAATATCCCCTTAAACAGCGCGCGTTGGAAGAAGTAGGAACAGGTGCACAGCGCACATACCCCGCTGAGTGTGCGCTCTGTTCGTTCGTCCTCCAACGCGTGCTATGCAGGTGTTCTTGTTTACTGTACGGATATTTATTCAAGTGTCGGCTTCTCTTTAAGTTCTCTACAAGTTTCTTAGTTAACTTCGAAGTGCGGGGTGAGGTGCGGTATCTGAAGTTAATGAGGGGCAGTTAGTGGCGATTCTGCATGTAGTATCTACTATAGAGGGTGTAAGTGACAGCCTAGCAAATACTGAAACGGTGAATTAAGACCATCAAACTGAACAACTTTTACTATGGAGCCACCTTCAGGAAACGTGAAAAAAAATCTGTTTCAGTATTTGCTAGGTGGTCACTTACACTCTGTATACTATATTCTATACTATGTCGAAAGTCAAAGTCACAAAATCACTTAGCACATGCATGATGAAACCTTGGATGGGATAAAGGTGAAACTTGGAACTACTGAATGCTGATCAAATATAATTTAAATAAGTCGAATGTAATTAAGCTGGTAAGTTCCGAATAATTGGCTTCGGCTTCGGCCAAAAACTAACCTTCGGTCGGACACTACATACCTACATACATACCTCGTCTCATGGGTGATCGCAACGTAAAGTGAACCGGCGGTTTTACATAACAGCACGTCTAGCATGATTTCTCTACTTGCGCGCGACTCGGCTTTTTCCCATACTACAAGTCGCGGCAAGCGCGGCTTTCGCTCTCCGACAAGCGCGGGAACAGGTTATTTTCTATGCAGCGAAGGCGCGTCGCGCGCGTGTAGAGAAATTATACTAAACGTGCAGTACTCGATTACTGTATTCTTACCGAAAAAAATGCCTACTGACCCAAATCGGTAAAACAAAATAAATAATTTAATCCAATTACATAAAGAGAGAGACTTGCCAAGTAGTGGCAATACGTTATTTTGGCAAAATGGAAAGTGGCCAAGTAGCTCATTGTATTTGATATCTACTACGCTTAAATACACATCACTTGGCGAAACCATAACCGTCTATTGCCATGACTACATTTTATATTGCTATGTTCTTTGCCAGATTTTTTTAGTATCTAACTTACCTTTTTCTATACAAGGTCCTTCTTAATATGCTGACACTATTGATCACACCGTCAAACTGAACAACTTTCTCTATGGCACCAACATCGAAATCGCGAAAAAAAAAATCAACTATCCCATACACAAGTGCAAATCTACTCGAGCCAAATGTATGGGACAGCTGTTTTTTTTTTCGCGATTTCGATGTTGGTGCCATAGAAAAAGTTGTTCAGTTTGACGGTCTGAACGTTCCTTTCAAAAACGGGGACAAAGAAAAATTTTGGTTGGTCATTGATTGGTTTGGCCTGCAATACCTACCTAATAACAATCAAATTATATTTGGTCAAACAAAGTTGTTATAGCTGATTAGTGATTAGGTATAGAGCTTGTTTTTCTCTTTTCAGTTAATAGGTTTTTTATGCAGTCGGGTTTTTTGTTTATCTTAATAATATAGTTTATTTCATACTTTTTAGTCTTGTGTCGAAACGGTAACATAAAAGTACTAAAATATTTATATATTTGGAATCGTCTGATTACTAGCTTTCATTTGATACCCATATTGTAATTTTTAACAAGAAATTTTTTTTTATTCCCCCTCTCTTTTTTAATTCGTAGACGCCATCTTGAAATAAAATACCTATGTCACTCTCACGATTTTTACGAATCCAATGATACATCATACGTTAAAATCCATCAAGCCGTTTAGACTGTAGGCCGTGCCAAAGAAATAGACATACAAACATACATACATACATACATACATACATACATACATACATACATACATACATACATACTTACATACATACATACATACTTACATACATACATACATACGCTCGAAAAACATAACCCTCCTTCTGGCGCAGTCGGGTAAAAAGTGTCAGCATATTAAATTGGACCCTGTATATTTTTTGTCGTTGAAAGGTCGAATTAAAATTATTAAGAGTGTAACGTCATACATGCATGCATGCATATGCTCACGACTATATTCCCCGAGGGGGTAGTCAGAGATATTCTGAAACGTTACGTTACGTTACTGTACGTTTCTATAACGTTATACAATGTATATTATAGGTATTGGCAAATGGTTAAATACGCAAAACCTGAAAATAATATTTTTGGAATGGCTAACTTACTGAACTTATAAAACATGACATATTTTTGAAAATCATCAAAAATATTATAAAGAACGCGGTAAGAAACAACCTGACAAATGTTTTATTTTAAATAGTAACTACGTAGGTAACTAACTCTCATAGCTACACTGTATTATTCCACATCCTTTTCTATCGAACTCATACATTTTTACGTTTAACAATAAAACGTTTGCATATTTCAAAAAGTTAAACATTTCAAGAAGAAATCCACATTTCACTCCCAATCCCAAAACTCACAAATATTTTGGCTAAAAGCCTTTTACTCCAGGCCAGCAATAAATTAACAAAAACAAATAAAAATGAGGGTGTAAACAAAAAAAAATATGCTTCAATATGTATCAGACTGTGTTTCAAATTATTTGTTGTTATCTGCCAGATAAGTTACATATAATTGTTAACAAAAATGTGATTGAGAAACAACTTAATACTAGTGTGTAAACCAAACTTTAGACTGGAATTAACAAATGTTCGGATCACAATGGAAAATTCTTCGTAAGTGTTACCTACTTACTTAAATACAAACAACAAGTTAACAAATTGCTAAATATATAGGTCCTTCTTAATATGCTGACACTTTTTTAAGGGGATGATCAGACCGTCAAACTGAACAACTTTCTCTATGGCACCAAGATCGAAATCGCGAAAAAAAAATCTTCTGTTCTTTACAAAACTGCAAACCTTCTCGAGCCAAATGTATGGGACAGCTGAATTTTTTTTCGCGATTTCGATGTTGGTCCCATAGAGAAAGTAGTTTAGTATGTTGGTCTGATCATTCCCTTAAAAAGTGTCAGCATATTAAGAAGGACCCTGTATATTATATGAAAACAAACTGCTGCCCAGCAGAGAAATAATACCTGCAGCAACACTGCAGCACAACAGCAAGCAGCAATAAATACATTTTGGTCCAGTAGAATTGCCGTTTTTAATACACTTTAAAAAAGTAGGAGGTTCTTATATGGAAGATGGAACAGCAGATTTTTTTCACGATTTCAATCTTGGTCCCATAGAGAAAGTTGTCCAGTTTATAGTCTATTATCGTCCCGTTAAAAAAACCGTCAGCATAGAAGGACCATTTGAACCTATACAAGTACTTTAAACAAGCTTTTATTTTTTGTTTATACTTAGTGAAACAAATGATTTTGTCATCGTTTTCTATATTTGCATCCTTCACACTCTCACTTCACATGGCCAAATACGCCATGTGAAGTGCCACCACAATCTACGTTTTCACTTTTTATGGAGATGATTCACTTCACAGTGCCCATAAGAAGGACCCGGTATCACAGAATAGGTAATAGTATATAGTACGTAATAGTATATAGTAGGTAGTAGTATATAGTTCTACATACAGAACGGCCACTCCCCGCCCCCCTCTGACAGATACCCCACCTCACCTCACACTTGAGGGGAAACTTGAGGGGAGACGAGCAAGGGAATGCAGTCAGGCGTACGCACTCGTTGGATTTAACTACATCTAAAATATATTATATTTTTATCCTCTCAAAATAAACGTTGGAAAATAACGCGAAGTTCACATTTTCAGTGATTTCCTAGGTTTAGCAGTATAATGATGTTCATACGATGCGTGGTAAGTCAATCCTACACATATGTCATGCACAATAGGATATTTGACAGCATGTAAAATATAGGATCTATTGATGGCATCCGTATTGAATATGAATTTTGGAAACCAACTATTTAGTCAGTTAAGAAAGATACTAGATATTTTAAGAGAAAATCGTCCAAGAAAATATTTTTTTGTCTACTTTAGTCACGTGATCGTAAACGACTGTGATTGGCCGAATAGTTGATGACGTCAACTGCTTGTAAACAGTTGCGTGTAGAGTGTGAGTGTCGTACAAAGTTTACGTCATCGTGACGTCACATGCTTGTTGCCACGTTTATTGTCAGGAAAAGTGTTTTCGCGGGATATTTAAACAGCATTTTTTGTTTTCATTTTTTCTTGCACTATATGTAATGGAACGTAAAATATACATTTTCTGTGGAGTCCTTAGACATTAACGTAGAACAGTTTGTAAAAACCTGTCAAATACCCTATTTGCGCATAGTGCGCATGTGCGAGCGTCATCATGTCAAATCTAAAACGTTGTTTGAAGTGCTGGACCTGCCGGTTTCTAACACAAACTCAACCCCGTCACTTACTAAAGGCTTTCTCATATTCGCACAACGATAACTCTAGTGTTCTGGCTAATGAGGCGGCGAAGGGCAGAGATGCGCCGTGTCCTTCACCGCGGCCGATCACTCGACTAGCGGGGAGGGGGTCTCGCTGAAACCCCCCTCCCGCACACCTCCCCGGGATGGCCCGTATTGTGAAACGTTTTGCAAGGCTTTTCCATTTTGGGCTAGGATTGTTCCGTGTGTTTTTTGGCTAGATAACTTTGGTTTTAATACAAGGTGTTGATTTGTAACTTGGAAAAGCTTTAGGGGATGAATTTCAGCCCATCAAATAAAACAACTTTCACTACGGAGCCAACTTCGAAATCGCGAACAAAAAATTCTCTCTTTCATACATTTGAGTCGGGTAAGTTGCCTACGATTTTTGTGATTTCGAAAGTGAAAATTGTTAAGTTTGATGGTCTAAAATCCATCCCCTAAAGCTTATCCAAGTAACAAATCAACAGCTTTACGTACATGACCTCACCATAATCCCTTTCGGTGTGGTCAAGAACATAAGCATAAGCATATGCTCACGACTATATTCACCGAGGGGGTAGTCACAGATATTCTGAAACCTCAGGACATCAGCGTTTCACGTTTCGTGGTAAAGAACAAGTACCAAATTTATAGTAATATCGTTCTTTATTATGATGATCAGACCATCAGACTGAACAAATTTCTCTATGGGTCCAACATCGAGATCGCGATACCAAAAACAGCTGCCTTTTGGCTCGAGTAGGTTTGTAGTTTTGTATGGAACAGCAGATTTTTTTTTCGCGATTTCGATGTTGATGCCATAAAGAAAGTTGTTCAGTTTGACAGTCTAATCATCCCCTTAAAAGAGTCATCATATTAAGAAGGACCCTAGAAAATAATAATTTATAGCATCCCACTTAAGCCTATTCAAGTTTCAGAATGCATTGAAGTAGGTACCTATCCAGTGATAGCTGGTTAGACTTTCGCAATCAATTCTTACTTTAATGTTTACCTACTACTATCAAAAGGATGATCTGTTTGCAGTATTTTTGAGGGCGGACCACCTTTCGCTACTTGACACACCATTTCACCTTAAACCTCAGTATTTACAGTAACCTATGACATCCTAATAACCTAAAATCAACGTTCCTCACCACGAAATGGATTATGGTCTTTGGTGTGTTGTGTATACGAGTAAGTATATGAATGTTGAAAACAATGTACACTTCGCGACAACCTTTCCAATGCCGCATACTGTAAGTATGTCGGACCAAACATTCCGCCATCCCAGGAGACGCATATAGTCGTAACTTGTCACATACACACATACAAACTGAGTTCCATCGGTCCCAAACTCCGTATTTAATTAATCTAATGCACCCTGTTTCGTTACCATCGTTTTTGTTTCGCTTTGGCTTTTGGCTAGGGCTGCTACGAGCCGCTTTTTTATTTGTTTGAACGTTATAAAATTTTCGTTGTAGGTTTCACAGATGCATTTAGAGGTGTTAAAATAAAATTGCTGTTTTTTAGTCTATCTAGTCAAATGGAAGGTTGACTGGTTAACCCTAAGTGAGTCTTGGCCTTTGAAACGAGAGAGCGACATTCTTCTCGATTCTGAGCGAGCTCTTGCCAGTTGATGGATTGAATCTCTCGTAGGCTATTATATTAGATAGGCCTAATTCTCTTGCTCTCTTGATACGCAGATTCATTCTTTCTATATGGTCAAGCCAGCGGAGGCAGAGGCCCGTTAGAATATTGATTTTAAGTGAGTCTTAAAACATTTTGTCAATGATGAACTCTTTTTGTCACCGGTCAAATCGAAAACTACTTTAAGTGAAGTACAATAAGGATTGAACCGCATCTGCCAGCACCGTACCGCACTTTTCCGTCACTCAATCCTTTTTTGTCACTCAGGAACGTCATTTGCTAGAGCAAATAAGATAGCGGGAACGCGACTGCACGCGGCAGCAACAGCAATGCTGCAACCTTTCTCGCTCTAGCAAATGACGTTCCTGAGCGACAGAAAAGGATAGAGCGTGAAAAAATGCGATGCAGTGCTGCCAGATGAGACTCAACTCTAACAGTCGATATTTATTAACTTTTAAGTACTAAAGGTAATAGGGGATCGGACTGCATGCAATATATTTTAGTTTTATCTTCTTAGTAAAAAAAACGTTTGAAAATAACGCTAAACTCTCATTTTCTGCAATTATTTAGCTTACTATTTTTAATAATAGGATGAAGTATAAAAAGTAATGATATGTTGATGACGTCACTTACGGGTATTTAGTACAATTTTTCATACAAAGCGCACGTTTTGACATTCGATTAAGAGTTGCTTATTTGACTAGTAGTCCGCCCCCATATTCAATAAAAAGTGGCCTTTGTAAACTATTTTATTCCCATTCAATCAGATCACATCGCATCTCCTCCTTTGACTATTTATATGTGGACTGGTCACGCGTGTAATTCTACTAACAAACATTTCTGCCACTTTTTGCGGGGGGCGAGGTAACATGAAATCCGCAACTTTGGATTTTATTCCCCATAACTTTAGATTCTAATTTTGAATGTAAAAAATCATGAAAAGTAGTCTCGTGTGAACCCCAAACGTTCTAAGTTCGAAGTTATTATTTCGCAATTATAGGCTGTCGTCTCGTTTAGTGATAAGGTGTAAAATTGAATGTAAATGCACAAGATCAATTGTGCTTATACCGTGGCAGAGGGGAAATACTACCGCAAGGCTAGTCCTTATAATAATTAGTCAAAGATCTCCTCTTATCGACATTATTACAATATGTAATCACTGGCCTGCTACTTTACATTAATGAAACTATAATGAATAGTTAGTTAAAATGCTGCCAGTAATACCGTCGTAAAATTCCAATTGTAAGAATTTCCAGCCACAGCTACTGATCTAAATTGGAAATTCCAATCGTTCTCAAAGACTTCGTCATTTCGTGCATTTATACGACTGCATAACAATTTTGACACTGCATTTTTGAGTTAAATCATTCAAATTCTGTATAACGAGGATGAACATCTCACTTATATTTGAGGTTAGATAACAGTAAGATATGCAAGAACAGAACTTAAAGGTACCTATAAGAATTAGAACAGTTTTATTTCACACTTCTAGTATACTAAATATGTATACTTGTAGTAATAAAGGACAATGAAAGTTTTCATACACTCAATCATTTGGAGGCATTAGATATTTTGACGCTGCGTTAGATAAAACTCATTCTCTAGCTTCTTTTTATCTTGTGAGATCTTCGTATCTTCTCCAAATCGTCGGCTTCCAATATCTTGCCATGTCTATCGTGCTGGCTGATAAGGGAATTCTATCCATATCGTGGCCGCTATACAGGCTGTATGAGGTGATTTATTGTAATCCGCATCTACAGGGGTTGTCGCCGTTACGGAGAATAATTCGAAATTTTTTTGTAATTACTCTTGGTCCTGTCTATTCCAAACCGCAAGTTGTTCAGGTCCCATAGTCCTTTCTAACCTTCCTATCCCTCCGGTAGGTGAACTATACTTCGACCGCTTTGACGAAATTGGGAAGACGTGCTGTTTCTTTCTTCTGCTGCATTCGGAAATCTTCCGCTGTTTCTCAATCCAAGGTTCCAAACTCGAACAGGTTTGTTTTTTAAACGGGCAGTAGACAGCCCTAACTTCATACAATCACGTGGGGCCGAGGCACTGACCTACATTTTGAATGACAATTCAGACTTACTTGGGGGTTAACAAAATTTGCTGACTATGCCGATCGATTGACGATATGCACAGTTTTCAATTAGCTGTCACGGCTCAAGTCGGGAAAGTAGGGAAAGTGTTTTGAATATTTTCAAAGGCTATCAACTATTCGAACTACGATTATGTACAGTGCTAATATAGTTTGAAGCTTTCATCCATTTTAGGTGTACGTCTGCATCCTTTTGTTGCGTTACTCGTAAGAAACTAATACCGAATATAACAGAGGTACTCTGATATATCCGGCATTTCGGCGGTTATTTCTGCATTTTGATGAAAACGTACAGGCTGTCGTATACATTAAATTTTTGTTTTGATTTTACCACTTAATTACACAAAGACACGTACCAAAATGCCTAAAACTAACGCATTAAAGATCGGCACTATAAGTAAATTGATAATGTAAAGCGTTTAAATGCGTTCTACGTCATGCACAGGGCTCATTTATGTGCTTACGTCACGCCATTGCCGCTTGTGGGCTAAATTCAATTGAATTTGTTCGACGCGACGCGATATGTTGTTATAATTAGTTTAGTAAACACTAGTTTTTGTATAAAAATTTGTCCGTATTTAATTCATGTCACTTTCTGGATACGAAGACATGACGCGGAACACAATCCGAAGGTATATAAGTTAAAAACTTACCTCTTTTCTAAAAAAGCGTAAAGTAAGAAAATATTTGTCATTAAAACACTTTCTTATGGATATTTACTTGTCATAATTATCATGTTAGAAATGTAATAAAGTAGTTACAATGCAATCGTGAATTACCATAAAATATTTATTCAACAAGTGCAAAAACATCTTGCTACCTGCCGTATCATGTTTAATGCCGCGGCTGTCGCGGCTTCCTGGTCTAACGATGTGATCACCAAAAGACGTGTCCGTACCGTACGTAGGTACGTAGGTGCTGTACGAAATGGTGCCAATCTTCCCCTATGGGCAAAGTCTATATATTGTATGGGTTTTGTCTCAGTTGGTCTTCCCCGATAAGTATTGCCTCTAAGTAAATAGGGTATGATGATGAATTGATGATAATCATCTAATCGGCACCTTACCCTAGCTATCTGCGTTGTTTACACAACTCACTTATACACTTCGATAATACCGTCAGTTTTCAAAACTCCGACATTATCGTATACATCGTAACTGCAGAGGTAAGCCATCTGCTTATCTTGCTTGACAGTCGAATCCGGTGGCCATATCCAAAAAGTCCTATGACACTGACGTACCTAAAGATGGGTTTTTATTTATGGTCATGATCAGCTAAGATAGTTTGGAAAGTATTTATGGCATTATCTACTCGAAGATAACATTATTAAATTACATTTTCCAATAAATTATAGATTATAGAATTTTATAAGTGGCAACGGGCTCACTCCCCGTCACACTGGACAGAGTTTCGGTACTACTAGTGAAACGTTTATGGTCTGAGGGTTCAGAATGTCTCTGATTACCCCCTTGGGGAATATAGTCGTGAGAATTTATGCTATGTTTATTTTCAAATAGATTCAGCATTCAGCAGGAATGTTAAAGCACGTGCCAACCCCAAAAAATATCTTCTTAATGTATTTATACCATGTTACGTCACAGTCAGATCTCGATTTAAACCCCTCCTTTTGACGATAACGTTTTCCATGGCGCATGATAAAAGGTGTCATTATCTTGCAACGCGGTTATCTGTGCCATCCTTTGAACGCGTTTAACCGCTTAAATTATGTTGGATCAAACGATATCCTGATAGATAACTTCTCCTATAGCCTTTTTCAAGTGTTAACTTACATAATCATAAGGTAAGGTACCTAACTAACCAAAAGAGATAACTTCCATGTGTTCAGATGTTTTTGCCATACTTATTACTGGAAGCAAAATAAGTCTTAGTTTCAGTACAATATTATTTATTTTTATTTTATATTTTTTGGTGCTTTTGCGGTAGGGGGTCACTGCCAAAAATAAATAAGTAAAATAAAATAAAATAAAATCAATTATTCAGACAATTTCCATATTGGTGTTAGTAGAAAAATTAATGACTTAAAACTATGATAGTACACATCATTCAACAAAATTTGAATACACAATTTAATTTAAATTTAAATCAATTTACTGCAATTAATTCAATTCAATTCAATTCAATTCAATTTAATTTAATTTAATTTAATTTAATTTAATTTAATTTAATTTAATTTAATTTAATTTAATTTAATTTAATTTAATTTAATTTAATTTAATTTAATTTAATTTAATTTAATTTAATTTAATTTAATTTAATTTAATTTAATTTAATTTAATTTAATTTAATTTAATTTAATTTAATTTAATTTAATTTAATTTAATTTAATTTAATTTAATTTAATTTAATTTAATTTAATTTAATTTAATTCAATTCAATTTAAATATCTGTGACTCTCTGGGACACCGGGCACACATAAATGATCTCTGGAATTTTCTTTCTAACAGTCATGTTTTTTTTCTTATTGCTGTCTCCCGTTTGCAATGGAGGGAAGTCGTATATTTCTTTTTCCTACTCCTCCTATCTTCTTTTATTAATTCATTGCGGGTTCCAAGACAGATTAGAGTCATCCCCCGGGCTCGCTGGACTTCATTTTCTAGTGTTGTGAATGATTGCCGCTGTTGATCCTGGTTTACAGGAGTTACAGCGGTGGGAATGTGTGGTGGGGCTATGCCCGATAAAAAAAAAGTTAAGGTACCTACGGGTGAGGAACAATATGGGTAACATCGTAAGGAAACCTACATACTTTGAAGAAATTCTGATGCGTATATGAAGTCTACCACCTGCACTGGCACCCGTGGTGGACGTAATAATATTGTAATGGAATTATCTTGTTTAGGTCACTTTTGAAAAGTTGTTTGCCAGTCTCCATAAGACATATCCCATACTCCATAAGCCATATTAATATCAGTATGCTTCTAAAACGTCAACAAAAATATTAACTAGTAGGTAATTTATTTCATGCAATTCAGCCTTTAAAACCACTAAACGTGAACCATATTTTAGAAGTACCATATGGAACGGTAAATAGTCAAATGCTGGCGTGTAACAGGCTTTATTACCAAAGAGGCGTGTCGGCCATCAATGGACGTTATTGAACTATTATAATCACGTGTTTTGAATTAATTCGAGCTCAGGAAATAATTCACGCTTTGTTCTATGAATAGTATTCGTATTTACTAGCAATATTTTAATGATCGAATGGTTTTGCGGATTGATTTACTTATAAATAATCTATTAGCTTACGGTGTCCACTTATTTTGTAAACTGTCTTACTATTAGGTACATAAGATATTACAGTAGTACCAGATTTATAAGTTCCCTGCGCAGTTGAAAAATATTAATAGTGTGCGAAATTATATTTACCAATCAGGACGTGCCACCTTCAATGCCTTGCCGCTGTTGGCTAATTGTTTTCGCGCCCTTTTCGCTGATATCCTTTGATTACTAAAAAACGACTTTGGGTTTTGTCGGGGGACTCTGCGCAAGCGAAGATTGACGAGGGTAATTATTTTCCTGGTCGTACTGTAATATGTCTATTATTAAATTAAAAAATCATTAATTGTGTCAATTGGCAATAAAGTATTGAGAGTACATTATAAGTCTCATTACTTAAATACTTGTTGGGCATTATTTAAACGATCAACAAATAATTACCGTTTTGTACATCACTTTGACTAGATTTTTGATGCACTTACACTGAGAAAAAAATGCTACGTATACGTAGCCCATCGCAGCTTATACGTAGCCCGTCGCAGCTTACGTACCACGTAGCTTACGACGCGATACTTACTGATTAAGAGTGTTTCATCAGTATGCGAAGGGCTACGTATACGTAGCATTTTTTTCTCAGTGTACCTACGTTTAATATTCCCTTTAAGTATACAGACATTAATAAATATGTTTCTCACTAGATACCTATCTTTACCTACATTCCTGTAGATTATATATAATTGAAGCTGCAGCCGACCCAACCGTTCCTGCCTGAGTTGATAGGTCATGTTTTTTGGCCTGGTTTCCCAAAAAACATGACCTATCGGATCTGGGTGTTTGGGTTTTTTGGACCTATAATTTTGTGGTCAGGTCATAAATATGTCCCAACAGACACTGTTTAGTACAAAATGGAATCCCTTGTTTACTCCCGTTGCATTCTTTATTTCGTACGTCCTTTGTGGAGTACTTCGGACGGTGCATTCGCCTTATAATTAAGCCTAGTGTAGTAAAAATAAAATCAGAACCTTGCTTACAAATTCCCTCAAAGGTGGTTGATAGTTAGGCAACGTTTCTGCCTAACCCGAAGCGTAGCGACCATGAGTTTTTATGCATGTAAGTATGTATCTATGCATATAGGTAGGTAATGTATTATCCTGGTAAGCGATTGTGTGAATTAATTGGAAACGGGCTGACGACTAGGTTTTTGTTTGCTAAGATTGAATGTGTTCTCAAAGCAGACTGCTTTCCTAATAAAGTGGTCGGTTGCGCAGAATATTTTTAAGTGCATAAGTAGGAGCACTAAACACCTATGCACTCTCTCGTCCTAACACTGAGAAAAAAATGATATGTATACGTAGCCCATCGCAGCTTCATTATGAAGTACGGGACAACTTAAATACTGATGCAACACTCGTAATCAGTATCGCGTGTCGTAAACTACGTGGTACATAAGCTGCGACGGGTTACGTATAAGCTGCGACGGGCTACGTATACGTAGCATTTTTTTCTCAGTGTACCTACCCTCCTGAATCTGATGGGATGGGAAACCGATGCGATCTCAGGTAGGGTTAGATGCAGTGTTTATAACCGGCATCTACACGGTTAGGGCATCAGAGACCGTAAAGATGCCTGAAGGAATTAGTCACCTCTTACGACACGGTTCTAATCGAAGATGGACACGGCGCACAAATTACAAAAATGCCGGTGTATTATTAAATTCTGAGTGATCATTTGAAAATATGCTCAAGCAGCTGTTTTAAAGAGTCAACTGTGCTTTCTCTTTTATTAATTGTCTTTTCCTTCAAGAGGACTGGAAGTGCCGTGGAGGAGAGCGACGTTGTTTAGTTTTTGCCAGCAGACTTTTTTCCGTCAAGTTTGGATGGTAGTTAGTTGGACGTAGACTGTAATGCTATGTGTGTATAACTCATACGAATAAATTGTTTATATATCTACCTTTCTAACTAAAATGACTTCTTAATTTAATTTATCTTTATGCAAACAGCAAATTACTTAATTTCTATTACTACAAGCACTAACACTCACCACTAGTTTTAAATTACTAACAAAATTTTAAGGGTGTATTCAAACAATGAGCCTAAACGACTTTCCCTAAGAAACATGGGTCGAAAAACGAAAACATTTTTTGGTCCTCTCATAGAAAACCGATCTTCTGGACCGCACTTTTCTATGTGAGGTAGAAACAACTTTCTTGTAATTATTATATGCCTCACCCACTGTGATCCAGTTTAAATAAATAAATGTTAAAAATAAAATTTAAGCGATACACAACAGATAATTCTGCACTGAATTGGGGTATATAATGAATGATAAATTTAATTAAACAATAATAATGATTAAATGAATCATCACTTTAGCGATCAAATAACATCACTATTGTACAAAAACATATTAATAAGAGCTCAATGTAAAACGTAGGTAAGGTACAATAGAACGCGTATGATCACCGTATTATCGTTTTTGTGGCACGTGTAATATTAATTGTTACCAGCGTAATACCGCGTAATATTTCTGTCCTGTATGTAATATTGGCGTTGTAGTATTTTTGAATGCACTCGGTATTATAAACGCTTCAGAACAGGCAGGTTTAGAAGCTATACACATCGAGATGAGTGCGGGCGGGGCGGTTGGTATTATAATGAGACGACGCAACATTCGTTCGAAGACTTGTTCTTTAAGGTGGTTGCAGAGTTGTCAATTTCATACAAAAGTTTGTCGCATAATACGCGTAGACGGTACAATTAAAAGTATTATTTTATGTATGAAAAGATAGTTTAGAAAATCTAGATGCCGCGTATACCATTTGCAATTTATAATATAATTACGAAGATACCACGATACAATAAGATTGTTTGATGAACTAATCCATAGAAAATTTCAAAGCTTTAAATCTTCTTAATTATATCATAAATTACAAATTTTATTTGATACGCGGCATCTACGAGTAGATTTTCAAAACTATCTCTCCATATACTTGTTAATGAATAAGCGCAAAACCTCATACACCCCGACTGATTTATAAAAAAGTAATTAGATTGAAACAAAAATGACATTATTTTGATAGTTAAATGAGTAACTCAGTTTTAAATTTTTATTGTTAAAGTTACATTGGTATTATTATTATTATTAAGTTACAAGTCTTCGGGAAGCTAAAATTTTGATTTCTTGTTGCGTAGCGATTTTTTTTTTCAGAAAGACTTTTAGTCACTAAATGGTGCAGGTTACAGTTTAAAAATCCCATTTTCAATTACTTCCACCCCTCTTAAATGAACCTTGTAAATTGACTGGGCTATGTGCGGTCAGCTATTAGGTAACATAATATGAACACACATATCACATAAACTCACGCCTTTTTCCCAGAGGGAAGTCCTCTTAGGTCTGCCTCTACCACAGATTACTTAATAGTTACCCTGTACCAATATTTCCTTCCACACACACCTTATAAGTCTGTTTTATAAGTCGACTTTCATTCATCCTTTCGATATGTCCAAATCATCGAAGCATTCCCTTCTCTCTTATCCACTACATCTTCATTCAAATTACAACGTTCCCTAATCACAGTATTCCTCATTCTATCCCTTACCACACCCTTAGTCACACCACACAACTTGGGTAAAGCCCTCATTTCCACTGCATTTATTCTGTTTTCATTCTTCTACTGCTACACCCAACTTTCACTCCCATGCATCAAAGTTGGAACCAACACGCTTTTGTGGACAACCAAACGAGCTTTGGTAGATACATTTTGGCCTCCCACAAGTGCGCTGGTGGCACCATTTACTTGCTTTCCAGTTATGGGGGAACTGAGGTTGAAATTTCCTCCATTGAAAAGGGAAGTACTTCCGCCAGGCTAGGTGTGATGCCTGGGGATCGGCCGTGGTCCTACTGATGTTTGTCGGAACATTGTATACAGGGTGTTCAGGGTGCTTCAGACCATCAAACTGAACAACTTTCATTATGGAGCCAACTTCGAAATCGCGAAAAAAAATTAGCTGTCCCATACATTTGAGTCGAGTTGGTACTACAGTTTATACAAAACTGCAGTACCAACTTGAAACTGGTGTTTTTTTATCGAGATTTCGATGTTGGCTCCATAGTGAAAGTTGTTCAGTTTGAGGGTCTGAAGCACCCCCTAAATGCACGTCGCTGACCAGAACCACACCCTGTAACTGTATATACTAAGTTTTTGTGATAATTTCTTCTTGCGCGATTTGTGTCTTTCATGCGATTGTGAACCTTAGTGTAGCAGCTTACGGGTTTCCAATGTGACATCGCAAATTGTCTTATATCGTATTTTTGCGAGAGAGACTGTTAGCGCCATCTGGTGGCAGGCTGCTACACATCTTTAACGTTCTATATCCCCGTAGGTAATATGAAGAAGGTGTTAAAACGTATGAATGTGTATATTGCAGGTTGGCGGCAGCGCAGGAGGCGGCGGGCGCGCAGGCTCGCGCGGCGCCAGCTGATACCATGGGCGGCGCGCACCAGCCCGCTACTCCAGGGCCAAGCTCGCTCTTTATATTCTCCGACGAAAATCCTATCCGGAGGTACGTCGCCTCGTCGAACATACTTTATTTATTTTCATTCATTGACTTGAAAACCTGCATGCTTCAATTTCGAGGCATGTATTGTGCCCACTATCCATTATAAGTGGCGACGGGCTCACCCCCGTCACACAGGACAGAGTTTCGGTACTACTAGTGAAACGTGGATGTTCTGAGTTTTCAGAATATCTCTGACTACCCCCCCCCCCCGGGGAATATAGTCATGAGCATATGCTATGCTATGCTATGACTTCAATCAATCAATTTTAATATTTTTTACACCATAAAACATGGTAAACAGAGAGTAAACAAACTGGAAATACAGAAGATTTGCTGTTCAGATATTTATGACACAATACACGTTTACATATAATTGGTAACATTTACTGTAATGAATTTATTGAAAATTAACACTGCTCAGAAATATTTGACAACCTTGTATGATGCGATATATCTGATGGCGACTGTGCAATGGTCCAAAAGTCCGTCTAGAGAAAGATGAAATATTAATTTATATGGAACTTAGCCTCATAATCTCTGAGTTTTTCTTTTTTATTCGTCTAGACAATATGTATCAAATCGCTTTGTACTTATCCGAACAGCTGGTCCGATATTAAATTGGAATTATTTATCTTTTACACCAAAGTTTTGTAATTTTATTGCAACACTAACGTATGTTTCACAAGCACTTTGTTTTGTTCCCTGGCCCTGCTATGCAATTGTTAGGTGATTGGTTTTAGTATTCAAAATAAAGAAAATAGCAGATCTTGAAAATAGGACAAGGTGCATAAGGACAAGACTTAGAAGACTTATATACGGACCTGCCTCGCCTTATCATTTCCTCTCTGCCAACGTGCAAGATCAAAAAATCTTACGCATTTACATACAATTTTATACCTTATCACTAAACGCGACAGCCTATAATTGCGTAATAATAATTTTGAACTTATTACGTTTGGGGTTCACACGACAATGTTTTTCATCATTTTTAACATTCAAAATTAGAATCTAAAATAATGGAATAAAATTCAAAATTGCGTATGTCGTGCTACCTTGCCCCCCGCAAAAAGTGTCAGAAAAATTTGTTAGTAGAATTACACGCGTAACCTGTCCTCATATAAATAGTCTAAGGGACAAGAGCACGACAAAGCCATTGACAAGACGAGCCAAGGCACCTTTCCTCGAAACGATTCAGTGTATTTTTGAACGCTTAAATGTAGAAATTGTCATAAGATATTATACTTATATCTTTTATACTTATACAACGTTTTAATGAATAAACGCAAAACTACAAAACAGTTTTTGTAGAATCGAGAGCAGAATCGGATTATCAAAGTTTCAAAATAGGTTGAATTTTTTCAAACACTAAATTATTTGATGATAAAATTTAAAATTAACTGTACTCGATCTCAACCTACCGCACAGGCACACTCATCCTACTTACTACCAAAACTAGATTCTTAGAATGTATCCATGAGCAGCACTTTCATTAATTGCTGAAATAATAACAAATCGTTTTTGCCTGAAAACTTAAAATGTGAATAACTTTAGTTAATAAAATAATGAAATTATTGTTTCAATGCAATTATTTCATTAAAAATTAGTTGAGGTTTTGCGCTTATTCATTAGCACGTTGTAAGTAATCTATAGGTATAGACTGACTAACTAACAACGCACAGCCTAAACAGCTGAAGACAGAATCATGAAACTTGGATTGAAACTATATTCTAGAGAGAGCCAATAGAGGCATAGTTTATCTAAAAAGCGGGTTGAAAGTAACGCATGTCATCCCACGCCACGGGTTTTTAAGTAATTTAATAACATTTAAGTTTATATTGAGCAATAGTAGAAACACGAGTAACGTTCGGTTTCGAACACAAAAGCTTCCACCGCCGTAAAAAGTAGGTATACGGGTCTTTCTTAATATGCTGACACTGTTTTAAGGGGATGATCACACCGTCAAACTGAACAACTTTCTCTATGGGATCAACATCAAGATCGCGAAAAAAAAAAACATCTTTCCCATACATTTGGCTCGAGTAGGTTTGCAATTTTGTATGGAACAGCTGATTATGTTTCAAGATTTCGATATTGGTGCCATAGAGAAAGTTGTTCAGTTTGACGGTC
Source organism: Agonopterix alstromeriana (assembly GCA_963924505.1). NCBI lineage: Eukaryota > Metazoa > Arthropoda > Insecta > Lepidoptera > Depressariidae > Agonopterix > Agonopterix alstromeriana. Next base: position 4,815,034 of record OZ004665.1, on the reverse strand, counting down.
TGATCATCCCCTTAAAAAGTGTCAGCATATTAAGAAGGACCCTATAGTTCATCTTATCCCATTTTCATAAAATCTAAATATCCGCACATAATTACTGTGATGGAAAATTAATACGATAAACGAGCATAGTGCCAGCCGACGCTCGAAGATGTTAAAGTTGAAAATGAACTCATTAAAACTTGTATTAATCTTAAGCGTATGCAACCAGGAATTGCATTTACGCTTCAAACACAACTAAGTACATAAACAACAAATGTCTATTTTTAGAGCTGAATTATGAAGGAATTTGTTAATTGAACTTAATTTTAGATTTAATAGGAATGTCACGCTGGCAATTTTCTTACAAAAAGTGAAAACTGGAGTTTGCTTGGCGCCATTGCTCTTGTTGTGTTTCATCGTATTTGAAATTCGTTAAAAATTGGTTTTAGTGATATTTGTGACATAATTTCGAGCGGATTGTGTACCAAACAGTTGCGTAAAGCGACCGACGTAACAGGAATCTCAAATAAATACGATAACGGAAAATAAGTTTTGGTTCAAGTTAACTCGTACATGGTCATTTTGGCGGCAACGCGCGAGTTTACGAAATCGACCATAGATTCATCGTCATCTATCATCCAATCATCAAAAGAAAGAATATAAAGAAAAATATAACGAATGGCTCAAAAGGACTAGTATCCAGAGCCGTTAAAGGCATTATAAAAAATAAATTTAAAAAAAGTGAAAACTTTTTACCCCACTAAAACCTTAAAGGAAAATAAATGGTTTTTGTCTCATTTTATTCAGTACACTACATTAATAAGTACTAATGCTACTTAGGTACTAATAAATATATAACTGACACTTTTTTAAGAGGATGATCAAACCATCATACTGAACAACTTTCTCTATGGCACCAAAAACGAAATCGCGAAAAAAAATACTGCTGTTCCATATAAAACTGCAAACCTACTCGAGCCAGATGTATGGGACAGCAGATATTTTTTCGCGATTTCGATGTTGGTTCCATAGAGAAAGTTGTTCAGTTTGATGGCCTGATCTTAAAAACTGTCAGCATATTAAGTTGGACCCTGTATTATAATAATAATTAAAAAATTATCATAGCAATCTTAATCTTAATTTTAGAAAATGCAATTTGGATTTGATTTAATACGTATTTATTTATAAAAGATAAAATACACTGGACTCGACATTTGACAGAGAGGAAGTGACAGGCAGCGCCACAACGGTGCCTAAACCTTAGCACTAAAACTTAAACGGATCATGTCTAGATTCTTCCAACATTAATTATTATAAAACTGTAACAGAAGTTGACGTGTCTATAAATTTGTTTTACGTAGCCTGTTCAATGTCCCACTGCTGGGCAAAGCCCTCCCCTTTTACTCTCCAATCCTCTCTGTTGAGTGCAACTTCTAACCAACTCTTCAAGAAGGCATCCATCTGTACATTAAGTATTTAAAAAACACATGTGACATGGTTTTTAGGTGTCCTTCATTCCAAATGACTAATTTATGTTTTTTTTGTCAAACTGTTTGTTTGTTCGAGCATCACGCAATATCTACTAAACCAATTTTGATGAAACTTTTTTGTTAAACATTCATTGCATTTTCGAATTCCAAAAGAATAGATAGGCATCAGTCTTAAACTATAAATCCCGTAGGTTATGAAGTCAAACGATTTTAACCTTTAAAACACATCACAGGCCTTTTCGTCTATAAGATCTTTCTTAATATGCTGACAGTTTTTTTTCAAGGGATGATGATCAGACCATCAAACTGAACATATTTTTCTATGGGACAAAAATCTAGAAAAAAAATCTGCTTTCCCATACTTTTGTGTCGAGTAGGTTTCCCATTTTGTATATGAGCATTGGGCAGATTTTTTTTTGCGATTTAGATGTTGGTCCCATACAGAAAGTTGTTCAGCTTGATGGTCTGATCATCCCTGAAAAAACTGTCTGCATATTAAGAAGGACCCTGTTCTATAAACGTAGACTGAATATTATCTATTCATGCTGAGCGCGTTTACTGGAAAGAGATATGGAGGTATGATAAACATCCAAATAGACATCGTCACAAATTATAGCTATCAGATACCGAATTTCAATATTGTGATTTTAATTTGGAACTTAAAATTCGTAATGAAAACTTATCCGAAAGATCTGCACCAAGCCTGGACCAAAAAGAACTTATTCGAAATTATATCTGGCCATCACGAGTAGAAAACATTAAAAAAAACAAAAAGGCGCGAATACTGAAAATAGAGCTAAGATGCTGTTAAATTATACTTTCCGAACCACAAAATTCTCGAATACCTCGTTCTTAGCTTTTTATTGTTTCATAGAAGGTGTAAAAAGTAGAGTGTTATCCTCGAGGACAGCGGTGTTTTCGTTTTGGGCGTGTTTGAATTCCTTGCTGCACTCAGGATTCTATGCTTCATTTCAAATAAGGACCAAAAGATTTTCCGGTTCCTATAAAGGGTCCAACTTAATATGCTGAAAGTTTTCTGTAATTCAAAATAGCCTTAAAATGTCGTTGCTATTTGAAATGGAGTTTAGTCTTAACTGCTATGCTTGAGAGTTATCCTTCGTTACGCTCGGTATTCAATATGGCGCCCGTGACGAAAGACACTGCTTTATCCCCTTGGTGTATAACTAAAACGTAATAACAGCCATAATTGTGACTAAAAGAAACTGAATTCTATTTTCCAGGTATACAAAGTTCATCATCGAGTGGCCGCCCTTCGAGTACGCGGTGCTGCTTACCATCATCGCCAACTGCGTGGTGCTGGCGCTGGAGGAGCATTTGCCCAACGGCGATAAGACCATCTTAGCACAGAATCTGGTAATTTATACTTTGATTACTTAGTTTTAGGGCCTGTTTCACCACTTCCGAATAAGATCTTGTTAGCTTATCCGACAGCTCATTTGACATATTCTTCACAAAAAAATATGTCAAATGAGTTGTCGGCTAAGCTAAAAAGAACTTATTCGGAAGTGGTTAAACAGGCCCTTAGAGTTGTGTTTAAATTTAAGGTTTATAGTTGTGGAATTTGAATGTCAATAGTTATATGTTTGAAATACACTATTTCATCGTCAATAGTGTATTGTGTCCTAAATATATCATTTTATAGAACACAATAACCTGTGTATTTATAACAGAAAAGGGTTACTTATATTTTCAATATGTATGACAAGAAATAAGCATCATTAATATACTTACAGTACAAAATGCTAATTTTAATTGTAAGCAAATTGCACTAAATAACATTTACATTATGAAATAAAAAGTCATATGCTTATAAGTTGTACATCTTAGACTAGAACATTTTGTAACCAAACATGAGATTGAATCGATGTAACAACTGTTGGCAGACCAAATAAATAAAATTATATAAAATAAATAAATAAGATAACTCTAGCTTTCACATTGCAAAGCTTTAGCTACTTTACTTTGGTCATTTTAGTTTTTTAATAGTATTGGGCTGTGAAAATGGTCACAATCGTTGAAGAAACTAGAGTGAACTTGTTTACTATAAAAGATGTATTATAAAAAAACACCTAAAAACATCTAATTCTACTTAAAAACGGCAAAATCTGTTAAACACATTAAGCCCGGCCTGCACCAACATATATTTAGGCTTAAACGTATTTAGTGATAGTTCTATCCTTCACACTGCTCATAGAAATGACTGTGACAGCATCATATTTAAACATGTTTAAATAACTTTATACTTTTTGGTGCAAGCCAGCCTAAGACAGATACATACACATTTATTTACTATCGGAAACAAAATACTAAATAAAATCAATTATAAAATTGGCAACATGCTTCGTCCAAAAGGATGTACAGTCAAAAATACACGATAAGCTTCGTATACATAAAAAAAACAAGCTCTAAAATCACGAATCAGCTATAACACCTGTATTTAAGCTAATACATATAATTTGAATGTTATTAGGTAGGTATCGCAAACGGGGACAAAGGAGATTTTTGGTTGGTTATTTTTGACCCCGCCTGCAATACCTACCTAATAACATTCAAATTATATTAGCTTAAATACAGGTGTTATAGCTGATTAGTGATTTTAGAGCTTGTTTTTCTCTTTTCAGTTAATATGTTTTTTATGCAGTCGGGTTTTTTGTTTATCTTAATAATTTAGTTTATTTCATACTTTTTAGTCTTGTGTCGAAACGGTAACATAAAAGTACTATAATATTTATATATTTGGAATCGTCTGATCACTAGCTTTCATTTGATACCCATATTGTAATTTTTAACAAAAAAAAATTTTTTATTCCCCTCTCTTTTTTAATTTGTAGACGCCATCTTGAAATAATATACCCTATGTCACTCTCACAATTTTTACGAATCCAATGACACCCCATACGTTAAAATCCATCAAGCCGTTTAGGCTGTAGGCCGTGCCAAAGAAATAGACATACAAACATACATACATACATACATACATACTTACATACATAGATACATACATACATACATACGCTCGAAAAACATAACCCTCCTTCTGTCGCAGTCGGGTAAAAACCACAACACGTTTCGTCACATACACATATTCACATAAACTCACGACGACAATCCCTAAATATTAAGAGGATATAATTCGGAGCGCGCTCCATACAAACGTACTTTGGTGATATTTTCAATACAAACCAATTAAACTCAATGAAATTTTTCAGAAACAATCTAGAAACAAATTTCTATGCTTGTATAGAGTCAGATTTTCGTTAAAATGTAAAGTTTTAAAGTAACAGTGCCTCAAAGATTTCCATACAAATCTTAAATTCATCCTAGCATTGAAACTGTATATTTTAACGAAAATCTGACTCCATACAAGCATAGAGATTTGTTTCTAGATTTTTTCTGCAAAATTTCATGGACTTTAATTGGTTAGTATTGAAAATATCACCATAGTACGTTTGTATAGAGCGCGCTCCGAATTATATCCCCTTAAGACAAATTATAGATTTAAACATTTACGGAATAAAATAAAATTGGAAAGCTCATTATTTTATTTGATTGTTCCAGGAAGCGACCGAGGCGTACTTTTTAGGAATATTTTGTGTAGAAGCCTCGTTAAAAATTTTAGCCTTAGGTTTTGTTTTACACAAGGGATCGTATCTTAGAAACATTTGGAACATTATGGATTTTTTCGTTGTAGTAACTGGGTAAGTTCTTTTTCATATTATTCATATTTTATACTTTTTGAAGTTAGTTCAAACTTTGCCACTAAAAGTCACGAATAAACAGGAAAAAAATTTCTATCAATAACGATAATTTCTATCACGTAATCAACATTGATACATCAACTTAGATGAAATAAGGCCCATGTGACAGTGCAAAGTTTGAACTAAGCTTAAGATTTAGATAAGTAGTCCAAAATCGTTATAAAAAAAAATCATTGCTTACTGATTCCAAACAAAATTATTACAACACAATAATTATGCCTTACGATTGGCAAATAAATTAGGATTAAAATTGTTGCTAGGTAAAAACAAAGGGCCAATTCTGTACATTATTGAATATTCGATAACGAAAACTAGGTCGATGACGATATTCGCCGAATACAACGTGGACGTTGACCTGAGGATGCTACGCTCGTTCAGAGTGCTCCGACCGCTCAAGCTCGTCTCGCGCATACCAAGTAATTCACAGTAATTGGCGACAAGTTCACATAAAACCTACCTTATGTTGTATAGAACGTTCTCGCTAGATCTTTTCGAATTTCGAACCTTTTTAACGTAGACAAATCGCTAGTTTTCAATAATAGAATAATTCTTTTTTGAATTAGCTTTAATTAAAAATGTAGCGTCGAACTATCGACTTTGGAAAGTTTACATTATAATAGAAAGTGTGTGATTTTAATTGATTTTTGTATTAATATGGAAAATGTTTGAAGTTATTTGAATTTCGGCTACGTGTTGCATAATAGTAAAAATTTGTTATATATTATTGTATTGTGTAGGTATGACAAATATAAAAGGCTAATACGTAAGAATTTAGATAATACAGATTCTAGGTATGAATAAATATGGTGTATTTTAGATTAAACAAACGTAAAGTCTAACGTTACTGTGAATAGTTTAAGTGAAATGTCTAATTAGATACACGATATTTAGATCGTAGACATTAAGCTAGTGGACTCATTTGTTGTTTTTATGTAACTTTACAAGGACTGCGCTTATTACAAAATAGCAAAATACGAACATGCTCAAAAACACTGTCTCAGAATTAGAAATATATTTCAAACAAACTCTCAGAATATTAATGTTTAAGAGACCAAGACACGTTCACTTCTGATTCCTAAAAATCCAAAGTAACGCGGAGTTTTATTAGTTTTTGAATGAACAATTGTAGAGGCCTTGTCCTCACTTCCATCAGGTGCGATTATAAAGTTAAATGCACTCTAATTTTAATAAATAAAAGAAAGTCGTAGCAAACTACAATCAATGCTAACCTGCCAGCCCATAATTATTTGCTGCCCAAATTTTAAGCACGTCATGCATAGTTGAGGAAAATTATAAAATTTCGACACACGTCCGAAAAGTTCATTCTTCAACGCTGGGCAACATGATTTTCTAGAACTCTATCCTTGATCTTACCTGAATAGTGGCGTCTTAGTCTTTTATTGACGCGTCAATTGTTGTAAATCTCTCTATATTCGGTATCAGACGTACAGTGTAACGTGCGAAAAAAAGTAACTTTCTTGTCCTCACACGCCCCAAACACATCAAAAAAGGGAAAACTCTTTCATACCATAGATTAATGAAGACTGAACGTTTTATCTCCCTCCTGCCTAAACCGCTAAGACTTAAAACTACAATCGAAGACTAATTTCCAAGTGTAAACAAAAGCTGGAATGGAGTTTGTCAGCCATATTTAACTGATCCCCAAAGCTGAAGCTCTGGATCACAGTATGCAGTAGTATGTTGTGGATTTTCACCCCTCTGTTGATCTTCATTATACAACGTGTTAATGAATTAACGCAAAACTAGAAAGTAGTATGGTTATAATCGAGAGCAGAATCTAATTATCATGTTTTCAACATAGGTATTTTTTTTCAAATATGAAATAACTTGTTTATAAAATTTTAAATTTATGGAACTCGATCTCAACCCACCGCACGGGCACACTCACTACCAAAACAAGATTCTTAAAATGTATCCACGAACACGCTAGCGCTTTCACTCATTGCTGAAATGATAACAAATCATTTTTCCCTGAAAACTTAAAATGCTAATAGCTTTAAATTTTAATTATCAAAATAATGAAATTATTGTTTCAATCTAATTATTTTGTTATAAATCAGTTGGGGTGTATGAGGTTTTGCGCTTATTCATTAACACGTTGTATAGGAGTAACAGTGGTGGGTCAGTGCCTATTATGAGGCAAAGTACCACAATCTGCAGATGCTTCTTTATTCCCCCCTCACCCACAAAGGAAGAAACCCTAAATAAGCGCAGTCTTCCGTAGCAAATTCTGAAGCTAGATGCTAGAAATATCATGATATGTGTTTGACAGTATCGTCACGCAGTGGCCAGAAATTGCGCCGGACGTCGACTTCAGAACCTTGCGTGCCATTAGGGTGCTGAGGCCACTTAAATTAGTTTCGGGCGTTCCTAGTGAGTTCTAGTATATTATTAGTTCTATGTGTAGAGTAGTTTCATTAGAAGCTGTTGCATAGTTTTTATCTTATCTGGTCTTTGGAAACAGAAAAAATAATGTCTTTGTTGCTGAATTTTTAAATTAAAAGTTAACGCCAATAATATCCTATTATTTGTAATTTTTATAGCCTAAGTAATATTATGTAAACTAACTTTTTCATAATTTCTTCTTAAAATTCAAAAGTAGCTCCAGTTAACTACGTACGGCTAAAATCTAAGACGATGTGAAAGTAGATTGAATAAATAACATAAAGCATTTCGTAAAAACATCAGTAAAATAGTAATTTTTTTTCGAGTAACGTACTTTTACAGATTGGTAACAATTATGCAATAGCAATTTCCATGTTTTGTGCACGTTTTTAATTTGTCTCTACCATGTTTGTCATTCATGTAACATACTGTAGTGATTGTTTTTTATTCTTTAGATTTGTATAAACTAATCATGTCACAATTTCTAGAATAAGTTTTTAGCACAGTTTAAAATCCCCACGAAAGGTAAACTAATTTTAACAGAGGTAGTTAAGGATATTTTCAAGGTTAGTACGGACTACCAAGCAGAACGACTCTTACTTGGGGAAAAATGCAAATGTGAATCGTTGGTAATGAAATAAAACAACGGTTTTTTTTTCACGATATTAATATTGTTCCTGTGGTAAAAGTTGTTTTGCTTAGTATGAACTACCCTTTAAAATATATTTTACTACCTACATTATTGTACAAGGTTATAACCAATAAATGCAAATCCTGAATTCATACAGTTTGTATATAATCGATATCAGAAAAACGTTTATAAGGTAACTTTTTGGTCAAACGATATTTCAACTTTTGAAGCAAATTCGATGTGACTCAGACGATTTTTTATATCTATTTTGCTAATTTTAAAATGTTACACATCCCATGTTCAATTAAACATTAGTATATAATGTTATTGTTCCGATTCTGTACAAAAGATTTTCAGTTTTTACATTTATTAGTACCTAAATACCTTGTATACTGTCTACTGTACACCCATTACCATAAAATAATTACAATTGGTTGAAAATTAATAATAAATTGAAATGTCTACAAAATGTTATTATTCAGATATAACTGCCCGTTATTCAAAGCAAATGGGGTGTTTTTTTTCAAAATCATCTACAATGTAGGTACATGAAGAAGCGGTAACAAGAAAATTTTGTATATTTTATGAGCCTGCAGTCAAAAACGACTCCATTATTTTTGATAATAATATGCTACACAACAACCTTATCAGAAACATTTTGAAGAATGATTAATTCCTCCTAAGGGTTGAGTCTCATCTTCTGGCACCACGGAATCGCATTTTTTCACGCTCTATCCTTTTCTGTCGCTCAGGACCGTCATTGGCTTGAGCGAGTAAGGTCGCAGCACAGCCGATGCTGCCGCGTGCGGTCGCATTCCCGGTTTACCTTTCTCGCTCTAGCAAATGACGTTCCTAAGCGACAGAAAAGGATGAAGCGACAAAACATGCGATTCCGTTCTGCCAGATATGGTTCAACCCTAAAACGGGATAATCACCACGATTTATTAACATCTTTTGTAAATTCACTACATCGAAGTAGGTAGCAATGTTAATTGGTATCAACTAAAGTAACTTACTACATATAACTAGATATTTATAGTAAGTTATTTTACTCGATATCAGTATATGTATAAGTATGTATATGCGATCACATATATGATACATTTGAGGATTGGGTTCAACAGGTTTATGTTTCTTAACATAAATGTACAGTGAGACTAATAAGAATTACAAACCATCATGAGGTTCGAATCTAAGCGTCTTTAGCACAATATACCACTAGCATTTAACTAGTCTTAGTACAAAAGCATAATGCTCAGGACTTGTTTCCCGTGGGGCTAAATAAAGCATAATTTAGAGAATCTACATTTCACTAGCACTGTCCAAACTGTGTAAATAGACAGATGATACATTGTCTTCATAAATTAACACAAAACTTCAAAACCACAGTTTTAAATAAATCTTTGGTAAAAGCTCGTAGTTTCCCAATACCTTATTACCGCTTCTCCCTAACCAATCATCATCAATAATACCTACATCGCTAGAAATGTTACTAACTTTTAACATGTGAATGTAGGTCTGCAAGTGGTTCTGAAGTCCATCATCAAGGCGATGGCGCCACTGCTGCAGATTGGCCTGCTGGTGCTGTTTGCGATAGTCATCTTCGCCATTATAGGTCTCGAGTTCTACTCGGGAGCGCTGCATAAGACTTGTTATACTTTAGAAGATATTAGTAAGTATTAATTTATTTACTTTAAAGATTTCGTTTATTCGAATGAAAAGAAAATTTGAATCTGCAAACTAGGATTTGTCAAAACAGAAAAACAAAAATATTTTACATACTTCGTCAATCGTCTTCTTTTTTTTGTATCTATCTACCTATTTTTGAATCACGCACATTCTAACTCGAATTAAAAGTGTCAAAATCCATAGGATTGTCGTTATTTAAATTTACGAATTTGAACGTGTGAAATTGTAAAATAGAACCCCAGAAGTTGCGTAAGGATCATATAGACCAATTTCTAAGTAGAACAGATGTTTTTTTTAAATATTTTAGTAGGTCTTAAGAGATAAATAAAAACCTAATTCACAGTTATTTATCACAAAACAAAACCTGAAATGTCTACATTAAATAATTGGTTGTATCAAAAACATATGTATACAAATCATAGACACCACGTTATAAATAATCCAAGTTAAAACTCATGCCATTAGTTTTCCAGAAAACTAATTTTCTACACGGAAATCGAATGTCAAAACCTCAATAATTAAATGCTCAAACAAATTAATTATCAACTTACTTGGAACTCATTTCCTCGAACTAAAGAACTTAAAGTTTACTATGAGCTTAACTCTGGAGCGATAAACTGAGCATCACTTAGCACACCGGATATAAATAATATTGACCTACTTGCGAACTCGTGCAGTTGCAAGACAAACTTTCATAATGCGATCACAACGCTTGCACGGAAAATTTACTTCACAAGTTTTAATGCTTCTTATTAATATGGATTTACAGTAATTTTGTTACTTTGCGAGTAGTGTCTTGCTTGTTACTTCTTAATAATGACTTGAGTTTTTCAAGATAATATTATTCCTGATTAAAATAATATTCTAGACTCGAGGATTAATATAGATATGCCACTGATTACATTATAAAGGTATAACGTAACAAAAATTTGATACTGCCTACATAAATTGCGCTAAAATTGGTTTGGACACCATGAATGTTTAATATAAGGAATAAAAATACATTAGAACAATTTTAATAGGTTTCAAAACCGTTACACAATAAAGCACTAGTTGGAAAATGATTTTCCGAAGAATCGTTAGATGTTAAACTAGGAAAAAATTTAGTTCCGACTTAATTATTCTGACTAATTTAATTTCAATATCATCTATTAACACAAAAACGCAAAAATACAGATTAAGGAAAACTTACACACATATTACAAATAAAAGATATTTTCCAAGGCGCCCACCGGAGGCAGAGTACCTCCGGCGACTGGCCGCTAATTTAATTGTTTTTTCTTAGGAATCTTTCAAATCACCGTAACTAACATGAATCAAAATTTCAGGTGAAATAAAAACAGAAGGCGAGACTCCCACGCCGTGTAACGCAGACGACCGAAACCTGGCCCCTTATGGTGCACACGTCTGCAACTACAACCAAAGCACGTGCCTAGAGAAATGGGAGGGGCCTAACCGAGGGATCACGTCCTTCGATAACATCGGCTTCGCTATGCTTACCGTCTTCCAGTGCATCACCATGGAGGGCTGGACTGCCATCCTCTATTGGGTATGACTTTTCGTTATTGTTTCTACCACTGCCATATATTCTCTTCGCAAAAAATACATCAAATGTTTGTACATTTACGTCTGGATTGCAGTTCCATATTGCATCCGTTTTTTAGTCCAGTCAGTTGGAGAACACATTATCAGTTCCGTTACCAACGCAACTATTTGACTCTCGATTGTACACTTTTCCCTCCGTCTAATGGATTATATTACGTGGTTGAGGATGATGATGATGAAGATGAAATATGTTTTGTTTCAGACGAACGACGCGTTAGGTAGTGCGTTCAACTGGGTTTACTTTGTGCCTCTCATAGTCTTGGGTTCATTCTTTATGCTCAATTTAGTTCTCGGTGTCCTTAGCGGGTGAGTAGATTTACTTTTACTATTAATTATTTAGTATTTTGACCTCCGCAATATTGAGTTTCTTTTATATTGTTCAAACTACGACTACGAATTTTCAATTCATGTGTCACAAATGGGCGCACCGTAACAGAATTGAGTTATATTGCTTTATTTAGTTTACCTCTTTAGTTAAATCCACATTATAATAGTTTCAACATTATAATTGTCGTACGTTCTGCGTTCTTTTCACTACATCAAGAGTGATTGTCATGCGACACGAAAGAAGAAGAATGTTATACTTTTTTAACGTTTATTTCCTTTATTTGAGTTAATTTTATCGACCTCAGAGAGTTCTCTAACGAAAGAGGACGGGTTGAAAGAAGAGAGCAATTCCAGAAAGAGAGAGCTAGACAAATGTTTAATCAAGACTTCACGGCTTATTTGGACTGGATCACTGAAGCAGGTCTGATGGCCATTAATTGCTTAAGGGCTAGATGCTAACAGTATATTAACTACAAAGGTTATTGTTATATGTCGCGTCTCATCAATCGATCTTACTCATCAAACTGAACTAGTCTTCGAGATATTTTCTTCTTCTTCGTGATTGAGGGGCCTGATCGTCGCGGACCGCTTTTATCAAAGCTCTCTAGACCTCTTAAATTAATCTTCTTATATTCTTTATTGTACACAAAAACAACATAATTATGAAACATTACAAATCTCAATCGTCATCTTACGAGAAATCAAAAAATAACATGCGGTAAGAACCCGTGAAAAAGTTTATATTTCTAGTTTAAACTGAAGTACTTTTAGAATCCAACTGCAGATCAAATACCGTTTCTGTTTAAAGAAAGGGGAAAGAACTAATACTACTTTTGCAAAGAGACCAAAACAAAAATGTTGCTTTTGAGAGTTAAATGTCATGACGGGGTTCAGTTCGATGAATTGATGACACTTTTTCGGCTAGTTATCCATATCACGCACAGGCACAGCATAACTAATGGTTAAAATATTATCTAAATGCTGCATTAGTAACAATATTATCCTTTTAACTAACTTTCTCATTTTGAATTAATTCATTTGTTTAGCTGGGTTTGTTTTTAACCTATTTACGTAGTGTAGTTTTGTGAATATATTCGTGTAATTCAGACTTTGTTGTACTTTTGCTCTGCTAGATACTCTTACAGGTAATTGTTGGGTCAAAAGTTACAAATAGGAAATATTTTCTATTAGAGGATTTCTATGAAAGGACAAACAATCTTGGGGACTTTTTTCATCTATCGAAGTAAATAGATCATCTAGAATCAGTTAACAAACAACTTTCTCAGATGTGAAGTGAAACCGATCTCCATGTTTGTGGTTTTAAAAATCTCAAAACACATCATTGTGTAGATTACATAAGCGTACTTTGAGCGATCCCATACTAACCAATGCTACAACCCTAACATTTGCAATGCTAGTTTGTATTCCCCTAACGCTATGATTACAGTGAATTCGCTAAAGAAAGAGAGAAAGTAGAAAATAGACAAGAATTCCTTAAATTAAGAAGACAGCAGCAGCTCGAGAGAGAGCTCAACGGTTACGTTGAGTGGATTTGTAAAGCAGGTAAGATTATTCTGCTAGATGTCCAGAATATAGTTAACAAAAAAAAAACATCTTGACATTGAGAGAGGATGAGATACATTATTAGATCGTAACATACATTATACTCCTGCTCATTATCCCTACGGGGTAATAGTCTCAAGTGCACACCGAACCCACTTTTGACAAAATTGACAACATTAAATTTTTTTAACCATCTGTTTTAAATAAAAAATATAAAAATAGGTTAAAAAATAAGAGATACGTATTTTACCGATTTTATTTTCGACCGATATTTCTATTTTTAATTTACTTTTGAATGTTTTGAAAAACAAAGGATTTATGGATAAGATACCTTGGCCGCAATAACATTAAAAATAAAAACTGTCATATACATGTCATATATAATAGAAAAGCAATTTTTTTTTAGAAAAGCCAAGCAGTCAAAGGAATAAAATCTCATTCAACCTCTATTATATTTTTCAGTATTTTTCAAATAACTCGATAAATGATATTTTCTATCCATTTTCAAATAATGGATAGTAAAATCTGATAATTTTGATATAAGCTATGAATCACATAATCTCCAAATGGTTTTTTTATTTTGGTACCTTTATTAAAATGAAATTTTGTCAATTGTCATGTGCTAAGAAGTTACTTATAAATGATGACAAGCTATCGGCGAATTCGAATCCTATATCCCATTCACTTAGTTTTATGTCTCGCCCATTCACTTAGTTTTACGTCTCGCATATCAGCGTGGAAGAAGAATTATTAGAGCATTAACATAGAATACTTAATATGGCTTTGACGTATTACTACTGATTTGTAATTTTCCCATTGTTTTTTTTTAAATATTCATAGTAACACCAGTCTCTTATATCGAAGGAGGTGTAAGAAAATTATTTGTGTACTAAAGTAACTTTGGTACTTAATTCGGGTTTAAAACACTTTGTACAATTGCAGAGGAAGTAATATTAGCAGAAGAAAGAACTACAGAAGAAGAAAAAATGCACATAATAGAAGGTATGTATCGTACTCACACACACTCTACAAACAGTCGGAAAAGTGACCTATTTTCCAAATTTCATCGAGAGCCCGCCTATCCTCTTAATATCATAATACTAAACCAAAATCCAAAATTAAAAAAACCAAATTCTCTCCAAATTTAAATCATAAAACATTAAATAATTAAATTGTTCCGATTAAACATGTATATCTACCACAAAGTTTAAAGAAATAACATTAATTTCTATCGCTTTTATACGAAAAGCGTTTTGTTTATATTTTAAATTTCATAATTTGAGGTCTAAAATTGCAACTTTTCGGTCATTGAGTCTTTCACGAAAAGAAAATACGGTACTTAATCAAACTCATATAAAACTTATGTTCAATTATATGAATTAGATTTTTTAAACGACGTATTTCCACCAGCTCGGAGAAGAGCAGCAGCCAAGAAGAAATTAAAAAACCTTGGAAAGAGTAAAAGCACAGACACAGAGGAGGAAGAGCAGGACGAAGACTGCGGGGATGACGGTCAGTATATCGATAGCCCGAACAATTTGAATGTTCACCCGTGTCGTATCGTGGATCATACTCGACCATATTCTACTTTATTTATTCTCGCACTCAATGCTTTTTCGCAACAAGAATCAGGACTCATAAGATACTTATAAGATAATGAGTATATATTTTTAGGGCTGAGTAATGTTATGGTCTTCTAAATAGTTAGGTATATATTTAAATTAAATTTCAGATGATAATTAAAAGATCAGTCATTTTTAAAATCACACTCGTTTTTTTTTATTGAACTGGAATGTTTTCACTAATTATAATTAGCAGCATGCAATCATTTAGCTCTGTTGGTTCTCTTATTTTACCCTCATCTCAATACATCTTGAATTAGTAAATTGTACAAACGTTATTGGTACTTTCACATTTTGGGTATTAAAATAGAATTTCTGGAATCCAATTAGATACAAAATATAAGTCGTAATCCTATAAAGATAATGAGGAATGTTGCATGAATGCTGTATTTTGTTCTCATCCATCATTACGTATTCGTACTCTATTATTTATGTGTTGGTTGTTTACAGTTACAAAGAAAAAGCAAGGTATGGGATCAAGCGTGAAGCTGGTAGAATATACCTTTTCATCTTCTATAGTAGTCGAAATAGTCTAGTCATAGTTTTAGTATAGTTCCCCCTGTTAGATCCAGACTTTTAATTAAGTTCTAAAACCTGTTTATTTCTATTGTGATCCCTTGCTATTTCGTCTTTAAGTCCAAAATACGTAAGCTTTAGATGTAACGGTAAAAGATACCCATAACTATCACATACCTACGTGTATAAAGTTACCATGAAACGTAACTTTTGAAATGACCTTTCTAAAGATACCATGCCCCTAATATTTACACTATTCAAGTAGTAGCGACTAAATACTTCCCGTTCAAATCGGGAATACGCACACGCGACTCGCTACACAATCGCGGTTGGTGTTTCGAAGGGTTTTGAAGTATGTTTGCGAGAGTAGTAAATATTGATATCGTGGGCTTAGTATCGGTACTGCTTGAATATTATGTTGGGCTATGACAGTGGTCCCAGAAGAGGTTTGTCGTTGATTTATGTGCTAGTAACGTATCGGATTGCGACACCGATTGAATTTCGACGCTCGGAAAAATCTGTCCAATTACTGGTCGTTCTAAAAAAGCTACACAGATATAGCTTGAATATGAAACTCCGAGAGCAAATTTGTTGCTATGAGTGTTATGTAAACAATGCTAGATACAATTAGATGTACCTACGCCAAATAACCCCTTAGATTTAATGGTAACGCTATCAATTCGTGTAAATACTTCGAGCCATAAAACTATTATAATCTTACTCTTTTGTCAGTAATAAAGTGAAAGTTACTTGTATGATGTTCCAGTAATCACTCCGTCTTATAAAATTTACACAAAAGAAGAACAGACGGTACGGTTCAAGAGTGCGCTTTACTACAAATTTTAGTTCAATCTGAGGAATAATTTTGACAGCATTACCATTATAAATAAAATGTGACTAAGAAATGAAACTTTAACAAAAAAATTTTGATTGCAACAGGTTTCCTGAAAAGTAAAGCGAGATCGGTCGGCAAATGCGCGGACTTCTGGCGTGCCGAGAAGAGGTTTCGATTTTGGATAAGACATACTGTTAAGACACAGTGGTTCTATTGGTTCGTCATTGTTTTGGTGCTCTTCAACACGATTTGTGTCGCTGTTGAGCATTATAGACAACCTAAGTGGCTATCTTCATTTTTATGTAAGTTTTTCTTCATTGTTTCTTAATTTTTGTATTTTATTCGGTCTAGTCCTAGAAGTAGCGTTGAAAGTTGTCCCGTGACGGAACTCTTGGAATTATTTTTATCTTATCGCTTTGCTCTTGTCTTTCCTGGATGGACAATTTCACAAACACTTAATTATGTTGCTCATCCAAAAAAAATGCGTTTGCTTCCGCCCTGGCTGGACCTAATAAATATAACGACAATTAATTATTACACTACTTCGTTGCTAAATAAAATATTTACTTTCAGACTACGCTGAATTTGTGTTCTTGGGGTTATTTATGATGGAGATGTGGATAAAGATGTATGCACTGGGGCCCCGTATTTACTTCGAGTCCTCGTTCAACCGATTTGACTGCGTTGTCATATCGGGCTCCATCTTTGAAGTTGTTTGGTCAGAAGTTAAGGGTGGCTCTTTCGGTCTCTCTGTTTTAAGAGCTTTAAGACTGTTGAGGATATTCAAGGTCAGTATCTTTTCTCGTTGTTATAATAATATTGATTCAGATAGCTTGTTCGAACCTAAAAAACTAAATTCCATTGAGCATTAAATTACATATTATTTAGAATTACACAAATGAGTGAAAGATTTGGAGATATAGGTAACTTTTTACCTAGACGCCAACAAGCGACTTAGGCATGCCTTCAGACAGAAGAAAGTCAAACTTACGTACCGTGATATTCAAGCGATTCAATTACAAGTCGAAATAAAACTTAGATAGTAAATCTAAGTTATTAGAATCCTTCCGTAATCCTTATTAGAATCTTTCAGTAATTTTTAGGTCTAAAATGTAATTTCAAAGTGGAAAATTATAGTCATCACAGCCATCTAGCAAAATTCCGATTCCTTCTGATTGGTAAATTTCAATGATTTGTTTTATTACAGGTTACAAAATACTGGTCATCACTTCGTAACCTAGTGATATCTCTCCTGAACTCAATGAGATCCATCATCTCACTGCTGTTCCTTCTCTTCTTGTTCATCCTTATCTTCGCCCTGTTGGGCATGCAGCTCTTCGGCGGACAGTTCAACTTCGAGGATGGCACGCCACCTACTAACTTCAATACGTTTCCCATCGCACTACTTACTGTCTTCCAGGTTTGTGCAATTTTATTTTTGTACTGATAAGGATAGGTCGTGATGTTATTTGCGTGTTACGGGTAATGTCCTGTACCTACACTGATTACTGAACTGAATATATATTGAACATTGACATTCAACAAACGGGGAAGGATCATATCAACAGAGGTGATCGTCGACCGTAATAGTATGATAGAGAGTAGTTTTTGAAATTCGAGTTTCTCTTGTGACGTCTCTCTAACAAATTGGTAACTGTTGATTCTATATTTCTTTCCAGATCCTAACAGGTGAAGATTGGAACGAAGTTATGTACCACGGCATCCAGTCACAGGGCGGAATACAGAAGGGCATGATTTACTCGCTGTATTTTGTCATCCTTGTACTGTTTGGCAACTACACTCTGCTAAACGTGTTCCTTGCCATCGCTGTCGACAACTTGGCGAATGCCCAGGTATTTACAGTTATGAGTGTCATAGTTTTGTTTTGATTGACTTATAGTCCTATTAATTTCAGATAGGGCTCAACTGTGAATTATAGGTCAATCAAAGCAAAACTATATTCCATGTTCTAAGTGACCAGTCTCCAAAACTGTCAAAAAATATGTCGTGCGGTCCGGTCAATGTTCACTTGTAAATCAGACGCCGCTTCTCGTGTAAATGTTGCGTTTCTGTCTTTACAGGAATTGACAGCGGCAGAAGAAGAACAAGAAGAAGAGGACAAGGAGAAACAGCTCCAAGTAAGTTAGCTACCATCTGTTTGTCACGCTGTTACACTTAGTATGTTAACTCATCCTCTGATGCTTTGGACTCTAGATAGAATCACGAATTCAAAGTCATAGCATGTTCAACCACTTTTTCACAATCTCTCGAGCGGTTGTTGTATGGAAAATTTGATTAGATATGTATAGTCGAAATTTGTATTTCATACGACAACCTCTGTTCCGGCAAATTAGGAATTGGAGAAAGAGATGGGTGCGTTACACGCTGTGGATGGGACTCCACCTGGTGTAGACATAAGTCCTTCTGCACCAACGAGTAGGAAGGTAAACGGAGTTCGGCGCTGGTACTATAAGCAAAGCTTTATCGTGTGCATTCTTGTTGACAGCTTAAGATATTGTTGATTTTAAATTCATCTCTTCCCCTTTCATCACAATTTTTGTACAATCATTTGCCTATCTTTGCACGATATTGCACGTCTATGGTGTATTAATGTTATTTCTATTTTAAAAACACTATTTATTTTATTTTGTTTTACTGTGAAATCAACAATATTTTAAGTGTGGTCATGATAACGAATCAGTGTCGCTTCTGTGGGCCAAATGTTATAGTTGTTTGCAACTTTTTAAAGAATAATGATAATTTTTAGATGGCTAAACATTTTATAGAATTATTCGTTTCCTTTTACATCAATCGAGTATGAAATAAAAACATTAGGGACTTCATCATCACCTTATTTTCTGTACATATTTTATAGATTTTCTAGTAGCATTTTGTATATAATAACACCCAAACACGCTGTAGAATTTAGTGCACATTTTTTCAATAATTGCTAATGAAACACTCAGCTAAGTCCATTTTTTTATTCTAAGTGTCTAACCATAAGGTAACTACCATTCAGAATTTCCAAACCATTTAATTAGCTCAGAGAATTATTTTGTACCCATGATTATTTACATAAAATTTGTCACATTATTAGTACCCATTATGTTTTCGATTACAAATCAGGATACTTATTTACAAAGTTGTCATTTAGCTTATTTTGTATTTCGATTAAATTATCCTCGTCATAATTGCTTGCTTGGTCTTGTAAGATCTTTTTTTTTAAGTTGAGAACTAAATGGAATTTATTTTACAAGGATATTACAAGACCCGGCCGACCACGAAGAAAAAGTAAAACCTATATTTTAAAATATATAAAATACTTTCAGGGCAAGAAGAAAGATGAGGCCAAAAAAGATGACGACGATGTACCAGACGGACCAAAACCAATGCTGCCATATTCGTCCATGTTTGTTTTGTCACCTACTAATCCGTAAGTTCATACTACTTTTTTGAAGTGAGATTTTACCAAAGCGGAGACAAGAGCTATGGAAAAGGAGGAACAAAATCATTATTTCCGTCACTAGAATGTGAAATACTAACACAACCGTGATTTGATGGAAATCCCTTTAAGAGACTATTAGCGGGCCTTTACACTTTACTTAGCTATGGTAAAATATGTTTTAGATAGGTACTCAGTAAAAGTACAATTATATCTTACGACATTAGATCTCCTATTACTTTGATTAAATTAAAATAGCGGAAGATAGGTGACGTTCTTGCACACTCCAACAATGGATCTGCTTTTCATGTACTTACGAGTGAAAAGTAATGCCAGGTGATTAATTTTTTTCTTTTTAAATGATTTGTACAAAGAGCACAAGATGAAAAAGCTCAATAAGGCATTGTGGTACCTTTTTCCGCCTAAAATCAAATAAGTATCTCAATCACGCATTGCCGGTTGGATTGCGACTAAGTAAATTATGCAACGGGGGTTCAATTTATGCGGTCCATGCGCTATAGGCTAGTCACCTATCTTCCGGTATTTTAATTTAATCAGTCTTATTACAACTCTCACATTACTGCCTCCGTGGTCTAATGGTTAAGAGAATTGGGCTCTTGACACGGAGGTCGTGGGTTCGATTCCCACGGGGGGCACCTAGTGAAATGTTACTTTTTACGTTTTTCCCCAGTTGGTTAGGACATTGCAGGCTGAATCACCTGATTTTCTGAAAAGCCAGATGATTCCGTGCTTCTTTATATATTTTTTCATGCGTGCGTGATTGGTTAAATTTTTTTTCATATATTTGTTCATACCCTATTATAGTTAGGTATATTTTAGTTTCTCTAAATAATTATATTAATGTCTAAATTATTAATTACTGATGCGAATACAATTTGTATTTCAGAATTAGGCGAGGCGCACACTGGGTTGTAAATTTAAGATATTTTGATTTTTTTATCATGTTAGTTATATGTTTGAGTTCTGCGGCTTTAGCAGCTGAAGATCCCGTAAATGAAGAAAATGACAGGTGAGTTTATTGTACATCCATTTCTATTTCTCCAGCTTGGAGACATTATGTATTTTTTTTTATTTATGAACGAAAACATGGATAAAAAATTAGTAGGACCATGCCATTAATATTTTATGTAGAACAGAACTAGATTAACGATCTAAAAATGGTAGAGCCAAAAGAGCTCCTAAGAGCTCTTCTTTTGTTCTTATTATAGCTGACAATAAACATGAATGAATGAATGAAATGAATTCGGACAAAAATTTGCTAAGATTTTGTATGAGACTTGGAGTCTATAGTTTTTATGTCAATGGCACACATTTGTGTCAAACTATATGTTAATTTTGCAATCAACTGTAAATTACTGTAGTTGCTTCAGACATTATAGAAGATGGTCTTTAGAAATCAGTTCCTTAATATCATCGATCCAAGACATACTGCTTATAAATCATCACAAGTAAATCTCAACTTTATTCCCATAGAAACAAAATCCTGAACTACTTCGACTACGCCTTCACGGGAGTTTTCACCGTGGAGATGTTGCTGAAGATCGTCGACCTCGGCATACTGTTCCACCCGGGCGCGTATCTGCGCGACCTATGGAACATTATGGACGCCGCGGTCGTTATATGCGCCCTTGTGAGCTTCGGTTATGAGATCGGGTATGTGGTTTATTCGAATTCAAAATATGAATATCATTGTCTTATCCATTGAAAAATACGAGCCTCCTTCCTATCGTGTCATCCTTCTCAATCTAGTACAAATCATATCATAATTATACAGGGTGTAAGGAAAAGTATCATACCTACTCTACCCATCAAACTGAATAGCTTTTACTATGGGAGCAAAACTGTCAGAACAAAAAAAATCTGCTGTTCCATACGTTTGAGTCGTCAGTCATTGCAGTTTACTATGGAACAGTAGATTTTTTTTTGTTCTGACAGGTTTGCTCCCATAGTAAATGAAGTTCAGTTTGATGGGTAGAGTATGTAGTTTACAGGTTAATGATTTTTTTCCTTACACCCTGTAAATGCTTTGTATCACAATTTTGACGAAAGTATCCCTCTGCACTAATATTCATTCCATCAGTAATATAGAAACCAGGTACACAATCGACGCCCCAAAAATGGTAAAACCAAAATTGCACTCAAAATAATGAATGCATAGTGCATCATATCGTCCAATCTCACTGAGATTTCAATACAAATATAAATTTTAGATTGGAGTTAGATTTTACAGAAAATTGTGCATTCGTATTTTATTAGTGATCAAAGATACTAGCCATCATTTTAGTGCTCACTCCTTGTCTTCCATTTTAAATGCAATCTTGAATACAATCCAATTGAATTGAATTGGGAATTATCTGGTGGAATATTATTAACATAATATTGTTTTGTTTGTTACAGAGGTGTGAAAAAAGGGGCGGGACAAAATTTGTCCACAATAAAATCGTTAAGAGTGTTAAGAGTACTCAGACCACTGAAAACTATAAAACGTGTTCCAAAGTTAAAAGCAGTGTTTGACTGTGTTGTGAACTCTTTGAAAAATGTCATTAACATTCTCATTGTGTACATATTGTTTCAATTCATATTCGCTGTAATAGCAGTTCAACTTTTTAATGGTAAATTTTTTCACTGCAACGATATCAGTAAGAATACTTTTGAAGACTGCCAGTGAGTATTATTCAGTGTTTATTATTTTATAATTAAGCAACATACTCGGGTCGAGATCCAGACGTTTTTTTGAGGCTTAGTTCGAACTCCCGTATGCCAAATACATTTTAGGCCCTACTAAAAGCTCACGCTCAAAAGAATTTTCTGAATCTCATCCTGAATCCTGGATACGAGCACGCGTCTCGCACTTTGGATGTAATTTTGACAGTAAACAGTATAATCAATGGAAATATTACACTGAAATTACTTTTCATCAACTACATGACGAAGGAAAAGTTTTAACTGTAGTATCTATCAAACGTAGCGCAGAGTAGAGTATCCAAGTATCAAAGATTTGATAAGATTCGTTCAGGTTACACGTATAAGTAGACAATACAAACAAATCCGTTTTGAGGAATCTTTACTATCCATCCAAAACTGGTTGTCTTAAATTACCCGAACGTCACTACAATTATAATCTAAACTTTATACCGTTCACAGAGGGTCGTACTTCGTCTACGAACCGACCAGCCTGCTGCCGAAGGTAACGAAGCGGCAATGGACGACGCAATCCTTCCATTATGATAACGTCGCGACGGCGATGTTGACGCTGTTCGCCGTGCAGACGGGGGAGGGGTGGCCACAGTGAGTTTGATACTTATAACCAAGCAATTAGGGTTCGATGGTATAGTAACTACTTTAACCTCATCATTATCTTCAGCCAATTATCGTCTGTTACTGAAACTAGATCTCCCAAGGCGCACGACGAAAATGTGCCTTCGGTATTTCCTAATCCTACTGATACCTCAAATATTACGACCTGGCGGTGAATTTTCAGTGGTACAATCTCAGGGAACAAATATTTTCTGCCTATCTTAGTTGCCTACCTGACTTCTGTTTTTAATTATAAATTGGACTAAAGGAAAATAACTAAAAGTTGTTCCCCCATTCTAACAAGATTCAACAAGTATTCAGAAAAGTTATTGAATATTACAATTATTCAAATTCTGATATAGTACCATCATCATACCGAGTTGGTAGTTATAGCAACGTTTCTGAACACCCCGTAAGGGATTAAGTCTTGAGTTTATGTATATATATATGTATATACCTAAGTCACATTAAGTTTGCGATCATATCTAACCATACAGGTACATTAAATTAACCGAGGCAATTTGATGAGGTGATAATGTCTTTCTTACCGTTAGTGTCAAGACAATGTGCAGTTCGGTATGTCAAGCTTTTTTTTGGTCTTTATATTATATGTTTTACCGATAGAATAGAAGACATCATTTTAAGAAAAGGTAATTTAATTTTTTTGCGATTTATCGAGTTTATCAATATAAATTTATTTTTAATTGTTATCTCTCAATGATACAAGTGGTCCATGGAGAAAACCTTTGCTTAATTTAAAACAATAAAAATGAGCTGCCTTTTCTTTCTCTTTCTCTGGAAACAGAAACGAAAACATCAAATGGCAAATTCTGACATTGTTATTTTTTTTTCTTAATGGCCAGTTATTATAAGTTGCTTTCAAGGATACCAAGGAAAACTCCTGCAAACGCAGGTCCGAAAAACAACGTTATTTTATTAAAAATTTCTGTAATCCTTTCACTTTAAAATCTCTGAATAGAAAATATTGTTATTGAGACACTTATCTCGAAATGGTTTTCGATTCAGCCCTCCAATAAAACTTGACATACCGAATTGCCTGAATTCAACAATTAACTTGTTGTTTTCTTTACAGAGTATTACAAAACTCAATGGCCGCCACGTACGAAGACCGGGGACCCATACAAAATTTTCGAATAGAAATGTCCATATTTTATATAGTTTACTTTGTGGTGTTTCCGTTCTTCTTTGTTAATATATTCGTAGCTCTGATAATTATCACATTTCAAGAGCAAGGTGAAGCCGAGTTGCAAGACGGTGAAATTGATAAGAATCAGGTTAGTATTTATAACTTTTTAACATTTGTTACTGTTTTTATGTTATTTTAATTAAGTTACTCCTTGTTACACAGATGACTTGTAATTGTAATACAACACAGATAATTCTGCACCATATGGAAATAATGTAACGTTTTTCTAGAAAACTATGTTTTCATTGAATTTGTATTTTCCTGTAAATTATATTAAACTCTCTTGTTCACAGAAATCATGTATAGACTTCACGATAGAAGCGCGACCTCTAGAGAGGTATATGCCAAGCAAAAGGGCGAGTTTTAAGTACAAAGTGTGGAGAATAGTTGTCTCTACGCCATTCGAGTATTTCATCATGACCCTTATTGTCCTAAACACACTGCTGCTCATGATGAAGGTATGTCTTACAACGCTTATAAATGTTAGTATAAAATAGATTATAATTTAAGAGATAAGATATTTTAGCGAGTGATAAGTTTACATTTAATTCTTGTCACTGTTTTGCCTTGGAATAATTCCATTAGTAAGACAGCGATGGACGTATTGTAAAATTATCCAATAACGTTAGATATGACTGATAATTACCCACATAATTATGTTTTAAAATGACTAAGAACAGTGAAACAATTAAAATGGAACACGACACTATCAAAGTGATCGAAACAAAAAATACAAAACAAATGAAGCACCATCAAATGTGACAATTAGAAAGTGATCACTTGAGGTAGTTATTGAGAGAAATTAGCCTCATTCACAGGGCACAGACAACAAGGACCTAGATGCAACCCACTGTCTGCACAGCGCCTAACTAGAGAGTCAAATTTCAAAGAATTACTTATTCGTAAACATTTTTTATGAACTCTCTAGTTTGGTTAATAAGAAAAGAAAATCGTAAAATGCGTCTATTTGTTAGCACCTAAATAGTTTCAATTAGTCAACAATTGCAAATTCCAACCTTATATGTTTCCCCTGTCATAAGTAACATATATTTCAAACGACGTCGGTAAATCTATTACTGCCTAGTATAATATTAAAACAATACACATACACACACAACATACATAAAACATATTTTATAATCACATAATACGGCGTCAGTACACAATGCATCAGAATGCGCCGTGTTCAACTGAGCCTGTCCTATAAAGAGTACGGCCAAAACATTGATTTATTGTTTCTTTCCTGTGTTTCGTTGTGTCCTTTCGTGACTCCTCGCTTGCTATTCATTTATGTATGTATCAGTGTTTATTGCACGGTATACCTGTCCTTCCTGCACATCTATGGCACAGATACACCAAAATTTTATTCGGATCCGTGCTTGCGAATGCACAACATCTCTAAAATTGGTTAGGACGTGGCATGGGCCATAAATGTTGTTCGTGTTGCATGATCTTGTTTAAGACATATACCTGAACAATCTGCATGCTTGGTGGAATGGCCTACTGCCAGGCGTGATTGGTGGCTAAAAGCTGCTTCATATTTTAATTGGAAAGTTCAGTACCAAGATTTTCAAAATTAACTTACTCAAAATCTAAAACAGCAATTGAACTGAAGATATTTGTGAAATTTGTGAAACATTTGGAATTATTTATTCATTCATGTTTTTATAAATTTCTTTATTTGGTTTTCTTTTATTTAAATTATTATACTACAATTTTTCTAGATGTTCGGAAGCATCTGCCACTAGAAATTTTAATTTCTTTGTGACCCTGTCTATTTAATTTTGTTATTACTAATAAATCTATAAATGTTGGCACATTTCCTCACCATGTCAGTTATTTACTATCCTTTCTTATATTATCCTTGCAATATGTGTTATATATTATGTGATTCTATACGAAATCGTATCAAATATACCTCTACCTATATATATACTAACTACGCCCTATGTCATATCTAAACAAATTTCATAATGTACATCACAATAATACTGTTCTTATTGTCTCTTAATAATGATGTATGAAGTAACAAATATCTATTTTCATTGCCATGGGTTTATCCAATACTCCTGACACGTCACAAAATGGCAGTTCTATAATCAAAATGACTCCTACGCGGAAATCCTCAAGTATTCGAATATGGGGTTTACTGGAATGTTTTCCGTGGAAACAGTGTTGAAAATCGTCGCTTACGGTGTCAAAGTAAGTACACAAACACGCAGTTTGGACTGACACTTGAAATTTTTAAAGGAATACAATAACAAGTACAAATGTACTCTTTCTGTTATTAACAGCTATTTTGTCTATTTACATGACTGTATGGGATTATTTCCAGCGGAGTAACAACCATTCCTTCCTTAGTATCTTAATTAGATTCTCTCTGATAATGGTGAAAGTACTAATGTGGATTTATTTGCAAATCATTGTCGAGCATGGCTTTCTTTTCCCGCTGCATGTTGCATTTGTATGTTAGGCACACGCTAATCAAGATTTCTTATTCATGTGAACTAATTTAAGAATGACTTCAGAGATAAATCATCTCCAGGAAACTGTTTTGGCTACGGTAGGTACCAATATTAACAAAGGTGGTGGAAGTCAGCTGTTTTAGAGGTTAGTACCCATTTTTGCATTAAACCACTTCATCAGTAAATTTTTAAGCAAATGGGACCACTTGAATGATATATGTATATGTATAATGTTCGGTTCGTTTCGCCTAAGCATGTTTGCGCATCCGGATTTGCATGCAAGCACGTGCACTAATGCCACAAAACTACTTACTTGTACATTGGAACACTTGACGAAAATTGGCTCGGAAAAAGACGAAAACAAGAGACAAAAATACACACACAAACCGTTACACTCGCTATTACATACAAAGATAATTATTGAAATTGATTTTTTAATATTATAGCAAGTAGTTTAAAGATTTTTATTAGATTACTAAAGTCGAATGCTAGATTGACATAAACATCCATGGACAGTTAATAGCAACATGAACATATTTTATGTAATCAATATAATTATCACCGATTTGCTTGTCACAAATCTTGCCTTCGACTTTAACAACATTTTGAAAATATTTTGAGTTAAGGTTACAAATATTGGTATTGATTTTGTGGTAGTTTCACGAGGCTCCACCACTACTCATGGACATGCTAACATTCATGAATCTCGTCTTTACGTTCTTCTTCCTACTCGAGACCGTATTGAAGCTGATTGCCTTCGGATGTACGGTAAGAATTGAACACATACATTTTTAGAATAACAAATTAATTGAAAAAACAATTTGTTTTTAAAAAAGATTGTCTAACGGTTTTTTGGCTGGTTTGAATGGCCTTAAAATTGATTTTATTGTTTGTGTAAATTTGAGAGAATACTTGCAAATATAGAAATCATTTCCACGCTACAAACTTTGCTATAAATACCTATCAGTATTAACCACTTTTCATTATTTTTACACAATGAGAAATGAATTCTATATTTCAATCAAATAATTTTCATCACTTTTTTAATATTACATCTTAGATTAGTGATTAATATTCAATATTGACTTGAATATACTTAATTAAAACTAGAAACATTTTATAGAAAGTTTACGAAATGCCGCTTATTTTGATAAGTCATAGGTTTTTAATAGATTTCATATCACATACTTAATTGAAATTTTCTAGATTCGTAAGCAAAGCATTTTAAGTATTTGCTTAGAAATGAAGATTTACGAGAGATGTCCTTCCCTATCCTGAATCATTCCCTTTTACTGTGTGAACTAATTGTGTTAATAGAAAGTGTACATTTGTATCCATGTCAGTCATTTGTATAATATTTTATTCGTTTCAATAAGTGGCGTCCTCTCATACCCCTCCGTCTTTTTGCAGAATTTTTTCAAAGATCCATGGAATACGTTCGATTTCATAACGGTCATTGGAAGTATTATTGACGCCCTCATTATGGAGTTTGGCGTAAGTACCTTCCTTATATTCTTCAATGCTTTCAAATTGTTTTAATAATTTCATCTGGTCTAACATTAACGATTGTTTTATATATTTTGCTGCTGGTAATATGATTTATATTTTTGAAAATGAAGGTAAAGGGTATATCCTGATTACAGAGCGACCTTGCTGAAAACTGTGCTGACATTTCCTGTCAGCAGGTAACATATGAACTATAATGATTGCTAGGAAATTTAGATTTTTGTAAAAGATTGGTCATTGGTTTAGTCAAATTGTGTACATATGAGATATTGTTTAAATATTGTAGTGCTAGACTATTTTAGAGAATACTAGGATTTTATAGCAATTGAGTAGATAATTTTTAATGTAGGTACAGTGGTATGCTAGGGAAATTTGATTGGGGTTGTTTAGATATTATAAAAATTATTATTGTCAGTATACTTACTATTGGTGTGTTCCGTGATATTTTTAGCAATCAAATTAATTCGATAAAACTAGATTTAACGTAAATTGTCTATTATAAAACGGTCCAATAGACGGAAATGGACTCGACTATTTTTTTTTGTTTTGTGTTGTCTTTTGTTTTGTAATTTTACTTTGTAAGTTTTATTAATTGACTGTTGTGTTAGTCATTGCTCGAATTTTAAATAACATTAGTTCTTTGTTGGAGTTTTGCATCCTTGATTTATCAAAGCTTTCTGATTAGGATTGTGTTACGTGGTATATTTGTGATTTTTTTTAAAGTTTGCAGATCACTAATAACTTTTAAAGGGCCACGTTTGAGATTGATATAAATGTTGTACGTTGTGAATTTTGCAGGAGAACACGTTCAACGTTGGTTTCCTCCGCCTGTTCCGAGCCGCGCGACTGATCAAGCTGCTCAGACAGGGCTACACCATTCGGATACTGCTCTGGACTTTCGTGCAGAGTTTCAAAGCCTTACCCTACGTGTGCCTTCTCATCGCGATGCTATTCTTCATCTACGCCATTATTGGAATGCAGGTCTGTGATTTCGTTTCTCTTAAACTCTATGTTTAGTTTGAGATTTTTCAAGCATTGCAATTCAAATCTTAATGTCATAACTGTCTTATTCTCAAGGGGTGTTGAATTTATCGACATTTTAGCTAATATTAATTGGTTCATAGATTTTCCTATTTTATAGAGCTGATTAGAAAATTATTAAACAAGTTACAAACTAGTTAGGCAAAGTTTTAATCAACTAGAATAGTTTTGGTACTGGACTTAGTTTCAATGTAAAATTATATTACTAGACAGGGTACGATATTTTTCTAATAGATTTTAGATTTGGGGAGTTATTTAAATATTATATCAGTATGAACCCAAATATTTAGTTTAGATTCAATTAAACTTAGGTGATTTTGCTTATGTGCTCGTTATTCCGGATTCATTTATCAAGCTGACTAATTTCCATTTTGTAGTTATTTTAAAACCAAGCAACAGTAGTATTTTTTGTCGTTTAACCATTGCATAATCCAGGTTCAAATGTTATTATTCCCGCAATTTACCTGCTCAGTCTTGTATGCGTACTTACCTACCTTTGAAAGACATTAGAACGTAAAAAAAGATGCAAGATCTCAAAGACGCGTGAAGCCAAACAAAGAAAAGGCACTGACAAATTTCTAATGACAGGTTTTTGGAAACATGCAATACGATCCAGACAGTGCCATCAACAGGCATAACAACTTCCGATCTTTCGTGGGCGCACTCTTGCTGCTATTTCGGTGAGAGTACAGTTCAAAGAGTAGTGGATCCTATCTGTTTCACGTCTGCCGTGCGGCGTAGTCACCAGATGTTTAGGGATCGAAGAAAAACTAACTCTATTAGAAAGCATGGCACATGGAACCTCGTCGGGTGTTGCATCTTGTTAACTCATTCTGACGATTGAAAGAACGAAAATCTGTCTTTGCTATCAATGTCACATGTGTATACCATCATTTATCATGCGGAAATTTTCATCAATATACGTAAAGAATAGTATTTGTAACGAAATGGTAGATTAGTATATCCTTAGTGATATCGATTGTCCTCTGGTTGATTGTCCTGACGTTGCATCTTATTGTTTGTACCTTGACTAGATACCTTGTAATACCTTTGTTTTAATATCGTATCCCTAGTTATAGATATAGTCACGTCATGTAAGTAGACATAGTAATTATTAAACATTATCATTGGGGCTGGAGCGTAGGATGTTGAGGTGACACATATGAATTGCACACAAAGCTGACTTGTTGTGTTATATCTGCTTGGACACAGGTGTTTGGCAATATAGACATAACAGAAGACTCAGATCTGAACAGACACAACAATTTTCGAAGCTTCATTCAAGCACTCATGCTGTTGTTCAGGTAAGGAACATTGATTACAGTTGTAAAGGGTTGAATAAAGATTATGTTCAAACACGATATTTAAAAATGCAAATACTGTGTGAACTTGGATCTGGCGTATTATTGTGCGCTTAGATTATAGGAAGGTGTCTCTATGGTAAGAATAGTTATAATTCGTAACACAAATTTCAGATATTCAACGTTAGATACTTACCTTTCTAATTTCGGTCGGTTTTTGTTTCGAAACTATCGTTTTTAACTTCAATCCGAATGGTATACTATTTTAACCTGAGACATCTTGTCTGACATAAGGTTTACTTTACTATGGGAATACACATTTCAGACAATAGTTTTTGTTAAATGTGCGTATAACTGCATGAATATTACTTATGCATGTATATGGTCACAATATTTTGTAAACGTAGTCAAATCTAAAGAAAGGCAATTTGTGAAAAAAAAAGTCATTTAAAACAATAAAAGTGGGTAGTTTGAGCTACTCCTTCGATATAAATGTTATCTACTTATTGATTGTCAATTCTTTAAACTATGTTGTTTAAAGCAGATTAAAGCTGAAAGCATTGTTTTTTTTTTAAATTCATCCGGAATTACAATATCTGCAAGTCGTCAGTCTGTTTATTTCGATCTCAAAATGATAAGCTGAAGAAGTCCAATTAGTTTAGCTAATCTTTGCGTTAATCGTGAAGAAATTATCAGTAATTTTCAATCTTTTTGTACATTGTAATTTTACTAAAAACGCTTCTATATGAAAGCTTTTTAGTATCATGTTTCTGTGAGCTACTTTATGTCCAGATGCGCGACTGGCGAGTCTTGGCCGAACATAATGTTGGCTTGTCTGAAACCGGCCAAATGTGATAAGGCGGCCAACAAGCCCAACGAGGTGTGTGGGAGTACCCTAGCGTACGCCTACTTCGTCTCATTCATATTCTTCTGTTCATTTCTGGTAAGTTTTTTCAATTAAGTAATTATTTTTTTTAATTTCAAATTTCCGTGGAGCTCTTCTACGATAACACGACTTGCGCCTCCAAAGTGTTTACAATGTGTTTACAAGTCTCACAATGCAAGCGTGTGTGCTGAGACGGTCGTTCTTCAAAAACAAATACACGGATTTGTTGCCTGACTAGCGGTATCACTAATATGCTCATGAGTTAGTATGACCACGAGCCATGAAGCAACAAACCACGGGCAATAATATCGTAGTATTGATCGTAGCCCTTATCGTAGGATTCGTAGGCCGTGGTGAGTAGAAACTTTGGTGCAAACAGCAGGCAGTTGTAGAAAGGATAAAATTTTTCCCATTTTGGTACCATCACCAAGATGGCAAGTAAACCTCAATGACATTCTATCGATTCGTCAGAAGACGAACTCTTTGAAGGTATTATGGAGTCTATGTATAGTGGTATGGTGCCAAGTGGTTATAGGAAGTTTATAATGTAGGTTATAGGTGGCCAGCCCGACACCCAAAAAACATAAAATATAAACGAAAATTTTTGTTTTTAACTTCCGCTAATACTTTTAGTTATAATTAAGGCCATCATTTTCCATTAAAGGATCCTTCAGGAACAAAGGTTTGGTGTACCTAAATTTCCTTTTGTCATGTTTACAGATGTTAAATTTGTTCGTTGCCGTTATTATGGATAACTTTGACTACTTGACAAGAGATTCATCCATCCTCGGCGCTCATCATCTAGATGAATTTGTTAGAATATGGGCAGAATATGATCCAAATGCCACGTAAGTAAAAGTTTAACCTAGTTTTCACTAAAAAACTCAACATTTAATCCACGCTAACGATCCGCAGGTACATCCAAGGTACGTCCACATAGGATTGAAAAGTGTTTGCAAATTATACAGGGTGTAAGGAAAGGATCATTAACTTTTTAACCACATACTTTACCCATCAAACTGAACAACTTTTAGTATAGGAACAAAGCTGTTGAAGATAAAAAAAACAGCTGCATACGTTTGAGTATTGCAGTTTAGTGCAAATAGAACAGCAGATATTTTTTTTGCGCTGATATATTTGCTCCCGTAGTAAAAGTTGTTCAGTTTAATGAGTAGAGTATGTGGTTTAAAGGTTATTGATACTTCTCCTTACACTCTGTATAATGGAAAAAAGGACTAAGAACGTCTTAATGTGTCTAGGTTAAGTCCACTAGGTACTGTAGAGTTTCTATCTTCTTCGTATCTATCTTGTTTATGGCTTTATCTGGAATAGACGTCTAATGAAGCGGTTATGTATTATTTCTCAATGGCGACAAGAATGGGATAAAACGAGTTTGAACCATCCACGAACTATCAGTCTTTATAATATCCGAACACTGCACTGATCGCTATTAAATATCACTGTATCCACCAATTAATATAATATCCACCTTTGTATATTTGTAGTATAATTATAACAAGTACAGTGATAGATAACCTACGTTGAACGCCGTCGGGTCACAATAACAATATATGTTCCATTGTATGTCGGTCGTTTGGCAGTCAAAGACTTAAATAATACCTTTTGAGACTAGATAGTCTGGTGTGAGATAATGTAAATAACCGTACTAATAATTACAAAATCTTAATTCCAGAGGGAAGATCCATTACTCAGAAATGTACGACATGCTGAAGAACATGGATCCACCGCTGGGGTTTGGTAATAAATGTCCGAACAGGTTAGCGTATAAGAAGCTGATTAGAATGAATATGCCACTAGACGACGACGGGAAAGTTAATTTTACAACAACACTATTTGCCTTAATTCGGGAAAACTTGAACATCAAGATGAGATCAGGTAATTATGTTTCTTTGTATTGTAAAATCTTGGACACTCTTGACGAGATAGTGATAAGAGCGTCACTGATTTTCATCTCCAGCTCCTCATTTTCGAATGCTGTAGTACCTACTCAATAAAATCACTTCATTGCTTCGGAAGGCATTTTTAATCCAGGATATCCCTGATAGAGACGGCAGTTGTAATCTGAGCTAGAAACCTTCTTAGTCTTGAAATAATTAATTAATGAAATAGAAGCCTACCTACAAGGTAGATGAAAATGATGAATACTGTGCAATGTGTTGGACGTTTGTTGCAAAAGCATGAGTTTAACAACTATCATTGTTTCATGAAAGCCGAGGAAATGGATCAAGCAGACCAGGAACTAAGAGTAACGATAACTCACATATGGCCACTTCAAGCGAAGAAGATGCTGGACTTGCTGGTGCCTCGAAACGACGTGCTCAATACAGGGAAGTTAACTGTGGGCAAGATCTACGCGGGCCTACTAATACTAGAGAGCTGGAGATCGACTAAGTTTGGCCAGACTGAACCACAGGGCGTTCCGGTAAGTCCACCTCACTTTCCCAACCTAAAATGCACTATGTTTGAGTTCTATTTTGTTCAAGGTGTTATTCAAATTACAAGAACGATTTGAAAGTCTTATAAATTGTAAGTTGCGTAGCTCTTTTTGAAGCCAGATTAAATACGTATGGCTAATTTGTATGTTTTATTGTAAATGTACAATTTCTGTAACTTTGAGCCAAATGTAAACATTCTGTGGTTAGGTAATTAATACTACACGTTTACAAGTAGTGTTTGTTGATGGCCCTTATTATCCCCCACATTAGATTACCTTCAAATTTTGAACATTATAGTTAGTAAATAGAGTTGGTTGTGTTGTCTACCTGTGGATGTATTGTTGTGAACATTGAATATCCTAATCATTCGAACTTTTTGTTACGATCGATCGTATTATAATAAAACGTCGATACTAAATTCTGATTGGCTGTTCCGTGGTCTGAACTTATGAAGACACGAGAAAGGATACAACAATACAGAGTCACTTTAGTTGAAATCGACTCTAATGAGTCGACTACATTGGTGGTTTACTTTTCAGGCATTCAGCGAGAATAGCCCTACGGCCAATCAGCCGGTAGTATTAAATATTTTACGGAACGAAACTTTGACTACTTTTTTCTTGCACTGTTTTAGATATTTTTTGTTTTATCGTGAATTTCTTCTCGCATCCTATTTGAATAATAATATTATTATTAATGCAAGAATTAAATAATTAATTTGTGATGACCAAAAGAAGGACACGATGGTCAATTTAAAGAACATATTTTTAAATTGATCAAATCTAAATAAAAGTAGCTTAGTGATTACAATAAATCAAATATAGATTTAGATCATGATGAGACACTTGATGTATTAGATCGGCAAACATGTGCGTATAGTGCACGTTTGTCAATCAAGTGTTCGTCGGGGCTTCGTAAACCACAATACATAGTGACCTGTCCTATAGTTGCAAAATACATAGTAGACCAGTGTTTATGTGTTCAAAAGTTGTTTGGAACTATCTGGTAGAGAATTGTTCTGTCGTAGAGTTGTTTGTCTCCCCCATTTGTGACGTCTCGATTTCCCATATACCGCTCGCTATTTCATAGATGATAATTTTTGTCAGTTTGCATCCAAAGTTTTCTTTATAATGTATCATTCTTTATAATCAAGGACTTGTGCATGACTTTCAATTGACATTGTTTATACATGGAAATGAATTTTTCTTCTTTAGCTTTCCTGATTGTAATGTTTTACATTTTGTTTCAATAATTACATTTTGGCTCAATTAATACCTATATCATTTTAGAAGCCTGATAACTATAAAATAACTGAAAATATTTGCTTTCTTGCTACGCTCATGTTTACCTCCTACTAATTTTGTAATATACCTAGCATTTAAACTTAAAAACCAATTAATCATTTCTCAAGTCTGCGCATGCTGGAGAACGATTGACACATGTGAATAAAATGCAGGAGTGACTGATGCAACATTGAACTATTTGATCTACAATCCGCCTCTGGCTTCACTGAAATTGCACATGGTTTTGATATTGCACCCTATTCTAAAATATAAAGATGCTTTGTAATTTACAGCTCTTACATTTCGATATACGGTTCTACCAACATGTTTTCGACCTACTGAACATTCACCACTCAGACAAGCTACAACTAATACTAGTGGTTTTCTCAGATACATGTAGCCGCATTCATATTCACAAACAAAACATTTACACGCTCTATTCAAAATAAACATTATGTCCATACGTTGGAATTCTACACTTGAAAAACACACATACACAGATAACTAACAAACTACATAACATGAACTCCAGCCAGCATGGACATGATGACGTATAGGATGTTTGCGCAAACTCATGTAGGCTTTAGCCATTAGTGTCCATTTTGGGCGTTGTGAGACATGAGCATGCGCAAGTGTGCGTGTGCGGGGCGGGAGGGTGATATGGGGTGCGTGGTGCAGAAGGCGTCCTTCTTTAACTGCCTGCTGGACGTGGCCGCGGGGATGAACACCGGCTCGAGGGCCGGCTCGCTGAGCCACGAACCGCCAGCCGTCGCCGCAACGGAAAACCATGTCCATCCTGAGGACCACTCGCTGGCGAACCTCGCAAGACGATCAACTAGGAAATCACTCAAGTAAGTTGATGTGCATTATTTAAATGTGGTTGTAATTATTTACTGGCGCCGTCCGCGACTTTTTACGCGCGGACCACTTTAAATACTCTTAACTTTTAATTGCTTTAACCGATTACATAAAGCCTACATGTTAATATAACCTAAGCCCTATGCTTCTGTGAAAACCCCATCTAAATCGACTCAGTTGTTTTTAAGTGATGCGGGCACAAACAGACAAATAGACAAAAATAAAAATAAAACGGTCTCAGTGCATTCCATTACATATCCTAAACGCCCCCAATTAATATTTTTGCAAATATCTCCAATGCACATCCACACTACATTTTATTTTATATGTATAGATAAAGAATAATAGACCCTAAAGCCTAAATGCGAAGAATTACACTAAAGCAAACTAGATAGGACGACATCTTTAAAGTAACTGCAAACGGTAAATGGTGATGGTATGTAAAAAAGCCCTATATCCAGCAAATACAGCGTTGGGATTTATAAGGCTCAATATTATTATGTTCAAAATAATTTTACTTTTACCTGTGTATAATTATTTTAACAAGAGACTTTCAATCAATTTATAGAAAACTTGTTGTAAGCCGAAGAGTTCTGTTTAAGAGCTTGATACTTGAAATGGGTTATCAACAGAACAATATTGTTTAAAAGCCGCAATAAAATTAATAGAGTTCACCATAGAACAAATAGGGATTTGAACGAATAGCAACAGTGACGGCAAATTTTGTGTTATTCCTGATATGATTATTATTAACATGCAATGAAACCTTATATATAACAGAACTAGATTCACAATCAACGATCCAAAATGGCAGAACCAAAAGAGCTCTTTTTTGCACTAGCTGACAGTAAATATGCCAAATACGACTAAGTTTATGAATCAAAAACTACATATTTGTGACACCCAACAGCATACATACTTGATTTGTGTGGGTTAAATGTGTCAGAGTCGGACAAAAATTTGTTAAGATTTTGTATGAGACCTGGAGTCTATAGTATTTATGTCAATGTTAACATGATATTTCTTTTGTTACAGGAACAGCAAAAAGGTGAATACCTTCGGTAATAGGGTGTTAGGTCCCGCTCATTTTTGTCGTAAAATCCGACCAACCAGCGATCATGATAGCTATATGTCAAGTGCAATCGATGTTCCCACCATTCTCAGCTAGTCTTTAGTTAAACCAAAAAAAAGGGTCTTAAACATTGTTATAATGTCAAAATAATAAAGTTGGGTTAGAAAATGTGTTGTCTGTAATAGCTAAATAGGTGTCCCCAGACCTAATCGATGCATTTCATGTCATAGATAGTTTGATGTTGTAATTTTATGTTGAAAACCTAGAGAATCGATGTTTCGGTTGAATTAGAACATTAAATATTATTATTGTTAAAGTTAACATTTGTGGTAAAGGAATTTAGAGGCCTAGGCCCTTTAGTTTTTACTTATAAATTTGATTCGTGTTGTACCTAAATAAATGTTAATGGTACGTTTTCAAGGTTACAGATGGTTGTTGAGATTTAGGTAAACATTTTCAGTAAATTAGGATTGTTTACTCAAATGTAGTATTTTTTCCGTAACATAACTTTTAATGAAATATTATTCTAGAGATTTGAATAGTGGATGATTTAAATAATTAGTGTTAGCAGGGATGGGTTTAAGTGTCGTTCCTCATAGACATCGCACATCACAATATATACATAAACATACAGTACCTACAGTCATAATATCTGACATGACACGAGAACATTTTATATAACTACTAACAACATAGAAATTGCATGTGAACTAACATTGAAACAGCATGATAATTAAACATATTGAAAAGCAGTAAACTATCGGGTAAGTATGTATAGGATTAAATGCACGAGCACGGTATGCTGCATGAATTGCAATAAAAAACTGCACTAAATAATGGGCATGCACCTTTTTTGTCTGACGTAACGGAATTTTGTAAATATGGGACAGTAAGTTTTACTAATATGCTCAGATTAGATTTCAGACCAGGCATTGCTTTTTTTTTAAATTGAAACTAACGGGATTTGGTTTATAGGTTTTGGAGCTGCAAGACGTGGAAGGGTCACACCACGCATCTATGGAGTCATTAGACGAAGCTAGGTTACAAGCGTCTCATGTGTACCAGAACGGTCATCATGGTAGATCTTCTAGTTTAAGGTAAGAACAACTTTATAACTACTGCTTTGTCGTCTCTGGGTAGTTGGCTCGGTGGCGAAATTGGATAACGCAATTCCCCGGTTTGGAAAAGTGCGGGTTCAAGTCCCGCCCGAGACTTAATT
The DNA here is from genome assembly GCA_963924505.1 of Agonopterix alstromeriana. Lineage (NCBI taxonomy): Eukaryota > Metazoa > Arthropoda > Insecta > Lepidoptera > Depressariidae > Agonopterix > Agonopterix alstromeriana. The sequence continues at coordinate 4,776,538 of OZ004665.1, read as the reverse complement.
TTTCAATCTTTAATTTGATACTGCTTTAAGTTTTATATTATTTCGTTAATTTTTATGTTTTATTTGTGTTTTTTTATTTTATTTTATAGTGGCATCCAAGAGGAGATTGATCTAAAAATTATCGTAGTGAAAGCTGGTATGTTCACAAAAGCATGTGACAAGCCTTACTTTACTAACAAGTTGTTTGAAAACTAACCACAATAATCTAATCTTTAATATTTGTCAGTAAATCATACCTAATCCAGGGTGTAAATTTAAATGAGTTTATTTATTCAGACCATCAAACTGGACAACTTTCACTATAGGCCATAATAATTAAAAAAATACTTTACATCGTTCCAGTTTGATGGTCACTGATGGTGGTTCAGTTTGATTTTCTGAATCACCCCCTTAAGAATATAATGCATTTAAGTTTACACCCTACATGTAGCTTGATTATTTTCTTTGAATTATTGAATACGAAAAACTCAATGAACAAATGACTATACACCGTGTTCCTGAGGTTATGCATTAACTTTGACCTGTTATTGAGACCATTAATTTGATCATATTTCACTATGGGACGAACATTGAAATCGCGAAAAAACTATTGTTTTTAATACACTTTAAGGGTGTATACAGAAAATTAAACTAAACAACTTTCCCTAAGGAACATGAGTCGAAAAATTTTTTTTTTTATTTTGGACCTTTCACAGAAAATCGATCTGCTATTCGGGACTTTTGTATGGAAGGTCTAAAAAGTCTCGTTTTTCGAACCAGGTTCCTTAGGGAAAGTTGTTTAGTTTTAATTTCTGAATACACCCTTAAAGTTACTTTTATGTTAGTACCTAATAAAAAACCCTAAACATTTTTTTTCGCGATTTCAATGTTTATTCCTTAGTGAAATATGATCAAATTAATGTTCTCAATAACAGGCCAAAGTTAATGCATAACCTCAGGAACACGGTGTATATTGTCCATTGTTAGTGAAATGAATGTTTTAGTTAGGTACCTACATCTCTACCCTGTATCTAAATCTTTATAAGCGTAACGGGGTTAGTTAGATTTCTCTGATGCTGACCGTACTAAGATTAAAATACGTACCATGATTGCTAATATTGCTACAAAAATATCAAATGTTCGTTAATACACAAAATAAATTAAAAATATTTTCAGACGGACGCCAAGTCCAAGAAGGCGAGGCCACTACGGCGGTTACCATCACGACATCGGATTCTCCGACACCGTCAGCAACGTGGTCGAAATAGTTAAACACGAGCACGGCAAGCACGGGCGAACACATCGAGCGCCACACCACTATCATCCACATGGTAGGCGATTTGTTTTCAATGATTAGAGACCGCTATTACGGATTCCATACATTTAGCAGGGTGTTATTGAAAAAAAAATTATAGTCACGTGAAAATCGATAAGTTTGGGTATCAAACGTGAAGTGAAATCACGAAAAAATATTAGTTCAATACAATCGTCACATTCTAAAATGTTTTCAAGGGAAATTAAAAAGAAAATGGGTAATCTAAAACAAGCAAAATGAGCTACCTACTGATTTTAATTGGTATTTTTTCCCTTTAGACTCTTCAAATGATTTCAATTCCGCCCTGTATGGAAGTTGTGTTGAACGTAAATATGTGAATCTGATGATAGTCAAAAAGTAAACAAATTAGTTATTTAAATGCTTTTAACTTTTTTAACGGGTCACTCTGAACCACATGCTAAATACTCTTGTAAAAAAGATATAAACTGTGCCTTTTTTGGGAAACATCCGCCCGACCAGTGAATCCATAAAAGAAACAGTTTTAATTTTCTAAAAGTATCTGCTTAGTACAAGAATATCTAAAACTTGGCATTGAGACATAGAATATTAAAGCCAATCATAATCTTAATTATTCATTTAGTAGTTATACAGTTTTAGAATATTTATAGATCAACAGATTTACATAAATTTGCTTCTTGGTGCTATTGCAATTCGTACTAATAACGTTTTGAAACCTAAGTATAATCACATTTAATATCTAGCTTTTGACGAGCTAAATGCCTCAAACTATTATATTTATTTTTTCCTGTAGTATTTATTCATATTGAAACATTACCGTCAACATACCTACTCTGTTTTATTTAGCTTCAGTTTAATCGAATCAAAACAGTTTTGCAAACATTTTTCTTCTCATGAAGGTACTCTGAAAGTTTTGTGAGAAGATGGGACGTCTAGCTTAAAAGTAGTTGTAGATATTCATATTTGTAGTTGTAGTTATAAGATATTTTCAGTGAGCGTAAGCAGTTATGCTATAAATGACTAGGTTCATGAATTTAGACGTATAGATTGTAAATTCTAGCATTACTGTTCATTTTCACAGCGCTAGTTTTGTAACTTCTATTTATAGTAGCTAAAATTAGCTATGATTTAATAAAAACTGCTCATTTCATACGCTCATAAATTAATTGTTAGTACCTATATTATTTCCATCAGGCCACATTTTTTTAGATGTAAGTGCATTATGAATTGGCATTTAAAAAGCCACATTCTTGAAAATATTATGTAACATTAATTAAATTGGCCTTTACCATGTGAATATTGAACAGGACCTTCGAACGATATATCTGAAATTAATTTGCCTGCTGCATGCTAAAACTTTTGGTGCCCAGCTAAACATTGACTCTGCTCTTATTTGCACACAATAAACCTGCTTATTTCGGGCGCCTCTGAAACGAATGGCGCCAACAGCGCATGCATTTCGACAATATCACTTTCAATCATGCAGCATGCAAACAGCTTTAATAATTTTGTATTTTACTTTTGTATTTTCTGCAATAGACAGCCGTAGTTAAAAGGAGAAACTATTGTGTTGGAATAGCCATTGTTATTTGTAAACACTATAGTTACCGTAAACTGTAGTCACTGGACACAAAACTGATTCAAAATTTTCCACTCCTTTATAATCCAAATCCGTGTCCATAACAACCTATACATTTGGTCACCTTCAACAAACACCCAAAACTTTTAGAGTCACCTTTGTGAGTAAGGAAATAAATAGTCGGTAGTCTGACGGGCAAGGGTTAGGGTAAAGCGTGGTGGAAGGTACATGAAGGTATTCCTGACAGCAGGGAAGGAGTGGAGGGCGCCGCACCCTACGACCAGCCTGAGCCAGCCCTCGCGGTCGCCCAGCCCGCCACACCACACCTACGGTGAGATCCCCTCGCCACACATAACGGACTCACACTCTATCACTATAGGTATAAGATTAGGCCACTTATCGAACAAGCCAAACTATTTCCTTTATCTCTGCCAATAGAACTGTTTTCATTAGAACTGAGAATTTATTGAAAACGCTATCGCAGAACTAATGGAACTATTTAAATGGGAGAATAATTCAATACAATCTCGCATTGAGCATATCACCAAACATTCACTTTCTTCACAATTTTAATTAATAATCGACGCAAACAAAGCCATATAGGCACAAAGAACTGAAAGGCATTTAGTTATAGGTAACACAATGTGAAAATACAAATTGGAAATTCTTAACAAATTAGGAGCCAAAATACGTTTTTTGTAAAGCAAAGGGTCTGAAACAAAAGAAACTTTAACATGATTTTGTATCAGTTAAAAGACCCTTTGCTGACGCCAAAGAAATGTATCTAATATATTAGATACCAATGTTCATTATAACATGGCTTTGCATGTAAGCAGACGAATGAAAGATACGTGAGCGCAGAGAGAAAGAATGACGGAATTTGCAATAAGAAAATTGTTTGCACATCTGTTTATTGTCAAAGTGAATGTACTACCATTACAACCCTGTTATTTTTCTTACTTTAACCTAAATTATTCCAAACCCGGAACCTATTAATTAAGATAATCGATGTTGGTCATTATGTGATGGTCGAAGAATGGAACGTCCAAATTATTCAAAGAGCAGTTTGGGCACCAATAGGTGGTGATCGAGGAGGTGATCGAGGTGGTGATCGAGATCGCGAGCGAGACCGCGAGTGGCGGGAATGGCGCGACCGGTCGTGGGAGCGGGAGGGCGCGAGGCGAGGCCGCGGCCGGCAGCTTCCCCCGACCCCCACCAAGCCGTCCACGCTACAAGTCAAGCAGCAGCCTCCGTTCACTAGAATCAGCCACAGCCCCTCGCACGTAAGCTAAACATCATTCTGTATACCACACCACATCCCACAACAAACAACCTGAATGTCTATAAAAGGCATTAAAATTACAATAGTCGAGATCGTCGGGGTCAAGTCACAATCATTGAGTGAGCAAGAGAAAATCGATGTTGTTTGTATCTTTCTGCGTATACGGTATTTTTGGTGACTCGGTTTAAATAGCTTACAAAATTTTGCAACTGTGCCAGACACTGCACGATTTTTCATAATTTTTTGTCATATAATCTCCATCCCGTTCCAGTATACGCGGTCAGCGAATCTAGAAAATACTCAATCAACTGATCTGGTCCAGACACAATAGATTTTGCGACCTACTAAAGGGCTAAATAGATAGTGTCACTGTTATGAACACTAACACATACCTGTTCATACTTTCGTTCAACAAAAGGTCATCAGTTACTTCAGTTTCAGTCATAAGACTTATAAAGATAAGGTTGAATTTAATTTCATGGGTTTTTTGGTCGCGCTAGTAATAGTAAAATTTATTTAGTAATATATTTATTCGCCAGTCCTCGGACTCTACTGGAACGTCTACTGGTTCCATAGATGAAAAAATTTTTACGCTTTTTACGCTAGTAGAATGTCAGTGTAACCGCGTATGAGACAGTGATAGTCATGGTTACGTCGATAAGGACAGCAACAAGGTGGCGTACTCCTTTTTTAACTCGAGCAAATTCGCTTTGTGCATCTCTTATAGAGTGAATAGGACAAAACACGTTCCGACTCTATTACTTCTCCCTCTACGACTGGTTCTCTTTTCCGTGCCATGTCCAATTACACCGAATCTACCAGAGAGAAAAGATCAAAACCTCTAACAAGGTTTGATATTTCATTTCAGTTATCGTTGAGGCATACGGTACGAGAGCCCGTAGAGCCTGTACACGACGAGTACGAGTACGGCCGAGAAGTTGAAAGACTGATACACCGAGACTATAGATCTAGAGAAAGGTAAGGTATCGGAGAGGCTGGACTCTCCCGGACCTTCGAGCCGGATCTGTACGAAGGCCTTCGTCACTCGGCCGTAGGTATCAAGATAAGTACCTACACTTTGGCGCATCGAAAGCGATGCGCTTGCTTGATTTATTTCACTCGCTCCAGACGGCAACTTCGCAAACGTCGCGTACTGTACGAAGTAATAACATCGTTGTGGTGAGCTTCACTAGGTACATTTTTACGCGTACCTTCTAGCAGTAAGTAATCAAAGCGTTTTATCGTTTACTAAGGAAGTGTCTCGAAGTAATTAGTAATCAGTGATTGTAATAAGTTATTGTATTCGCAGACGCGGCAGGGGTTACGAGTCGGAGCGGACGGCGCGGCCGTATGAGGCGCCGCTGTCGTACGAGACGGCGGTGGCGCTGGGGCGCGGGGGCGGAGCGCGCGCGCTGCCCTCGCCGGCGCCAGGGCCGGGGCCGGGGCCGGGGCCGCGGCTGCCCAACGGGTACAAGCCGCGCGCGCGGCACTCCGACTCCGACGAGGACGACTGGTGCTAGCGGCGCCGCCGCGCGCGCTCCCAGCGGGACGTGCGCGCGCAGCCCGCGCCCGCAGGCGCGCAGCCCCACTCCTTCTGACGCGTCGCGCCCGGCGCCGGCGGCCTCGTGTCGCGCCGAGGACGATCGACTTTTATATTTGGCGAACGTGTGTACATAGACGACTCTCGTTGCTCAGGATTTTGGACGTCCCTCCCGGACCGGGCGCGCCTCCGCCGCCCCGCCCCGCCGGCGGGCATCCGCGAGCTATATCCAAATTCTAGTATTTACAAAGTTTTGGAAAATTTAATTTTTAATTCGCTAAAATTTTACTCTTTGATTTATATTACGGTTAAGGTAATCGAAGTATGAAACAGTGCCAGACAACTCGTTTGCGCTAGGATTTTTACATAAAATGAAATTATTAGTCTGTATTGTAAAAGTAAACTTTCTATATTAAATTTGCACTACATAAAAGTCTCCGTTATATCGCCTACTGAAACGGTGGGGGTGGGGTCTGCGGAAGCTTCTGCGCCGGCGTAGTGTAGCGAGCCAGTGCAGAACCTTGTGTGACGCGTATTAGATGTTGTTCTTAAGTTATTATATACAAGCGAGCTATCGTGGAGGTCGAGTGACATCGTCGGATGCGATGGATGTGAGCATAGAGCCTTCGCGACTGACAGAGCGGGCAGCCGACCTCACCTCGATCTGTTTCAAATTCAAGTTAGACGTTGGGAGAAACACTAGCAATTCATCGTCAGACAAATTAATACTAGTATTGTATAAAATATTTACATAGCAAATAATTTTTACTTAGTTAATATTGTACTAAATAAATAATTAAACATTTTTTTATTGAATTTGCTGTCCTTCCCCCAAGTGCTTTATACCTACGTTATTTAAATTTAAATACAATTAAAAAACTAAACAAATATGAATTGTATGTAAACTTTGAAAATATATTTCTGCATTAAATTATTGTACCTAAAATGTTACATTGTGTACTGATATTGTTTAAAAAAAGATTTTGTCGCCTGGTTTAAGGTATTAACTAAAAAAATTATTAGAATAGTTGATAGTACATGGTTACATTGAATTCGCTGCACACCTCTTATTGAAATAAATTACAAAATAATTGAGGAAGTACGATTTAAAGACAGAGCTACGCTCGTAGTAGTTCGCTACGTCGTAGCGTAGTTCACTGTTGATAACACTATTCCATTTTCGTAACGCAAGAAGCATAACTTTACCTTTCATTTTAAAATCAGGGGTTTGCATCAAATTCAAGAATCATAAAAAAATAATCGGTTCTAGTGGGGGTGTCCTAAAATCATTAAAGCCAAAGATAACAATAAAATTTCTAATTCGTAAAAGACACTCCCATTTGCAACTTCACTCCGCTGTTTCATTGTAAATTGATCACCCACTAACTTTTAACTTTGTGTAAATTACTGTGAATTTCAACATAAAAGACGATTCGATTGCATACTCTAAAAAAAATATAAAATGTTAAGCAAAGATTGGGTGGTCTTTATAATTATCAAAATATCTATTACACTAGTATCGCAAAAATATACCAGACACAAAATCGTTTTTGTAGGTACATTCTAAAGCAGAATTGATTTTTATTAACACTTCACAAGTCCAATATCAAATACAATTTATAACTATTTCAAAATAATAAAAATTCGCCATATTGTAGAAAAAATTGAAACTAAATTCACTCGTATTTAAAATGCAAAAAAGGGGGTTATATCATTGTGAACCTTCAATGAAAGAATCATTAAAAAAAAATTATCCTCATGATACCAAATCAATTCTGCCGCGTCTGTACATACATTTTAAATTAATGAAATCCGATAATCGTCCTATTCTCATTTGGCATGTTACATCGTCATCACCAGAGTTTTAGCTTCTGACACGACTAGAGACAGACATACAAAATAGTATATTTATTTTATTAATAAAGTTTTAGAATATCTCTGATTACCCCCTTGGGGAATATAGTCGTGAGCATATGCTATGCTATGCTAATAAAGTTACTTTATAAAAGGATTAAAGTTTAAAAGGTTCTTAAATCGATATTGACACAATTAATTTTTAAATATGCAAATAAATAATCAAGCTTGCTACATGCGTGTGTGTTACTACCACAATAGACACACTTTGAAGATACTATATATTTTTCATCCTAAGATACAACGGCAACTGTTTTAGTATTTGAACGCTCGCAAAATGGCATTATGATCGTCTCACTCATGGGCAAGTGATAGGAAGCGAGCCGAGCATATCCCATTTTGCGACCGTTAGGAATAGTATAACCGTTATCTTAAGATTATCCTATCCTCAAAGTGTATGACGCGCTTATCGTTGACTTTTAATTCTTTCGAAGTTGAACAAAAAATAAATCAAATAAACATATGTGATTGACGAATCAATGTAACCGCAATTTTTCTTTAGCGCGTCCTTGCTATTCATACAAGTTGCCTTCACACTAACATTGTTAGATCTAAGCAAATTTAAAGAAAATTGCATCTTTTCCTTCGTAAGCGTTAGCTGAATCCATGCAGAAGATAATATTTGATATGGAACTAATTTTTACGTCAAATAGCGCACTAGTCGTTGACAGAAGCTAAACCGTTCAACCATCTGACATTTGTTGCAAGGCATGCTGTAGGTTACGAATAACACTTTAGTACGACAAAATTTGTAAATACATGATTTTCTGTGATAACATGAGGGAAAAATGAGAATATTATTATTAGAACTGTGTGATTGCATAGATAATTCGTTCGTTTCTCTAAGATACGCTTTGATTAGTAATAAACTGTCCGGAACTTTAATTTTAAACAAGTTTTTGCAATACAAAGCTAAATGTCATTTTTTAACTGTGGGCTACACAGTTAAAAAGTTCCATACGGACACTATACATATTATAAATTAATGAATATCTATCAAATATGACTGCTTTGTTGAATAAATTCTATCCGAACATTAAGTAGTCAAACTAGCCAATTCATGTTTTATGCTTAAATTTATAGTCCGCAAATATCCTAAAAGTGATCATCAAATGTGACAAATTTAAAAGAAAAAACATAATACACGACACTGACGACAGTTTGTTATTTATTCAAGCGTATCTACAGTAGTACCCCTTTAGTCAAATCAAATATTACCCCTCCAATACTTTGAGCGTTGTTGTTTGTTGCGAAGGGCGGTGCGGGTTGTGTAGCCTATAAGTGTGTTTCTTTTCTATAGTTTACCTCTGTTACTGTTTAATATTAGTACAATTTTATTTTAAAATGCGTGTTTAAAGTGAATCGCTTGGTAACCTAATCATATTTTTTTGCTAGCGTTCCTTTGTTCTATTCTAATCTTAAATTGTGGCTCCATCTTAGTGTTGATGATTTTGCCAATGTCTAGTTAAAATAGCAAAAGTGTTCAACGTTGTACGGTTATAAATATTTGATGACTTCAAGGATTGTTTTATGCACAAAACAAAATCTTGAGCCACCATACAATTGAAGCAGACCTACAACGCGACTAGTTCCTTTGTTGAAAGTGGCAGGAAATGTTTATGTGAAAAAGTAGCAAAGACTATCAGAAAGTCCGTATAAGCCATTATCAATTGTGCGTTAGTAGAAAGTTGTAATTCAGTATATTGGTATAATATAAGTTCTCCAGAATCCGCGAATTTACCTCGCACTTTATGACAGTTTTCATTCAATTTAATGTCACATCAGGTTGGCCCCATAAGATTGGGTGAAACGGGGGAACTTTAACATCACTTGACGTCTATAGTCCGTCCAATATAGGATCCTGATTATGACAGATCGTTCTAAAGATGTGACACGTCCATTTTCACTGATATAACAGCTAATACTAGTATGGTACTAGCTACCAATATGATAATAGGTATAGGTAATTACTAGTAGCATTGTTTGATAGGCACATCTGTTGCCATGGGAACATGGGAAAGCAGTCTCAGTTTTACACGTAGCAAAGAAGTAAATAAAACATGTATAACGGAAATAGAATTGCTATAATAGTTACGATCCCGTTCTTTATGTCATAGACCTAGTGAATGGAACTTGCGCGAGCTGCATTCATGGCAGCGTGTTGTTAACTTATTATTAGTTTTTACTTATTTCACTTTCTTAAAATATTTGAGCAATTAAAACGTTAAGTGTGTATGCAATTATAATGAATTTTAAATAATATTGTATACTTTCAATACTTGAAAAATTGACAATGTTATGTAGTCGCCGTTTCAAAGTCACGTCATCCGAACAGATCTCATCTGTCATAATCACGATCCTATGTTGGACGGACTATAATAAAATTGTTATATCGTGGATTCTAGAAGATTTAAATTATATGGTTTGGTATTAACCCCAAATTCAAATTACTATTTGATTTAAATTAAAACTTCATTAATTCAACCAAATACTTTGGAGCCAATACTTCATTGAATTTTGTGTTACAATATTTTATTTATTGGCAACAACACGTTCAATCCAAAATTGAATTAATATAAATATGAATTGATATGTTTTAGGATTACAGAAAAGAAAAAAATATATGATTGTTACCTAGCGATCAGCTTTTTATATTTAGTGCGTTGTTATCAATATAATTGAATGAATTCGTTGAACTATCGACATCGTTTGAATTAGCTTATTTTCATGTTTCCGTTCACAGAACCGTTAATAAGTGAACAGAACATTTCAACTATTGATATTATTAATGTTATAATTACATACAATGCTAACCTAGTCGTAATTAAAGATTTATATTGTTTTTTAAAAGTGTTCGCGAAGGAATGCGTGTCCCACCAATATAACTTGTTACCCTTGAAACTCAGAGTGTTAGATTTCTTCTATGTAGATTTATTATTTATCAAGATTGACTCATGAAAAATATTTATATTGTTATTGTATAGATGTATGAATAATTTCGTTCTGTCATTTGAAATTGGGGTGTAAGGATGTTACAATAAGCCGATGGACTTTCGATGACTGAGTCCTATAGCGATACAGAGTGCGTCCCGCTTTAGTGTTTGTGATTCCCTCGTTTACGACGATGCTGTTTCACTAACATACGTGTTTAAGACGTGTAAATATTGTAAAATATTACGCGACCGTTGTGTAGAGGTCGCCTGTGAAAATGTCTAGTGATATGTTACTAGTTAATCTTAATGTTAGCTAGGTAATCTCGTCCCCAACTGTCCTTGAATTTAAGTTGGGTGTTTCACTGCCTTAAAATAATAATGAAAATATTCGATGTAATAGTTACCTTAACTACTACAGATAAGTGGCATTTCAATTATTCTTATACGTTTTCTATCGTTCGATAAATCACATCACTATAATATTGACTACGCAAACGTCACTACGATAATAGATTTTGTTTCATTCATCGTTCTTTATTGAATTAATATGGTCTGTATCGACCATAATCACGTTACCATTACAGCAGCAGATATTAACCAATATGTAATGAAATTGTTAAATAATTATTAAATACTACCACTTTATTACATTAGCTCACTTCATATTTCTGGTACTTAAATGATGTTACGTTCATGGTTGCAACTTAAATTTAATAAAAATACTGTTTTCGCTAGATTCCGAGTTGTGACCGTGTTTGAGGGCAGATTACTTATTCCGCGAAAGTCAACTTTAATGTATGCATATGCAAATATGTAGTAGCATATATAGTTCGGAGCCTAAAAAATGAAGTAAGCTTGAGATAACGTGTGTCCAATATTGTCAAGCCTGCCTTGTATATGTGTAATCGCTTCACGACAATCATGTTTTATATTTAAAGTTATTATTAATACTGTATATTTAGCATAGAAAGTTCATCGGCGTCGAGAGAGCACCATAGTATGTTTTTTGGTACGTTCCAATAACTCTACAGGATAGTGCAATCCTATTGATATTGTATTAATAAAGAACCAAACTTAAAATTAGTATTTAAGTAATTTATTATCCTAAAACTAAAAACTATACGCATGTTTTCACTATACTGGTAAAAATGGTTATGTACAATACGAAAGAGCTACTGTTTTATATATGAATTCTTGCTCGCCTGTAAAATTTTGCAGAATGAATCATATTATAAGATTGTACAATATGAATAAATGCAAAAAAGACATTTCCTCGACGAAGTGTGCTCATTTTCGCAACCGAACCACAATACGTACCTACTCAATTAGTTTTTGTACATTCTTGTACTTTGATTGGGATAAATTAGCACAGCTCGATTCGCTCGAAAATTTATCGAACAAGAGAAATATTTCGTTAATTTGAACTCCATAGCATTGAAATCTGTAGTGCTTTGTACACGAAATAAAAATAAAAATTTAATACAAAAAGTACAATAATTTATTAGTCACTTCAATTTATTTACAACAATTATTTTTCAAGATAATTTTTAACCGAAAACGAGTCATGACGGCACCGAAACCCAATATTGGAAAAAAGGACAAACTTAAAAAAATATTAAACGGAAAGGGTCAAACGTAAAAAAGACGTAAGAATTATAAAAATAAAAAGGGAAGTAAATGAACCTTGAGTCAGTTGTCGGAGGAGTCTGGGACGTCATCAGTGTCCAGGGAGCTTACGTCCGCGTCCGCGTCGCTCGCGGCCAGCAAGGGGTTGTTCCTCGCCGCGTAACGGCTGGTGCCCATCTCGTTTTGTATGATCAGGCCTGAACACAGTGAAATTATTTATTGCAAACAAATCCTAAAAAGCGAATAAAACTGAAGATATGAATTGAATTCGGTATGTCAAGTTCTTTTTTGGTCATTATTTTATATTTTTTACGGATAGAAGACATAATTATTTAAGAAACTGATTTTTTTTGCGAATCATCGAGTAAGTATATCTATATAATTTAATTTTTAAATTAATTAGATCTGTAATCTCAAATTATCGCAAGAAAATCATTCGAAATTCATGCCATTCCAGTCCTGGAAACAGAAGTGGCAAAATCAAATATCAAATTCTGACACTGTTAATATAATTATTTTCATTCTTAAGTTTACAGGTCATCGTGTGACGTTTGAACGAAAAACGACATTATTTTTATTAAAATATCCGTATCCTTTCATTTTAATATCTGTAACATAAAAAATATTGTTATTCAGACAATTATGTAGAAATCGTTTTTGATTCGGCCCTCCAAAAATAAACTTGACATACCGAATTCAACCTCTTTAGTACGATTTACACATAGCCACATAGCACTGTGGCCCCGGGACTTTTTAATTACCAAAAAGATTCCCAATTGCCGTTTAGATATTGTTGTAAGGTACAAAATTACTATTATAAAAACCTAAGTCCTTTGACTATTTATATGTAGACTGGTTACGCGTGTAATTCTACTAACAAACATTTCTGCCACTTTTTGCGGGGGGCGAGGTAACATGAAATCCGCAACTTTGGATTTTATTCCCCATAACTTTAGATCCTAATTTTGAATGTTAAAAATCATAAAAAGTAGTCTCGTGTGAACCCCAAACGTTCTAAGTTCGAAGTTATTATTTCGCAATTATAGGCTGTCTCGTTTAGTGATAAGGTGTAAAATTGAACGTAAATGCACAAGATCAATTGTGCTTATACCGTAGCAGAGGGGAAATGCTACCGCAAGGCTAGTCCTTATAATAATTAGTCAAAGCCTAAGTCTTACAGATCACAAGCCGCAAGGAAAAAAAATCAAAAAAATTTTCAGAAATTTAAAATTTTCATGTTTCCGTTTTTTTCTATGCTCTTCACCTTAGTTCAATACCCATACGTAATAGTAAGACCGTCTAAAGTTGCCATACAAAGCTAAAAGACCAGATGAAAAAGTCAATTTTGATCGGTCTTATAGCTTTGTAAGGCAACTTTAGACAGTCTTACTATTACGTATAGGTATTGAACTTAGGCGAAGAACAAGACAGTATGGAAAAAAAACGGTAATCTCGAATATTAAAAATTTTCCGTCATTATATTTTTTTTTTTCTCTTATGATGTTCGTTCATGTAGGGTAGTTGGTGGTTTGTACATATGTAATTCACATAATCACAAGCAGCTCACCTTCAACAGCAATGAAAGAACTGTCCGGCGTGTCGATGGGGACCACTGATGTTGTCACCGCAATCGAACTTCCGGCAGGGTCGTGCATTAGCTCAAACTGAGCTGTGAATGCCGACGGATCGATCAGGATAGCCTAAAAAAAATATTAGTATGATATATTAAATGGCAAGTTTTACACAAGTAAAATAGTAGCTACTTATACTTATTTACATGCTATAACTTATATGGTAATATTTAAATGAACCCGATTCGTAAAACTATTAGACCACCGGTAGCAGGTGAGAAACTTATAACGTTGCGTGAGGAACATAATTATAAACTTATAAGTTATCACAAGTCAGCCATAGTTTATACGGAAGAGACGTGTGGCGGTGGCGGATAATCTAAGTAACACAATATAAACCTTATAGTACGTAGCATAGCGTCGTTTTCGTCGTAAAGGACAATCGCGCCCGCGCGCCTTCAGGTGACTTCGCCCGGAGGCACGTGCGTAATTCTCCAAACGACGGTACGCTACGTACTATAAGGTTTGTAATTGTGTTACTTTGACTATCCGCCACCGCCACACGTCTCTTCTGTATAAACCGCGCCTAAGATTTAAACGTAAAGCACTATAATGATGATGTTGTGAGTTGTAGTGATTTCCATGGGAGATTCAATACAAGGATTCTCGCGAAAATGTAATGCCTGCTTAAGGTGGTTGCAGAGTTGTCAATTGCATACAAAAGTTTGACACAGAATACGCGTAGACGGGATTATTAAAAGTAATCTAAACTGTTATAAAACTGTAACAGAAGTGTGTCTGTACATTGAAGATATTTACAAGAAAAAGATTACGATATGGTTTTTAGGTGTCTAGTCCTGGCTCCAAATCAACCTTTTTTTAGAACTTGTGTCCCGTCTGTTTGTGTGTGTGCTTTTTTGTTTGTTTGTTTGAGCATTACGCAAAAATCTATGAACCGCTTTTAATGAATCTTTTTTTGTTTGATAGCTTATGATTTGACTTAAATCTTTCATATAATTTGTGCGGACGAAGTCGCGGGTAAACTCTAGTATTTTATAAATGGATAAATAGTTAGAAAATCTAGATGCCGTATCACAAATAACATTTGCAATTTATAACCTAAGTAATAACGAAGATATAACGCTTTGAAATTTTCTATTAATAATTTCTTCGTAATTATACTCGTATTATAAATTGCAAATGTTATTTGTGACGTGGCATCTAGATTTCTAAACAATTTTCCATTTATAAAATATTACTTTTATTAATATTTGGTATTTAGGGAACTAAAATTTACCAAAACGCGGTAAGAACCCGTTAAAATGCGTTTTCTGCGTAAATTTTTGTATGAAATTGACAATTTTGCAACTACCTTAACAATATTTTAAATCATCTTCGTCGTGTCGTAATTTAACGTAGACGCCAGATTAAATATTTACACGTCTAATATGCCAACATCAGTCCGCGCCAGCGTCTCCACCCCCTTCAGTCGAATTGAGAACTCGATTTGTTATCAAGAGAAGATTGTTATCAAGTCTAATGTACGATCACCTCACTCTCCTGGCCGGAGGATGTATCACTGGAACTAAGCGAGGTACCTCGCCCCGAGCTATCTTGCGAGTGGTTGCTGTGCATGCCTCGCCCGTCACCCGCGCCCGCAGCTACCCCCAACCCGTCAGCCACGTTGCCATTCATGTCGAACTGCTCGTGTGGTAAAAGGGCTGGCATCGGCATGGGGACAAGCTGTTGCTGTTGCAAAGGTTCTTCTTCGGCCTGGAATACAATTTACGTGGTTAAAGCCCCTGTATAAGTAAAGAGTAACCTAAAGCGTGAAATACAGAAGAGACGTAAAGCGAAAGCGCGGGACGGACGCGGCGCAGACATCGTGCCGCCAGGTGCCGCTTCAAATCTTTTTCATACGAAATGTATGCAAGCGACGCGGAACAGGCATGCCGTTTCGATGTCCGCGCCGCGCCGTTTCAAAACTTTTTCATACGAAATGTACGCATCGTGAATTATACCCAAGCGTGGCACGGATGTCTGCGCCGCGTCTTCGCCTTACGTCTCTTCTGTATGTTTCACGCCTTAGATGATTAATTGGCTTTATTTAACACTAGCTTTTACTCGCGAATTCATCCGTATTGGCCCCTGATCTTAACGAGATAAAACACAATCCGCGAGAAAAATCAGTAGCTACTTACCTACTCTGTATCAGACGTCAAAACGCGCGCTTTGATGAAAAATTGTACTAAATAATGAATAGTGAGGTCGTCGTTTCGTTACTTTTTACAGTTCATCCTGTTATTAAAAACAGTATTCGAGCTAAAGAATTACCACAGATTACTTAATAGTTACTACCGTAACAGATAGTTCACTCAACCCGATTTTTCGAATTTACATATTCGGGTAGGCATGTTTTGCTAGAGAAAAGCCGTATCGAATGTGCCGACTGGATCGTGTTGCATACACGCCTTTAACACAAAAAGGTCCAGTAGTTTTTGCGTGATGCTCGAACACACAGATAGATAAAGACACCTAAACATCATAATCGTAACATTCTTTTATCAATATCATCAATGTACAGACACAATACGGTCAATGTTATATAATAGTATACATTTATGGCGGTATTTCTATAATACATGACAAACATTTTTGTCTAGGTCAAAGACTGCAGCACGCCGAGATAACCACTACATAACATAAACCTCTTCGGGAATGTTTTACCACTTCTAAGTAAGTTCTTGATAGCTTATTTCACAGATCGTTTGACAGGATAGGGCCTGGCCAGGCTAGGAACTGGGAAGGCACAGTATAAGAAAGAGTATCTAGTACTACATACAGTACGGACACTCCGTGCCTCCCACTGACTGACTTTTTAACCCTCTAGTTGAATCGTGGTTCCTTTAAGCCAGTGGTTCCCAACCGGTAGTCCACGGACGACAGATGGTCCGTAAGAGCCTCCTAGCCTACCAGATATGAAAGAACCACTGTTTTAAAAACAATGTGCGGCGTGGATTCATGCCGATGACTATCATCTATTGAAGTTTTGTTATTTTCTATCCTTTTGTTATTATCTATATGTGGCAAATGAAATGTCTTTAAAACATAAGATTCTTGAACTTTGTGGTCCCTTCTAACGACAAAATAATCAAAGTGGTCCTTCTTTTAAATGTTTCCCATTTGTATGTAACTGAAAAATACAGCTATCAGGTGACAGTGTCCACGGTGGGCCTGTTTCACCACTTTTGGTTTAGTTCTTAATAGCTTTTGCTTGTTTTCTGCTATACTGCCATAAATTTAAACTATTATAAAATTGTAACATTAGTGTGTCGGCGTGTGATTTGTCAGATAAGCTATAAGAGCTTATCCAGAAGTGGATACTCTAACATGTTTAAAACTGTTCTAAGCGATTCGTTAGTGAAAAGTCGTATTTTGCGGATTATTATCTCTATTGCGCTTCGTCTGAATATTACTAGAATCGTTTAGAACTATTCAAAATCAATCACCAGTTTTGTTTCAAGTCGATACAAAGCATCATTATGAGGTAAACTAAAAAATGAACTTTCGGTACACGCAATTAAGTCTTCTGGCAATTACTTTACATTTCTCTTATAGCTTTTTCATACTTACAAAATGTTGTTGGTTTATAATTTGAAATAACCAATTGGGTACGACAATGTCTGCATCTTCATCTATGACACAGGACCCGTAACTTGAGGATCGACCTGATACGAACACTTCTTCAGATGTCTGAGAATTAAACATAGATTGCATTATGATTTTATCTCTAAGTCGATTGACTATTTTACATAAATTGACTTTTATGCATAAAAAATTTTAAATCGCCAATACTTAGGTATATTTAATAGTCCAATATGTTAAAATCTAAGATCGAAATAAATTTAATTTTGAGTCGAGATCCTAATTCAGACGTAACGTATCGACTTGAAACAAAATAAACCTGTATATTATTTTAATTTCCAGCATATGCTCACGACTATATTTCCCCGAGGGGGTAGTTAGAAATATTCTGAAAACTCAGAACATCCACGTTATACCAGCAGTTTATTTTCATTTCGATATCCATATAATTTAATAATGCAAGTACTTACGACTTGTCTAGCAAACTCGGCCGCAACGCTGCCGGTTTCAGAATCGACTAGATTAACATAGTCCGGCTGATCTCTGGCTACTGGTGCACCATTCATGGAGAAGCCACTGAAAGCCTGAATCGCAAGAGGGTCAGGCGGGTTTGGCTGTAAAAACCAATAACATGATTGATTGATTTCTCAGAACAGAATCTCTCGTCTTTACCTTTCTGAGGCTGGCTTTCCACCAGAGCTGTGTGAGGCGTAGCGAGGCTGTGAGCGAGGAAAAGATCCACCAATAGCTCGCTCGCTCGATCTCGTCGTATGGAAATTGAAGCTTTCATATTGGTGGATTTTTTCGCTAGCTCATCGCCTCACTAGCTCGTACATCTCTGGTGGAAAAGCACCCAGGCTGCTGTGCGGGGATACGTAGCGGTTCTGTGAAACTATGTGATTCTTTCCACCAAAGCTGTGCGAGGATGCGGACACATTCACATCAAGATCCTATATTGAATAAATTATGTTGACTTCGACTATGACATTATGTAGGTACCGCGCACGCATCCGTCGCTCGAAAATGAAACAATTATATTGAAGGATTTTTCCATGCTCACAGCATAGCTTCCTCGTACAGCTCATGTGGAAAACTTAAACTGATCAGGGATCTATATAAAGGAATTATAAGACTTATGAAGCTATAGTTGAATTTAATATGATTCCTTTTATTTGGAACGCTCGTTTTTGAACATAATAGTCCTCATGCTATTTCTGTTGGGTCTCGGTGTCATAACAAGCCCGCAGAAGAGTCACCAGATTGGTGTTCGATCTTGGACGATAACATGATCGATTACTAAAGTCTTAAAACTAAAGTACCTACATATTGTAATAGCTACCTGAACCATTTGCTGATCTTTTCTTTCGAATATTTCCTTAAATGAGGTAATGGCCGGCGGCGCTCGAGTTGGTTGAGAAGGTTGACTGTCAACTAGGAATAACTCTGAATATCTTGACACAGATGGTAAAGATTTAAACGAAAGCAAATCCAAATCGGTGGTCGGTGGTGTGATATCAAGCAAACTTTGTAAAGAATCGTCTCCTAGAGTTGTATTAAAAGTTATATTATATTCTTCGTTATCACTTTTTAATGTGTTATTGAAGTCATTTTCGTGTGTCATTGCTGTTTTATAGCTTGAAACTGATAAAGTATCTTCCATGTTCTGGTTATTGAATTCTTCAATAGCCAGGTTCAATGTATCTGAGTTGCTAAGATTATAATATTTTGGAGCTGACTGTTCAATAAAATCAAGCCTTTCTTCAACAATAAGTTTCATGGCTGCTAAGATAGAGCTCTCCGCAGAGCTGACAACCAAGGATTGACTGGAACTATCTATCCATTGTGACAGTATTTTGTCGTCTACAACACTTATATCTGAAGCTCTAGTATCTGAGATGCTATTATTTGTTGTAATTTGAGATGTATTTTGTTGGATTTGGGATTTAATTTCCTTTACATTTATGTGTCCGTTGTATGACTCTACTTGCTGTAATTTGTTTTGATTAATGTTATCGTGTCTTTGTTTTTCCTCGCTCAGAACGACACAATTGGGGTTACTAGATTTTATCATAGATGTTTTATGTGTAAGAGTTGCGGTCAAAGGCCTTTTTATCTTCTCAACGTCGTCTTTACTATCAACAGTCGGGATTATGATACAAGACTTGTTAGGAGTTTGATTTTGTTTCAATTTATCATTTTTGTGCGAAGGTGAAGCATCATTTGATACTCGTGCCATATACACATTCTTATTTTTTCCCTTAAACGCACTTTTCTCTATTTTAACTGGATCTCTGTTGAAAAAAGATTTTTTTGACGACTCCGGCTTATTCTCTTTATCGTGATCTTTTTCGTCGCTCTTTCTCGTATTTTTGCCCCTTTTAGTAAATTTTCTGTTTCTGATAGGTGTCGTGGTTTCAGGTTCAGTATTGCCTAAGCTGCTCTTGTTGGAGGACGTTGAATGTCTTCTGGTTAAAGCTCTAGATCGAGTAGTCACTGCTCTGACTGTAGCTATGCTATCAGGGGTGGAGCAAGTTGAACTATTCTGTGATGCAGGGCTAGAGGACCGTCTACTTGTACAGTTTTTCTTTCTCGCATTATTGTCAGTCATGTGACAGTCTGTGGCACTTCTGTTTTGATTCTCTATTTCATTACGGAATACAACGTAGCTCAAATTCTTTTGTGGTTCATCACAAAATTTTATCAAACTACTTTTAATTTTTTCTGGATCTGACATCGTCAGTGGCAACAATTCCTTCATCTTGGGTTTTTGAAGGTCTTTATCAATTTGAACAGAATCTAAGCCTTGATTTAAACTGTTTTTATCTAGAATAGGTTTACGTTTCTTTAAATATAACGGTAGGTAGCATTTGTGGAATAGTTTCTTCTGTTCATTAACATCTTTTTTTACCTCAGCTACTACAGTTGATTTTTTGCCAAAACGCGTGCATTTTGTGTTCTTGGATAACAACGCACTAAAATGATAATAATAGTTGTAGTTTCACTTTTAAACAATCATACAAAATTTGGATTACGATATTTTGTTTAAATTAAGATCTTACCTCATCGCTATCTTTGATGCAACCTAAAAAAAAGTGCAAGTGATTATCAGTTCAGTCATGATTTATGATGATCCCTGACTATACTAACGTACAAGATTGATAGAGTGCAAGACAGAAGATACGCTTTATATCGCTTACATGCAATGAAGAGACAGCAGAACAAATAACTAAAACTGTTGCCAAATGAATTCTAGTCAATCTATGTAATTTTTCGTTAGTCGGCACTTACCTTTGTAATATTCCTATTAGATCGAATAGAATTGACTACAGTTTTAGGAAAAACGCCTTCATTAATTTGTTCTTTTTTTGCAGGTTCTGGCTTGGGCTTGACAAGCCTTGGTTTTCGTACCGGTTTCATTTCTACTTCAGACTTCACTTGAGCCTCTTTCACAGAAATCTTATGTTTGGAATTTGTGATTTTAATTTTCTTAACAGCTGGATGAATGACTTTTTTTACTGTAACTGGAGGGAGGTAAGGTTTCTTCCTTGTATGAGCTTTAGCTTTGTATCGCATCCATTTGCCTTGAAAAACAACGTCTTCTGAAACTTGTTTTTCTTTGAAACTGTGAATGTGGACTCCACCGCAGCTTAATTTAGATTGTCTTAAAACTCTTGTGTTCTTAGTTGAATTCGTGCCTCGAACGGGGCTACTAGCAGAGTAACCGTTTCCACAGAATTCAGAGCAGGAATCCTCAATAATACCGCTTGAAATAGGTTTTAGCAATTTTGTTTCAGTAGTAGAAGCAAAAGGCGTAATATCAGACAGTACATCCAAGCGCGTTGTAGTCCCACATTCAACTTCTTTGGAAAGGTTTGTGTCAGAATCTTTCAACTTCATTCCAATAGGTCTGACTGTTGGTGATATAGTTCTATATTTCTCGCTACCACTTTTCGTTGTTACGTTTCCTAGTGAATGCTTAGTGTAATTTTTTCTTTTGATCTTTGTGGATTCTACAATCGAAGGAATAATTGTATGGTGCTCTCGATCAGTAAATGTGCAGGATTCTGTCTTATTCTTTCTCTCATCAAACTTCATTTTAGGAATTATAGTATTATCGTGATCAGTGCAAGTACCTGAACAGGTTGTCTCTCTAAAATCGGTTGAAGAGACTCCAATTTTGATGCCTGATGTAAACATACTAACAGATGTATCAAAGGTGTACTCATTTGTAACATTAGACCCAAAATCAACACTCTTTTTTTCAGCTGTAACATTTTCTGATGAATCTTTTATCTTAATGCCACTTTTGAACAAATGTGAAAATTTGGGTCTTGGATTTGTTGGGCCACTGTTTTCTATGTTATTAGTGGACGTACCGAAATCTGATGTATTCTCAGCAGTAGCTGGATTGGTTAAGGAATCTCTCATTTTGAACTCAGTTGAAAATAACTTTTGGATTCTAGGCACAGAATGTGCGGGAGTTACTGTTGGTAAACACGGCGTCAGTGTATCCGGACCACATTGTACGTCAGTGCTTAGATGGCGTACTCCTTTAGAAGTACTTGGTTCATTGATATCTAGAATTCGAAAATTGGAAATTAGTTATGCTACCAAATATTGTTCTCATATCCGACGATAATCTGAACTCTAATTCTGCTAACAAAATTATTTAACCAAACCATGCCGTAAGCAGTTTTCAAAGACGGGCAAGAATGTAATACAAACAGATAAATGGGAATGTAATGGCATTTTCATAAAAAATTGCTCCGTGAATAATTAGAGTGTGCTATCATTAAGGTATCTCACGCGACCAATAGTTTCAGTCGTATTTTGTCACACCGTCACAGCACATAATACCTAGATACTTCCCACTCCGACATCAGTACCCCGGACTTCGAGGGTAACTTTAGGAGTCGAGAAAGAAACACAAACAGTTTGTGTCCGCGTGAGAGCGTGTGGCGACTCGCTTCCGTTACAGTACAATTGAAGCATCGTGAGATCGTTCTATCGAGTGCCGGAGTTGTTATACAGTGCAAGGTAGAACATTGGCTCCTGGCACTCCCAGCCTCACATTAAAAGCTAGTTTAGACCCGTCTTGTCCCGTAGTCGCATAGATACGCGTCTATGTGTGCGTGCGCCTGTTTTCGCTCTTTATATGAAGCTGTTCTTTTGCAGGATCTATTTTGTGTCCTCACAAACATTACATTACCTACATTAGACTGATATGCCTTCACTCAGCGGGACCCCGTGTCCTAGAACAATGCTAGTATGTCTGGAATTTAGTTCCAAATTTGTTCTATCGAATCCAATCAGAATTAAAATGTGTTCCGAAAACATGGAAAAAAGGGCATTGGTTTGAAAAAACCTCCAGCCAGTGAGGAACTCCAAACGGGTGTCAAACTTTAGTTCTACTTTCCTGTATTGCGTTGTACCTAATTGAATACAGTGTTCTAGCGTATGTCATTTCAAAAATAACAGGGTTTGAAAAAACCTCCAGCTAGCGGGACACAGGAGTGTAGGCACATAATAAACTGCAATGTAGTCACAGTCGTCTTAATATACCTACACTGCGTTAATACTGTTGAATATCGTTGTTGACTCTTCAGCGCACAGTCAGCGCTGTTATAATAATGTTATTGATTCAAATAATCATGATTAATTTCATTAAAGTCTTACGTAAACATGGAATACCATCCTAGTCCTGGTTGCAGCGCTGGAATGACATCAGACTAGCACCGTCACCAGTGCGCATTTTCTCCCCATTTTAGGATTGGATTCGATTTCGGACTACATCGTGCTGCTGGGCCTAGACCATACACAACAGCGCCGCATCGATCAAGTAATTTTAAGTGTAAAGATTTAAAGAGAAATTTGAAGTCAAAAACCTGGCAGTGTCACTGTGTCACTGCTTTCGTGTGACAAATTTTCATATGAACAATAAAAGAGGCACAGTAATAGTTACCTACCGTATAAGAATATGGTCTGAGAATGAACGTTTTCTGTAGCGATATGGTGCATGTTATTTAAGCTAACATTTGTTTCAACATTGAGGGCACTTTCCATGAGTACCTCTTGCTCACAAACCATCAGATCCATATCAGCATCTGTGCCTATACTCCGACGCAAGGCAATCGTTTCTTCCATGTCATCCATTACAATGCTTATGAGTAAACTTTCTTTGGTAGCGGCAATGTTACAGTTTAATTCATTCGCCACGTTGTTAGATTTTGACTTTTTGGTGGGAAAATTAAATCCAACTGAATCGGTGGTTAATTCTGGGTGGCAAAGTTCTATTAAACTTCCTGGAATCTGAAAATATTCGTTAATAATCAATTAAACTCCATTTCAAATAGCAATGAAATTTTAAGACTATTTTCGATTACCTACAGAAACAGAGCCCCGCAGGACGTGCTCTGATCAAATCGGTTACGTCCTACAGAAAAGTGTGGTGCGGAGTGCGGGCATGTATGAAAAGAGAGGTATGTAAGGATCGTAGTAAAGTGGCTCGCCCTGGGACAGAGGCGTGACGTTATGGATAGATAATAATGATATACAGGATGATGATATAACAAAACACCCTAGCAATACTTAAGGGGGTGCTTCAGACCGTCAAACTGAACAACTTTCACTATAGAGCCAACATAAAAAAAAAAAAAATCTGCTGTCGTATGGGACAGCCGATTTGACGGTACTTCAGTTTTGTATAAAAGAGAGGATTTTTTTTCGCGATTTCGATGTTGGCTCCACCGTGAAAGTTGTTCAGTTTGATGGTACACCCTGTATAGGTTAGGTAATTACCGGTTTTGAAGGAGTTCGTTGTAATTTCTTACGCTCGTTTACTTTCCTTTTCGACTTGAGTCCATACTTTCCGTAGTCGACAGCGTTTCTTCTGCGCACCTTCCTTGGCAGATTAGTTTTACTGTCACTACCTTTCTTATCATCTTTAGTATTTCCAACTCTATTGTTATCGAATACATTACTGTAAGATCTTTTACATCGTTTATAGTTCGATCGATTTACATTTTTATTGAACGTTTTATAGGGTCTCTTGTATCTATATCTGGCACCAAATGATGTGCTGTGGTCTGATGAACTGATAACTGCAGATTTGTTGTCAGGATATGAGACAAATGCTAGGTTATCCTCTTCCACCCAAGTTACAGTTATATCTAAGCTGGAGTCATCGCCATTGACAAGCTTTACAGGCTTGTAAACTTTT
This sequence comes from Agonopterix alstromeriana, assembly GCA_963924505.1. NCBI lineage: Eukaryota > Metazoa > Arthropoda > Insecta > Lepidoptera > Depressariidae > Agonopterix > Agonopterix alstromeriana. The sequence continues at coordinate 4,751,956 of OZ004665.1, read as the reverse complement.
CCACATGCATAGCTTGCGTATCCGTTTCCTGGTTCTGCTGAGAACCCTGTTTCGATGAAATTTAATTCTGAAAGATAGGCAAAATAGACGTCATAACAAAACTCCACAATATATTTTTGTGTTAAGTAGGTACCTATGTATTTACCAAACAAATTTCGTTTTCTTTCACTCAGGTCGGAAGCCTTAGCGTGAGCCCGATCCATACTTGGCCGGTTTTATAATGTTGTTTTACTTTAGAGTTTGCACAATAATCATTCCAACTTTGAAGCTTGTACAGTCGCCATCAGATTAGCATCGTAGCATACAAGGTTTTCAAATATTTCTGAGCAGTGCTAATTTTCAATAAATTCTATACCTCGAAATAGTAAATATTACCTCGAAATAATTATATCGAAACGTGTATTTCGTCATAAATATCGAAACAACTTATTTTCAATTATTTCTTTACTATGTTATTTAAAATTGAAATGTATTACAACGGAGTAAGGTATTTTTTTCCTAAACTGCTCAGATATTCATGATCACCCTCGCTGCGTAGATAAATTTGATGTTCTAGGCGTTCCGATATTTTTAACTGATTATGTGTAAAGAATTTATTGAAAATTAGAACTGCTTAGAAATATTTGACCACCTTGTTTGCTACGATATATCTGATGGTGAATGTATGGTATGTATTGCCGTTTCTACGATAGAGCAAGAAAACCGTTGAAAAAAACGTTTTTGTTTTATATTTATTACATGTTAGGATATCCGCCACATTAACATAACACATATTCTGTAAAATTTGAAACGGCTATCTGTTACGGTTCAAAAGATACAGCTCTTGAAAGATAAGACGGACAGAGACGGACTGACGGACGGACAAGGCGGCGCGTGTCCGTAATAAGTCTACGCCACGGCTTGATAGGGTTCCGTTGGCACCCTTTGGGTAGTTACGGAGCCCTAAAAACCAAGTTTAACTTAGTAGTAAGACCGCGTTTTGTACCCTTTTTGTTAATGTTCATAAATTGTTGTTTTTTGTGTATCTTGGGTGTGTAATATAAAAATATTTGTTACGTTATACCTGTAAATTCACCTTCACTCATAAGACATTCCTGTGCTTCGAAAATTTTTGGAATATCTGTAATAGGAAACATAAAGAAAAAGTATCATAGGTAATAAAATAAAATAATCAAATTCGTTCTAGCTCTTAGCATATACTAACAACAGACACAAGATCTGATTGTGCAGTCTTGTTTTTCAGGCCAACCTTAGGGGAAGGAAAGAACCTCCTCGAGGGAGGGAGTACAAGGAAAGAGCCTCCCCGAGTGACGGGGGTGCACGGAAAGAACCGCCCCGAGTACCGTGACGGGGGTGCAAGAAAAAAGCATCTTGAGTTGGTTGGGTGCATCCTGGGCAGTCACCGTCGAAAAGATCGTTGCTGACTGGGTGATGATGAATTGTCATGCGACATGGCTCATGCCGACACGAGAAAAAAAAAGGCCAGGCCAGGCCTTATCGCTTTTAGTAGTAAGGCCGCCTTTTAGACCCTTTTTTCCAATATAAATTGTTGTTTTTTGTGTATTTTGATGTGCAAACAAAGAATATTAATGTTATTGTATACCTGTAAATTCACCTTCACCCATAATACATTCCTCTACTTCTAAAAGATTTGGGGCATCTGTAATATGAATCATAAATCAGATTTTCTTTATTCGTTTATGCGATATTTACCATACATCATAGATTTTAACGAAAATAAAACTTACCCGACGGTTGTATTAAATTTTCGTATTTTTCCAAAAATGTATTCCTGAAAAACTCTTAGCATTAGAATAAATCTGTACCTGTCAATTCAATTCAATTTTTGTTTAGTGGCATCCGATGTGTTATCACAATTCAGCCAATGTCTCGTTATGTGGAGAGTATACGTAGGAAAATGATCAGTAGTATTAATTAAGTCTAGCGTGGCAGTTTTGCCAATGTAAGTAGTTTATAATCTCAAGTGATTGTTTTAAGATTAAAACACAAAAGAGTTCACAAAATGGCGGAGCCACGTGCAAGCCCAACGCGCCGATACGCACGCGTCCGTACTCCGCCAGACTTGCAGCGCGACTCCGCGCCCTGTACCTGTTAGAATAAATCTGTACATGTTTACTTCAAAACTTAATTTCTACCCGACACAAAATAAGTAATCAATATTTTTCTTACGCTGCTATGTCATCTGTCTTCAATTTGCTTAAACCTATAGACACCACGCTCTCATCATTCCCTGAAAATTCATTTAAAAATGTCGGCTATGGGCCAGCCAAAGATATATCGTAGCATACAAGATGGTCAAATATTTCTAAGCAGTTCTTATTTTCAATAATTTCTTTACGCATAACCAATCAAAAATATCTGAATGCCTATCTACGCAGTCAGGGTGGGCAAAAACATCTGAGCCGCTTAGGAAAAATACCTTATTTCGTTATTATACTTTTCAATTTTAAATAACATTGTAAAGTAATTATTGAAAATTAGCCGTGTGTCAGATATTTATGACATAATACACATTTAGATGTAATTGGTAACATTTACTGTCGTGAATTTATTAAAAATTTGCACTGCTCAGAAATATATGACCACCATACCCTGGTCAAACAAGGAACCCTCATACTTTCGTCCATTATGTCTGTCTGTATGCCCCTCCTCAATAACTCGCTCATTATTGCACCTATTGAATCGAAATTTGGCTTGAAAATAGATAAAAATGTACCCAAAAACAGGAACGTAGTAGTTATGAAGAAAACTATTTTTTTCGACTCTCCTCCTACAACGAAAGAGGGGTTGGAAAAAAGTGTTTTTTTTAAATCGTGTGTTGGATAGGTCTTGTCCAATGGAACAAAATTCCCATAGAAACTAAATCTATATAATGTGTCTGTCTCGCGATATCTGCGCTCAAAGTTAAAAACAGGGCGTAACTGAGGCATACTAAGGTGACATTAGGAGTGCCATTTTTTGGTTTTGTTAATGTATCACGTGGTGAGTCCATGTCTATCTGTATGTGTCAGATCGATATCACTAAAATATAAAAATCTCAGACTTTGCTATTATTTTAAATGTCTAATGTGTAATGTGTGTCTTTAAAAGATCTCAGTAGAATAGACAGCATAATTCCAATTCCAGAAACCGACATACCAAAACCGATAGCCTTCAACGGGTAATTCTCAATAAAGTACCGCCTCCGTCTCGAAATCGACTTCTCAGTCAACGTAAGCAAATCCAACAGCTTGCATTGCATCCACCTCGAGGGCGGCGGAGTCTGCTTGCCCTTGCTACTCTTGAGAGCTAGCTTCATAAGACGGCAGATCACGTGGTCAAGTTCTGTGGTGATGTCGTCATCAGCTGACAGCATGGTGCGGAGTCCACACACTTTCCTGTCTAGAGCTCTTCGCAGACAACGACCTGGATTTGGTGAGGAGTTTAAGCACAACATAACTATACAGTCCTTACAGTATGGCAACGGATGTACTTGCGCAGAGCAACGGAGGGGAAGCGGGCGGCGCGGATCATCCCGAGCTTTGTATGAAGAATTCGGGATTCATTGCGCATGATGTACACCGGCGGCGGCGTCACCCGCCATCAAGAGCGTTGCCTTACTGTAAGCCTTATAATACTGTGGTTTAAGGCAGCAGTGACATTAGAGCCACTTTAAACTCAACAAAATATTCAAAAAATAATCTTGAACCTTTTTAAAACATGACCTAGGAACTGTCTGTGGTTTGCCAGTTACAAAGTGTTTGTCGATACAATGGTTCAAAGATTGTTATACAAATCTTAAATTAATCCTAATATTGAAACTATACGCCGTGTTCCTAAGGATATGCAGGACTTTGGCCTGTTATTTAAACCATTAAATTTGTCATTTTTCACTATGGGACCAACATTAAAATCACGAAAAATCTAAATCTAAAAACGATCAATAGCCATTGCTATTTTCTATGGAACAACCAAATTCAATGATGGTCCCATAGTGAAAAATGAAAGAGTGAAATAATTCTGAATAACAGGCCAAATTTAATGCATAAATGCTCAGGAACACACCGTGTAATATTTTTTTCGGAATTCTGTATAAACCACAGAGATTCGATTCTAAATCTTATATAAAAATGTCATTGACGTCAATTGGATAATATTGAAAATAGGATCAAACTCCGTCTGTATGCAGCGCGCTCGGTCGACCTGACCGGTGTATCATCTTAATTAATAATTGATGTTCGTATTTGGGTTTAAAATAGTTTATTAATCGTTTAGTAAAGAGCGAGATCCCTTGACTAAATACAGGGTGTAATTGATATCATTAGCATCCATTTGAACTAAGAATCTACTCATCAAACTGAACAACTTTTACTATGGGAGCAAACCGATCGGAACAGACAAAAAATCTGCTGTTCCATACTAAACTGCAATGCCTAGTTACTCGACTCAAATGCAAGCAACAGCAGATTTTTTCTCCGATCGGTTTTTCCTATAGTAAAAGTTGTTCAGTTTGATGAGTACTCTTAGTTTAAAAAGGATGCTAATGATATCAATTTCACCCTGTAGACTTAAATCAATGAAAATTATATTGCTATAATTCTAGCTCTGTATCCTCTAGCTAGAGTCTACGATAAAGAAAATTTCATCCACATATTCAATTCTTATAGTAAGTAGCTTAGTGTCAAAATCCAACATCTACAGTTTAGACCTAACAGACATGAAGTGCAAACCATGATAGTCTGGTACATTAGTGCTTCCATCAGATGGCGAAGTGGAATGAGCATCCATCGTGTCACACTGTAAAGATAATTACTTTTAGCTTTAGGCATAGATAACTAGTTAATTCTTAATAGAAACATCACTTCCTAAGAATTTATAGTTTTCTAAAAAACGATATTCGATGTTGGTCCCATAGTGAAAGTTGTTCAGTTTGCTGGTCTAAACAACCCCCTTAAAAGTTGTAAATGTTTATTTTTACTATTGTAACACCTTGTATATGATAGAATTACCTACTGCCAGACGGTACGCGCAAAAATGTACCTAGTGAAGCTTGCCACAGCGTTGTTATTGCTTCGTACAGCGTGCGACGTATGCGACGTTGCCGTCTGGAGCGAGTGGCGAAAATCTAGCAAGCGCATACCTTACGATGCGCTATAGTGTAGCTACTTATCTCGATACCTACGGTCGAGTGACGGAGGCCTGCTTTACGGTAGTATGATAACTCCTTGGTAGTAGAGGCGAACAACACACGAAAAGGTTTGTGTGTGTTGGTGTATCTGTCCACGCTCCCAACGCTTTCTGTCTCGCTTGCGCACATTCGTTATATTCAGCAAAAGGGGGACAGCAAGTGTTTATGACATTTTGTCATGAATTTAAACAGAATGTTCTCAAAGTTTTCGCGAATGACATATTTTACCGGTGTGAAGTTAGTAGCCAAAAGTAGTAGCTAATTATAACCTGACAAAATTTGTCTAAGGATTTTGTAGCGGGAGAAGTTATAGAGGTCAGAAAGTGTTTAGTCCTATTCACTCAATAAGAGATGCAGATAGCAAATTCACTCTCGTTAAAAATTTGATCGCTAACTATTGCTGTTCTTATCGACGTAACCACTTTTTTGTACTACGGCCACCTGACTCCGACCTTAGATAAAAGAAATTCATGGATATGCCCAAAGCGCGTTTAGTTGAAGCACCCAAGTAGTACACTTGGTCCATACAAACTAGCACACTTGTCTGTCATCTCTGTACATATTTGTACATTATTTTTCTGGTTTGAAATGTTCGCGCAAGTCCTATCCATTACTTTTACTTTTATCTAAGACTCCGACATGTCACTTCATTTAATTTGTATAGGATTTTATGACCATCGCTATCTCATACGCGGTTACACTGACATGCCGTCTACCAGCGTAAGCGAAAAATTCTTGGTCAATGAAGAATTTGTTGAGGGAATTGACGAAAACTCCTCAATGTAGTCAGGTTGTGATTAACTAGTCGATATTCAACGGCAAGTAGTGATAATATAATACGTACTATCTTTAGAATCGTTACACACGAAACTTCTCAGAAAGATTCCACTGCATGTTGTGCGTGCATTTACAATTTATGAAATAGAGTGCCGGCATAGTAATTGTTGGACTAGTGTGTTTGGGTATTGGAATGGAAAGTACATATAATTTTTAAATGGCACTTTAATACAAATTTATAAGAAACTTAATACTCAACCACATACTTAAAACATACGTGTAGTGCTGTAGCACTGGGACTTTTGAATTACCAAAAAGGTTATCGATTGCCGTTTTGATATTCATGTAAGGTATGAAATTATTAATTTAAAAAACCCAAGTCTTAATGATCACAACCGACCAAAATTGACTTTTTCATCTGGTCTTATAGCTTTGGAAGGCAACTTTAGACAGTCTTACTATTACGTATGGGTATTGAACTAAGGTGAAGATAACAGTATAGAAAAAAAAGATAACTACGAAATTTAAAAATTTAAGACTTTTTTTTTTGGTGACGGCGTATTGTTATCTTTAAGACTTTTTTATTAATTTCATACCTTACAACAATATCAAAACGGCGATCGGTAACCTTTTTGGTAATTAAAAAGTCCTGGGGCTACAGTACTACTAATAGACTAAATTATCATTTGTGACTTTGGTTTGTGAATTATGACAATATCAAATTACCTAGCTTCACTTAAAAACATTTTCAACCTAACGGAATACCCTAGTACACCCAGGACAACGAAGGTTAGTCATAACTCTCAACATCGCATAGAATTAACTCTTTTAAACTGGGTCTATTTCAAACAATCGTACCCTTGGCAACATGCAGTCGACTTAGAATAAAAAAAAACTTACGTTACATAAAACAAAATATTAACAAACAAAATGTTTCTTTACATCAGATATGGATTCGTTGTCCAGCCAATCCTCCTCGTGCGAACCTATTGACGTATTGTCTACGACCAGCCTCGAGTGTATCACAACATTGTTTATTATTTCATACCCGTTCCATTCGAGAAGGTCTCTGCAAAGAAATGTTTTACTTAGTATCTTGCATGCCAATGACATTCTATACATATGGACTCACCACGTCATACAATAACAAAACCAAAAAATGCCACATGTCTCTAATGTCACCTTAGTATGCCTCAGTTATGCTCGGTTGTCATACATGGCCGTTGACATTCCAGTCCTTTAAATATGCTCTGTCACTAAGCAGTAATGTAAAGCAATTACAGTCAACTATACAATTGCTTTACTTTTTTTTAATTACGATTACATATTTATTGTAATAATGACCAAAGAAATTATGTCCGATTTTCGTTAAAATATACAGTTTCAATGCTAGGTAGGATTAATTTAAGCTTTGTATGGAAATCTTTGAGGAGCTGTAACTTTAAAACTATCCATTTTAATGAAAATCTGACAAGATACAAGCATAGAGATTACTTTCGAGATTGTTTCTGAAAAATGTCACTGACTTTAATTGGTTAGTATTGAAAACATAACCAGACTCCGTTTGTATGGAGCGCGCCAACAGTAATATACCCTTAAAAACAAAACCACTTACTTGACTTTTTCCGCATCATCAGTAATATGATTCACAACCCTCATGAGGTGTTCTATCGGTATCTCCAGTTTATTCACTTCTACCGAGAACTCTTCATCGTATTGTATATCTATCAGTCTGTTTATCTCTTCAGATATAAGGTCCAGAATTCGGCTTTCGTCGGACTTAGTCTGCAATTATAACAGTTTTAAATAATCACTACATAGTATAAAACAAAGACGCTTCCCGCTGTCTGTCTGTCCCTATGTGTGCTTAGATCTTTAAAACCATGCAACGGATTTTGATGCGTTTTTTTTAGTAAATAGAGTTATTCAAGAGGAAGGTTTATATGTGCATTGCACACATGCGAAGCCGGGGCGGGTAGCTAGTAATTTTGTAAAAGAGGGAGATATAAAGGAGAAAAAAGCCGTGGTGGTTCAGTGGCGAGTAACTTTTCTTGCCGTGCAGGAGGCGATGCTTCGACCCCCGTCCAGGCCTACTCGTACCAATGAGTTTTACAGAATTTATGTAAGATTTGTAACACCACTGGCTTTTCGGTGAAGGAAAACATTGTGAGGAAACCTGCGTGCTTCAATTTCTTCAGCGTTTGCTAGTCATGTGATAAAACACACTGACCAGCGCTGTTTTCAGCATAGCCCATTATTCACGTACGAAAATAGTGTCGACACTGTCGCAAATTTACATTATTTACATATTACTACAGAACGGTTGCACACAATGCCTTAGCCGCTGATAAACGAGTTCGACAGCTTGTAATTTAATTTTCATCTTGATTAAAATTTGGAATGGACTGGAGAAAATGGAACTGAATAGGGGAAAAGCTGGGCAGCATTCGATATTCATTTTCAAGTAATAAATGTTGATAAATAAGTAATTGCAAAGAAGAGATAAAAGATTTACCAGTACTTTTAATTAAAAGATGCATGCATGTATATGCTCACGACTATATTCCCCGAGGGGGTAGTCAGAGATATTCTGAAACCACAGAACATCCACGCTTCACTAGTACCGAAACTCTGTCCAATGTGACGGGGAGTGAACCCGTCGCCACTTGTAATGGACAGTGGGTACAATACATGCCTCGAAGTTGAAGCTCGCAGGTTTCCTCACGATGTTTTCCTTCACCGAAAAGCCAGTGGTGTTACAAATTGTACATAAATTTCGAAAAACTCATTGGTACGAGTCGGCATGGACGGGGATCGAACCATGGCCTCCTGCACGGCAGGCAAGGTTACTCGCCACTGTACCACCACGGTATTTTTTTTTTTAAATTAAAACATAGTTAAAACGTATTTACCTCAAAAGGATAGTTGTAATCCCTCACAATTTTGTAATACTGGTTCCAATACGGTGCATTTTCACCCCAATTTATATTGTACCAGATATATTTTCCGTCACCTCCTTGGAAAAAATTACTCTTATTGAAGTTCAGCATCTTTGTCAAATGCCTGATCTCGTCGACCACCTCTCTGGTATGAACTAGGGAATCGATTTTGTTTTTCGCCATCACATTTTGGGTGGTCTTTGAAAATTTCTTCACTTGACATGTCGTGCAATTCAATCTGGAAAATGTTATGAAATAAAATTGTTAAAAACATGAGTTTTAAAGCGATTAAATTCTAAAATGAAAGTTTATATCTATTGACGAATTCTACATCGTTATCTACATAATACAAGTGTAGACTGATACTTTTACTGAGATGTGTAACAATATCGTATATTATTATGTAGAACACCTACTTTAGATTTGGCTAAATAGAGACCATTCGAGCCAAAATCACACACTATTCATAATTAGTTCCGGATCACAAAGCCAATTCATATTCACATTATTGCGTGCGGTGCGGTCCCCTCGCATTTCATTTAGTATATTTTTTAATACGTAAATCCTTGACATAAGCAGTAATCGTTCTAGAACTCTAGACATACAATCTGCCTCACCATATCTACCAATGAATTTAAAATCGAACGAACACTGGATGTTACTACATACTCGTATTATTCAACAATATTCTACGTGATAGTTAGACAGTTATGTCGAGTACCATAGGAGAAACATTGTGAAGTGATTTTCGATATTCTACATCGAACATTACATTACAATATTATCAGCATCTTTTCTGGGACATGGGGTAACGATGATAGACCCCAGATTGCGGTAGCGGACTTTTTAATCCGTGGTAATAGACCGCCCGGAACTTTGTGACTTTTGTCTGCGATATGCTTAAACGGCAGAAGTAAGCAGCAGCATGGCGGCAACTACTTATTCTGTTCGTTTAAGAATTGTACATCTTGTATTTTTAAGATTATGATTAAATCAATGAATGACATATACAAGGTCCTTCTTAATATGCTGACAGTTTTTAAGGGGATGTCCAGAACAACTTTCTCTATGGGACCAATATCGATATCGTAAAAAGAATATCTGCTGTCCAATACATTTGGCTCGAGTAGGTTTGCAGTTTTGTATGGATGGAACAGCTGTTTTTTTCGCGATTTCGATGTTGGTGTCATAGAGAAAGTTGTTCAGTTCGATGGTCTGATCATCCCCTTACAAAAGTGTCAGCATATAAAGAAGGACCCTATATACATAGTGGCGTTTTTTATAACGTGAACTACACTATCACCGTACTACAAGAAATAAAATAGACCTGCAGTTAACATCCTCAATGTCATAAACCTTCCCATCCAACATTCGCCTCGGCACCACTACACTAAAGCACATCTCCTCGTCGTCAAACATGAGGAAATTCTTTGCGATCTCAGACTCCAAGTTGCACTGAGAAGTCTTATCTTGGTACTCGAGATTTTCGTTAGAATATTCAGAAGTTATGACAATTGTCAAGCAAGAGTTCTTTTCGGGAGAATAGAGGAACTCGGATATGGATTCGACACTGGAATAGTTTCGACATTCTAAATGAAAAGCGATGGTAATTGGTAATATTTTTTGTTTGAACAAAAGAGGCATGATAAAGAAAATGTTGGGAAATCTTGAACCATCTTCTATCGAGTCGATGACATGTAATTCTAAATCTTTCCAGCCCAGAATTTCGTCACACGGATAGCATTTTCGGCAGCACTCATAAGCTCCGTTCGCGTGCAGGTATCCGGGCAGGAAGGGCACGATACGAGAAGGGCCATAGTCTGAGGAGTAACACCACATTCACACCTAAGGTCCGTCCCGTCCGTGTAACCCCACTTAAACAGATTGTCTTTACTCCGGCCAACCTGAGTTTGGAGTCTATTCAAGCATCTCCAGATCGGCCTGGGCAACTCCTGTCCTGGGGGTAGGCTTTCCATGGGAGGAACAAACAGGTCAGGAAGTGCGGTACCTTCCCGCCAAAGACCGAGTCTACCCTGAGAAGCCTCACTTTGAATTGGGTCGACACACTTCAAGAAATTCTTACGGGTCAAGACCCGTAAGAATTTCTTGAAGAGCCTTTGGGGCACTGTAGGGTACTTGACCCAAATCCTATCTAGAACCAAAAATTAGGAACAAACATATAAATAAAAAACTTCGGCATTTTGCCGACATTATTTGTGATCTGTCGATTGTAGCGCCCCGAAAGTCAATTTATTACATTGTGAATGTATTTTTTTTCTTAATGGCCAGTTATTTTAAGTTAATTTTAATTTTACCAAGGAGTTCACAGGTTTTCCAGTGACGTCACTGGACGGACCGAAAAACGCCGTTATCTTATTTAAAATAGCTGTAATCCTTTCATTTAAAAATCTCTGTCATAGAAAACATTGTTATTGAGACAATTATCTCGAAATGGCTTTCGATTCAGCCCTCCAAAAAAAACATGACATACGAATTGGCTTCAGCGTGCTAAGGATTCAAGATGGCATCTGTCATACTGTTGACGTCTTGCTTATTTTAGTGGACGTTTGTCATAAGTGTGAATACATGGCAAGTAGCGTTTTTATGTCTTGCTTTATATTATCCATCTACTTGGTCTTTCGAGTACACAAATAAAGATAAAAACTTACTTGTTTGGTTGACAAAGCATTTTCTTGTCAATAGCAGGGCTTTCCCAGCCAACCATCATGTCAGATATTTTGTGAGGACTTGGAACATCTGAAAATACACAAACAACTTTACTCAATTAAGTTGTAAATGAATGGTATGATGATGAATCAAATAATCCTCAGATTAAGATGTAGCGATACGAAATTGTATGTTTTACCGTTTTTAAAACCAAATACGTTGAAAAAAAAAAAAATTTTCTTGTATAAGGACACCCCCTTTAATCTTTACCGCTTTTTTTTGTTTTATTTGTTATTAAGTTGTTTTGTTTCTTTAAAAACATACTGGAAGGGAAGATAGAGGGGGAAAGAGGCAGAGGAAGACCCAGATAGAGTAGCTAGACAGAGCTTTAGCCCAAGTGAATGAAAAGGTTGATGTCGTGTCGTATCAAGAACTCAAGACACTATCGAAAAAGAGGCAGGATTGGCGAATACTCCACCGACAAGAGCGTAGCTCTTAAAATAAGATGATGATGATTTGTTAGAAAATCTGCCATAATACCACACATTCTGTAAAAATTCAAATTAATAGGTAGATGGGATAAAGACAGACAGACAGACGTACAGACGGACAGCGTAGGCATAGTATAAGAAACAGTATCTAGTACTACATACAGTACGGAGACTCCCTGCCTCCCACCTACTTTTTTCCTCACCCCCTCTGGTTGAATCGTGGTTCCCTTAAGCACCTGCCAAACTCATCTTTTAAATTTTTCCCATTTGTATTAAATGACAGCTATCAGCTGACAGTGTCCATGGTGTGGCGAAGGCTTAGTATTAGGGTTTCTGAAAAAAATCTACAAGGACATTCACAGTGAAGAAGCTAGTGTTTGTATATAAAGTAAGTAAAGTTTCTTACTAGAAACAAGCGCCAAGCTATTAATGTCCAAATCATGTTGCTTGTGATAGTCCTGATTGACGAAGAGTGCCAGCTGGCTACAGCAACCATGATGAATGGTCCCGGATGGTCCGGGTCCTATGCCCTTGCAGGATACTGAGTACTGAGGGTAGCGGACCACTATGTTGCTGCACCTGAGAACAACAACATTTGGATTCACTTGTTATAGTCGATAGATGCGAAGGGAGACTAGCCGCTTCGCATTGCCATACTGTCGTAGACTTTCGCGGCGGGTACTCGGTTTGTACTAGACAGTGTCATACGCACATGAGATAAATCACCACTGTACAATGAGCAGTACAGCCCTTTCGGCACACCTTTCATACAAAAGGGAAAAAATGTTAAGAGTTAAGCATTTGCGATTCTAAGTGAGAGCGAGCGAGACAAGAATATGCATTTGCTTAATTGGAACCATGATTCAGCGAGAGGTGGTGAGGTAAAAAGTCAGTGGGAGGAAGGGAGTGTCTGTACTGTAGGAAGTACTAAATACTCTTTCTTATACTGAGCATGTGGTCAGACTACAGCATATGCTCTGGTCTGTATTATCTGCGGACGACAGCAAGGATACCACATATATGGTCCTTTTTAATATGCTGACACTTTTTAAGGGGATGATCAGACCGTCAAACTGAACAACTTTCTCTATGGCACCAACATCGAATTCACGAAAAAAAAAATCTGCTCTTCCATACAAAACTGCAAACTTACTCGAGCCAAATGTATGGGACAGCTGATTTTTTTTCGCGATTTCGATGTTGGTCCAATAGAGAAAGTTGTTCAGTTTTATGGTCTGATCATCCCCTTAAAAAAGTGTCAGCATATTAAGAAGGAACATGTATGTAGTTTTTTTTTGATAATCGAAAGTTATTGAATTACTATGTTTCTAAGAACCCTTCCATTCCACACAACCATAGCTTTCATTCACTACTACTACTACACTATTGCTACTATATTAAAAAATATAGTAGATCGAAAACATAAATATTACAATAGCAGTGCCTAAACTCACTTATTGTACACAAACCTTAAAAATCACAACAGTTAAAACACATTAGGAATGAAAGGAAGATAGTTAAAATAACCAAATCCCACAATGTTAAAAACGATGACATTAAAAGTCAACAATAATTGCGGCACATTTACATCTGTGTTGGATGTGTTTGATTTACTTTTAAACTCTCTATACGATAGACCGCGGCATGCACCGATGCATGTTGTTGTGATTGGGTTCCGACTTACTTATACCACAGGTCCGGCACTTCAAAGAACGTTTTAGATTTGACATGATGACGTTCACACATTCGCACTATGAGCAAATTGTGTTTGACATTTGTGTAGGGTTGACTTACCACGCATCGTATGAACATTACTTGTACTTTTTTACATTACATCGTACTTTTAATAGTTCATTCTGTTATTAAAAAAAAGTAGTTAAGAGGATAGGCGAGTACAGTTTTTTCCATAAAATCGAATTCCCCTGTTTCTTCCCTGAATAATGACACTAGAGCAAAACATTTTATACCATACAATATATGTTACCTCTGCTATGTTACCTCTGCTATGTCCCTATGTTTTGCTTTTTTGCATTAAATAATTACTAATAATTACATTAAAACAAAAAATGCAAAACATACTATACAGATATAGCCAAAGTCTCTCTCATATTAGAAAGAGGAAACAGGGGAATACGAAATGCTGTTTTCGACGATTTTATCATTTTATGTTGTATATAAAATTGGTCCAAGCTGCAGTTGTCTTTTTCGCATTCTATTCGGTGGGGTGTATGGGTGGGGCAGATAGGACAAATATGTAAACAGTCGGAAAAGTGACCTATTCTCCAAATTAGCATTTCAGCCCGCCTATCCTCTTAAGCTAAAGAATCACTCAAAATATGAATTTAGTGTTATTTTCCAACGTTTATTTTTACTGAGAAGACAGAAATATAATATATATTTTATCTAGTTAAACCAACGGGTGCGTGCGCCTGACTGCATTCTCTTGCGCAGCTCCCCTCAAATTTCCCCGGAAAGTGTGAGGTGAGGTGGGGTATCTGAAGTCATAGGGGGGCGGGGAGTGGCCGTTCTGTAGTTAGAACTATTACCAATTCTGTGTTTATACATCAATATAACCCTTGGATACTCACCAATCATGAAACTGTTCTCGAGTCCATTCAAAGAAATGGTCCCATCTCCTAAGACCATTTTTCTCTAAAGCTTTGAACAGTACATTGAAGTCTGCATTAGGTGTTGTGAATATAACAATCCAGGGTTTTACGAATCCGAACACGGTGTGAACGAGCCTGTCCAGGTCATGAGGTAGCATGTGCTCAATCATCTCTATGCCGACTACAGCATCACAGCCAATCAGCCGGAAGTCCGGGTCTGCCGCATTGCCTTCGAAGAGCTGGAACATGATTTTATGAATTACTAGAGTTTACCCACGACTTCGTCCGCACAAATTATATACCAGATTACAAGTCAGATCATAAGCTATCAAACAAAAAAAGTTACATCAAAATCGGTTAAGTAGTTTTTGTGTGATGCTGTTACAAACATACAAACAATTCAATTCAATTTTTGTTTAGTGGCATCCAATGTGTTTTCACAATTCAGCCAATGTCTCGTTATGTGGAGAGTATACGAAGGAAAATGATAAGTAGTATTAATTAAGTCTAGCGTGGCAGTTTTGCCAATGTAAGTAGTTTATAATCTCAAGTGATTGTTTTCAGGTTAAAACACAAAAGAGTTCACAAAATGATGGAGCCACATGCAAGCCCAACGCGCCGATACGCACGCGCGTCCGTACTCCGCCTAACTTGCAGCGCGACTAACATACAAACAAACAAACAGACAGACAGACAAAAATTATTAAAAAGGTTGATTTGGACTCTGGGATACCTAAAAACCATATTGTAATCTTTTTCATGTAAATATCTTCAATGTACAGACACACCTCTGTTACAGTTTTATAATAGTTAAGGTAAGATAAGATTAAGTAATTCTTTAGATTACCTTGATTAGTTTGTAAGCATTCCTATAAAGGGAGGTTTAAAAATTCTGAGAAACTAAATCATCATCATTGTTCATTTATTTGATTTGATATCAACCTATACATATAGCACACATCCAATTTTGGTACTTAAGGATTTGAGAAGCTTGCTGTATGGAATCGGGAAGTTGCACCAACATTATCTTAATAATTCAATGATAATAGTTTTGAATAGTACATTACTGAGAGATTTACTCTAGTTTTTATTTTTTTACGAATTTTTTCAATTTTAAGTTGCATGGATCGGAACGTAATTTCAAACACCAATCAGCTCAAAGTGACGAAGCGATTAAAAACTTGTGCGCGTTAGAAGAGTACGGCAACATATTATAGCGGATGATTTGTGATGAGCTTCACGCGTCATGAAAAGGAATGACGTCACGTCATGACAGTGAGCGTTTTGGCGCGAAATTTGAAAAGTCTACTTTTGATTTACAATAAATAAATGATTTGTGCATATTTAACGATTTTTGTTTTTGGTATTTTTTATTTAAGCCTTAAAACTTTATGATATACTAAAAATATAAAACTTTGCAAGTTCCCTACTACAGGAACTTTGCCAATCTGAAGGTGAGCCAATATCAAATCATTTATGAAAACTGTGAAGTGATTTATCACTTAGTTTTAACGAAAGCTGCCTAAACGTATGCCTTTACGTAAAGGTAAAGAATTTAAAAAAACGTTAGCTTTTAATTTGTGTCTACAAAACTCGAAAATGGCTAGACCGATTACGATGAAACTTTGGTGAGTGTTTGTGCACAAGCCAGGGAAGGTTTATGAACAAATTCGGCCAAGTGTGTGTCGGGAAAAAAGGGGCATTGCAACGCATGCCGGGCCCAACTAGTAGACAATAAAAAATCCCTTCATATGCATAATAAAATTATCAAGACAACCTTAACATTTAGCATTTTTTTTTTAAATTTTCGTCTTTGTTATTTTGTCAAGGCACAATAATTCCGCCAATGTCAGTGTAGTGGAAAAGACAGACAATTATCGAGCCGTAGTCAGTTTTTTGAAGTTGAAGACTCCGTTTTACTTAGTGGAAATTAACCGTTCACGTTTTTACAGCATGAATCCATCCATACAGTTTCTGGGCCGCCATGAAATTGGAATTAGCTCAGATGTGTTGTTCTTCATAAAATAATCAACAAAAGTACAATTCCAAAACCCACTTGACATTAGCAGATCACAGCAAATAGCCATTAATTTATAGATCTAATAAAACTTAGCATGGACTTTGTGAGACCCACTTACCGTAACCTGCAACGGGCTTTCTCTTTTAGGAGCATAATCTTCACCTCCCAGTAATTCAGAGGAGCATCGAAGTGGTATGCTCTCTATATCAACACCTAGTATGCGTTTCACTCCAGGTACTTCCTTCAGGTATTTGATGAAGCTCATGTCGTGGTACCCAAGATCCACCACCTGTGAGATTAGGTTTTAATAGCTTCACATTCAAATCTAAATCAAAGTATTGTACGATGTAAGTACACCGTAAATAGGTACTTTGATTTGGATAAATGGGTATGAGTAAAGGTATTGTCATTTTTTAACAGTCGCGGCCACCAATCAAAGTATTGTATAATTATAGTACTATAAAAACAAACATATTGTAATAAACACTTATGGCCTAGCTCGCATCGGAGTTGAGATATTTGACTCTAGGTTAATGAAAAAGTAACCAATACTTTTAAGAATCAACTCATTTTCAATCAATCAATCGAAACATATTACCTACTCAGCAAAATATACCGTAAAAAAATACAGAAGATAAAAAAAGCGCTAAAAAGTGATTTCCCCCATACCTTAATAGCACAGCTCCGATGCAGCCTAGCAATGAATGTGATGTTTTTAATGTATTTTGAAAGGTCCTCTTAAAACCTATGTAAGTTTTATTACTGGCCAATAAACAAAAAACATTACAATTTTTCTCCATACAACCTTACACATACCCATACTATATCTTTGGCATAGTTTAAGAAGGGTATGATACATATTTAGAAAGTAAGGATATCCAAGTTTATCCAGTGGGACCCTTAGTTTATGCTGTGTTTATATTTGGGAGTATACTTTCTTCTAAGCACTTATCAAATACTATTATTTCAACCTACTTTTTGATAGAGGTAGGTAGCTAATATCATTGTAATATCATTATCAAACTTTGCAAGCACTTCATTTTAAATTTCATTTCATTTTAAAAGTTTTAAATTAACATTTATTCGAGAGTGAGTTAGATAGACTACCCGAATGATTATAAGATAACACTTTATTCATTTAAACAGGACACACTTCTGTTACAGTTTTTGTAATAGTTAAGATCACTAAACGACACAGACTATAATTATGGACCACACGAGACTATTAAAAACAATCAATATTAGAATCTAAAGTAATGGAATAAAATCCAAAGTTGCGTATTACATGCTACCTCGGCCCCCACAAAAAGTATGCCACTTTTTGCTTGTTTGCACAAAGCTTGTTAGTAGAATTACATGCATCACTCGTCCATAGATTTTTTTGTTTGTTCAATTCTAGGCGAAGGGTTATGTATATCCCATACAGCCGATGTCTTTAATAAAATTCTCTTATTAAACTTATAACAATTAAAACATTGGTGTTCAACATTTTGACGCTTCTTTGGAGTTTTTGGAGACAACCGAATGACGAAGGAAACGTAGAGAAGTCCACAGGAAAGAGGTGAACCGACCGCTTTTCCGCGCTATAAATGACAGAACACTTTTCCTGTTTACGACCCATACCCCATCATATTTCACAGAACTGTATATTGTTACGCAAAACAACACCAATTTTACGAACCAAAACTCACTATAAACAATAAAAATTCGATGAAATATGAGGACTAAAAACGTAGCTGACAAATTCCCGCCAAAAAACCCTCGTCCATAGATATATTGTCTAATTGAGATCACCAAGACTCCTTGATATTATGTGAATACTGTAAGCAACAAACCACTAACCTTTTCCAGCTGCCCACACCAGCGCTCATCCATCAGACAGTCGCTGACCGCGGCATACCGTTGCGAGTACACCGGCGGAAAAAACACCACCCCTTTCTCTTCATCGAACTCTGCGAACACTTGCTCCTCCTCCTCGACTTCTTCATCCTCACTATTTCTGCTAAACGACAGCGCAAACTGCTTATAAAACGGCCTAAGAAGCCGGTCTAGCGCGCTAAAAAAAGACTCGCGGAAAAACACTAGCGTCTGCAGAGCCACAATCATGGTTTATAAACTGGAGATTTTTTTTCTATTCAAAACTGCGAAGCTACTATTATATTTTTAATCATTTATCTCCCAACGAAAGCCGACAGCAGCGCATGATGTTCACATGTTTATTTATTTTTCTTGTTTTGTTTGTTTTTTTTTTTTTGGTTCAATTCAAGGCAAAGGGTTATTTTTCCCATACAGCCGATGTCTTTAATAAAATTCTCTTATTTATAGCAATTAAAACGTTGGTGTTCGACGTTTTGACACTTCTTTGGAGTTTTTGGAGACACCCGAGAGACGAAGGAAACGCAGAGAAGTCCACAGGAAAGAGGTGAACCGATCGCTTTGCCGCGCTACAAATGACGGAACACTTTTCCTGTTTACGACCCATACACCATCATATTTCACAGAACTGTAAATTGTTCACTTGCACGACACTTTGTTACGCAAAACAACACCAATTTTACGAACCAAAACTCACTATAAACAATAAAAATTCGATGAAATATGAGGACTCCAAACGTATCTGACAAATTCCCGCCAAAAACTCCCTGTTTTGTTTGTTTGCAGTGCTGCCACCTTGGATTTTTTTTAAGCGCTAGGTGAAAAGTAAAATCGCGCCAGATTTCAGAAATTTGGATTTAAAAAAAACCACCAAATTCCGCTAAATTATTTCATTAAACAACAGACTAAAGAAACCCTAGTTTAAAAATTCAAAAAGGTCGCTTTACTAATAATACAATTTAGGTACCTATGTTTTTTTAAATTTGTGTATTTTTTACCAGAGTGCATAAGTTACAATTTACTTAGCAATTTACCAAACATTGACACCTTATATTCGGTTTACGTTGACATGACAATGTTTAATAAGTAGGTAATAGGTATTATAGAGGCAGTGAAATAAAACCATATAAATATGTTCATTTGCTATTTATTTGTACTTATACCTAATCTAATCAGCAGAGTGAGAATCAAGAGAAACAAGTAATAAAAATAATGTAAAGGTATAAGTACAAATAAATACTGACTGACTGAGCTGTGTTCTGTAATGTAAAGCGCAAGCATTCCTTCAGCTTTGCGCGATTTAGGGTTTGAAAACTTTTCACCGGGCTTGAATTTTATCGTTTGATTGCCAGATATCATTTGCATTTTTTGTTTGTGCTTTTTTGTTTCAGCGTGTCTTCTCAAGTCCACTAATTTTGCTAGTAATTCTGCTTTACAAAATAAGCAAAACGCCTTCATATCATCACCAGGTAAAGGATTAAGCCAGGTTTTGAATTCATCAAGAGATTCCCACTCTTTTCTATACCTTTGTGCGTAATTTTTTTTCTTGAGTGGAACTTCCATTATTGTATATTATTTACAGCTTCACTGCCTTCGAGTTCACAACAAACTGTCAAAGAGTACTTTAGGTATTATCAAACTGTTACAAATCACGACTTTATCAAACTAGACTCAACAACCAACACGATGAACGATCCAAATTCGAGACAAAGAATGACAGATAAAAAAAAAACATTGGCTATCGACTGCGCCTAGGGATTCCCCGGTGATAGAGTAAGCATAAAACATTATGAAAATCTGGAACGGTAGGGGATTTCCGTCTCAATAATGTGTTGCCAGATTCCACATCGAAAAACCGCCAAAAACCACTAAAAAAAATAAAAACGCTATGTAATGATAAAATACCACTAGAAGCCTTGGAAAAGCACCAGTTCTGGTGGGAAAACCACCAAGGTGGCAACACTGTTTGTTTGATTTTGACCGTTTGACGTTTGATTTGTGACATATGCAAAGAGTATAGTAACTATACCAAAAGGAAAAGAGAACCTACTCGCGCGGTTTCTGGTAACCCAAATTGAAATCGTCTATCTTTATTACAAATTACCCCTTCAGTTGAATGATTGGTAGTTAACCAATGGACGGTTGACTGATTACTATATATTTATACATAAGTATAGGTAGGTATGTATGCCTAATATTACTTTCTTTCAATGGATATACTACTTCGGCTTTGAAATGTCTCTTTAAAATACAATAGGTACCCTTTAAAGTCACATTTCGAAACGAGAAACAGGACTCATTCTTCGAAGAATCACAAATAACTTAACACAATCATTCCACACGCAACACGCAGCTCCGCCATCTTGATACAAAGAGAGTTGTCAGTAGCTAGAACCAAATTTACTATGCTATTGTATAAATTACCCTTAGATGCTTTTTAAAAATATTTAAAAGTATGCCAATACTTTTATTTCAATAATAAAAGTTGTGCTGAAAAAATTATTGTGTAATTTCATAAACATACTCTCATAGCGTTTAAGGGATGGTCCTTTTTAAATTAAAATCAATCGTGTTTTTGTTAATTTTAATGTGAATCTGTCTACTCATGTTTATTACTATAACAACTGATTAATATATACAATAAATAACGGCTTATTAAAGTACCCCTACTAGGAGAATTTTACCCCAAAAAAGCCGAATACCCATACTTGCACTTTAACGACATCTACTGTGTTGAAGAAGTACCTGGTTGTCAGATTTAGGTTCGGGGAAATTCTATAGATGACGTCGTTTTCTACGGAACTTTGACACATCAGGTCACTGTCCCGCCACTGGACATAATATGTCCACATATTTTGTGAAAATTGTGAAAGTGGGAAATCGGCCTGTGACAGCTTTAGTTCCGATATAGCCGTTTTGGCGCTGAAGTCACATTTTTCCTCATGTCACGTCATCATTGGACGATAACAGGACGCCATATTGAACTTACAGCAACAGCAGCGTTATGCCGTGTAGTTGCGTCAGAAGCTTATTTCTTATGTTTTCCCTGGTATTTCCGCTTGAGTTGAGAATCCTTGAGAAGCCCTAATTTTTCTCCGTTGTATGCCATAATAATATAGTTGATTACTTTGTTCCTTGGTCAAATATCCTTATTTTTGCGTTCCGTAATAACTGTATACATACCTATAACTACAAGTTCTATACAAACTAGCTTGACGACAGCAGCGCCGAAACGGAAATGTTGGAACTAAGTGCAAATTTAACTGTTGCATCTGTAGTTTGCCACATATCTGTAATCTGTGGTGGGAAATAAAACAAGCGCAGTTTTTTTTTTATACTGTCTTAAACGGCTCTGGATATTAGTCTTTTTGAGCCATTCGTTATTTTTTCATTTTATTCTTTATTTTGATGACGGGATGATAGATGACGATGAATTTGTGGTCGATTTCGTAAGCTCGCGCGTTGCCGCCAAAATGATCATGTACGAGTTAACTTGAACCAAAACTCTGTTCTGTTATCGTATTTATTTGAGATTCCTCTTACGTCGGTTGCTTTACGCAATTGTTTGACACACAATCCGCACGAAATTATGTCACAAATATCACTAAAACCATTTTTTTACGAGTTTCAAATACGACAAAACACAACAAGAGCAAATTCTTTATTTCGATGATGGGATGATAGATGACGATGAATCTGTGGTCGATTTCGTAAGCTCGCGCGTTGCCGCCAAAATGACCATGTACGAGTGTAGTAAATTAATATTTCTATAGTACGAGTTAACTTGAACCAATATTTATGTTCTGTTATCGTATATATTTGAGATTCCTGTTACGTCGGTCGCTTTATGTAACTGTTTGGTACACAATCCGCACGAAATTATGTCATAAATATCACTAAAACCATTTTTTTACGAATTTCAAATACGACGAAACACAGCAAGAGCAATGGCGCCAAGCAAACTCCAAAAACAAAGGCAGGTGCCAGTAGTGTTGCCAAGTTCCAACCAGTCTGAAGTCTAAATAGCCAAAAATCTCGGGCTAAGTAACTAAAGTCACCTAGTTGTTTTACCGTGTAATATAGCCTAAAGTAGCCTAAACGTACCGCAAATTGGCCAAAATTCTGCTACATAAAATACTTATATATTTTTCTGTCACTAGCAGCAACTAGTGACAGAAAAATATATAAGTATTTTTTTACAACTGCAATCTCTACTCACAATGCAAAAATAGCTCTACCACACACGGAAATTGCCTAAAATAACACAAAATAGCCTATGGCGATAAATCGCCTAACTTGGCAGCACGGACACCTTTGCGGCTAGGTGAGTTCGCTTGCCGCCATTATCATGTTCGGTGTTGTTGTATTTGTTATTCGTGAAAAATTGGTTTTAGTGATATTTGTGACATAATTTCGTGCGGATTGTGTACCAAAAAGTTGCGTAAATCGACTAACATAACAGGAATCTCAAATACATACGAAGAAAGAACAAAAGTTTTGGTGCAAGTTTACTCGTACTGGTGATTTTGGCGGCACCGCGCGGGCTTACAAAATCGACCACAATTTCATCGCCAGCTTTCATCTATCATCCCTTCATCATCAGGAGAGTTTTGCATGGGAATCGTGAAGAAAAGGACGGGCTTTGTTTCTTAATTTACTAAATTAGTTTTTCGTGGCTATTATTGTGTTAATGTGGTGGAATTAGTTTAATAATGTGCCATTAATGGAGAACAGTATAGTTAAAGTGAGAAATAAAGAAGGCACTCCCGTTTGATTCAGATTGATCCTCGTGTAAAACTCCCCTGAACATTGGAATGTTTGTACCACCGTCGCATTTCAGGAGTTAGGGATTAAGGTTAGGTTTAAGTACAAAGAAAAATTTAACTAAAGACCACGGCTGTAAGGGCTAGTTCCCATTGCCTTTCCGAAAGGATAAACTATAAAAAAAAATGCTGCTAGGTCTGGCGCCCAGTGCAAAGGTGTTTCAAAGCTAGGACCAAGCAACATCCCTGTTTCATATAAAATAATATATAAAACGGCCTAAGAAGCCGGTCTAGCGCGCTAAAAAAAGACTCGCGGAAAAACACTAGCGTCTGCAGAGCCACAATCATGGTTTATAAACTGGAGATTTTTTTTCTATTCAAAACTGCGAAGCTACTATTATATTTTTAATCATTTATCTCCCAACGAAAGCCGACAGCAGCGCATGATGTTCACATGTTTATTTATTTTTCTTGTTTTGTTTGTTTTTTTTTTTTTGGTTCAATTCAAGGCAAAGGGTTATTTTTCCCATACAGCCGATGTCTTTAATAAAATTCTCTTATTTATAGCAATTAAAACGTTGGTGTTCGACGTTTTGACACTTCTTTGGAGTTTTTGGAGACACCCGAGAGACGAAGGAAACGCAGAGAAGTCCACAGGAAAGAGGTGAACCGATCGCTTTGCCGCGCTACAAATGACGGAACACTTTTCCTGTTTACGACCCATACACCATCATATTTCACAGAACTGTAAATTGTTCACTTGCACGACACTTTGTTACGCAAAACAACACCAATTTTACGAACCAAAACTCACTATAAACAATAAAAATTCGATGAAATATGAGGACTCCAAACGTATCTGACAAATTCCCGCCAAAAACTCCCTGTTTTGTTTGTTTGCAGTGCTGCCACCTTGGATTTTTTTTAAGCGCTAGGTGAAAAGTAAAATCGCGCCAGATTTCAGAAATTTGGATTTAAAAAAAACCACCAAATTCCGCTAAATTATTTCATTAAACAACAGACTAAAGAAACCCTAGTTTAAAAATTCAAAAAGGTCGCTTTACTAATAATACAATTTAGGTACCTATGTTTTTTTAAATTTGTGTATTTTTTACCAGAGTGCATAAGTTACAATTTACTTAGCAATTTGGGCGTTTTTGCAAAAAAATGTCCTGGTTACAAAATGGAATATAATAAATAAAAATACTTAAATTTATATTGTAAACCATCGATATGTTTCTTTATTCTTTATATTACTCAGTTAAAACAATAAAATACAGAAAAATATGAGGAATTCTCAGAAAATGATATTTTTTTGGGGAAGGGAGTAAATAAATTTTCCATTTTGTAACTATTTGTGAGCGAAATTAAATAATGACTTCGTTACTTTTTATAAATCAAGTTTTATTTATCTTATTAAAGAAACTAATTTCTTTGAAAAAATACAATCAATGTGTCTAAAAAGTTTATAATATTTAGTAATTTAATGAAAATTATATCCACTTTGTAACTTTTAGGTCTCAGTACCATGTTGTTTTTTCTTGTTAAATTGTTACATAAACAATTTTAATGTTCCTAGTCAGTTAAAAATATAATAGCTTTTATTAATAACGATACAATAAAAAGTAATGCCAATATCTTAAGATATATTCAAAATACAATAATTTTTCCGAAATTCTGAATATGAGACAGTTACAAAGTGGAAAGGTACAGTAACGTAAGGGAAACATAAAGCTTAGTTCAAACTATCAAAAAAGAAAGTTATAACTTCCAAATGAATTGACAGGTAATTTGGTATCATTCAAAACATTTATCACAAATATAATCAAAACTGATTTGTTGTTCACTACATTCAATACAAACATAGCTTTTACATGCCATGCATGTAGCAGTTTCACTTTTTATGAAAAATTTACGCAGTTTGCATAAATGACAGTTATAATATCTTGTAACTACAGTCTTTAATGATTTATAAACTTTGTTTTCACTGGAAGAAGGCATGCTAGTAGGCTGTAGCACCTTTACTTTTTTTGGTAATACCATGCCTTTATCAATATTTTTTCTTTTAATACTTCTATGTGTCATTATAGAAGCCTTTTCACTGCAGTTAGCACTAGACTTCTTCGGATGGTACACTTGTGCTTTATTATTTTTTTTAACTTCACTACCACTTCTGTTGTGCTCTGTAATAAAAAAAAGTATTAATTTGCATAAGGTCTATCTTTACCTTACCTTATAACACTGAGAAATAATAAATATTGTAATCAAACTATCAAAAACGCGTTTACCCGTAAGGCTAGTAAATCACGAAGTCAAAGTTTTATTTATACCTGGAGATGTCGGCTCGGTAATAACAACGATAGGAAGTTCGTTGGAAGCAAAGTCGTCAACAGACATCATTTTGACGTCTTCATTTTCAGAATGGTGAGAAGTAGCATCTAGTAGCTTGGGCTCATTAGAAATGGCTTGATTTATAACTTGCACTGTCATGTCTAAAACAAATTCAAATGTTGTATAGGTACTCAACATAAATTTGTTCAACACGCAACTATAGCACCAAGTCAAAGTATTGTTTGTACCTGGAGATGTAGGCTCGGTAATAACAACGATAGGAAGTTTGTTGGAAGCAATGTCATCAACAGACGACATTTTGACATCTTCATTTTCAGAATGGTGAGAAGTAGCATGTAGTAGCATGGGTTCATTAGATTTTTTTGTAGAAATGTCTTGATCTGTAACTTGTACTATCACGTCTAAAACAAATTGAAATATTGTAATCAAACTTTAACCGTAAAGTTACTAAATCACGAAGTCAAAGTATTGTTTATACCTGGAGATGTAGGCTCGGTAATAACAACGATAGGAAGTTTGTTGGAAGCAATGTCATCAACAGACGACATTTTGACATCTTCATTTTCAGAATGGTGAGAAGGAGCATGTAATGATATGTTTTCGCCAGTAAACACTTCAAAAATATCTCGATCTTCCAATTTTTCAGGCATGTCTAAAACTTATATAAAAATTAAATGTGTTTAACTGTAAGATTATCGGATACAAAAAACAAACTTAGAAGCATAGGTTCACTCTTTCTTCTTTCAACTTGTAGATCGCAAGATTGAGAAATTAAATATTAAATTGAAATGCAAATAAACAACTACTTTACCTGGTACTCGCTGATGTACCGGCACATGTAATAAACAGTGTTTCTTGGGAAGAAAACAAGAGCACATTCCAGGCTTGTTTCCACAAAAGCAGCTCAGTGGTCTATATAAAACTGCGTTTTCTTCATTCGTCGTAATAATTTGATGAACCTCGTTATTACCGGAGAGTGGTCGCAGGTTTTGAGGTATTATTTTCTGCATGTTTTCAATTTCTTCAAGAGGAATCAAAAATGATTTGACAGATTTCATAGCAGCACAAATGTTGGCGAAGACATCGTCTGCATTTCTAAGGTCATGACCATAGAGGACCTGGCGGTCCAAACACCGCTTTACAGCACCCCCGATACCATCGGCTACCCCTTTTCCATGGCCGCTCTCAGTAAATGACCATGTTGCATAGTCTATGTTAATTTTCTGAGTAAACATGTTCAAGAGGAAATAGTTTTTTTTTTGACGGTATTGGCTGGTCGGGCCATCAGAGTAAATATGCATGACTCTAGTGTTAGGAGACTTTTCTTTAATGAACTTCATCACTGGCAATAAATGTGCCCAAATAGCTGAAGGCTCATGACATGGACTTTCAGAAACTGTACAAAATGACTGGCATTTGTCTTTCCAGTAAACCATTACGCAATGTAGGGAAATTTGCTCTTTGGATGCCCCAAAATGCATTGCTTGAATCTCTTCACTCAGTTTACTATTGTAATTTTCAGAGTAATCACAAACCATTAGAATTTCATGTGGTTGCAATTGTCGCAAGCATGCTTGATACTGGTTTTGCTGGGTCTTCATATTAAAATAATGTTTTTTAAACAATTTTATTTCTTTGTTGAAAGTCTCAGTCAGTTCAGTTAAGGTTCCCGTCTTAGTTTGTTTCGTTGTTTTCCTAGTTTGCATTTCTTTACCTTCACCACCATTTTTATCTTTCTTTGTGTAAGTATGCTTTGCTGACTCCCACTTCCACCACGTAGCCTGTTCATCTTTCTTGTTACCTACGTCAAATTCTGTAGTTTTATTGACACAGTGTGAACATTTATTATGCATACAATCAAATGAGGTTATATCACAAGTGATTTGTGATAGTATGTCTTTTAATGTAGTACCACGATCAATGAGTTTTTTTGATATTATGGCCTTCAACAAGTAATTCATATTACTGTGTTTGATGCACAAGCATGTTTCTCTGCTTTGTGCCGTAGGTGACAGAACATAAAAAGGTTTGTACTTGTAAAACGTGCTAAAGGAAAGTTGACCACCTTCAGACCTGTAAATTTTGTATAAATTACTCAATGTGTCTGTCATATATCGTATTTGCTCTTTATTCTTTTCCTTTGTACGACACTCTTTTTTTCCCGCCGTAATTCTACTAATATCGTCCCTGACAAAAAACTTTGTAATTTCTTTTGATCTTTGTCCACTTTTACTTTGTTTTTTTTTATATTTTCGTACTCGAGCAACTCCAAGGCATTTCGATACAAAGACTTTAGAATTAATATTATGTCTCTGTGCTTCATTTAAAGCTACATTAGTTACATGCCTTTTTTGAAGAGATTTCAATGATTTGTATATTGCCTTTATTGTGCTCTCTAATACTTCATTCCGACACTTCAATTTAACGATCTCTTCATTTTTTTGCTCAGTTACTGCCTTGAGCAGCTTTTTCTGTCGGTAATTTCTTTTTCGCAGGGTAGATATGGTTGTGTGAAGTTTTTGTATGGTACTCAAAGATTTTTTATAGTGAATATTTAATTTTTTTAAACGCAATTTGAATCTTGGCATATTTTTTTGTCTATCAATTTTTTCCGTATTTTTTTCAGATTTCTTTTTCTCCTTTTGGTTTTGTTTTTGTTTCTGTTTCTGTTTTCGCCACTTTTTGCGAGTTTCATTTTTTTCCTCTTCCGTCATATCTTTGACTTTTTTTGTTTTTGTTTTAATTCTTCCAAGATTTTTTTTTCTTATTTCTTCTTGTTTTTCGGGATTATTTTTAAGTCTCTCCCGATATCGTTTTTGCTTTTCTGCGTTTGTAAGGGGCATTTTCAGTTGGCTTGGCTTATCTGAAAAATATACTAATTTGTGTTAATTTTGAAACTTTTACTTCCTAAAAATTAAATGCGGTTGCTTCTTGCTTGTATGAAACTTAAATATTACACTTAAATGCGTGCGTCACTTTCTTCAATTAGATTCAAAAATGAGCTCGCAAATTCCGAACCGACCACTGACATGCAAAGGGACACACCAGGTTAAATTAAAGAAAATCCTTAACTCCAAATTCAGTTACCATAAATTATAAGCAGATCCACCGAAAGATTATTCTAAATAGCAACGAGAAATATTGGACATGGCCCGAACGAACAGACTTGTTGGACCAACTGCATGCATTCATGAATTGACGCATGAAGCAGCCATCACTTTTCTCAGCCATATTAGAGGAAAGACGCCGACCCGACCCAAAACACCCCCATAGGCAAAATGCTTTACACAATGAGAATGCCAATGCTTTACGTAATAATAA
This sequence comes from Agonopterix alstromeriana, assembly GCA_963924505.1. Classification (NCBI taxonomy): domain Eukaryota; kingdom Metazoa; phylum Arthropoda; class Insecta; order Lepidoptera; family Depressariidae; genus Agonopterix; species Agonopterix alstromeriana. The sequence continues at coordinate 4,722,954 of OZ004665.1, read as the reverse complement.
TGATACACTATTTGTAATCTCAATCCCCATGGTAAGCAGAATCCAAACTATATTATGAAAATCTTTAATTCAATTAATTAACAATGTAGTTCATGCCACCGAAACCGAAATAATTAAAAAAAGAAATAAAAACAGCAAGAAGAAAGAACAGCTGAATGAGGTAGGTAACAATTTTTGTTTCATGAATTAAAAAAATGAAACACCGCAATGAAAGTCACACAAACGGTAAATTAATATCAATTTAGTAGGTATGTAATGTTTTAATTTACCAATCCAAGCAAAAAAAATGCTTTTTTTATGCATTCATGCTTATGTACTCGCCTTTATACTTCCATTTTGTAACTTTGAAGTTCCACATATACGTAACCAAACAAAATGGAAGTAACGCTTCTTTCATCACCGACATTAATCTGTTTGTAATTCAAGTTTATTATTGGTAATTATGAAAATAAACTAATGAATCGTTTTGAATTCGAATTAAGTTATCATGTGGTGCAATAATAATTAAGAAAAACACAAACTTACCAGCACAATTCACAATAACAAAATGGATACAAAAGTTGCGAGGTAACGCCGATACAGGTTTCGACACGAATACTGTGAAGTGACAGCTAATGTCACTCTTTAAAAAATGGCGGAAACGACAAGTAATGTTGCCAGGAAACAAATTTACAGTCTTATTGGTAGTTTTTTATGCTATTTTAATAAATATCACGGTTACAAAAAGGAATTTCCGCATAGTTACGAAATCGTAGGACATATTTTAAATGGAAAAACTATTAAATAATTATAGCAATAGATCACTTTTTATGTTTGTTTAATTACAGAACTGACCCATTTAAATATATTTAAACCTTCTTTGCTTTTGCGATGAATTGAATTGATCGACAAAAACGAATTCAAAATTAGGTTGGTCACTGTAGGACAAACATAAAAATGAGGAAGTTCACACTAAAATTCCATCTTTTTTATTAAATGTGTATAAAACTTACTGTATATTAACTGTTATTTATCAAAAATATATATTAAATATATTAAAAAATCATGAAACTTTATAGTAGTTTTTTCTGTTTATAAATAAATTATGTGAAAAGTGATAGGACACGATAAAACTTGCATGGACATATTAAAAAAAAAACGCCCATTTACCAAACATTGACACCTTATATTCGGTTTACGTTGACATGACAATGTTTAATAAGTAGGTAATAGGTATTATAGAGGCAGTGAAATAAAACCATATAAATATGTTCATTTGCTATTTATTTGTACTTATACCTAATCTAATCAGCAGAGTGAGAATCAAGAGAAACAAGTAATAAAAATAATGTAAAGGTATAAGTACAAATAAATACTGACTGACTGAGCTGTGTTCTGTAATGTAAAGCGCAAGCATTCCTTCAGCTTTGCGCGATTTAGGGTTTGAAAACTTTTCACCGGGCTTGAATTTTATCGTTTGATTGCCAGATATCATTTGCATTTTTTGTTTGTGCTTTTTTGTTTCAGCGTGTCTTCTCAAGTCCACTAATTTTGCTAGTAATTCTGCTTTACAAAATAAGCAAAACGCCTTCATATCATCACCAGGTAAAGGATTAAGCCAGGTTTTGAATTCATCAAGAGATTCCCACTCTTTTCTATACCTTTGTGCGTAATTTTTTTTCTTGAGTGGAACTTCCATTATTGTATATTATTTACAGCTTCACTGCCTTCGAGTTCACAACAAACTGTCAAAGAGTACTTTAGGTATTATCAAACTGTTACAAATCACGACTTTATCAAACTAGACTCAACAACCAACACGATGAACGATCCAAATTCGAGACAAAGAATGACAGATAAAAAAAAAACATTGGCTATCGACTGCGCCTAGGGATTCCCCGGTGATAGAGTAAGCATAAAACATTATGAAAATCTGGAACGGTAGGGGATTTCCGTCTCAATAATGTGTTGCCAGATTCCACATCGAAAAACCGCCAAAAACCACTAAAAAAAATAAAAACGCTATGTAATGATAAAATACCACTAGAAGCCTTGGAAAAGCACCAGTTCTGGTGGGAAAACCACCAAGGTGGCAACACTGTTTGTTTGATTTTGACCGTTTGACGTTTGATTTGTGACATATGCAAAGAGTATAGTAACTATACCAAAAGGAAAAGAGAACCTACTCGCGCGGTTTCTGGTAACCCAAATTGAAATCGTCTATCTTTATTACAAATTACCCCTTCAGTTGAATGATTGGTAGTTAACCAATGGACGGTTGACTGATTACTATATATTTATACATAAGTATAGGTAGGTATGTATGCCTAATATTACTTTCTTTCAATGGATATACTACTTCGGCTTTGAAATGTCTCTTTAAAATACAATAGGTACCCTTTAAAGTCACATTTCGAAACGAGAAACAGGACTCATTCTTCGAAGAATCACAAATAACTTAACACAATCATTCCACACGCAACACGCAGCTCCGCCATCTTGATACAAAGAGAGTTGTCAGTAGCTAGAACCAAATTTACTATGCTATTGTATAAATTACCCTTAGATGCTTTTTAAAAATATTTAAAAGTATGCCAATACTTTTATTTCAATAATAAAAGTTGTGCTGAAAAAATTATTGTGTAATTTCATAAACATACTCTCATAGCGTTTAAGGGATGGTCCTTTTTAAATTAAAATCAATCGTGTTTTTGTTAATTTTAATGTGAATCTGTCTACTCATGTTTATTACTATAACAACTGATTAATATATACAATAAATAACGGCTTATTAAAGTACCCCTACTAGGAGAATTTTACCCCAAAAAAGCCGAATACCCATACTTGCACTTTAACGACATCTACTGTGTTGAAGAAGTACCTGGTTGTCAGATTTAGGTTCGGGGAAATTCTATAGATGACGTCGTTTTCTACGGAACTTTGACACATCAGGTCACTGTCCCGCCACTGGACATAATATGTCCACATATTTTGTGAAAATTGTGAAAGTGGGAAATCGGCCTGTGACAGCTTTAGTTCCGATATAGCCGTTTTGGCGCTGAAGTCACATTTTTCCTCATGTCACGTCATCATTGGACGATAACAGGACGCCATATTGAACTTACAGCAACAGCAGCGTTATGCCGTGTAGTTGCGTCAGAAGCTTATTTCTTATGTTTTCCCTGGTATTTCCGCTTGAGTTGAGAATCCTTGAGAAGCCCTAATTTTTCTCCGTTGTATGCCATAATAATATAGTTGATTACTTTGTTCCTTGGTCAAATATCCTTATTTTTGCGTTCCGTAATAACTGTATACATACCTATAACTACAAGTTCTATACAAACTAGCTTGACGACAGCAGCGCCGAAACGGAAATGTTGGAACTAAGTGCAAATTTAACTGTTGCATCTGTAGTTTGCCACATATCTGTAATCTGTGGTGGGAAATAAAACAAGCGCAGTTTTTTTTTTATACTGTCTTAAACGGCTCTGGATATTAGTCTTTTTGAGCCATTCGTTATTTTTTCATTTTATTCTTTATTTTGATGACGGGATGATAGATGACGATGAATTTGTGGTCGATTTCGTAAGCTCGCGCGTTGCCGCCAAAATGATCATGTACGAGTTAACTTGAACCAAAACTCTGTTCTGTTATCGTATTTATTTGAGATTCCTCTTACGTCGGTTGCTTTACGCAATTGTTTGACACACAATCCGCACGAAATTATGTCACAAATATCACTAAAACCATTTTTTTACGAGTTTCAAATACGACAAAACACAACAAGAGCAAATTCTTTATTTCGATGATGGGATGATAGATGACGATGAATCTGTGGTCGATTTCGTAAGCTCGCGCGTTGCCGCCAAAATGACCATGTACGAGTGTAGTAAATTAATATTTCTATAGTACGAGTTAACTTGAACCAATATTTATGTTCTGTTATCGTATATATTTGAGATTCCTGTTACGTCGGTCGCTTTATGTAACTGTTTGGTACACAATCCGCACGAAATTATGTCATAAATATCACTAAAACCATTTTTTTACGAATTTCAAATACGACGAAACACAGCAAGAGCAATGGCGCCAAGCAAACTCCAAAAACAAAGGCAGGTGCCAGTAGTGTTGCCAAGTTCCAACCAGTCTGAAGTCTAAATAGCCAAAAATCTCGGGCTAAGTAACTAAAGTCACCTAGTTGTTTTACCGTGTAATATAGCCTAAAGTAGCCTAAACGTACCGCAAATTGGCCAAAATTCTGCTACATAAAATACTTATATATTTTTCTGTCACTAGCAGCAACTAGTGACAGAAAAATATATAAGTATTTTTTTACAACTGCAATCTCTACTCACAATGCAAAAATAGCTCTACCACACACGGAAATTGCCTAAAATAACACAAAATAGCCTATGGCGATAAATCGCCTAACTTGGCAGCACGGACACCTTTGCGGCTAGGTGAGTTCGCTTGCCGCCATTATCATGTTCGGTGTTGTTGTATTTGTTATTCGTGAAAAATTGGTTTTAGTGATATTTGTGACATAATTTCGTGCGGATTGTGTACCAAAAAGTTGCGTAAATCGACTAACATAACAGGAATCTCAAATACATACGAAGAAAGAACAAAAGTTTTGGTGCAAGTTTACTCGTACTGGTGATTTTGGCGGCACCGCGCGGGCTTACAAAATCGACCACAATTTCATCGCCAGCTTTCATCTATCATCCCTTCATCATCAGGAGAGTTTTGCATGGGAATCGTGAAGAAAAGGACGGGCTTTGTTTCTTAATTTACTAAATTAGTTTTTCGTGGCTATTATTGTGTTAATGTGGTGGAATTAGTTTAATAATGTGCCATTAATGGAGAACAGTATAGTTAAAGTGAGAAATAAAGAAGGCACTCCCGTTTGATTCAGATTGATCCTCGTGTAAAACTCCCCTGAACATTGGAATGTTTGTACCACCGTCGCATTTCAGGAGTTAGGGATTAAGGTTAGGTTTAAGTACAAAGAAAAATTTAACTAAAGACCACGGCTGTAAGGGCTAGTTCCCATTGCCTTTCCGAAAGGATAAACTATAAAAAAAAATGCTGCTAGGTCTGGCGCCCAGTGCAAAGGTGTTTCAAAGCTAGGACCAAGCAACATCCCTGTTTCAAAGTATAGCTTTCTTTTTCCACCTCTTATAGATAAAATGAGACAAAGTGATAGACTTTGTAGCATAGAAAACTAAGAAACAAATCCCGACCTTTTCTGAGCGGTTCCCGAGCAAAACCCCTCTTACAACTATCTATCGCAGAGCAGCCATTTATTTCACTACGTTCCCGTGTCTGGCATATGAGGCGCTGTAATTGGTCGAAGTGGAAGCGCGCAAATTCATTGAAAATTAGACTCCGTTGTTCCATTGTACCCCGTATCCCATTGTGCCCCCACGGTCCTACCTACTAAAATGATGTAGATAGTTTAGTAGAGGAGAGGCGGCGGGTTAAGGTCGTTCGGTCGGGGATATTTGAATACAGTACGACCCGGAAAATAATTACCCTTATCAATCTTCGTTTGCGCAGTCTCCCGACAAAATCCGAAGTCGTTTAGTAATCAAAGGGTGCAAAGTCGGATACACTGAGAAAAAAATGCTACGTATACGTAGCCCGTCGCAGCTTATACGTAGCCCGTCGCAGCTTACGTACCATGAAAACAATTAGCCAGTAGCGGCAATCTATTGAAGGTGGCTCATCCTGATTTGTAAATATAATTTCGCGCGCTATTAAAATTTGTCAACTGCGCAGGTACATCGGGGGAACTTATAAATCTGTTACTAGTGTACCCATCTAGGTAGGTACCTAAATCCAAAACCTAGAGATGTATTGTATCTAAATAGGTAAGTACCTACTTGAAATCACAAGGACGTGCGTGAGTGTGGGAATACGGAAAAATGTGATGTAATTACTGACCGGTTTGCAAAATTCGTTTACGTAAAATACCTTATTTAGAATCACAAACAGATTGCTCCATATAAAAACGAAAGCCGGAACCTTAATCACAACGAACAACGATTTAATAAGTACCTAGTTAGGTAAGTATCTTGTAAATTAAAAACATATTATTTAAATAGCAACTTAATTATGTGCAGTGTATTTTTAATATTATTCTTTATTTAACGTAACACCAACAATACCATACCATTGTGTAAAATATTAATAATGGTTTAATCTCAGCTCGCGGCGGGTCTATGATCGCGCGGTGTGCGAGGGACAGGCGTACCCTTATTGAATTCGCTATGAGGGTACGCGTGCAAGCAGACGGGACCAGGACGCACTACTCCCGCCGCAGAGCTTCACCACTATTAGTTTTTGTTACACTATGACCATACGAAGACAAAACCCATGACTAAAAAATCTGGGAAATCTACGGATTTTTGTATGGAGTAGGTTGCATTAATTGCACTTTAGGTGATTCTTTTGGAATATAGTAGATACATACCTGAAAAACATAAATTTTCAATAATCCCCGATTTTTTATAGTGTATTATTGAATAATTAAGAAATTTACAAAACATGAAATTTAGGTATGAACAAAAAATGGACAACTGGTGATTTTGTACAGGACAGCTTCGTTTAATATATTTTACTTATAACAATAATAATCCCCGGTTTATGTCGTAAATTTAAGTAGATATTTAATATTTTGTAATTTTTCAATAATTATTACCTTAAAACTAAATGATTTACTGTTTGTTTGTACACATTATATTGTACCTTGTGATAATTAACAGTCCCTTTTGCTGGTATGCTGCAAGAAATATCTTTACAAATAAGCTCGTCCTTTGGACATTTATATCGATTTTAAGGTATTTTTCAGGTTCCTGAGCCTGTATAACCACGAAATCTCGACAAAAGTGTTATAAAAGTGTTACAGTAATATTAGTTCAAACACAATTTAATAAAGTGTCTTTAATGCAATCTCAAACCTTATTTTTCCTAGACTAAAAATGGTGATAAGTACTAACTATGATGCCTAGCATTTCGTCCACTGCATAGAACTCTCCTTGGCATAGGTACCTCATCCGTAACTACCTAATAATCTAAATAAAACCGGTCAAGTGCGAGTCGGGCTACTCGCGCACCGAGGGTTCCTACCACACAACATATTAACTTACAAAAAATTTGGTTTTCTCCGGGACCTTTAGCATGAGACCGACTCACAGTAATCCGGTTTTTATTATTTGTTGTATACTGTAGAGTTTGCTCTATAATCACACTAAGCTTGACACTTATATGTAATACAGTTTTTACTATAGAGCGAGAAGAAAAACCGTTGATAAAAACTGGTTTTTTATATGTGGACCCCCCTTATTATTTATTTTTCTGACATTTTTATTATTTGTTAATAAATCGATCATTATAATGCACATTCTGTGAAAAGGTCAACCGTCTAGCTAGGTAAGTATTACGGTTCAAAAGTTACAGCCCTAGGCTGCAATCGCGGTAAATATTCGGTGATTGAACCGTACGAACCATAACTTTTGACACATTTGGTATTGCGCTAATCGCCGTACAGCTCATGACAGCAGCCGTTAGAGCCGTTTTGATAGATCGCTCAGACGTAAAAGGCTGTTACATAGAGTTTAGCGCAATGCAAAATTCAGCACAGTTGAATAGTAATTGGATTGCAATGTGATTAGAACTGAAAGTGGATAAGAATAGAACTTTGATGTTTTAAATTAGCGCAATCGGTCTTCTGAATAGATAGGACAGACAGACGGACGGGCGGAGAGTCAGTGTAGGCTTGTGAATAGGGTCCCGTTTTCACCCTTTGGGCACGTAACCTAAATAAAAATAAGCCTATCTCGTTTGCAGCCATCTCAATATACCGAAGGGAATTTACTAAAAAATCTTTATTCGTCCTTATTTTAAAAACATCTGACTGATTTTCACCAAAAAAATCGATGTGAAGCCGTATTAAATATAAAAGAAAAAAGTTCGGTTTCTTTTTATTATAAATTTTTTTGTCATTTTTAGATTTTTTTGGACAAAAATAGCCAGTATCCATGCAACATACCTATCCTATAAAACTCATTGGATTGATGTAACACTTAACCAAAGAGAATGGAATCACTACGTTTTAAGAGACGGCACTGTCTAACTAGCTTCGAAATTCTAAAATAGTATGAAGCGCGTCTAGTGTTTTCTACCACAACAATAACACTAAAAAATGCAGTTCTACCAACCTAAAGAAAATGAAACGCTTGACAACGTCAAGTTGACGTAACTAGTTCGGAGACACCTTCGTCATTGTCACATTATCGATATTCGATCGAAGTGATGTGCGTTATTTATCGATATCGAGATCTTAATTAGGCGAGTTGCGGCGAGGCGACGTAATTTAATAACTATTTACTAATAAAACAACAAAAAGAAAGGTAATAAATTTTATTATAAAATTGCTAATTTGCGTAGGTAACAGGAAAGATACGTAGGTATTTAAACGTACCTATTTAGTTCAGTGAAACTACGTGTTAATAAGCGCAAAACCTCATACACCCCAACTGATTTAGAACAAAATAATTAGATTGAAACAATAATTTCATTATTTTGATACTTAAAATTTAAAGTTATTCGCATTTAAGGTTTTGAGGCAAAAATGATTTGTTATCATTTAAGCAATGAATGAAAGCGCTAACGTGTTCATGGATACATTTTAAGAATCTTGTTTTGGTAGTAAGTAGGGTGAGAGTGCCCGAGCGGTGGGTTGAGATCGAGTTCAGTAAATTTTAAATTTTACAAACAAATTATTTAATACTTTGAAAAAAATTACCTGTTTTGAAAACATGATAATTCGATTCTGCTCTCGATTCTAAACCAACTACTTTCTAGTTTTGCGTTAATTCATTAACACGTTGTATACAGGGTCCTTTTTTAAATGCTGACACTTTTTCAAGAGGATGATCAGACCATCAAACTAACAACTTACTCGATGGCACCAACATCGAAATCGCGAAAAAAAATCAGCTGTTCTATACAAAACTACAAATCTACTTGAGCCAAATGTATAGGACGACAGATTTTTTGAGTTGTTCAGTTTGACGGTCTGATCATTCCCTTAAAAAAGTGTCAGCATACTAAGAAGGACCCTGTATAACCCCCGACGGAAAAAGAGGTATGAGCTATGTATTATTGTATACATAACTTTAGCTTAAGAATTTATATTGTAATAGTTATTAAGTCGTGTTATGTTGTAGAGTTTCTGGCCGCATCTTCTCTACAGCGACAACACGTTCCGACGCGGTGGTAGCTTTAAAAAAGATTTGACGTTTGATAAGTGTGCTGTAAGCTCCTATATTGAATAAATTATATTGAGTTTGAGTTTGAGTTTGAGGGGTGTTAGACGCAAAAATTGTATTTATCTACGGGTGGTTCAGACCATCAAACTGAACAACTTTTGCTATGCAAGCAAACATTAATTCGTAAAAAAAAACAGATCTTATATATTTGAGTCTAGTAGACATTGCAGTTTAGTTTGGAACAACAGATATTTTTTTGCGATTTCAGGTTTGCTCCCGTAATAAAAGTTGTTCAGTTTGATGGTCTGAACCACCCGTAGATAAATAATTTTTTTTTACGCCATTTGTATATTTCTATTCTTTTATATTACACGTAAATCCAAAGAAATATCACCACGGGACCTTTGTTTTTAACTAAGTAGAAATTGCGAACTATTTTCAGAAATACTCAATTTTAGTACAAACTTTACACAGTGTTTGTAAACTCATAACCTAAAACAAACAATAAAAATTAAAAAATAAAGAAATCCCATTAAAATATACATTTTAGTACTAACAACTAAAAATACGAAATGTAGTTGAATTCGTTCATAAAGTATAATTAATAACATTTTTTTCGATCTAGCATAAAAATTGCTTATTATAATTTATTTCCTTTTGACCTGTATTTTTACTGAGCTACACATGCGAACTACAACTTTGAACACATTTGGTATCGCGCTAATCATTTGACAGCCCTTAGGCCGAGATTCAGAGACGTTTTTTAAGTTATAGTTCGAACTCCCGTATGTCAAACATACATACATGTACCCATACATTTTCGCCACGCTTAGCTCACGCTAAGACTAAAAAAATCGTCTCTGAATCTCAGCCTTAGAGACGATTTTTAAGTCTTAGGCTGTGATTCAGAGACGATTTTTTTAGTCTTAGCTCGAGCTAAGCGTGGCAAAAATGTATGGATTTTGACATACGGGAGTTCGAGCTAAGACTTAAAAATCGTCTCTGAATCTCGGCCTCAGTTCGAACTCCCGTATGTCAAAATCCATACATTTTCGCCCTACTTAGTTCAAACTAAGACTAAAAAAATCGTTTCTGAATCTCGGCCTCAAAGCCGTTTTAACAGATCGCTCAGATGTTAGAGGCTGTCAGTCGCACATAGTAAATAAGTCAAGTTTAGTGCGATACGGAATTTAACACAGTTGATTAGAACTGAGATTGAACTTCGATGCTTTAAATTAACACGATCGGTGCCCTAGACTAATTTCACATGGCGGTGAGTTTGAATAAGGTGTCACAGGCCACCAGGCCTCCACCCGAACGGTTATTTAACAAAAACTTAGTCTAGTATAATCTATAAGCAAGATTAAAGTGGTTTTTAAACACTTTAATCTTGCTTATATGATTCCACCGTTTCCTCCGTTTCTTCCGTTGTGGTTTCTTTGATTGGTTTTTTATGGCCTGAGTGACAATTTCCCTTAGGAGCTCTGATTTCATGTCATCAAGTTGAATACTTGTAGTTGTCAACGTTTTTAACGCACGTGCTTCGCTAACGCTTTTTCCCGCTTTGACATCAGTGGTTGTGGATGGACGGTTGAAGATTTTTCTGAAAGCAAAAAGTAAACGATTTTATTTCATAAAGCTAGTAAGTCGCTCTGAGCTTTTTAGCAGTTGTAAATATAATTTGGTTCTAGATTGGCAGTTTTAGAAATGGTTATAGATACCGAATTATAATAAAGTTTCCATAATGGAATTAGTTACGTTTCAGTTTTCGATTACCTATAGTTTTAGGTGGATAAACTTTTGCGATCTAGAACTCTGCATAAGATCACGACTATCCTTTTGTCGCCTTCTCTTACATTTATGGGAAGAAATGGGATGTTCCACTTGAAGTCAAACCATCATAAGCTTTGCACTAAACGGTACAAATAACTGTCTTACCTTAGACGCAGATATATATAAATTACAAAAGGGGTTTTAGTGACAATCTCTCTTACGGAAGTCTTTTCACTACGGACCTTCAATCAGGACCGTGTTTACAAAAAGCAAGGGTGACCTATGTATTCTAAGTTACAAACAACTTAATATACCTACATCCTTCCTGTTACAAGATATGCCCACGATTTTGTTAAAAAAAAATCTCCAAAATAAAGTAAGTAGAGAGCATCGGTCGGTGAAGCGTTGCGGAGAGGTATGAATACTCAATCATAGAAGTCCGGGTTCGAATCCGCACGGATGTTATGCCATGTACCAATGAGTTTCTAACTTATACTGGGTGGAACATAACGAGGGTCTTTTCTTTTAAGGGTGTATTCAGACACTAAAACTAAACAACTTTCCCTAAGGAACATGGGTCGAAAAACGAAATAAATGTTTGGACCATAGAAACTACTACTACACTCGATTTATTTTTAATTCTTTGTTTGATTCATAAATGAATTTTCTATAATTACAAACCTGCAACTCCTTGTGGCCTCTTTGTTGAAGAAGTTGTTTTGAAGTCCAAGCCCGTAGCAGAAGTAACTACAAAAATGTCAAGATTAATTCACATTCTTATTCATGTAAACTAATAATATTATGATGACATCAATAGAAGCTTCCCTTAGGAGCAAGCAAGACTTGGAGGATAGATTGGTGCTGGTCTGAAATATATGGCAAATTGGGGGGGGGGGGGGGAGGTTTAATGCTCTGCAGTGGATTGATTCGTGGGAAAGATGATAATAATCAATTGTTCTAACATACGTAATGTTGATTTAATATATATAATTTCCTTCTAAACGTAAGTATTTACATAAAATTTTCTTAAAGTACGAAAATATTGTCATTAGCTATTTTAATTTAATCAAAGGTGTTTAGGTATGTAGACAGACCACACGTAGACCTTCTAGTTGAGCCAAATTTAATTCGATTTCATACAAACAACTACAATAAAGTACACTATGAATAGTCACCTGTTTCTTCAACACGACGACGACGTCCCGAACTAAGTAGATGGTAAACATTCGAAACCAGGGGCAGTGGGTTCTGGAGAGGATGAAATAACTATGATTTTCAATTTATAGACCTTCTAGTTGAGCCAAATTTAATTAATGCTTAATTAATTTAATTTATTTAATGCTTGATGCTATTTGGTTTACGATAAGCGAAGTATTATTGCTTTAATACTATCATGTAGATATAGCAGCATAAGTATATGCTCACGACTATATTTCCCTAGGGGGTAGTCAGAGATATTCTGAAACCTCGAAACATCCACGTTTCACTAGTAGCACAGAATAGGTAATAGTATTTACCTATAGTTCTACATACTAGTAGGTAGTACTGAAACACTGTCCAGAGGGACGGGAAATGAGCCCGTCGCGTCGGCACTTATAATGAACAGAAGGTACAATACATACCTCGAAATTGAAGCATACTGGTTTCCTCAAGCTGTCTTCCTTCACCGAAAAGCCAGTGGTGTTACAATTCGTACATAAATTCCATAAAATTCATGGGTACGAGTCGGCCTGGACGGGGATCGAACCATCGCCTCCCGAACGGCAGGAATGGTATTCGTCACTGAACTAACACGGCATGTAGATGTCTAATCGCATTATTGTATATTATTTCCAATATTCGAACATATAACTAGTTAATACTAAAATTACTAAGCACTTTATACTTACCGGTCTAGGTCTCTTCTTGCGAACAAAATGCTATTGGACTTTCTCCTTAAGCCGCACACTTCACATTTCTGAGTCGATTATCCCATTTTATAAACAATTTGGATAAAATGCGCAGAAAATTTCATCAAAATGTTATCAAACACGCCACGCCATTTTGTTTTGACAAATACATTAGCGCGCAAGGCTACCAATAACTAAATTCAATTTCTTTTTTTAATTTTGATTGATTCGACTCGTTTAAAAATCTACTTTTTCGGAGACAATGATTGAACTTGCCTAACATTATTTTTGGCAAGCTTACGTGCTTGGCAGGTTGGTAGCAAATTCTAGACTTGCTTAGTACAACCAAAACTTTGTTCTATCTGTCGAGCGACTGCACTTAACAAGTGTAACACTTAACATTATGGATTTAAATCAGTTTTTTTTTCTATTTATTGGTATTATCTGTGGAACAAGGAATGTGTTAGGATTAGGATGTGTGAAATTAAAAAGCAAAATTCAATAACCCTAGTATATCGTGGTAAATAATTTATATCTAGCGATTATAATTATTCTGTTTGTCCGTTATAATTTAATATTAAAGCTGTAAATCCCTCTCATTTATTTCGAATTCTAAAGAAATTAGGTACTTACCCAAAGCCAAATAAAAACCTAAACTATACAATAAATAATACAGAGTATTTTGGTATTAGATGCGTTCCTTTTAAGGGGATGATCAGATCATCAAACTGAACAACTTCCTCTATTGGACTCACATCGATACCGCGATCAAAAATCTGCTGCCCCATTATATTTGGGTCGAGTACGCTTGCAGTTTTGTATGGAACAGATCATTCTTTTCGAGATTTTGATATAAGTCCGAAAGTTGCTCAGTTTGATAGTCTGATCATCTACTAACCAAACACCCTATATGTATTATGTACAATCTAAACATGTATGTGATGTAACAAAATTACTACATTACAATGTTAGGCAAAACATTTATTTTGCAGTTCCGGTTGCAAAAAATGTAAAGGTCAATTCTGCGATTGTCGAGTACAGCTCTTTATAAAGACGAAGTCTCGCAAACCAGGCGTTTTTTTACCCGACTGCGTCAGAAGGAGGGTTATGTTTTTCGAGCGTATGTATGTATGTGTGTATGTATGTCTATTTCTTTGGCACGCCCTTCAGCCCAAACCGCTTGATGGATTTTAACGTATGAGGAGTCATTAGATTCGGAAAAATTGTGAGAGTGACATGGCTATATCATTTTTAAATTGCGTCTACGAATTAAAAAAGAAAGTGGGAATATAAATTTTTTTTTGGTTACAATATGGGTATCAAATGAAAGCTAGTGAACAGACGATTCCAAATATATATATTATAGTACTTTTATGTTACCGTTTCGACACAAGACTAAAAAGTATGAAATAAACTAAATTATTAAGTAAAACAAAAAACCCGACTGCATAAGAAACCGTTTAACTGAAAAGAGAAAAACAAGCTCTATAATCACTAAACAACTTTGTTTGAGCAAAAATAATTGGAATGTTATGTGTTGGACGTGTTATAGAAACAAAAGCTATTTTAGATGAACTGTTGGTTGAATACCGCAGTTTATACAAGCAGCAACCAGTAATGCGACAAGTTTGCATATGTAATAAGTCTCGTGAAGTATTTAATTATTATTAATTCAAGATCGAACTGGATATATACATGTTGATTTATTTAAAAAACATAACGGACAGAGAAAAAGAACCTATCCTACTTATAGGTAAAATGGCATCTAAAGCTACTCGAGAGAGAGTGCCTAGCTCTTTGGATCTCAAGACTGATCCTTTGCGGAAAATAGTTGCTAGTCCTGCCGCCTGTAGCCTCGAATAGGCGCTTTTAGAGGCATTTGAGGAACCTTTTCCCCTCGGGACCTCAGCAACCTAGAGTCTCCACAGCGAAGAACAAGAAAATGTAGCTGTCACATAATAATTAATGTGAACTTTATTGGTTTACAATAAGTTGCTTTTTTCCATTGTTAATTTCTGTCACAGGTTGCAAATTAAAGCTTAGCTTTTTAGGTATTTTACTGTTTGAAATGCTCGGTACTACTTTTAGACTGAGGCCGAGATTCAGGGACGATTTTTAAGTCTTAGCTTGAACTCCCGTATGCCAAAATCCATATATTTTTGCCACGCTTAGCTCGAGCTAAGACTAAAAAAATCGTCTCTGAATCTCGGCCTAAGAGTCTACCCATCAAACTGAACAACGTTTACTATGGGAGCCAACCCCACGTATCAAAAAAAAAATCTGCTGTGTCATACAGTTGAGTCGAGTATAGACATTGCAGTTTAGTATGGAGTAACAGATTTTAACTTGTTTCCTTTTTTTCTCTTTGTTTTTTCTTTCTTTCACTTCAACAATGGTTCAGCATCACAATAAAGATATATTAAATATTTGTATCTGTTGAAAAACACCTAAAGTTTGAAAATGGTTGTTATTAGTTATTGAGTAGTAAGTAGCATTGATTAAAAGCCTAGGGAAGTGACAATTATTTGGACAGCCTTCTAAAGTTGCGTGCAGAGTCCAGAACTTATAACCAGTATCCCCTTCTTCCTGTCCCTATATAGTTGCCGCTATATTTCAAGTTAAGTAATGCTGTCCTTGTTGTTTGTCCTTTCCGCCTTTTCTACAACCCTAGAGCAGGAAACATGATAAATTAATTCATGATTTAATTTTAGCTCATTAATAATAAGTAATTCAACTTTCTAATACTTATCTTGATGGTAGATTCAGTATCTGGTCCAGGGAAAGTTCTTGATAAGCAGCCATGGCCAAAAATCTATATCAAAGTTTACATAAATAATAAAATTATAAACTTGACATTACATTGAAGACATTTGCATAAACATTTATTGGGAGTGTTTAGGATACGTAATGGAATAGGTACATTGACACCATTTTTAGAATTGATGTCCTGTTGTCTGTTTTGGTTTGTGCACGCATCACTTAAAAAGTACTATTTGAATGAGGATTTCATAAAAGAATTAGTAGTTTAGATTAACATTTAGGCTTTATTTCATTGCAATCGGTTAATTAACTCAATCAAAAGTTATTGAGTATTTAAGGTCAGTGGTCTGCGTTTTCAAAGATGCGGGCGCTGCGCTGTTAGGAAAATTAAATATTGCTTCAGCCAGTTTCTTACAGAATTGTGGATACTCTGAAGATGCCATGCATTTTCCTTAATGCGGAACCTTTCTTAAAACTACAATGCATACAGGGTCCTTCTTTATATGCTGACACTTTTAAAGTAGATGATCAGACCATCAAACTTTACAACTTTCTCTACGGCACCAACATCGAAAGCGCAAAAAAACAAGTTGTTTTATACAAAACTGCAAACCATGCGACAAAATTTATTTTTTCAGGAATTTTGATGTTGGTCCCATAAAGAAGAAAGAAAGATGTTCAGCTTGACGGTCTGATCATCCTCTTAAAAAAGTGTCAGCATAGTAAGAAGGACCCTGTATACACGGGGTGTAAGGAAAAGTATAATTAACCTTTAAACCACATGCCTACTCTACCCATCAAACTAAAAATACAAATAAATAAACAAAAAATATCAGCTGTCCCATAGTAAACTGCAATACCTACTCGATTCAAAACGCTGGGGGAGCTCTTTTTTTTTTTGCTCTAACAGGTTTGCTCCCATACTAAAAGTTGTTCAGTTTTGATGGGTAGAGTATGTGGGTTAAAGGTTATTGATACTTTTCCTTACACCCTGTATATGTGGCTCAATATTGCCACAAAATAAAAATACCCTGTATTAAGTACGTAAAGTAGGCAATGGATACATTATCTAGGCTACTAGGCTACTATCTAGGCTGTGTTTTAGACATAGCTTTTTTCATATTACTACCTTTGTTCAAAACGTCTCAATCATGTCACGCTCATGCAAAATGTCGCATACTGGATCAATATTGTACAGTGTGCAACATAATGAAAAAATGATAATGTTCATAATTATAGTCATTGAACAACGACTGCTTGATTGCAAAAGCAGTCAGGTATGCAGAATATATCTAAATACATATGTATAATAAGTGTGCGCATTAAAACATAAATGCACTCTCTCGTCCTTTTACCTCCCGTCTCTGATGCAACGGATAATCGCTAAGATCAGAGTCGAATGTAGTGATTTTAGAAACACGCTGTGGGTATCAGAGATGTACCTTATAATAATGATACAAATTTTACTTTGCTGTCTGTACTTACGAATTAAAAAAATGTACTTACAGTTCATTAGTAAAATTTTTAGACATAGCGGACGTAGTGGTTTATTATGAGGGCAGGTGTAGCTCTTTTGGGAGTAGGTACACACATATTTCTATATCTAGGTAAGTTGTAATACTTACCTACTTACCTTACCTTACAAGAATATTAAAAAATACTATATTAATATATATTAAATTATATTATATTAAATTATACTTAATAGAGTGAGCCATACCAATTGTAAAGTGTCCACTTTTTTGACGTTTAGGTTTGAGTGTGTGGTGTCAAGTAGTATGGACAAAAGGCACCAAGTGACATATGGCCTTATGTTTACGGGTAAAAAAAGTGGACAGCTGTATAAACAAATATCTATAGTTCCATCTCCTTCTACTATTAAAGGTACGTCATAAGACAAAAGAGACTAACTACAATCGTAAATTTATGCGGACTCTATGGAGATCCTTCCTCTGAGGTTACCTAGTACGTTACCATGTACCTAATTCAAAATCTTCAATGACATGAAACAATAAAAGCTAAAACATAGGTATACTAAAATAAGTATTGTGTTCAGAGATGTCTTTTAAACATGACTACAGGTCCGGCACTTCAAACATCGTTTGGATTTAACATGATGGTGTTCGCACATGCGCTCTTTGCGCAAATTGTGCATGACATATGAGTAGGGTTGACTTACCACGCATCGTATGAACATCATCTACATTTTGATACTTTTATAGTTCATTTTGTTATTAACAATAGTATTTAAGATAAAGAATTACTGTAAATGTGAATTTAGCGTTATTTTCCAACGGTTAATTTTACTGAGAGGATACAAATAATAGTTATTTGTTATACAAGAGTATAAAGTTCCTTTTTAACCGCTTGCTCAATTTTGATGACAGAGCAAGCGAAGGAGTCTAAAATTGAATTGAATTAGAATCCTGAGTGTCAGCGAGGGAATCAACAGAGCATGAGGTGAAAAATATTTGCACTCGAGTGCAACACATAACTTTTCATCCCACCTCAGCGAGGAAATGACTAAATGCAAAAATAAAAAGTTATATGACAAATTCGGCAACATGGAGGGAGAAGTAAATAAGTTTAATGATGTTTTGAATTTACAAACTTAGTGCACACGATGTTCTAAATTCAATTTACTTTATCGTCTAGCGGATAAAAACGGCTTTTGCACTCAGATATCGAAGAGCAAAAATACTCTTTCCGAGATGGGGGGATGAAAAATATATTTTATGCAGTCAAATACTACTGGTGCCCGGGCCTGACTGCATTCCCTTGGTCGGCTCCCCTAAAGTGTCCCCAGAAAGTGTGAGGTGAGGTGGGGTATCTGGAGTCAGAGAGGGGCGGGGAGTGGCCGTTCTGTATGTAAAACTATATTCCTACCTACCTACTTTCTATTCTGTGACATGACACTAATATTTTCGAAATAATAATGGATTTATGGATAAGTACCGGAGTTCGCCAAACTTAAAAAACGTCTAGATATCATAAACTACAAACAAAATTCTCAGATCGATAAAGCTTTTCTAATTCAATACATCTCCACACATACAAATGTACTAAACTTAAACGTATGTGTCTTGAAATATTAAATAAACGCGTCGCTACCACGAATCAACACAATGGGGCAAAAATACTTTACGAAACTTCAAGTGCAAAATGAGAAAGTATCAGTCACGTTGCGGTTTTGAGCCTAAGCTATTTCCTCAAGAATGTCACTCGTATTACACTAAAGACCTAATAAGATGATTAGCCAAAGAAAACACCATAATTTGATATTGTTTTAATAGAAGAATTTGGTAAAATCACGTCGTTACTCGTACCGGTTTAGTGCGCGTACGCAGGTCAGGTGATGAAAAGGCGCGCGCAACCGCTTTATTCGTCAGTCTCAAGAGGGTCGCCAGTGGGATCGGACCAATTTCTAGTCATTATATTTTTTTAAATTTTATAATCGAAAGGTCAACATGAAAGTGTTCATCGTTTTGACGGCAGTCACCGCTTTAGCGAGTAAGTATAATAATTTATGTTGTAATAGGTATAAGTAGACCCAGTTATTCATTTATGCCAATCACCATAAAAAGGGCATGAACCTTAAAAATTGCGAAAAAGGGTTTTTATTTCACTTATTACCTACGAAAATATCATGTTGACTATACAGCGTGTTAGGAAAAGTATCATTATCCTTTAAACCACATATTCTACCCATCAAACTGAACAACTTTTACTATGGGAGCAAACCATGTCAGCGCAAAAAAAATCATCAATTGAGACAGCAGATTTTTTTTGTTTCGACAATTTCGCTTCCATAGTAAAAGTTGTTCAGTTGTGGTTTAAAAGTTAATGATACTTTTTCTTACAACCTGTATTTAGTTCCAAAAGTAACCTTGTCATCTACAGGGTGTAACAAAACACCCTAGCAATACTTAAGGGGGTGCTTCAGACCATCAAACTGAATTTCATACAAAACTGCAGTACCGACTCGACTCAAATGTATGGGACAGCAGATATTCTTTGCGCGATTTCGAATTTTATGGTCTAAAGCTCCTTAATTATTATTAGGGTGTTTTGTTACACCCTTTATAATGACACATTAAGCCTTATATGAATATGTCCAAGAAGTGATTAACATAACATATTAATAAAAGGAATCAGTCGTCTACAAGTAGATAATTAATTATCTCATTAAAAATGACTAAATTATTTCATAGCTTCATAAACTCATACTTCGCAATGTGCAGTTCATGTCTACTTTCCAGTACTTACCTTTTTATAATCAATGCAATATTTCGCTTAACTTTCCGCTTCTTACTCAAGAATAAAACATATGCCATAAGTTAAACAGTATTTTACAATTCAAACGGTATATTTTCCATCAAATAAATAGATGTATAGAGAAAAGATAAGCATGCTACACAATACAATTAACGATCTCCACATACAAAAGACATCAACGAGAGCGCTTTTTATTTTTAACTTGGCCGTCTTAACTTAGTCTGAAATGTCGATAATTTATATGAAAGAATAAACGTAATGAATATTGAACTCAGATAAACTCTGTTTTTTTATACTCTATAACCTTATGTACCTTACCTGTAACTATTATATGCCTGTAAATAAATATCTCAATTCTTTAACGTAAGTACTTATATAATTTTCATTGATAACTGTTTTGTGTATTATGCACATATTGTACGTGTCAGTTTCGATAGTATAACATACATAATTATGTATTCATTGCACAAATCACCCAAATTGTGAAATGAATGCATAATATCCCTTTAGAACCTACTGTATTTTTTCGGTTAATTCACATAGGTACTTAGTATTCGACCGATGAAATGATTTGTATTGTTATTTGGAACTGTGTATCGAATTCATACCTACGTATAGTCATAAATTATCGATAAGAAGTT
This sequence comes from Agonopterix alstromeriana, assembly GCA_963924505.1. Taxonomy (NCBI): domain Eukaryota; kingdom Metazoa; phylum Arthropoda; class Insecta; order Lepidoptera; family Depressariidae; genus Agonopterix; species Agonopterix alstromeriana. The sequence continues at coordinate 4,702,362 of OZ004665.1, read as the reverse complement.
ACATTTCAAAAGTTCGCGATGAAAATCCCATATATTTTAAATTTGCGTAACATTTCTCAATTTGTAAAAATACACCTCTATTTAAAGTATTTCTTAATTTAACATCAAAGGAAGTTTAAAATCAAAGAGTCAAGATCTGTCACAAGTTTGAAACAAAATGGTTATCGTAAACAACGGTAATCAAACTTTCTCATAATCTAAATGTAGTATATACCCAGCCATACCACCCAAAGCGAAACAATTTCAGAGGCCTAGTAAAATAATGACAAGTAGTATTGCTTTGCGGCTTTTCCTCGAGTACGATTCCAAGAAATTAACAAATCTGACACTGACATTCATTTGCTTTTACGTAAACTAAAGTAGGAAAAAATACAGTCACACAAATAATTTTTGTAAGCGATTGCACTGCCTACTGTGTTGACATAGTTAATATTAAAAATTTTACGCAAATAACCAAATGGATCTTTTGCAACATTGTTTCAATGCATGTCACAATAAACCTTTAAGTATAGATCGAACTGACTGCAAGTAGGATAGTTAACTTATAAGGAAAGGTAGCAAAAATTGATAACTTGTTTCTGTACATATGATAAGGATATTAGGAGATAGAATTCGATGAAGGGCTCTGAACCACGTGTTGTAAAACTAGTAAATCCGTTATTCAAAATGTTAATATTAGTTTTTAAAGAAGCTCCAAAAATTTTCTTGATTTACTGAACAAATTCATTCTTAGTCAGATTCTCGAGCTATCCTGTCAACAAAAATCAAGGATAACATTTTGTTAGTTGTTGTTTATTGATCAATTATCATCATCCACTGCTTAACATTTTCATAGGCCTCTCGCAAGGCGCGCCACAAAACTCTATCCTCGGCCTTCCTCATCCACTCGCTCCCCGGTACCTTTTTTAAGGTCGTCAGTTTAAAGGCTGCAGGGCTTCTGTCCCACACATCGATCGATATTACATCGATATGTGGGTTATATTTTGTTCTATACTCCATTTCAAATAGCAACGAAATTGTAAGGCTATTTTAAATTACAGAAACAGAGATTTGAGACTTTTCCTCTCACTTATTCTTAGCTTTACGTAGTAACGTCCGAGGCATGTCGGATACTATATCTTTCTGATAAATAAATTATATTTGCAAATCAGGATTGGCCAGAAAGCTATATAGGAATCGCAAAATCTTATCGTCCTTATCTCCTATGCTACCTGCTAGTAATTTGAAATAATAGAATGTGCGTTATTATGACGGATTTGCCAACACATAATAAAAATGTCAAAAAATTAAAAATTAAGGGGTATACAAGAAACTAGTTTTAATCATCGTTTTTTTCTTCTAGATCTATCGTTAAAACGCGTAAAGCGTCAAAATTGGTGTGATTGTAGAGCAAACTCTACAATACAACAACAAATAATAAAAACCGGCCAAGTGTGAATCGGTCTCGCGTTAAAGGTCCTGGAGAAAACAAAACTTTTTTGTAAGTTAATAGGTATGTTGTGTGGTCCGGAACCCTCGGTGCGCTAGTAGTCCAGCTCGCACTTGACCGGCTTTATTTGTAGAGTTATTCTATTACCCTATATATACATAAAGTATGCATTCTTTATACCTTCGCCTTCATAGACACTGACTACGCGATGTACTTTGACTAAACTGGTTTATTGTACAACCTAATTAGGTAATGAAATAGTGATAATTACGGGTAGATAACAAATAGACATGCGATTTATTACATCGCTAATCTGTCTTAAGCTGTATAATACTTTGATGCAATCTGTATTTAATGGTCTGCAAAAATATGTATAGTTTCTAAAGGTTACAGCAGCCGTTTGTATGGTACAAATGGCTCTCGTATGTTATATTTTAGGGCCACAAATCTAAGTGTAATTAGTAGGAGGCACACACAGGTAGGTAAACAATTATGCAATAGACAGGGTCTTTCTTAATATGCTAACGGTTTTTAAAGGGATGATGGACAGGAGTGCGATTTTTTAAACTCATATGTTGATCTCAGTATGGATTGTGATTTTTGAAAGTCAAATCAGCAGTAGAAGGATACTTATCTCCATAGTAATTTTGACATTTTCTACTCCTGATTTGAACGTGTGAGTTTCAAAAATCGCACTCCAGACCGTCAAACTGAACAACTTTCTCTATGGTACTAAAATGGAAAGAGTGAAAAAAATCTACTGTTCCATATAAAACTATATGACCTATTGTGTGTCTATAAATCAAGAAGATGAAGGATCAGTGATAGATTGTTGTAGCTACTGTGACAGTAGGTATACAGGGTCCAACTATTAAGTTGCATATTAATGCTAACAGTTTTTAAGAGGATGATCAGACCATCAAACTGAACAACAGTCTATGGGACTAATGTCGAAATCGCTAAAAAATCTGTTGTCCCATACAATTGGGTCGAGTAAGATTTCAGTTTAGTATGGAACATCAGATTTTTTTTTCGCGATTTCGAAATTGGTCCCATTGAGAAAGTTGTTCAGTTTGATGGTCTGATCATCCCCTTAAAAAAGTGTCAGCATATTAAGAAGGACCCTATATTATAGAAAATATACAATCGAGTTTCAAAGTATATCAACTAGTTACAATTTTGTCACAAACCAATAGGTAAAAGAAACGTTTCTAAACCGTGACCTTTCTGAAGATCACAAGTTCACGACACCGGTTTATTATTAGATGCTGATAGAAACAATTTACATGGTTAATTTTCGGATGATGGCAAAAGTAGGTAAGCATGAATTTAATGAGAATGTAACTTCATAAATATGTAACCAAATTGTTTTATGATAATAATAATTCGATCTGCAAGCGCTGTTGTACAAACGGAGGATCTACCACGAAATTCGATTTTCGCAATTGCGTGAACGTTTTCGTCCTAATGAAGTTCGGACAGAAACGGTCATGATATATCGAAAATCGAAAGTCCGAGTATAGAGCCAGTCTTCTTCTTATCGTGTGGGCAGAAGGCCTCGGTATCAGAGTTTTTTCAGACCGCCTTACAGCCTCTGTCGTGGTTATAGGGCCAGTATATTGCTTTGACGCATTTGATACGTTGACTTCTTAGATAAATGACTGGTCTTCACTGCGAAAGGTTGACTTGTACGGCGACGGATCAACCTACCAATAGTTGAACTCAATGTTCATGGACAGATTTTAAGTATGGGTAGGTTGATCTGTCATCGCGTGTACCTCTACCTAATCAGACTTCAGATTTAAGTATGATATTCATCCACGGATCGTTTGTATCAGATTTGAGCTAAGTTGCTTTATTCAAGTTTATCTTTTCAGCAATCTCTCTTTAAACTTTTCGCTTCTATTCATCCGATCTGGAGTGTGATTTTTGAAACTCATACTTTGAACTCAGCAGTTGAAAATGTCAATATTACTATCTAGATATGCATCTTTCTACTGCTGATTTGACTTTCAAAAATCGCACGCCTGAGTTCAAAGTATGAGTTCCAAAAATCACACTCCAGATCGGATGAATAGAAGCGAAAAGTTTAAAGAGAGTTTATTTCTTGAACTCTACAAATATTCAATGTTGTTTAAAGGCTCATAAGATTACTACAAGATTACAATAACTCGTAACCAAGCAACTATTCTATCATAAAGACAACTGAATGTATGAATATTTCTATATGTTATTGAAACTGACATCTAATTTTAAAAGCTTCTATCTTATTGATCAATCAGTCAAGCACAATCAATTACCCAGTTGAAGTGTTATTATCAAATCAACGGGTCAGACTAAAATCACGACCCTTGATGCATCAGCGAACGATGCACCGGTGTCGTAAGTCGCACCTCACTTTCACTTCTCGTTGACGTTGCGTCACCGCCTGCGCCCGCGCCTGTTGCGTTGCGATACAGCGCCCGCGCCCGCCTCTGAACGTGCGTTACTAAGATCCCACGTGAAACGTGTCGTGTAACATGTCGAGAATATCGAGTGATTGGATAATAAGAGTTGTTACGATACAAGAGTAGATAATTTGTTGAGGAAGTTTTTGCGTCACGCGATATACTTTGCTGTCTTTGACAGTAGCTCGAGTAGGATCATCGAATTAGTCAAAACAATTGGCAGTCTGCAAACTTTTAGGCCATTTTCTCAGATCAAAAATTATCACATTTGTTACATTGTCTTTCGATGGACTCATTGACTTTCTTCTTCCTCAGATCTTGTTACAGTTTAATTTAATTTTGAATAAAATATGAATCTACTTAACTTTATTCTTAGCATTAAATGCCAACATAAAAAAATTGCCAATATATTCTAATCGACACGGCCTTGACACTTCCACCTAAACTTTAAATTGCAAATTAAACCACTACAAGATCATAAATTATAAAGATCATCAATTTTAAAAACAAGTCGGTCAACTAAGTATTGCCGCAGTATACGCAAGAGTTGAAAGACATACAGTATGCCGATATGTCGATGACGTTCACTAGTTCGGCTGTTATATAATGTGTAGTTAGGTAACAACCAATCAGCATCGCTCTCGGATCGAAAGAACACCGAAAAACTAGTTCGTGCAAACCGGCTTTCACCGAATCTAACCGGTTGATTGTTTTCGAGTTAAACGCATTGACCAGAATAGTTGCGAAAGAAATTCCTAAAATACCCAGGTACCCTAATTTCAACACGTTACAATCGTATAGGCTTTGTCATGAGAGTAATACTCGACTCGTGTAGGCACAGTAGAGTTAGCAAGCCACGCACGAAAATGCGACAAAACGAGACAAACGTCATGGGCGCTCATATTGGCATACGTAAATTTAGATTTTATTGTTTTCTCGGGGGTGGTTTAAAGTTAATACTGAGCCGAGTTCTCTCTTTTTTACTTGCAGAGATAGAATTAAATTATTCAAATTAAATATGCTTATTCTTCGAAAACAATATTGGGGTAATATGTATAGTGCTCGGCGTAAACTTAAATGCGTTGCACATGCTTGCTTTAGATCATCATCTTTAGATCATTTGGGTCAGGCATCCATTGACATCTTTTATAGAACAACAATATTTTTTTGCGATTTCAATGTTGTTCCCATTTGATATTAATGGTCTGAAATGCTCCCCAGTATGCAACGCATTAAGGTTAACAATCTGTGTAATCATTAGCCCTTATCAACGCCACTATGGCACATGCCACATGAGCGTAATAAGTCAACCAAGCCAAAAAGAACCCTTATTCAATCCCAAAAGGACCATTTTCCATCTCACTAAACTAAACCTTCTTTCCCCAGGTGCACAATTCAAATGCCCAGCAAATGCAAAAGATGCTCAATACGAAGATGAAAGGCAGTGTGATAAATTCTACGAGTGTCGTGATGGTGTTGCTACCACCAAGCTCTGCCCAGATGGTCTAGTATTCGACCCTACCATCAGGAAGATCAATAAGTGCGACCAGCCCTTCAATGTAGACTGCGGAGACAGGACTGAACTACGTAAGTTGCTTTTATTGCTGTATAATTAAGGTTTAAAATTGATGAACGAAATAAGATTTATGGATGTAATAGCTTTTTGGGGCAACAAACTATTTGCGCAAATTACATTCAAATGGACCAGGCTGGATGGAGCAGGACCGATGAAAATAGTATTGTATTGGAACTGCAGGTATAGGTGAAAATATTTGTGATTCATGAATCGAATAAATATAGGCATTGTCGTTATAAATTTAGATTCAGATTGAAAATTGCAGCATTACATGTCAATATAATCTGGGGTCTTAATGTGTAACTACCCAATTTAATCAGTGTCAAATTGACATGGTGTTTTTGGCTGTTAGCTTAGCGAATTAGTTGAGTTAAATTCAGACAGTGGATATGATCACAGAAAGAAAACATTACTTAAAAACTGCCTAAAACAGTCATAATACGTTACCGATCTTGTAAACGATATAATCGGTAACTAACATAATAACCCTCCAGTAGAACTACTTATATACTATAGTAGAGCAACGTCAAAATGTCATTCCAAAACTGTTTCAAAATTATAAACCATGTCAACTTTTTGCTGGCCATACATTAATAATAGAAGGAGTTGGGTTTATACATAAAGTAATGTTTCATTAGTGCTAATTTTATTACACTAATGTTTTGTTCGAAAGCCAATAGTGACAGAAGGTCACATGACACAGAATCCTAAAGTGAAGGTATCCTGTCCACCTTTGACCGCCTAGGTCGGTCGACACACACCACTGATTTTCTAGGCCAACTAGTACTGCACTAATACCTACATTTACTAGTCGTATGTGTTAATCATTGTTACAACTATAATCTGAGTGACAATATGTTGTGAATGCGGTAACATATATTTATGTTTAAATTGTGCACATAGTGATTCTAAAACAAATAAAAAGAACTTATGATTCAAAACATTACCGATGAAGCTGTTTAGGAACAAAAGTTTAATGTGTTTCGTAAAATGTACAAACGCTCAGGAATGTATTATCCCATATACATTCATGCTACGGAATGCAACGTCTGGCCCGTCCGTGACTTGAGTTTTTACGAAGGATTATTTTTAAACCTTTTGCTACCTACTTTTTATGTCTATATTTCGTTAACGCGTGAAAGGAATGATAGTCTCCTCAATCCCAAGGCGAATTGGTCTTGGACAGGAAACGCTTAAAATAGTTACAAACTTTCAGTTATTCTTGCCGGTGAGAACCAGTACTAATCGCCTTCCTACTTGAATAAATCGATTCTTCCTACAATGAAGGTAGCCGTTGTCATATACGAGTACATTCAAGGTCTAAAATGTTTCTTGTTAGAAAGTGGCATGATTTACTTTGTTGTTTTATGTTGTAATTCTTGATTTCCAAAGTTGTTTATTTATTCACCTTGATTTCGTTTTGAAATAGATTCAAACTAGTTTCATTATTCAGCAAAAGAAAGTTGACTGTCAGTGTTAGTTTTCTAAATTTCATTTCTTTTATTCGAATCAAGGTTAAACTATGTTTTATATATATCTAGTTATCTAGATCTATGTAGTCTGTATTATATTTATAGAGTCCGTCTATGAAAGTTATATATTATTGAAATCTAAACTATGTTAGTTACAATTACCAGTTATCGTATGCAGATGATGCCACTGATTCAATATATTAAAGAGAGTTTGATATTTTGAATTTTATCACATTGAAGATAATAAGAGGTACTTTATATTTGTCGGAGATAGTCATGATGATGTGCACATTCCGCTTAAACTAATCCTATACTTCTTTATATGCTGGGCGTTCCTATGTAGTTTCTTGCTGTTTATTCTCCATGGTGTTTATAAGACAATGATCATGAAGGAAATAAAAGAGAAATAAATAATCAGATTCTTGCTTTTATTGGAAAACATGAATCATACCACAACCTATCGCTCGTTCTGTGTGTCATCCTCCGATATATTTAATTCTTCATCACCAAAAAGGGTTCCATTGGAGTATACCTTGTCATTATTCAATATGTCTTCAAAAACTGACTAGATACTCTTATGTCCCCAGAACCCCCCAAGCCGAGCGAACTCTGCCCCCGCCGCAACGGTTTCTTCGCCCATCCCGACCCGGCCGTCTGCAACATCTTCTACAACTGCATCGAGGGTGAATCCATTGAGGTCAAGTGCACCGCTGGACTGCACTTCGACGAGTACTCCGGTACCTGCGTGTGGCCAGAGTCTGCGGCCAGGCAGGGATGCAACGCCCAGGATAGTAAGTTATCCTTACCAGTAATACTGCTATTATTAGAAAACTTTTAGGAATAGGTAATCAAAATGTGACTTTGGTTGTTCGGATAATGCTATAGAAAACTGATTTCTCTCAAAAGATAATGGAACATCCTCGTGAAAAATCTAGAGGCAAGACCAGCCAATGAAGCCCATCAAAAATCAAATCTACCTACTTGCATAGAGATCATTAACAACCGATCACTTTAGTTAGTCCAAGAAGAGAAATTCTTGTGACTGCCATTAGTGGTAACATCTTTAACCGTTATAAAGTGTAACGAAATCTTTTACTAAAATAAATATAACTAAACATATTACTCACTATTCCAGAAAAACTCAAGGACGGCTTCGAATGCCCCAAGAGCCCCCAGGTAGACGGTCTAGGTCAGATCGTTGCTCACCCCAAATTTGCCCATCCAACCGACTGCCAGCGTTTCTACGTGTGCCTCAACGGAGTTGAACCTAGGGACCTTGGCTGCACTGTTGGAGAGGTCTACAATGAGGAGACACAGAGGTGTGATGCCCCTGAGAACGTAGCTGGATGGTTAGTATTGTGGATTTTTTGTTATCTATATTAACGTCGGTAATGAGCCCGTATCCTCCGGCTATTGGCTGAGTAGTGGCCGAGGGAAAGGAAGCTAATTGTAAGTCGAAGTCGTTCTGCCGGCGGCATGATGGGTTGACGATATAAAGAGAATCGTGGGAGAAACGTGGATGCGGGATGCTTAGGACAGAGGAGTGTGGCATAAACAAATGGATGCCTCTGGCGTAAATGATGGAATGCCTATACCCAACAGTGGGTGGATTCAGGCTGTGGATGATGATGATCCAACTACTGAAGGATGGTCTGACTGATCTTCTTCTCATTAAGACATTACCTAACCTATCTATTAGCAGCTGGACTACCTACTTTTCCAGTCACTCAGGGCTTTATCTCACCTGCCCCCACTTCGCCAGGTTATAAAACTGTCAAAATAATCTACTAAGCTGATAAATAATAAGCCAACGTGTGTAAAAACATTAATATCGCGATTCAGGTTTATATGTGGCGTCTCTATCTTCCGCGCCCATTTCCACGTAGTAAATTGTAACTTAATCTTGAATAATTAAAACCTAATTTTCTGTTTACAGTGAAAACTGGTACAAGGATGCCGAGGACGCGCCGCCAGCACCCAAAGCGAGGTCTTAAGCCTCTAGTGATACCGTACTATGTATAGTTACACCTAAGACTTGATTAGTTAATATAATAAGTTAAAACTATTTTGTATGCATTTTATTTAACAACCCTTCTACGACGCCTACGCCTACTTACAGTCGGCAATGAAAGATAGTGATCTTTTCTTAACATTATTTGTATATCTATAAGGTTCAGAAGAGTTCATCCACTTCCGTTTCCAACCAAATGGTTGGTCCTTCTTCAGTAATCACTGAGCATTAGAAGGTTTTTAAAGAAAACATCAAAAAATAGACTGTCTCTGTTGATGATGATAATAATAAAATAATGCTCAAACTCGATTACAGCAACAGCTTCTAAATATCGACATACAATTAGTGATACTTAAAGATTTTGTTTCAAATACAACATGCTAAAAATTAATCTATCAACAATGATATATTTAACCACTGTAGCATTTTCCTGTAGCCGTACCACTCTAGCATGGTTTTACTGCATGTGATGAGTGCTAGTGTAGACACAGATTACTTAATAGTTACTACAATAACAGATAGTTCACTCAACCAGATTTTTCGAATTTCGAACATTGCGCTTCAGGAACGAAAAATAAAATGTGCCTTATGTCAATGAGCGATGAGCGATTCACTCCCTCGATGGGGATCGGCTGTCAAGCGTACCTGAGCGTGGAGTGAGACAGGCCAGTAGGCCTCGCATGCCACCCCCGAGAAAACGATAAAAATCGAGATGTAACTCCATCCTTATTATTTTACGTATGCCAGAAAGAGCGTGCGAGACATTTTTCTCGTTTAAACGCTTTGGGTGGACTGGGCGGCATGCTAGCCGTGCTGGTGTAGATGGCAAAATATACGTGAAGTGAAGATAGAGGATCGGCAAAATTGATTCGAGAAATGTCTAGACACTGCGTGACTTGACGCAGACATTGGGGAAAATAATAACGGTGTGTAGACACAGCTAGTGTAGAAAACACACTTCTACTCTCCTTTCCTCTTTTTTTTAAATTCTTATAAAATCTTAGTAAGTACAAAAATGTTTTGCTTAATGTGGTTGCAGAGTTGTCAATTCCATACAAAAGTTCGACGCGTAGTAAGCGATGACGGTACAATTAAAAGTAATATTTTATATATGACTTTTTTTTTTAGAAAATCTAGATGCCGCGTATCAAATAACATTTGCAATTTATAATATAATTATGAAGATATAAAGCTTTGAACTTATCCATAGAAATTTTAAAGCTTTATATCTTCGTAATCATATTACAAATTGCAAATGTTATTTAATACGCGGCATCTAGATTTTCTAAACAATTTTTCCATACATAAAATATTACTTTTAATTGTACGGTCAACGCGTATTACGCGTCGAACTTTTGTATGAAATTGACAACTCTGCAACCACCTTAATAATAACAGAGCAAGTCACTTAATTACAGGTTAGAAAATTGAAGTAATATCGCCTTGGACTTCTTCAGGAAAATAAGTAACGCAAATATGCATACTTACTAAATAAGAAAACGTAAAAAATTTAGATCATGTGACATTTTGAAACATTTTCATCTTTTCGACAACGGTCCATAACGCAACCTAGAATTTCAAAATATTTTTAAAAACTTAGCAACTGCGGTTATAATTTTTAACATTGAAATTAGTCACGCCACACAAAAGTATCTAGGTGTTTGTTACATATTAACTCCATTCTAATAGAACAGTCTTAAAATGTAAACAAACATTTATTTATCTATTTGAACACTTTACACACGGAAAAATTTTAGAATATATTTTTGTTTGAAACAGGGATGAAACAAGATAAATATTTACTGATAAAGAATGTTATGAACTAAAATAAAACAACAGAGGGGAAAAGTATGAAGAGATTGTAAGTGCGAGATTTAAAGATTAAAGAGTGTTACATTCTTTGAAGATGTTTTTTCCAACAGACCCAAAACTAGTCATAAACTACACACCAAACCAATTCAAGAAAATGAAATTTTTCAGTAGCTATTTGAAAACTAATCTCTATGTTTGTGTGAAGTCAGATTTTCGTTAAAATGTAATACTTTTAAAGATACCGTACCTCAAAGATTTCCATACAAATCTTAAATTAATCCTAGCACTAAACACTACTAGTTCCTACAAACATAGAGATTAGCTTCTAGATTGTTTCTGAAAAATTTCATTGACTTTAATTGGCTATTATTGAAAATATTACCAGTCTTCGTTTGTATGCAGCGTGCATTCAGAATAAACAAATAAACATCTCTTAAAACAGACTTATCTACCATTATTTCATTGTTTACGTTTGAAGACTATACTGTCGTAATATAATATACTTAGTTTTATGACACCTATAATAATTCATAGGTATGTTAATATAATGTATCTATGTCAAAGACAATGAACTTTCAAAAATTACGTAGGACTCACAGTACAAGTAGGTATGGCAATTATATGCAGATGCAACCTTTGATTTCTATTGACATTTAATGTGACCTTTTGAATATGTTTTCGTAAAATTGTTACGCTACAAGGACCTAATGATCGACTTAGATGTCTAGGAAACTGACTGAATGCAGAAATTAGCACATCATTATTATTTAGTTTTTCTATATGTGTTATGTTGTGTATGCAAATTAAAATATTTTCTTTCTTTCTTTCTTTCTTTCTTTCTTTATATTTTGGCTAAAGTTTAGAAAAAGGAGATTATAATGTTTGGTCCATGTAGTTTTCAAAGAGTTTTCCTATAGACGTCGAATGGATGTTTAATTAAGTAAAGTATAATATTCAAATCTAAATTCAAATTCAAGAAAACAGTACCGATTTGACAGGTTACGGATTCTAATCCCGTACTATATATTTTAAATCTTTAATTTAAATTGAATAAGCACAACATGGCTAGCTACAAAATGTTATTTGGAAAAAGTTTTATAACAAAAAAGGAAGGTTCACTTTTAGCATTTTGAGCCCCACTTGCGTCATCCTGGGTTAGAAAATAACTCCAGGTTAAGTTTCTAATCTATGATTTTTAGTATAGCAGAAAATCCGAGTTAGCTATTTAACCGAGATTTAATTGCTAATCCAGGTTGGCGCAAGTGGGGCTTAAAATTTTAGATTCGTTATAATAATGGTTCCAATGATGACGTGTAAAGTGTTGATATGTGGCTGACCTTTCGTCCACAAACGCAATGTATGAAACATTATCCATTATCCCTGCAACTTCGTAAGTTATTTGATTTATTTTTATCATCCGTTTGATTTACTCATTCAACATACACTGAGATGCACATAAAGGTCATGAACCTCACAAGACGCCCACTTTCGGATTTGATCTCACGAGGAGATTGCCTTGCAAACTGGAAGACCTCTTAATTAATTATACTGGCGAAACATTTAATAAAGATGTTTTTTTTTATAATGGCCGGTTGATGTGTTTTTTAAGGAAATGTTTTGGTTATAATCAATGATCCCATAAAAGTAAGTAGGTACGTAATTATGTACGTACTTACTTTTATTTAAAAGCCACGAACATACAGTGGCATGCGTAGGTTTCTGCCGCCCGGGATCTTTTGATTTATACTTGCAAAAATAGAAACTTAGAGCGAACTCGATTTTTCTCCTCAATACGAATCGGTGAGAGCCAGAGCTTTTTACGTACCAAATATGTGTAAAGTAACCAAAGTAAAAGCTATGGATGGAGCGAAACAAGCAAGAAATTTTGAACACCACGTCTTAGCTATGGTCAGAACTCTTTAGGATTATTCGTAGGCACAGTAGCTTAGAGCGAGCGATGCGAGCTCGACTTTTCCCTGCTCTACGAATGGCAGATACTAGACTAGATATATAGGGTCCTTCTAAATATGCTGACACTTTTTTAAGGGGATGATCAGACCGTCAAACTGAACAACTTACTCTATGGGACCAACATCGAAATCGCGAAAAAAAAACAGTTGTCCCATACATTTGGTTCGAGTAGGTTTGCAGTTTCGTATGGAGCAGCTGATTTTTCTTTCGCGATTTCTATGTTGGTGCCATAGAGAAAGTTGTTCAGTTTGATAGTCTGATCATCCCCGTAAAAAAGTGTCAGCATATTAAGAAGCATAGCATATGCTCACGACTATATTCCCCGAGGGGGTAGTCAGAGATATTCTGAAACCTTAGAACATCAACGTTTCACTAGTAGTACCGAAACTCTCCCCATATTAAGAAGGAACCTATATAGACAGCTCAATCAATCTATATTTTTCCCGAAGGTCCGCCCGGGGCATTTGGGCTATTATAAAACTGTAACAGAACTGTGTCTGTACATTGAAGATATTTACAAGAAAAAGATTAGGATTATGGTTTTTAGGTGTCCCTAGCACCGAATCAACCTTTTTGGGAAATATTGTCCGTCTGTTTGTTTGTGTGTTTGTTTATTTGTGTGAGCATCACGCAAAAACGATTGAACCGAATTTGATGAAACTTTGGTTGTTTGATAGCTTATGTTTTGTCTTCAAATCTGGTATATAATTTGTGCTGACGAAATCGCGGGTAAACTTTAGTAGATTTTATAAAACACCATGTATCGTCAGTTCAATAACTTTGATCAATAGACAAGATAGACCTCAGTGAAAGGATGTCTGCAGAATTAATTATAATAATTCGCAACACAAGACATCTGTCGTGTCAATATCCGTGCACTGAATGAACTTTTGTGATGGAACTTTCTAAAACAAAACATTTACATCTTGATTCTGAATCTACCTATGCTTCAGAGTATGCATACAACATGTGAATGAATTAACGCAAAACTAGAAAAAAGTTTGTTCAGAATCGACAGCAGAATCGAATTATCATGTTTTCAACATAGGTTTTTTTTTTTCAAAATATTAAATATTTGTTTTGTAAAACTTAAAATTTACTGAACTCGATCTTAACCCACACAGGCACACTCACCCTACTTACTACCAAAACAAGATTCTTAAAATGTATCCACGAGGACGCTAGCGCTTTCATTCATTGCTGAAATGATAACAAATCATTTTAACTATCAAAAAATGAAATTAATATTTGAATCAAATTATTTTGTTGTAAATCTGTTGGGGTGTATGACTTTTTATAGAGCGCGCGCATCTGCCAGGACCCTTGAAGCCGAGCGTGAGCAAATGATTGTCTTTCATAGTGTTTCAATAACGCTAGTCTAGAATTTTCTTGGTTGTATGCCGTGGTGGTCCAGTAGCGAGTAACCTTGCCTACCGTGCAGGAGGCGATGGTTCGATCCCCGTCCAATCCGACTCATACCAATGAGTTTTTCGGAATTCATGTACGATTTCTAACACCACTGGCTTTTCGGTGAAGGAAAACATCGTGAGGAAACCTGCATGCTTCAATTTCGATACATTTATTGTACCTACTGTCCATTATAAATGCCGACGGGCTCACTCCCCGTCACACTGGTCAGAGTTTCGGTACTACTAGTGAAACGTGGATGTTCTGTGGTTTCAGAATATCTCTGACTACCCCCTCGGGGAATATAGTCGTGAGCATATGCTATGCTATGCTAGAATTTTCTTTACAGATGTAAACCAAAAATGTAGATGGTTGAATATTGTTCTTGAATATTCTCGCCGACACAATCAGGACTATTATGGTACTAAGTGAACGAGAAATGGACACGTTTTGTTGTTTATATCTGTGCTCACGGTTCATACTCGGATAGGCGCGCTCTATAGCTTGCTTATACATACTCCAAGACCTATGCCCGTTAATAATAGGAGGTATTTTTGAAATTCACTTATTCCCTTCATTCCATATTTTTATATTAAAACTAGTTTAGATCTGTTCATTGAGCTATTTCTGTACGTGAGTGAAATAGTCATAAAGTTTTCATGTTCAAATAATTGAATATAATTTTCTTGCTTTCCTTGCTTACGCCTAGCTAAATGACAAAATGAGTAATTTCTGCGCATTAGGCATTGGAGAAGGATGTCCCTTAAGTTGCTTAACATTAATAATAATATTTTGGACATCCATATCAGACATGACATAAAGATACTTCATAATAACAGTTAAAATGTTTAATATTACAATGTATAGTATTATTTGATATAATAATGAAAATCCATAACTTTGTAAAAGTCGTTTTTAGACCATAGACTAACTCTGTTGGTTAGGTTGTTTACCTAGTTTTCCCAAAAATATTAGTTTTCTCACCTCCCCTTAAAAGGTCTACGCAACTACAAATTTTAGGAATTGACGATTAAGCTATCTGCTTCTTTGTCAATTGGTTGATAGATATGTGTTCATAACCCATTTTATCGCAGGTATAGGCACTAGATACACCGTTATAATTTTACAATCATTAATTTTACAAATGATCAGAATAATATTTTAATGTATTATGTAAACCAGTAAGAGTAAAGGTAATCAAGAAAGTACCTGATATTTCCTTTTGTAGATTTTGCATAACACCTTGTATAGACAGCTAAACAAATAATGTGTCTTTAATTTGAGGTAGTTATTGTTGTATAATAATAACGGATTGTATAAAGATCGTAAAACGTGTTGCGAGTATTTTCGAAAGTTAAATTAAATCTAAAGATCGAGAAGGCTTACTAAAGGAATTTTATCGTAACTGTACAAAGGTCAAGTTGTCAAAATCGTACGCGTAATGTAACACTTATAATAACGATACAATATTCAAATCATGCGCGTGACACAACGGTAAGGGACAAATTAGGCATGCTGTTCCAAAACGACCACAAAACGTCAACGCTTCAGATTTTAATCATTATGTGAACGGCAACGTGATCGTCACAATTATCTTTCTATCATTAGCACAACCGGCCAAGGTTTTGCTTCTGAACTATAGGAGGTATATGAATCACAAACTTCAATAGTTTTTTTGAGATATAAGATACATCATAATGTTATTTAGATGAACACAAAATCATGTTCCCATTTTGGGGTGGCAGCTAAGACAAGGTAGAAACTTTGCAACTATCAAATAACTTTAACATGGGAATTCATCAAAATGATAGATAGATAGATAGAAAAACAAAACGATCCTCATCCACTGATCAGTAATGTATCACATTCTGAACAAAACGATAGGCATAATCTGTCATCGGGGCTTCAGGACGTCACTCTAAATAAAAATCATTATGCATCATCATGGTAAACATCATTAACAATGCAAAAGAATTTGAAGACAAATCGAATTGATTCAGATTTTAAAAATATCAACGAAAACTGCGTACCTACAATCAAATACTCTTCGTCTCCATTTAGAACTAATTATTTAGATTACGTCAGAGGCTGTAAGGCGGTCTGAAAAAACTCTGGCACCAGGGCTGGCCCACACGATAAGAAGATTAAGTTTAAAATAACTTACAAAGTCAGGATTCTTGACCAGAACCTATTATTAATCAGCCTAAAGAAGACTTTACGCTGCGTTTCATCTCACCAAACCCAGCTAATCCTATCCTGCCGCAAGCAACGATCCAAGCCAGCCAAGGGTGCTGCAAAGGCTCTGATGTCCAAGCAGACTGTAGCTAAGAGTTACCAAGACTTATACCGACGCTTAGAAGATAAGTCGACAAAAATACCAGCATCACAAAAAGATTCGTATTAAAAGTAATAGATATATCGTAAAATACCATAACTCCCAGTCCATATTTCTATTAGGTATTTTCAGAAAGTTTATTATACGTAAAAATTACGTTTTAGGCGTGTAGTTTTAGCGATATTATCTTTTATAGGGGTTTTAGTATGACATAATATATGAAGCGGGTACAAATATATTCAGGTGGGTAGCTTCTTTCCAACAGGAACAGTGCAAATAAACAATTTCAATTAGACAATATTAGACAATATGCAAGGGAAAACGATATACAACGTGTTAATGAATACGCCCAAAACCTCATACACCCCAACTGATTTATAACAAAATAATTCAATTGAAACAATAATTTAATTATTTTGATACTTAAAATTTAAAGTTATTCACATTTTAAGTTTTGAGGCAAAAATGAATTGTTGTCATTTCAGCAATGAATTTCCTTCATTGCTGAAATGACAACAATTCATTTTTGCCTTATTTCAGCAATGAATGAAAGCGCTAACGTGCTCATGGATACATTTTAAGAATCTTGTTTTGATAGAAAGTAGTGTGAGTGTGCCCGTGCGGTGTGTTGACATAGAGTTCAGTAAATGTTAAATTTTACAAACAAATTATTTAATATTTTGAAAAAAATTACCTATGTTGAAAACATGATAATTCGATTCTGCTCTCGATTCTAAACAAACTACTTTCTAGTTTTGCGTTAATTCATTAACACGTTGTATACTAAGGCGACTATAGTAGCCAATGTGAATAGAGCTTAAATTAGTAGTCGTGAACACAGACACGCAATATCGGGTCCTGCGTCTAGTTCCCAATAGTTAGACCAGTTTTCGATAGGCATTTCGTTACTCAACCTTAATTGTTCTAATGTTGCCTAATTCTACGATATCAGTTGTTTCATATCTCAGATATTAGGCCGGCTGTTTGATTGTTAGCAAATTTGTGTCATGTTTTAGGACTAGTTTTTTATGTGACATACTTTGTTCTAAGAAAGTCAATATTTATGATATTTTATTGTGATTATAAATTACTAATCAATATGCTGATACTAATCTTTAACAGCCATTTCCAGTAGTACATAATAAAAGGTGTGAGTCATTGGCGAGAAATAAATCGTAGAGGTTCGTAATTTTATTTTATTTATATTGATAATGTATTCTACCCATGAACATATTGATGAATACGGCAAGATAGACAAATAAAAAAAGTACTGCTCTTTAATCTGATTTCTTCCTGTCGACCCATGTCAGAGACCTCAAACCATTTCTACTTAGGGTCACATCTTCTACTCATACTTTTCCAGAGAGATAAATTCTGGATCATCGCTTGTTCCATGTATCATAGTCTCTGCAAGACAGACATCCATGCCAATCGGGGTCTAAAACGAAATCTCAGTCCATCGAAACCGACCGTAACTGAAGCCAAGCTCAGTACTTATTTGGGTATGTTATTATCGGGCCTATTCATAGCGTGGCCTACGTATGTATAGGCGCATTTTCGTGAGCAGTCTTACCTTGAAATTATCCTTGGTGTTGTTTTTGGTACTTTGTCCTGGAGAGTTAGGTACTCCCCCAGACTATTTGAAGAACAATGGCGTAGCGTTGTTTTCTGTCCTTTGACTAATTATTATAAGGACTGGCCTTGCGGTAGCATTTCCCCTCTGCCACGGTATAAGCACAATTGATCTTGCGCATTTACATTCAATTTTACACCTTATCACTAAACGAGACAGCCTATAATTGCGAAATAATAAATTCGAACTTAGAACGTTTGGGGTTCACACGAGACTACTTTTCATGATTTTTAACATTCAAAATTAGAATCTAAAGTTATGGGGAATAAAATCCAAAGTTGCGGATTTCATGTTACCTCGCCCCCCGCAAAAAGTGGCAGAAATGTTTGTTAGTAGAATTACACGCGTAACCAGTCCATATAATAATTAGTCAAAGTTTCTGTCGCCCGGGGCAAAGACTTATTTTGCCGTCCCCTTATGTTTATAAGATCTATACTTTACAGAATATGCGTTATTACGGCGGATTTATAAAAAAATATAAAAATGACAAAAAGTTAAAAACAACAAGAAACAGGTTTTTATTAACGTTTTTCTTCTCGCTCTATCGTAAAAACGGTAATACATACGAGCATCAAACTTGGTATGAATATCCAACAAACTCTACAGTATAACAAAAAAAAATTCCGGCCAAGTATGAGTCGGTCTCGTGTTAAAGGTCGAGAATAAAAATATTTTTTTAGTTACTATGTTGTGTGGTGGTCTGATACGGAACCCTCGGCTCGGTGCGCGAGTAGCCCGACTCGCACTAGACCGGTTTTATTATTTGTACCAACTTTTTAAATATTAGTAAGTACTAGTTTTAATGTGAAATGTCAAAAACTTTATTTTAGTCGATGCTATAAGCTATTTTAGACGATGACAAAATTTAAATCAACAAGTTCAATGCGAGATCATTTCTCGTTTAGGTAAAAGGTGAACCAGTTTCCTGGTCAACAATCTAAAAATTTTACATATTAAAGTCCTAATTACCTACAATAATATGTAAAAATGTACATAATATAGGTACTTACGACTAGAATACGCGACCTCAGATTCATCATGCTAAAGGTTAAGCTTCTGGGCAAAGGGAATCGCAAGAGCAAAATTAATAGTTTGTACAACATACGGAAAAGAAAAAAGAAAATTTTAAAAATCGTTAAAAACTATCCTAACAGCTCTTTCCCCATCCACCCACCAATTAGTTTTTCCTTGCGTCATACATGTATTATTTGTTTAGTCACCTCTGAGAATAAGTACACTTGGTACCAAGTGCACCAACAAGAATCAACATTAAATAATCTCACACTCTCTCTTTATATAACAATTTAAGACAAACACGACCTAGAATGTTCTTGATATTTGATCAGAGTTCTGAATGAAAACATTTACCGGTGATAAAATTTTGTAGCGACAAAATTATAACCGGCATCTGGCGCACGACGCTGCGTCAATTAAAAGTTGCTTGAATGGCGGCCATGTCCTTTCGATTAAGTACAATCAAGAGCGCATTGTTGTGACCCAAGTAACCTAAGAGTTTAAGAATAAAGTTCAAAATTGTCCGAAAGTATTTTTGGAGTTAGTGTACTTCGTTACTTCCAGGTACATTCACATTTTTCCACAATGCTGTTCCATCCTTTGAGACCGGTTGGGTTGTTGCCATGAGATTGACCATGAGGTACATAACGAGGTTGTTGGCTATGGACCTCGATGTCGGCTTTTGAATTGTACCTACAATTACACACGGGATGCATTTAATCAACAGTCGATAAACATACTTAAATAATAAGAGACAATAATTTCTATTAGACTGTTGAAACGTTGATCAATAATTTTCTTCAGCAAAACCTTCGGTATAGATGAAATTGATTGAATCCAAATGTTTATTGTAAGACACTTTTGAGCATGGTCATCTAATTACCCGACTGCGCCATAAGGAGGTTTATGTTTTTCGAGCGTGTGTATGTATGTTTGTATGTCTATTTCTTTGTCACGCCCTACAGCCTAAACGGCTTGATGGATTTTAACGTATGAGGTGTCTTTAGATTCGTGAAAGTGACATAGGTTATGTTATTTCAAGATGGCGCCTGCGATTTAAAAAGAGAGAGGGAATAAACACATTTTTGTGTAAAAATGACAAATGAGTAGACAGACAGACAGATTCGAAATACATTTTGATACAAGCGTAATTTTCAAAATACAGAATAGTCGACGCCAGACATTAAATACTCGAATGCATCGTCGGCCGTCTACTGCCAAAGTGAGCAAACAAATTGAGGCAGATTTAAATATATTTTTTTAAATGTCTTTAACGGCTCTAGATACTAGTCCTTTTGAGCCATTCGTTATTTTTTTCTTTATATTTTTTATTTTCATGATGGGATGATAGATGACGATGTATCTGTGATCGATTTCGTAAGCTCGCGCGTTACCGCCAAAATGACCATGTACGAGTTAACTTGAACCAAAACTTATGTTCTGTTATCGTATTTATTTGAGATTCCTATTACTTCGGTCGCTTTACGCAACTGTTTGGTACACAATCCACACGAAATTATGTCACAAATATCACTAAAACAAATTTTTTACGAATTTCAAATAACACGAAACACAGCAAGACCAATGGCGCCAAGCAAACTCTCGCAGATTTAAAATACTCTGACACAAAGTTGCCAATAATATGCGTCAACTAATTCCTACTGGGCCCACGTGGTATGGCCCAATCCGTCTTACCCTTATTCGTGACATAAGGCCTGTAGTGGAATCCTAAAAGTTTATAAAGTAGCTCAATGTGTTAGCTCAGTTTTATGTTGTCAAAATAATGACACCCCGTATCTATGGATAAAGCTTGACACGGCTTACAGCGGAGACTTTTTCTTGACAACTTATACACTCACTAAACTCCATTCGCTGCATTAGAGGGCTTATATGTTAAATGACATGGATGAATATTTTTCACGATCTTGTACTATACTTGCTCGTTATATAGCTTTTACTGACAAATAGTAATATTTGTCAGTAAAAGCTTCGTCTATCAGTAAAATACAGGGTCCTTCTTAATATGCTGACATTTTTTTAAGGGCATGATCATATCGTCCAACTGAACAACTTTCTATATCGCACCAACATCGAAATCGCGAAAAATAATCTGCTGTTCCATACAAAACTGCAAACCTACTCGAGCCAAAAGTATGGGACAGATTTTTTTTTCTTGATTTCGATGTTGGTCCCATAGAGAAAGTTGTTCAGTTTGATGGCCTGATCATCCCCTTAAAAATATGACAGTATATTAAGAAGGACCCTATATAACAATATTTGTATTGCGTAAGAACTAAAAAGTAAAAACGATTGTGTTTTATTTCAACGCATCATTCTTACTCAATACCTTAATAGTTTCAATAACAAAAAAACACTAATTAAGCTTATGTCCAGCTTTCGAAGCAGCATATTTCAGGGTAATTAACTATACACAAATGCAGCCTTAATGATAGAGCGTAGCATAGTTCAGCTGCGCGTGCGCACCGGTCACAATAGCAACCACGAGCAATACGGAGCAACCTTCGGAAGGAGTCGCACGTACCTATAGTTATAAAATTTTTATTTTATCGCAAAGTTTAGTTGAATCAAGATGAAGAGTTTAATCGTGGCACTAGCTTTATGTGGACTGAGTAAGTTTTTGTTTTTTAGTTTTTATTGCCATACTATTTTTACCATTTTTTTTTCTTATTAAATAATTAAAATAAATCAATCTTTAGCTAAAATAACACGTACTACACGAATTCTTTTTTCTTTTAAGAGATCCCATAGTGCCAATAAAATATTTTACCAATAAATATATTTAATTTAAATAAAGCTTAAAAAGGAAGAACTTTTGGAAGAAAATGATAGAACGTTTTTATTTATAAATCGGATAGTTCTTCCGGTATAATTAATACTAGGTATCGTTTATTATGATTATACAAATATATAATTAAAAAATAAAGATAATACGGGATCTTACGGCCTTTTATAAATCTTGATTTAACACGAATTAAAAAAAAAGTTTATTAAAACTACTAACTACTTACTTATTAACTTTATGAATGCTATAATTATGAAAAGCAATACAATATTGAGTACCTATTAAAACGTCTCCAAGCGAAGTATTTTTGATATGATTGATTACATGAGATGTTAAACTTAAAAGCTAAGATATTATTATGGACCCTGTGTTAATAGTATTCAAGGTGTTACAAAAATACAAATGAACATTTATGGGGGTGGTTTAGACCATCAAACTGAACAACGTTACCAGGGGAAACATGGGACCAATATCGAAATCGCGAAAAAAAACGGATGTTCCATACTAAACTACAAATCGTTTCGAGCTAAATGTATGGGACAGCTTTTTTTTTTCTTGATTTCGATCCTATAGTGAAAGTTGTTCAGTTTGATTGTCTAAACAACCTCCTTAAAAGTTTTAAATGTATATTTTTAATTTTGTAACACCTCGTATAGGGTACAAACAAGTAGACAAGCCAACAAGTAGACAGTGCGTGAAAAACAGATTTCATCTACAATTTAAGCTATAGGAGTGAGGGTTTTACCAGGATTAATAGCTCTGGATTAATCTAAATACGAGTAAGTAAGCTGTAGCCTGTAGGATCCCACTGAAGTTCAAAAGCCACCTCTCATTAATAATCCAGATAAATCCATACTTAACTAATTTTTTGTAAACATCATGCTTGAGAGATATGAGTAGTCGTCAAATATCATCATCATTATCTTCAGTTCATATAAACGTCCCACTGCAGGGCACAGGCCTACCCCTTTGTCCACCACGCTTGCCCAATGCGGATTGGTAGACTTCACATACGCATCAGAATTGCTTCTTCAGCTTATGCAGGTTTTCCTTCACCGTTTGAGAGCAGTTGGTATTACATACATAAGTTAGAAAAACTCATTGGTACATGGTATGTTGTCAGTGCGGATTCGAACCTGGACCCCCATAATTGGGTATCCTTACCTCTCCGCAACGTGCCACCGACGCTCCGACGACTCAGTCTTGAAATATGAGTATTCTGAATTCAGTGTTCCTATCTCGGAAAATATATTCGTGACCAAATTTTTCTCGTAAAAAAATGTAGAAGTACATTTTTAAACCGACAAATTATATCGATACGACTCAAATACCCGATTGAAATCTAATACCGAATTTAACATTTCAACTGACCTTGCTCCTAATAACCTAAGTAGGAACTTTAGTCACTGTATAGGTAATAGTTCTACCTTTAGTTAAGAAAATGTTTGTATGAATTTTGTAACGTTTAGGTTGAAATATTTGTAGTGAAATTAAGAACACGGCAGGTATGTAAATGCGTTAAGAATGCATAATACTATACTGTCGTTATGTCATTTCTTGTTTGGTTAACGTTAAACTTAAAATTTAGTCATTTTCTCCTTAGGCGTATTGGAAAATTACGTAAGTTTTAATTAAAAATTTTCTGAGGTAGTTTTGGTTCTTTCTGGTTTAAAACAACATTTAATATGTTAGAATAACATAATCACATTTTGTATTTATTGTTGTTTAAAACCAGAAAAAACCAAAACAACCTTAGAAAATTTTAAATTAATACATACAAAATGTGATTATATTATAATAACATATTTATTGTTGTTTTAAACCAGCAAGAATTGTAATGTTCTCAAAAAAACTATAACTGATGATTATCTTATCTTATTTTAACATAACAAAATAAAAATAATACAATGACATAAAAACAAAACGATGAAAACTAAGTAAGTCTGGAAGAAATCGCTTTTAGCGATAAGACTGCCTATTTTTGTACCTTCTGTATTTCCTGTTTATTTACTCTCTGTATACTATGTTTTCGCTATCGATTCTGAAGAAACGGCTTTCACATTTTAAGTAAACTACATACCTAAAAGTTCACGTTGAGTAGAAGACAAAAGTTTCAAAACATTAACTTCATTTTGAAGTAACAGTTAAATAGTGAAAATCTCATTAAAATTCGTGAAATTGTCATTTAACTCTGAGAAACTAGCAGGTATTTGAATCTTTGAGATAATAATATGCATTGTTTTAAATAACAATGTCCAATAATGATAACTAAGAGTTTTCTACCATATTTCCGTCGTCGTAACGAATACGATGTATGAAAATGTAGTTCTATTTACAGACGCCATCATGCGCTGTTTGATTATCTACAAATTGTCGCAATAAATACGTGGTGATGCAATAGTAGACTCGTAAATCTTCTGTGGATTCTCGAAGTCCATAAAACTTAAAGGTCGTTTGGTTTTTGAAGTCTCAATATCAAGCCAGTTTCGTATTTATTGCGAAGTCCAAAAGTTAATATTAGTAGACTAATCTTATTATGTGAATATTGAAGATCCTTGTTTCAATACACGTCAAACAGATTTGTCCAAACCATTTATTATAGATGTAACGTTACAAAAGGGAACGTTTAATCACGACAAAAGCTAAGTAAGGCTTGTATGCGGAGCACGAAAATTCGTGTTATGGAATTTTCTATCCATATACTGTTCCAGTTTGTGATGTTGACAAAGATGTTAATGTATTCACGAATTAAATTACATAAACTCACAAAATATACTCTAGTTTATCGACATATTTTTTTATTTTGAAGATATACCTTGTAGAAGAGAATTATAGTCTAAATTGATTGAGATAACACTCACCTTTGCCTATTTATATGTGGACTGGTTACGCGTGTAGTTCTACTAACAAACATTTCTGCCACTTTTTGCGGGGGGCGAGGTAACATGAAATCCGCAACTTTGGATTTTATTCCCCATAACTTTAGATTCTAATTTTGAATGTTAAAAATCATGAAAAGTAGTCTCGTGTGAACCCCAAACGTTCTAAGTTCGAAGTTATTATTTCGCAATTATAGGCTGTCTCGTTTAGTGATAAGGTGTAAAATTGAATGTAAATGCACAAGATTAATTGTGCTTATACCGTGGCAGAGGGAAAATGCTACCGCAAGGCTAGTCCTTATAATAATTAGTCAAAGCAACACACACTTACACAAAGCTAGGTGCTTATAATAATATACATTTTTTTAAACATATTTTAATATTGATCTCTTTAGGAGTTGATTTTACATTAGTGGCCTGAATTTGCAACAAGTTTCACTTTTGTTTTGCCATTTCAGACTGGACTTTTTAAATACTGATAGAGCTTAGCGTTTCACTTAAAACCCTGCAAAATTAGCATTAAGGTGGCATCATATTGATGGATCAAATTTTGTAGTAAACACAGGAAGCTGGAAATAGGTATTGAGTAAACGCTTACATTATAAAAAATTCTCATGAACAGAACATCGTCCTCCTTTCACTCCCAAACGTTTATAGCTCATACAAAATAGGTTATCCCCTTTCGGAATACTTATGTGTATTCCATAGGAGTGAAAATGCTTCAATTTACGAGACTTTGTATTCGTAGTGATTGTATTGCTCCAGTAATCATTTCTTAATGCATATGACGCAAGGGCTATTTTATTTACTATTGAACCTTGTCACGCACGACATTCTAGCGAGTTCTCGAAACTTACTTGTATAGACAGCAACAAAAGTTGGTAACTTTACCTATAGGTTTAAAATTAATATTACATGTAAAAGTGCGGTCAAAGCGTGTTTTAGTTGTGGTCACTATATTCATTAACCGACTTCAAAAAGGAGGAGGTTCTATGTTCGGCTGTATGCATATTTTTATGTATGTTCACCGATATCTTTGTCAATTGTGGACCAATTTACAAAACCTTTTTTTTAATCAAACAACATGTCCATAAATTATTTATACTATGGATGACCTTCAAAAATATTGGGCACTAGATATTTCAATTAGAACTAATATACATATTTATTTTCGAGTAGGTTTGTAGTTTTGTATGGGACAGCAGATTTTTTTTCGCGAATTCGATGTTGGTGTTTTAGAGAATATTGTTCAGTTTGACGGTCTGACAAAAAAGTGTCAGCATACTAAGAAGGACTCTATATGCATAGTAAGCACATGCTTTTCCTGCTGTGATGTACCTAGTATCCTAAGCCCTATCCCAAGTGAAGGAAAATGTCTAAAAATAGTATATCTACGTCAGATCGAACTATCATTTCGAGTAACTAAATAATAAATAAGCAGCCGTAGTATGGCAGCGTGATATATCGTTATTGCGCCTTAGTTCCCTTTCTATTTGCTTGCGAACGAACCAGATAAACGACATTATAATAGCCTTATCGCGCGCATCATTCGACGGCCGCAAATAATAACAGTGTATCGTAAATCATCTATCAACATTTATTGATCAACTAGTTATCCTGTTATGGTTGATTCATTAATCATAAACTTATCCACCCAAGTATATTACGATATATTAATTCTAAAGTTATCGGATAGGTTAACGAATATTAAATCAAAGTGCTGAAAAAATAATGATAGTGTAATTAATGGATGAAGTTTGAAATTATACATGGATAGAAATATCTAGTAGGTACTTAATGCATGTGACAACCATTTAAATTCACAGAGAATTCGAATTTAGTATTAGACATCAAATTATCTAGTAAAGTCTGTTAATACAGGGTGAAATTGATATCATTCGCATTCTTTTAAACGAAGAGTCTACCCATCAAACTGAATTACTTTTACTATGGGAGGTAGGGAGCAAACCGATCAAAGCAAAAATAAATCAACTGTTCTATACTAAACTGCAGTGCCTACTTGACTCAAATGTATGGGACAGCAGACTTTTTTTGCTCCGATCGGTTTGCTCCCATACTAAAAGTTGTTCAGTTTGATGGGTAGACTCTTAGTTTAAAAGGATGCTAATGAAATCAATTTCAAAAAATAGTTGTTATATAAGTATATGACTATATATTTCTCTGCGTGTACTTCTGCATTGTTAGTTGGTTGTAAAAAGGTGTGAAGGTTTCCTCTGCTAAGAAGGAGTGAGCCATACTCCACAATGTTAATTCATGTCGTAGAGTCAAAAGCTTTTATAGGTTTTAAGCCGCGGCAACAGGCTATAATTCGGCTAAAAGGAAATACGCTACTCGCAATTATCCGGTTTTTAAAATGTATAATTTATGATCCTAATGTAAAATATTTTCAGTTTCAGGCCAAGAATTCGAATGCCCAGACAAAACCGGCTTCTTCCCGGACCCGTACCAGTGTGACCTTTATTACAAATGCAGCAAAGGTCAGTATCGTGATTAGAGGTCAAATCGTGTGTCGATATGATGCAAGTCACTCATATCTGTAATGTTGCACCTATGAGTAAATGTATGCAATTAAAATATACTTGTCTATAGACATATAGTCTACTTCTTACCAAATATTATGCAAAAGAAAAGAAAACAACGAATATCTTTATCGAAATGATATGTAGCGTTTTTTAAATTAATTACAAATACTTTGCTTGTGTCTTGTTTGTTCGTATAATGTATACTCCATATCAAATAGCAACGAAATTTTAAGGCTATTTTGAATTACAGAAACAGAGATTTGAAACACTTACTCTCACTTATTCTTAGAACAGCTTTAGTAACGTCCAAGATATGTCGGATAGAATATCTTTCTGATAAATAAATTATGTTTGCAAATCAGAATTGGGCAGAAAACTATATCTTAGGAATCGGAAAATCTTTTCGTCCTTATTTGAAATGAAGTATAGTATTTACTAAGACTTACTGAGTCTACACAAACATTTTTGGGATGGATATTATGTGATTGTATTAAAGGACATTTCAGATTTGTCTGTTTGTATTTTTGAGCATGCATCACATAAAAACTATTTTGTCAATTCTGATGGAATTTTTAGATACCATAGTACTTAACTTAGAGTAACATACAATTTGATTTTATCGCTATCGGCTCTTTCAATCTTCTGATTGATATGCTTTAAGATTTTCAAAAAAGTATTTTTGAAAAAACGGATCACGGTGATTCAGTGACCGTACGAAGTCCCAAGCAAATAGCTGTACTCTATTTAAAATAGCATTGTAACTTTAAGGAAATTTTTAATTATAGAAACAGAGATTTGAAACCCTTACTCTCACTCATTCTTAGAACAGCTTTAGTAACGTCCAAAATATGACGGATAGTAAATCTTTCTGATTAATAAATTATATTTGCTTATCAGAATTGGCCATAAAGCTAAATAGGAATCGGAAAATCTCGTCGTCCTTATTTAGAATGAAGTATAGTTTATAAATATACTAAAGAAAAATACCTACCTACCTCAGGTGAAAGAAAAATCATGTCGTGTATCCAAACTCAAAGAACAAGCGGGAAATAGACTGAATCGGCCTTAGAGGATTCAAACCACAGAACATTATAAGAGGGGTTAGAAATGCAAAGTAGCGCTTTTGCTTCTGAGACAGCTGTCGCCACTTGTCTTCCCGCTCACGCTGTTACAATTACTCATGCTCTCTCGCTAGCACCATGCCGCGCGCCTAATGGTGTTATGCAAATCATTGCATAACCTGTGGCGGCACGTTCCACGCCTACTTTGCACTTCTAATCCCTCTTAATATAATTTGTGTTTTGTGATTCAGACGAATACTCCACTGACAAGAGCTACGCTACTTAGCTATTAAATAAGATTATAATGATGAAACAAAATACCAGGAAGCTGGAAATAGCAAAATACTTTTAGTCACAATTTTCTATAAACTATAAATAAAATTACTTCACAACAAAAATGTGCTTTCATTGGCCTCGGCCGGCGAATATTAAAGTAGCAAATAGAGTGCGAAAACTCAACTTTCCTCACTATTACGACAATGGCCTAAGAATTTTATATCACAACATGAAACCTTTAACGTTTACGAACCATGACATGTGTCAGTAAAACCGTAGTTAGCTATGTCAAAACAAGTTTGTGTTAAAAGTATTTTGGTCACGGACCTTTTGAACAAATATATAACGATTAATAACTATCATAATAGGGTATTTGACAGCATGTAAAATAAAGGATCTAATGATGGCATTCGTATTGAATTTGAATTTTGGAATCCAACTATTTATTCAGTTAAGAAAAATACTGAATATTTTAAGAGACAATCGACAAAGAAAATATATTTTTGTCTACTTAAGTCACGTGATCGCAAACGACTGTGATTGACCGAATGGTGGATGACGTCAACTGCTTGTAAACAGTTGACAGAATAGTAATTTTGACATTTTACTGCTGAGTTCCACGAATGAGATTAAAAAATCGCACTCCAGGAAATCTCTATAACAATGTTTGTAAATTGTCAATCCCGTCACTAAATTGGTCTATCAAATTCAGAATGTTTTTTTTAAATCAAACATAAACCAGTGTATCTTGATAATGTGTAAATCTGACCTGCAAACCTGCATTATGGTCGTAAACATTATAATTAACCTTAATCACATTCAAAAACGGTTTTTTATTATTTTAATTTCAAAATTTTATAACCATAATAGCAATGTACAGATATCCTACTATCTAATTAATTATATTAATATGCAAAACCAAAAAAAAATTGTATCTATCGAATGAACTATGATTTCAGAAATCAATGACGAGAATTATTTTATCCTGAAATTTAACTATACTTCATTTCAAATAAGGACGAAAAGATTTTCCGATTCCAAAATAGTTTTCTGGCCAATACTGTAATACAGAAAGATCCGACATACCTTGGACGTTACTAAAACTGTTCGAAGAATAAGTGAGAGGAAGTGTTTTAAATCTCTGTTTCTGTAATTGTTGCTGTTTGAAATGGAGTTTAGGTATCAATATAACCAACGAAGGAATACCAAGCACGGTACGCATACAAACATAATCTACAACACTAAACTGTTCAAACCCATACTAATATTATTCAAGGTTTTGTTTTGCTAGCAAAAGCTTTCGACAGAGGGCTCCGGCATTGAATTCTATTCTATTCTAAATTTGGATCGGGTCAGCAGCAGTTTTTGCGTGATGGTTGTAGCTCAGAGTAATGAATTTACTACTTGCAAGTTGTAATAGCACTAGTACTAAATCTTACTTTTACTTTTATTGTTATACAGGAAAAGCGGAGGCAAAATTATGTCCAGATGGATTAGTGTTTATGGACGAGAACCCCAACAAAGAGAAATGCGACATCCCCTCAAACGTTGACTGTGGAGACAGGAAAGAGCTTCGTAAGTACCTATTCTACAAACACAATAAATCACGATCAATATCCCTAATAATAGAGATATAAACCTACACTAAATTCTCGCCAAGAACAGACAAGTAAGACCGAAAACGAGAGTGGATATTGAAGCCCGTCATTGCTCTCGCGATCGATGTCGTGAGCCGTAGCTATTTCCCTTGGAAGTTCTTCCCGAGAATTTCTCACGAGAGTATAGTATCTGCTTTACATGTATACCAAAACATAGCCCGAAGTCTATTTGAGATTGACATGGGCCAGCAAGTTTTCACAAGTATCCCTATTGTGATAAGCTGTTAGCTTTAAATTATACTGTTTTTTCAGAGGAGCCAAACCCCACAAAGGACTGCCCACGTCAAAATGGATATTTTAAACATCCCGATCCTCAGGTAATTTATAAATACACGTAGGAGTTTTTTTCGCGTGCATTACCTTCACTGATGTCACTGTTTTATGAAAATACTGGTAGAAAAATATATCAAATGTTCGCCACCAAGACTCCGGCCCAGGTTCAAATGGGAGCAGATTGACGAATGATATTTTTATGGCATGTTTATTAGTAGAAGAAGGGGAAAAGCCTAAGCGTATGCACATGACCAAATTGGTGAATACTATAAATAACCCTATTATTTATACCTCACTTCTCGTTTCGTTTCGTTGCGAAACGTGGATGTTCTGAGGTTTCAGAATATCTCTGACTACCCACCCCCTGAGGGAATATAGTCGTGAGCATATATGATTATGCTTGCTTCTTGTTCCTCATCTTTATTAGCAAGAGAAGGACCATCTCCTTCAGTGGAGTCCTACAAGGCTATCCTTTTTTTAAACCACAAAATTACTGTCCCTATATAAGTGTAACTGTAGCGGTGTTCTTTGACAACATTTTTTTAGGGGTAACTTAGACCATCAAACAGAAACAACTTTTATTATGGGAGCTAACCAAAAATCGCAAAAAAAATTGCTGTGTTATATATTTGAGTCCAGTGGAAAGTGATTAAAAAATCAACCAGAACACTGGGAAAAAAATACTACGTATTCGTAGCCCGTCGCAGCTTATACGTAGCCCATCGCAGCATATACGTAGCCCGTCGCAGCTTATACGTAGCCCGTCGCAGCTTAAGTACCACGTAGCTTACGACGCGATACTGATAACGAGTGTTACATCAGTATTTAAGTTGTCTCGTACTTAACAATGAAGCTTCATTATGAAGTACGAGACAACTTAACGGGCTACGTATACGTAGCATTTTTTTCTCAGTGTACTTATACAATTCTGTATGAACATTTGCAAATAAAACCAAATACGTTGCAGGCTTGTGATAAGTTCCTCTACTGCTCCGACGGGATCCCCAACGAGCACCCCTGCCCCCCCGGCCTGCACTTCGACGAGGAAACATCCAACTGCGACTGGAAGGACGTCGTCAATCGCAAGTGCGATTTCGTTACTAAAGGTGAGTACTATGCTTTTTTTGTTAGATAGGGACAGGAGTGCGATTTTTCAAACTCTTTCGTTGAACTCGGCAGTTGAAAATTTTAAAATTATTATGGAGATATACATCTTGCTACTAGTGATTAGACTTTCATAAATGTTTGTCTATAGAGACAAAGTATCTTTCGATTAGCGTTAAAGAGGGTATAAAACATAAAAATGTATGGACTAGACGTATGGTGACGAAAGCAAACGTCAAAATGTTTCGATCGCTAATGTCAAATCCATGCATTCTGTCATTTTCTACTAGCGTCAACGCCAATAGAATTTCACTTTGTCTAGGGAGGCTGGTTTGTAATTTTTTAAAGTCAAATCAGCAGTAAAAAGATGCATATATCTCCATAGTAATTTTGACATTTTCAAATGCCGAGTTTAACGTGTGAGTTTCAAAAATCGCACTCCAGTTTTGTATCTTGGGGCAAATTTTCAGGAGCTTTTCAGATGAAACAGAACATATTTTGTTCTGGAAGCAGCATTGAAATAGTTGTTCAATGCAATGATCGCGAAGACATAAATGCCCATGGAACATAAAATCTTTTGAAAAACAAGATGATTACTCCGCTCTAACGCCTTAATGTAAAATTATATTCGACGTAGAGAGTAACTGTTTACGTAAAAGTGTAAGGAGTTAGGTACATTTATGATATTCTATAACTTAATAATCGACGTTTATATTGTTGGATTATCCGTTTAAGAACTCTTTCATTAAAACATTCAAGGGTACATTACAGTTGGCGCGCTCCATACAAACAAAGTCTGGTTGATTTTCAAACTTACTGATTAAAGTCAATGTTTTTTTTTTTTCAGAAACAATTTAGAATCTAATCCCTATGCTTGTATACTGTCAGATTTTCGCTAAAATTTATAAGGGTCGTTCCCGTGTTTCGTGCAAATCGGGCCTGTTCTCTCGAGATGCATTTTTTTCGTAAAATGGTACCTTTAAGTGAATCATAATTAATAATTGACACCAAAATTTGACAATATTTTGTTGAAGGCACCTTTTGATGATAAGAAAAAGGGCAACTGGTAATGAAGCTCAGAAAGGGAATGAACACTTATGTGGAAGGTAATAAAATTGAAGGATGGTAATGAAAATGATACAAGTGTTTAATTAAACTTCCACTAAAACTGTATATTTTAACGAAAATCGGACAACATACAAGCATACAGATTTTTTTCTAGATTGTTACTGCAAAATTTTATTAACTTTAATTGGTTAGTATTAAAAATATAACCAGACTTCATTTGTATGCAGCGCGCATTAGCGCTTTATGGTCCCACCATTTACTAAGACGATATCCTGCCAATTAATTTGTAATGAAAACAAAGCAATCAATTAAAAATCATAATTTTAAAGTATTGCAACTTTGAAGAACTAATAAATCTGAAACTGACTCGTCCTCTGAACTGCCAGATGTCCTTGACGACGGATTCTCCTGCCCCGACGGTGAGGTAATGGGACCCAACGGCCGTGCTCTCCCTCACCCGACCTTTGCACACCCCGAAGACTGTCAGAAGTTCTACATCTGCCGCAACGGAGTCCAGCCGCAGAAGGGAAGCTGTCCATCTGGCAAGGTCTACAACGAGGAGACGTTTATGTGCGATAACCCTGAGAAGGTTCCTGGATGGTAAGTTTTGGATGTTGATTTTAACTTGGCCAAAAGAAGGGTCATTTTTAAAAGCAGGTCTTCCGTATAATGCAGGTAACAAAACACCCTAGTAATAC
Source organism: Agonopterix alstromeriana (assembly GCA_963924505.1). Taxonomy (NCBI): domain Eukaryota; kingdom Metazoa; phylum Arthropoda; class Insecta; order Lepidoptera; family Depressariidae; genus Agonopterix; species Agonopterix alstromeriana. Next base: position 4,668,892 of record OZ004665.1, on the reverse strand, counting down.
TTAAGGAGATGCTTCAGACCATTAAACTGAAAAACATTCACTATGGAGCCAAAGTCGAGAAAAAATATAAAAAAATCTGCTGTATATATTTGAGTCGAGACGGTACTGCAGTTTTGTATAAAATCTGATTTAATTTTTGCGATTTCGATGTTGGCTCCATAGTGAAAGTTGTTCAGTTTGATGGTCTGAAGCACCCCCTTAAGAATTACTAGGGTGTTTTGTTACAGCCTGTATAGCGGGTGAAAGTAGTGAGGACCTATAATCATGAAGGTTTAGAATCAGCACGCTTGACATGCCAACATGGCTCCGAAAAACTCATTGTTACATGTGGTCTATGTACCAATTTGTTTTTTTAACTTAGGTACGTAATGTTTAGGGGAACATCGTGAGGAAACCTGCATACGCTACAGAAGAAATTCTGAAGCGTATTTGCAGACCTACTATCTGCTTTAAGCACGCATGATGGACTAACGCTCATAAACCCCCATCATGAAAGTTAGGCTCTAGTAAAGTAGTAGTCGGGACGAAAAGAGCTGATGATAACAAGTAGTGAGATGTCTAGAGATTCGTTTTAACCCGGAGTAATCTCGCAGCTATCAAACGCCTCTATAAATTTTTACTTGTACTTTTTAAGGTTCCGTACCCAAAGGTTGAAAACGGAACCCTATTCATAAGTCTACACTGTCCATCTGTCCTACCTATTTAGAGCTATAACTTTTGAACCGTAATATCTAGACAGTTGAAATTTTCACAGAATGTACGTTATTATGGCGGATTTGCTAACAAATAATAAAAATGACAACAAATAAAAAATTAAGGGGGTCTTCATACAAGAAACGTTGTGGCCAGGGTGTGAGTGGGTCTCGCGCTAAAGGTCCCCGAAAAAAAAAACTTTTTTGTAAGTTAATATGTTGTGTGGTGGCTTGGTATGGAACCCTCGGTGCGCAAGTAGCCCGATTCGAACTTGACCGGCTTAATTTCATTTTCTGACAAATAACTAAATTTCTTTTGTTACAGTGAAAACTACTATGAAGGACAACCACAGGAGAAGAACAAACTGCCCAAGAAGGCGTGATCTAACAACACATTGTATTTATTAAGATTAGTATAACTGTATTAAATGTAATAATTAAATTAAAGGTATATTTTATTCAACCTGTACCTTTGACGTGGGTAAACTTAAATGCGTTACATATCTTAGGTATCTGTAGACCATTAGAATAAAAACTTTGCACTATACAGGGTGTAAGGAAAAGTATCATTAACCTTCAAACCACATACTCTACCCATCAAACTGAACAACTTTTACTATGGTAGCAAACAGATCAGAACAAAACAAAAATCAACTGTTCCATACTGAAGCGCCTACACGACTCAAATTTATGGGACAGTTGATTTTTTTTTGTCCGGATCAGTTTACTCCCATAGTAAAAGTTGTTCAGTTTGATGGGTAGAGTATGTGGTTTAAAGGTTAATGATACTTTTTCTTACAGCCTGTATAAGGTGTAACAAAACATGCCTCAGACCATCAAACTGAACCACTGAAAGGTGTACAGAAAAATAAAAAAATCTGCTGACCCATACATTTGAGTCAAGACGTTACTGCAGTTTTGTATGAAAGAGCGGATTTTTTTTCGTGATATCTATATTGGCACTATAGTGAAAGTTGTTCAGTTTGATGGTCTGAAGCACCCCCTTAAGTATTTCTACGGTGTTTTGTTACACCCTTTATATGGAAAAAAACATGACTACTCGACGAACATGTCAATACATCAAAAGCTAGTAATAGTGAAAGATGATCAGTTTGATGGTCTGAATGGACTGATGGTCTGGTGCCCTTTAAATACTGGGTGATAATAAAAACTACGGCTTAGTTTTCATGGGTATTTCAGACCATAAAACTGAACAACTTTTACTATATGGGACCAACTTTGAAATCGGGAAAAAAACATGCTGTCTCATACATTTTGGTCGAGTAACTATTGACATTTTCTATGAAACAGCAACAAACATTTTTCTTTGCGATTTCGTTGTTAGCTCCATTAGAAAGTTGTTCAGTATGATGGTTTGAAGCACCCTGTTCGATATATGTAACGTATTTCATCTTACACCCTGTATACAACTTGTTAATGAATAAGCGCAAAACCTCATACACCCCAACTGATTTATAACAAAATAATTAGATTGAAACAATAATTTCATTATTATGATGGTTAAAATTTAAAGTTATTCACATTTTAAGTTTTGAGGCAAAAATGATTTGTTATCATTTCAGCAATGAATGAAAGCGCTAACGTGCTCATGGATACATTTTAAGAATCTTGTTTTGGTAGTAAGTAGGGTGAGAGTGCCCGAACGGTTGGGTTGGGTTACAACCAAAATATTTAATATTTTGAAAAAAATACCTATGTTGAAACCATGATAATTCTAGTTTTGCGTTAATTCATTAACACGTTGTATTTTATGTACGTGGATTTTCTTTCATAAAAATGATAAAAGCTGGAATGCCTTAAATAACGACCCAGTGGTACCACAAGCAGGTAGGTACATTAAGACCAGGAAAATAATTCCCCTCGTCAATCTTCGACAAAGCCTCATACGACATGCCATGTACCAATGAGTTTTTCTAACTTAAGTACGTAATACCGACTGATCTCAAACGGTGAGGGAAAACATCGTGAGGAAACCTCTATACTCTGAAGAAGAAATTCCGATCTGAAGTCTACCAATCAGCATTGGGCACCCGTGGTGGTCTAACGCCCAAACACCCTCCCTGAGGGTAGGCCTGTGCCCAGCAGTGGTACGTATATAGGCGTGATGATGATGATGAATCTTCTTTTGCGAAGTCGTTTAGTAATCAAAGAGTGCAAAGTCGGATAGCAGCGAAGAGGGAGCGAAATTTGCTAATCATGGCAAGGGAATGAAGGTAGCAGAGCAAAAAAAAATCAGCCGTTCCATACTAAACTACGATGCCTACTCGACTCAAATGTATGCTCCAGCTGACTTTTTTTTGCTCCGATCGGATTGATCCCTTAGTAAAAGTTGTTCAGTTTGATGGGTAGACTCTTAGTTTAAAATGATGCTAATGATATCCATTTCACACTGTATAAGGACTTTTCGTTAAAAATATTAAATATTGGTGTTTAACCGCGACTTCGTCCGCACAAACTATGTACCAGATTTTAAGTCAGATATCAAACAAAAAAATCGGTCAATCAAAATCAAAATCGTCAAACGTCATCAAAATCGGTTCAGTAGTTTTTGCGTGATGCTGTTACAAACAAACATATAGACAACAATTCTAAAAAAAGGTTGTTTTGGAGTAAGGAATACCTAAAACCATTTCGTTTTCTTTTTCTTGTAAAATTTATCTTCAATGCAAACACACAATTTTATCATAGTTTTGATGAAAATATATTTTTGATGTTGAATGCCTGCGCTTACAGCGCCATCTACTTTCCTCCTTACACTATATTAATAATGGTTATTTTAAAAATTATTTACATTTTCATAGTAACCTCTATAATACAGCACCAGCTCTACAATACGTAAGCAGAATCGAAGCCAAGTCTTTAAAACCAGCTACACCAGTAGGTCACAACGATTGTAGACCTACAGACTATAATTGTACCAGTTACGCAACTATATTGTATGTAATACGGCCTAAACTAACCAGTCCTTTCCATAAACTTGCTCTTTGTGAAGAAAAGGAGATTGATTGACACACTCGGCTATATTTGAGAGGCGTGACGACGGACTACAAGAAAAAAAACCGGCCAAGTGCGTGTCAGACCACGCACAGGGTAGGGTTCCGTGGTTGTACGTCACAACATACGGACTTAGAACGGGGTCTTTTTGTAATACGGTTTAACGGCTAATAAATTCTAAAAAAAATTGTTTCCAAAAAATTTAAACTGACTTCAAAACTTTAAAAAAGTACTAAAATAATAATATTACCAGCGTCTTTTAAATTCGCATCTATAAGAACATTAATTTTATTTATTGGAGCCCCTGTCAAGCCGGTATGATTCGCAATTCGTCTTAGAGTTATTTTTTGGGCTTAGCTTTACACCGACTCCAATAAAACAAATTAATGTTCTTATAGATGCGAATTTAAAAGACGCTAGTAATATTATTATTTTAGTCCTTTATAAAGATGAAGTCGGTTTTAATTTTTTGTTAAACAAATTTTTATTTCAAAATTTTTAGTGTTGGTTTTATATTGGTTGACAAATCCGTTGTACATGCAAGGGGAACTTCAACACGAAACATTTATTTCAATCGCAGAGGATTTGCTATACATTTTTGAGGCGTTCCGTTTTCTATTTCCGAAGTCCTCCACCAGATCGTCACCAAATTAAATATCACCTCAGAACCTACCAAACAAAAAAAGAATCATAAAAATCTATTCATAATTGGCCGAGTAATCGCGTAACAAACATAAAAAAAAACATACGGGTCGAATTGAGAACCTCTTCCTTTTCGTTGGTTAAGGCACTTTACTAGGGGCGGCAAATTCGGGAAAAATATAGATTGATTGTGCTCCGTCTATAAAAAAATTTTAGAGCAGAGAAAAGTTCGAGCTCGCTTCGCTCGCTCTGAATATCTGTTATTCCAAGCTTGCTTTGCTCGATCCTTAGCTTTTACTTAGGTTACTTCGCACAATTTTTGTACGTAAAAAGCTCTGGCTCTCGCTTCGCTCGCCGATAGATAAACCAAAAAGATGTCTAACAACAACCCGAATAAATGTGCTAAAAATTTCGAGCTCGCTTCGTTCGCTCCGTTATTTTTTGTATAGATATTCTTATAAAGATAAGGAGGCGGTAAAATGGGTCTGTGCCCCGGGCAACAGAATCCCGCGCTACGCCACTGCCTTTGTGCTTGGAATAACGTACATAATACTAACACACACACAATAATTTAACGTAGGTACGTACTAGTCGGGGAAATCTACGGATTTTTGTATGGAGAAGGTTGCATTAATTGCACTTTTGGTGATAATTTGGAATATAGTAGATAAATACCTGAAAAACATAAATTATCAAAAATCCACAATGTTATTGTGTATTATCGAATAATTCAGACATTTACAAAACATTAAATTTAGGTATGAACTAAAAATGGAAAACTGGTGATTTTCATTCAATACGTTTTACTTATAACAATAATAATCCCCGGTTAATCTCGTAAATTTGAGTAGATATTTAATATTTTGTAAGTCTTCAAATTATAACCTCAAGACTAAATTATTTACTGTTTGTTTGTACACATTAAATTTGCCTTGTGATAATTAACCGTCTCTTTTGCTAGTATGCTGGAAGAAATATATTTCGAAATAAACTTGCCTTTTGTACATTTATATCGATTTTAAGGTATTTCTCAGGTTCCTGAGACAATATAACCATGAAATCTCGACAAAAGTGTTATAAACTAACAGTAATATTATTTCAAACACAATTTACTAAAGTGTCTTTCATGCAATCTCAAACCTTATTTTTCCTAGACTATACCTACATAATATCTCTACAATAATTACTATAGTCACATTATTATCACCACGAGATACGTCCAAATGCTGAAAGTGAACCAACTAGATAGCTGGAAGTTGCAGCAAAGTTTCGGAATACCCGGAAAGGGATAGCGGTCGTCATATTATAAAATATGAATGTATAAATGAATGAATGAAGTATACATGTAAATGAATGAATGGTTAAAATATCAAAGAGCTCGCTCAAGATACTTTCTCTAGCTAGCTTATGAGTAAGGAAGTTTATTAATAGTAAACAATAGCCTGATGGTTGCGACAACGGATTGCAAGTAGTGACTCGGAAAGATCACAGGTCGATCTCTGACACAGTATTTACATCGTTTCCTTTTCATGTCCATGGTTTTCCTACATTTTACCGGCCAGGTATTCGACGAGCTTATAATTGTACTAGAGTTAACCCGCGACTTCATCCGCAAAAATTATATACCAGATTTTAAGTCAGATCATAAACTATGAATCAAAAAAGTTTCATCATTATCGGTTCAGTAGTTTTCGCGTGATGCTCGCACAAACAAATACACAAACAGACAAACAGACAGAAAACAATTCTAAAAAAGTTTGATTTGGAGTCAGGGACACCTAAAAACCATATCGTTATCTTTTTTGTAAATGTCTTATACTGTTACAGTTTTATAATATAGGTAGTTATGATACTGTGTTTAAAAGTAATTTCTCTCGCGTTATTCGGGAACATTGCAGCAAATGTCCCATTGACCGGAGAGGTTCATGTGGTAGACAATTAGTTTTAATCTTCGTAGATGACATGTGTTAATTTATAGGACAGTGATCTGTGCTTTTGTTGCACTTTCTAAAATTTCAAAATTGCCTCACATTTATTCGCTTTAATCTCTACAAAATTGTGACACAGAATATGAATATACTAATAAATACGAATTCGGCATCTCATCAGCAGGCAGAACACCAGCCGGCAATGATGAGCTGATGCTGTGCAGGACCATTGTATGAGACTGGAGAAAGAAGCCTTTTTGGATTTACTTTATGACTGGGTTGATGATGATGATGTTTTTTCTGAGCTCATAATTGTACCTATTTATTTTACTCTACTGTACAAGTCATCACCATTAGCCCATATACAGGGTCCTTCTTAATATGCTGATACTTTTTTAAGGGGATGATCAGACAGTCAAACTGAACAACTTTCTCTATGGAACCAACATCGAAATCGCAAAAAAAAAATCTGCTCTTCCATACAAAACTGCAAACCTATGCCAAGCCAAATGTATGGGACAGCTGAATTTTTTTTCGTGATTTCAATGTTGGTTCCATAGAGAAAGTTGTTCAGTTTGACAGTCTGATCATCCCCTTATGAAAATGTCAGCATATTAAGAAGGACCCTGTATGTTCTAGTGCAGGGCACAGGCCTACCCTCAGAGAGGGTGCATGGGCGTCAGTCCACCATGCATGCTCAATGTGGATTGGCAGACTTCACATCCTCATCAGAATTTCTTCTTTAGCATTGTACGAGTATTCATCAAAAATGCCCAAGTGTAGCATTAACAAATTTTTCAACTATGTTTTTTATTTGAGGAATTTTTTGTAAGCGCATTTACAACTTAAAGGATCAAAATTGTCAAACAAAGCACGCTTCTTGTACTTACTATGACCATTTTCGTAACTAGTGACATGCACTCAATACTGACAAGTGATATATTCATAGTGTTGACTTAAGTATACTGGCATCGTGTTAAAAATGCTTGCTTGAACAATATTTCTATGATTATGATTGATTGTTTTCAAGTTCAGCTGGTTAGTTTTTCCCATAAAGCAAATACACTTTTTGTAAATAAAAACATATTAAAAGGCTGCAGTTCTGACCTTTGTGGAAAGGGTTCAAAAAATAATCTTCCGTACATAATGACTGGTTGATTGGCCAACACAATCTAATCCAACTGCGTAGAAATTATAATTAGTAAAAAAAGTTGTTAAATCTCACATAAAAGGGTGCAAGCATCCTCTCACTAAAGAGGGTGGAAGTCAGTGGGCTATGCTCAATTATGCTGGCCCAATACTGGAAAGTGGAATAAAAATCTCCAGAAGTAGACCAAAACAACTTTTTCTGTGACACTCACAACACCAAATCTTTTAAACAAAAAGTAAGTAAATCCTCAAACAACAAATTAGAACCTTTAATATCATAGTCACAACAACGTCACTACACATTCGTCCCCGCGGCACCGTCGCAGCGGCCACTGCTGCCCTGCGCACGCGCCGCCAGTGTTATCGGCCTGAGAACTAAGCGCGGACGTCGTATCGTACGAACAAACAAACAAACACGATGGGTAGTGCACAGTACGCGATATTGGCAGCTTGCTTAACTTATGGTGAGATTCATTTGTTTACATTTTTAATATTATTTACCTACGTGATTAATTTATTAAGAAAAGTTCACTTAAAATTTAATTAGCTATTTTTAACTAATAAAACCACTTACTGAAGCAATTAGCTTGCACAATGACACTATCCTAGAGATCTTCGATAGATATTAGATATTGTCATACAGATTATCACCTCTTTTCATCATAGGGAGACAATATGTTTCAATATAATATATTTCTATTCTTGGATTCAACGGTTATTTGCCTCAGAAAGATCTAAAAATGAGGCATTATTAGGTCTTAATAATGAATTACCAGATATAATCGTATATATCTCTACTACAACAGTGTCACTTTATTATAATGATCATACGATCATTCACATCATAAAATCAACCAGATACAATATTGACTTACAACTGTGTTAAATATCAGCTAAAACTTGAGTGACTCAATGAAACAGATCTACTTTGTATATCTACATTTTTATCCATAAACATCCCAAGGGCAAATTTTATTCGTTTAGTATCTAGAATATTTTGTTATCACATTACAAATCAAATATTCGTAAAAATAAATCACCTTTATTGCCTCACAATTAATCAACTGAGTTTTAACACGTTGCAGAAATTGAGTAATACAAATTATAATATAGCCAAGGGAGTATCTATTCGCTGGTATGCCCAATCAGACTAGTTCTATACGTTCGTAAGTGTGCTTTTTAGCCAACAATTCTACCTTCTACATCCTATTACAATCCAATCAAACTTGGCATAAGTTTTTTCAATGCGTATTAAATAATAAAGTACTATAACTCTATTCTTATAGTTATAGATTCTTCGTTTTCTTACCTAATCTTTACATTTGTTGTTATCCAATGACTAATCATTAAATTAGCTTTTATAATAAACGTATTACCAGTTAGTTGATTATCTAGATATTGTCATTTATGTAACAAAACAAGTTTATCAAGTTTGCGTTTAGAAACTGGACATTCTAGAAGTGAAATTCAATAGCAAATAACATTTTTTGAAAACTGTTTTGTTACAATTTATTTAAAGTATTGCGTCTTAGTTTTTGTTAACCCTGGATCTCAGGATAGCTTTAGTTTCTAATTGAGTAGTTGATAGAGCGCTGTTCAATGTAGATAACGTTTATATTTGTTTGCACGTTGATGTCTAATTTAGGAAACTTTAAAATTATAGTCTATTCTTTAATTATCCGTTTTTCTTCCTTTACATTTATAATTAGAGTTACTACTAACGTGGTAGGTATTAAGTGGAGTCACTTACAGTTTGGTATGTCAAGTTTTTTTGGAGGGCTGAATTGAAAACCATTTCGAGATAATTGTCTCAATAACAGTATTTTCTATGTCTTCTAGTTTTCCAGTCCAACAAGTTGGTAAACTAAAAATCAACTTAAAATAACTGGGCAATAAGAAAAAAAAATATTCACAATGTCCGAATTTGACATTTAATTTTGCCGTTTCTCTTTCCAGCATAGATTTAGAAAGAGAAGGCAAGCGATTTTTTTTATCAAGCATAGGTTTTTTCTCCATGGAGTTAGAACGATTTTCTCGCGACCACTTTTGCGTTTAGAGATTACAAATCAAAATAATAAACTCGATGAATCGGAATAAAACTAAATTCGTTTCGTAAAATTATGTCTACTATCAGTAAAAAATATAAAATCAATAAATATTAAAACTAAATTTGAACACCATATATTTTAATACATTCTGCATTAATATTCCCAATCTTATACATTCAACATTTAAAAACAGCAATCAATAATTAATTTAAAAACGAAATAAAATGCAAAGACTTAATAGATGGCCTTAACTATTAATTACAACTAAAAAACGAGCGAAACAGCAATAGCCTATAGCTAATAGAATGACGGCCTTAAGACCTAATTATTGTAAATAGATTATTTCCTCCGCACACGCTGGAGTTGGTTACTCAACCGATTGGAAAGGGAGCCGGAACGACTTTGTTCGTACGAAACTCAAGGCCCACACCTGTGCTGAGCGACATTTAAAAATGCCGGTCAAATTGTTTAAGATACTTAGTTTCTTTAACGGGTTCTGTACAGATTGACTTTTTACGAATTTCGACTACAGCATGGCATATGGCATATGCTCACGACTATATTCCCCGAGGGGGTAGTCAGAGATATTCTGAAACCTCAGAACATCCACATTTCACCAGTAGTACCGAAACTCTGTCCAGTGGGACGGGGAGTGAGCCCGTCGCCACTTATAATGGACAGTGGGTACGATACATGCCTCGAAATTGAAGCATGCGACTACAGCAACTATAAATATAGTCCAACTTAATATGCTGACACTTTTTTGAGGGGATGATCAGACCAGAGCAGGTTCACAGTTTTGTATGGGACAGCAGTTTTTTTTTCGCGATTTCGGTGTTGGTCGCATAGAGAAAGTTGTTCAGGTTGATGGTCAGATCATCCCCTTAAAAAAGTATCAGCATATTAAGAAGGACCCTGTGTACTACTAGCAAATATATTAAGGCATGAGTATGTGTGCGCTAAGCATAAATTTATACTTTCGTCCTTACCCCCTGACTCTGCAGGAACGGGAAACCTAAATCACAGTATAAGAACGAGTATTTAGTCCTATGTGAGCAAAGCTAAAGTCAGATGCTGTTTCTAACCGGTACCCATTCGCTGGTACGGTATTATTCGAATATCATACGGCCAAAAACAGATAAAAATACATTTACAGTTTGAAAGCTGAACAAAAACGTGAATGATAAGGATCTGTGAAAATTAGTTTATTCGGACAAAATGCTTAAAACTAAGCCATGAAGAAAATTGTAGAGCTCCTGACTGATTTCGACCACGTCGACTGCTTCAACTTCGCTGTTGGCGTTGCTGTTGTCGCGCGATAATGCTATATAGTGCCTGTTGTGTTACTCGGATGCAGGTAGCGAGAATATACGAGATACACTATGCGAGAGCGTTATGTCATGCGGACATGTTAGTTAGACTGGTTAGACCATCCGATTTATATCTTTTTCTGAGACATGTTCTGATATACTGAGCGATGGCTTTCATTCATTTTGTTATTAAATGTATATTGCATCAAATTGTATAATATTATTTTGTCACCCCGTCGAACAACGCCGTCACTTTCCTTGAGGGTAGGCTTATGCCCTGAAGTGGGACGTATGTGTGCCGAATAATTGAAAATCGTCACACATCGTCAAATTCTTGCTTTAAATTTTACTTAAATTCAGACCAACATCTAGAAAGATATTTCTTAACAGAAAGTTCAGATGCACTATATCCATTTTTTGGGTCACTAGTGCATCAAATTTTTAATAAAAACCGTTCAGTTCGAGTCGGGCTACTCATGCACCGAGGTTTCCGTACCACACCACCACATCAATCACCACAGAATATTAACTTACAAAAAAGGGTTGTTTTCTCCGGAACCTTTAGTGCGAGACCGATTCACACTTTGCCGGTTTTTATTACTTGTTATTATACTGTAGAGTTTGTTCTATACTCACACCAAGTTTGACGCTTGTGTATGACCGTTTTTACGAAAGAGCGAAAAGAAAAAACGTCGATAAAAACTAGCTTCTTGTATCAGGACCCCCCTTAATTTATTGTCATTTTTATAATTTGTTAGCAAATCTGCCATAATAACGCACATTATGTGAACATTTCAACTGTCTAGTTATTACGGTTCAAAAGTTACAGCCCTAAATAGGTAGGACGGACGGACAACGTAGGCTTAGTAATAGGGTCCCGTTTTTGCCCTTTGGGTAGGGAACCCTAACCAACCAAAGCCAAAAGTAATAAATCTGTCAATCAAACCGAAATAAGCAAAAAGAACGAATGCGTTCTCTCAAGCTTAGTAAATTTGCAGTGCGAATAAACGCCAACAATTTTTTTTCTAAACGTTAACGAGTTTTTGATCCGATTAATAGTTATGACCAATCTAATTGGTTTCATGTAACATGTTCGATAATGTATCGACTGAACCCTAAAAGTTAATTGTTATTACCAGTTTAACAAGTGATTTAACGTTTCGCAACTCTTATAGGTGGTCAAGTTATTTCGCACGGTGCAAAGCCCCTTTCGAGTTGTATTTAATGAAAGGATTGATCGCCACGCCCTTCCCTTTTGTGTTCTTGATTGACATTTTGTTGTAATGTATACCATATTCTACCAAAATTTCAAGTTATAAGTTAACTAGTTCTTGCCGTTAGCCGTGGTGGTACAGTGGCGAGTAACCTTGACTGTCGTACGATTTGTAACACCACTGGCTTATCGGTGAAGGAAAACAATGTAAGCATGCTTCAATATCGAGGCATGTACTATTCCCACTGTCCATTACGAGTGGCGACTGGCTCACTCCCCGTCACACTGGACAGATTTTCGGTACTAGTGAAACGTGGATGTTCTGTGGTTTCAGAATATCGCTGACTACATCCTCGAGGAATATAGTCTTGAGCATATGCTATGCTAATTATTGCCTGCAACTTCGTCCGCGTGAAATTAGAATGTCGAAAAATCCTTTTTAGTGCACCCTTTCATCCTCCGTATAATATTGTATTCGTGTTTTTGTTTCTGTCGTCTGCTGTTTAGGCTGTGCATTGTCTGTAAGTCAGTCACGGAACTGTTTTATAAGCATAGATTGTTGTAAATAAATTTTTCAAAATCAGGAAATAAAAAAATATCAATTATACAGTGCTCTCGTTGAACTCTTTTGTATGAGAGCTTCGGTTCATGAGAAAAAAGTGTTCATTTCGTACGTGTTTTGTTTTTATAAGACCAAAAAATCGTTTAAATTGCAATAAAATGACAGAAACAAAACGAATTTTAATTCAATTCAAATTCTTTTGTCTTTTCAAAAAATCACATTGTTACGTGAGAGGAATTTTAATGATCTAAAAATTCGCGAGTTTTTTTGTATCAACCTAAATTCCTTGGATGTTAAAATTCATTGCATAATGATGAATTCATGATCCATAATAAATGAGATAAAGCTTCAAAACCATAACCTTTAACGGAAGGCTGTTAAAATTAAATACTTTACTAAACGCTCCACTGAACCGTCAAGGTTTATATTCCTTTTAGAATACAAGGACAAAAAGTTAAAATCTAAATATATACATAATCTTAAAATACATCTTTATTTCTTGTGACCTGTATCGTTTCGTATAAATTCTACAACTAACTTGGTGGTTTTGGTTGGTTTGATAGTTAGTCGTACCATTTGTAATTTTTGTGTTTAGTTTGTTCTGTGTTGTATTATTTTGTATATTATGATTGTACTAGGCAATATATGTATGTTTGCATGTTATACAATCGGTAAAATTTAATGTACAGAATTTATTGAAAATTAGCACTGCTTAGAAATATTTGATCACCTTGTATGCTACGATATATTGGCGATATATGGCGATATATGGCGACTGTACTCTGTTATTATTAATGTTCCTTACCTGCCCTTAATCGCAAATTATTTGAATATTTATTGTTCTTATCGAAATTAATATCATGATGCCTTTGCTATATTCCGTATTCCAAGAAAGCTATCATTTCTAGTTAGATTGTTGGAAACAGTATTCATCTCACTAATAAGAGTTATAACAATTTTGTTACTTCTATTTAATTATTTTGTTTGATGTAGTCGAACTTAATTGTAAAGAAAAATAGTTTAATAATTTTGGATTATCTGGATATTAGCGTATGCTCACGACTCTATTCCCCGAGGGGATAGTCAGAGATATTCTGAAACCTCAAAACATCCACGTTTCACCAGTAGTACCGAAACTCTGTCCAGTGTGAATAGGGGTGGGCCCGTCGCCACTTGTAATGGACAGTGGGTACAATAAATGCCTCGAAATTGAAGCATGCAGGTTTCCTCACGATGTTTTTCTTCACCGAAAAGCCAGTGGTGTTACAAATCATACATAAATTCCGAAAAACTCATTGGTACGAGTCGGCCTGGACGGGGATCGAACCATCGCCTCTTGCACGGCAGGCAAGGTTACTCGCCACTGGACCACCACGGCTTTTTTTCCTCTGGACATTGCACTGTTAATTTAGATCGACTGATCCAACAGTTACGCATATTTTGAACTAGCTTTTGCCGTCGACTTTTTTCACGTTTTTGGACTTAAACATCCCATTACTCTCTTTTAGGGATTGATTTTCGAAAAATCCTTTCTTAGTACACCTCTTCGTCCTCTTTAGAATATATAGGGTCCTTCTTAATATGCTGACGCTTTTATATTTTATTATGCTGAGGGGATGATGAGACCGTCAAATGAACAACTTTCTCTAAGGCACCAACATCGAAATCGTGAAAAAAACAGCTGTTGGCTCGAGTAGGTTGTATGGAACAACTGCATGCAACTGGTATGCAGTTTTGTATGGAACAACTGATTTTTTTCCGTGATTTCGATGTTGGTCCCATAGAGAAAGTTGTTCAGTTTCATGATTTGATCATCCCCTTAAAAATGTATCCGCATATTAAGAAGGACCCTGTATATTTCAAGTTTCTATCTTCTGCAGTGTAGGTTGTTGTCTGTCAGTCAGTCAGTCACGGATTAATTTTACAAGATTAATTATAAAAAGTAAATATATAGATAGACAGATATTTAGATAGGTTCGAATTTGAATCATATAAAAATACCTATACAATTCATCGTATAACTAGTAATACAGCCTAAATCGTTTATGAACGCTTAGCAAAACTACCATTCTTACAGCTACAAGTCGTATTATAAAACTATACCAAGAATTCAAAACTCAAACATGCTTCCTCTGAAAACCATAAAGTCCATAGAAACGTGTCCGTCCCGGCCGGTTCTCAAGTTGCAGCTCAGCGGTTGCGCAAGAGTGGCGCGTGTTCGAATATCATCTGTTACGTTCACCCCATTATCTCATCGTTCTAGCTGTAGTGGACAGTCATTGTTAGTAATGCTTTCTTTTAATTTGGACTGTCATTAATCTTAGATAAGTTTTTATGATTATAAGAATTGCTCTTGTAATGGTTTTTTTAATTGTTAGTTTGCAGTGGTGCTTTAGTTATTTAGTTAGTTTCGTCTTAATTACCATGTATTTCAAGTTGTAAAAAGTTTTAATTATCCTCGAAGTTAAATTTCAATAAATTACTTAGTTATATGGCCGACCCGTACCAATGAGTTATTTCGGAATTTATGTACGATTTGTAACACCACTGGCTTTTCGGTGAAGGAAAACATCGTGAGGAAACCTGCATGCTTCAATTTCGAGGCATGTATTATACCCACTGTCCATTATAAGTGGCGACGGGCTCACCCCCCATCACACTGGACAGAGTTTCGGTACTACTGGTGAAACGTGGATGTTCTGAGGTTTCAGAATATCTCTGACTACCCCCTCGGGGAACATAGTCGTGAGCATATGCTTATGCTTATATTAAAATGACTCGGTGCTTAAAAGCATTATAGGTTCTAATAAAACCTAGGTTCTGCCATAGATAATTGCACGTAGACTTTGAAACTATGTTTTGGTATTAGTTGTATAGGGTCCTTAGCAAAGGAGAATTCAGTAGTTTTTTTTAACACCATTAAGAGGGAATTATGTATACGTAGGGACACAATTATCGGATGGGGAAGATGGCATAGCACGAATATTAACCAATCACATGATGGCCAACCCGAAACCGCAATATCAAAAGACTAAATCGTAACTACAATATCAAACTAAGAGCCCGTTGAAGATCTTTCATTTCCTCCAAATATCTTTACTGAAAGTAGTACAATAAGGAAGCTGAAAATTTTAAATGCAAGAGTACAATGGACCAAGTACATAATCTCATTGGAAGAAAATTCACCTTGCATGTATTTAATTCTACTTCCTCTTTATGCAGTAACTACTTTATATTTTTAAACACGCTATGTAAGCGATTAGCATATTGTAATTTAACAGATAAAGTTATTCCTTGATTTCCGATTGATTCAATCGTATTTGAAACAATTCATGCCTGACTTCATTCGTACTAAGTTATTCACACTAAAAGTTATATTTTAACAAAAGTTGATAATTGTGGTAGAGTTTCAAAAAGTGGCATCAGAAAGTTGTATTTAGGATACTATTTAGAATTTATGAAAAACTAGAGTTTACCCGTGACTTCGTCCGCACAAATTATAAACCAGATTTTAAGTAAATTCATAAGCTTCATCAAAATAGGTTCAGTAGTTTTTGTGTAATGCTGTTACAAACAAAAAGACAGACAAAAATTTCAAGAAAGGTTAATTTGGAGTCAGGGATACCCAAAAACCATATCGTAATCTTTTTCTTGTAAATATCTTCAATCTGCAGACAGACATCTGTTACTGTTTTAATAGAAAACCGGAAAGGAAAAATGATCGGACACTTGATGCCGACAATTTCTTTTAAACTTTATTGGAAGGGAAGATAGAGTAAAAGAGAGATAGAGGAAGACCTAGACAGAGTTATCTAACACAAATGAAGGAAAATGTTGATGTCGTGTGTCTTATCAGGCTCTCAAGACACTAACGGAAAAGAAACTGGATTGGCGCATACTCCACCGACAAGTTCGTAGCTCTTAAATAAGATGATGATGTTTGATTAGCTAGTAAGTTCGATAATTTACGAACAGTATAATTATGAAAAAATATTAAGGATAACCAGTTGAAATAACTTTTCATCAAAAACCTTTTCTGGTAATGATGAGACTAAATTGTTATGTTTGAAATCCTTCTGTTTTTGATATTATAGGCGTCATATTCTCAATGCGGGCACTTCTTTCGCAACTCAAAGTCAGTATTGTCATATAGATAACCAATTCATTATAATCACAACTTCGTAGCAAATTGCTTAACCGCAACATCGTACTGAAACAAAATACAAAACAGTTGTTAATGTTCACGGCACTCAATTATCGTGGAAACGACTCTAACAAAGTATAATTTTATTCTAGTGTTTATTCGTTAATAAATAGTAAAAGCACGGATTCACGGAAGGCTCGGAGAAAACTAGTTGGCAATCTTGCTAATATTACGTAATTTAGAACTAGACAGAATGCTTGTTTGACATCTTTTCCTAGATGGACGCAAATAACTTTTATAGAATGTAATTTTCTTATTTTGTTTAGATACCGTTTAACGAAGAGATTGAGAACTTTATGATTTGTAAACTAAATATAATATAGGCTTTATTTATAATAAGTAGAAACTTTATTCATTTCTTCGACAAAAGCGTTCGTGACAGTTTTTATCTAGTTTGAGTCAAATATTGTTGTCTTTATTTACCTCGTGACTTTTATACGATAATGAATTATTTAATTTAATTTCTTGTAAAAATGTATCCGCGTTTCCTTTAGTAAACATAATGAACGATGTGTATATTAATAGTACAATTTAATCACTTTTCATCTATGTATGTTTATAAAATTATGTTCTGAACTTCAAGCTTGATCAGCCTTTGACTACTGAATGTTAAATAACATCCTGATATCAACATTATTTACGATAACTTAAAAATGTTCAGGCACATCAGTATCTACAAATTTTTTGAACGACGATAACATTTCCCATAGGAGTAGACTATTTTAAATATCACTTGACTACCCATATTGAACTGACAGTGCCCAAACTATCCAGTGCGACAGTGATCCCGTCACCACTTTGCACGTTGCAAAGAGTTTATCACAATCAATTTATCATTCATGCTCAAATCAACGACCTTAATCACATCCTTCTCAGTTCAGCTAATTAATAAAAGAACAAAGACAAACATCTTAATTACACGTATCAAAGAGCAATTTTCTAAACAATGCTATTATTATATTCAACTTTATAATCATCGCACTATGATCTAATCTAGATCGGTAATTAAACGGTAGGTGGCAGGCAGCCAAGTGCGAGACCGTTGCGCGTACGCATCAAGGCTGCCCACTGGTTACTACTTTCGCTTAGTAGTTTTGTTCAGCGGTAAAATGTTGCAAGTGTGTTGTTTTTAGTTTATGTATGAGTTTTTTGACAATAAGTTAGCCCCAAAAATATACAGTGAAATTTAAAAAGTCTTGTTCTACATTTCTATTTTTAATTTAGTTTTTTGCGTCATAAAATATAGATTTTGAATAACTATAAAATGTTTAGTTTTCACTTATTAAAAGGGAAAATTTACGCAATAATTTAACGGTTCAAAAAGATAACCTTCCGTTATGTCAAACCCCCTCTATACATCCCCACACCCTTACAATCAGAAAACACCTAAAGCGGATTGGAAAATCACTTCACCGCTACAATTTCATTGACTCGATATGCCATTGACTCAAAGGAAGAAGATTGTAATATTCTAACTACTTTTATCGTGAAAACGAATTGAATTCAACACGGGCGCGACTTAAAGCAAATCATTACGAAGACTTACCAAGGAACTAAACGTCTTTCATTTCGGTCAGTAGTCACTTGCAAAAACCATATTGTAACGAAAAATTGTATGACACGATCGCTTTATAACCGGCATTATTTTATTAGGCACTATTATATTTTAGAGGACAGAAGCCATTACTCGATGGGAGACTATTCACATACTCTACCGCGGCTGCGTCCCTGATACAGCCTACACGCTTTTTTTTACATAGTGTGATAAGATAAACTTACACCAGTGACATTTTAGTGGCCAAAATTTATCGCAAATGACCGGCACTTAGACTGGCCGCATAACATTTAAACCATGGCAAGGTCGCGGAAAGTATTGCGGTATGACATATTTTAATATTGACACACTTCGTTCGGAAATAAATTGAGAAAATTTACGCAGAATAGTCAACAAAGAATCGAAAGTTGACATAACTTACATACATACTTAACAACGGTTTTTTAAAGGGATGATAATATCAACAAACTGAACAACTCTCTTTATGGGACCAACATGGTAATCAAGAAAAAAAAAATTTTTTGTTCCATTCAAAATTGCAATCCTACTCGACCAAAATTTTTTTTTGCAATTTCGATATTGGTCCCTTAGGCCGAGATTCAGAGACGATTTTTTTGGTCTTAGCTCGAGCTAAGTGTGGCGAAAATGTATGGATTTTGACATACGGGAGTCCGAACTATGACTTACAAATCGTCTCTGAATCTCGGCCTCAGAGAAAGTTGTTCAGTTTGATGTTCTGATCATCTCCTTAAAAAGCCGTCAGCATATTAAGAAGGGTCCTATACAAGGATGTGTCGTTGAACATCTCTCGCATAATATTTTCTTAATATTATCTAATCACACTAATGTAAACTTTAACAACATAATTCGCATAGGTAGTTTTTATTAAATATCGCGCTAAAAAAACGGTATTTGGTTCCACACTTCACTCTCGCGCATCTGTTGTATTGTTGGCAAAAGTAAAAGTGTTTGAGGTTATTGATACGATGGCCGACTTCCATCGCTCGAGGAAACTGCACGAACTGAGATAATGTGATAATCACTGCCATTAAATTGAAGACTGTTGATTTAACGTGCTTCGGTTTGGATAACTTCTACCGTCTTTAAGTTGGATAATAAACTGAAGAGTTATTTTAAAGAGTAGATGTTGAATTTTAACTCCCTCTACAATAAAACTGCCTCCTGTCTCTAGTAAAGTCGAAAAGGAGATTTCCAGGCAAGTTTAGCCAATTTGCTTTGAGAGTAACAACCTTCTGATTTCGGCGTTAACCGGGATCGACTGTTTGTCGAGCTTTATGAAGTACAAGTTTCGAGATGAAATATCGCTAAAGTGGTCACACATCCAATCATTACTGAATTTGATATTTCTTAACTTTGACGATCATTACTAAGTCAGATATACGAATCCAAGGTGCTTATCTAGGTGCTTAACAAAATGATTGAAAAATCTTTCAGCTTCTCTTGCAAAACAGATATTAAACGAATACTTACGGTTTTCCAATTCCTTTGAGTACGAGTACAATATATAGATACAAAAATGGAATCTAAGGCACGGTTTATACAGAAGATACATGTGGCGGTGGCGGATAGCCAAAGTAACACAATTATAAACCTTATAGTACGTAGCATAGCGTCGTTTAGAGAATTACGCTCGCATCTCCAGGCGACGTTCGATTCTTCTTTACGACAAAAACGACTCTATGCTACGTACTATAATGGTTTATATTGTGTTTCTTAGATTATCCGCCACCACCACACGACTCTTCTGTATAAACCGTGGCTTAGGGGAGGCATATATTCAGCAGTGGACATCTATTGGCAGAGATGATGACGAGTCGAGGTAACAGTGATGCTGTGTTCAAAACGTTTAACTTGCATTATAAGATTTTTGCAAAATAAAATAGGATATCCTACAATGTTATACCATGATTAGCATATTTTAGGATAAAATTTCCTACCCATATAAATAATTACAGCAAATAATTCCGAAACATAGTTCTTGCTTATGCAAAATGTCGCAATAGAGTCCAACGACCGGCCGATACCGCGAGGGTTGGCCAACCGTCACGCCTCATACGACGGCGTAAAGACAAGTTGTTACTACGAAAGTCTAACCTTGCGTTAATTGCTTTATTAACCCTTCAATCTGATAAGGTATTTAGTGTAGCAACTGTTTAAGTAGATTGCGATATTCGATGAGTTGGTGTTCCGTAAAACGTTTTCAATAAAATTTTACAGCGTATCTCAGTTCATACAAAATCATTATCCAACTTAGTATCATCATAATTTTAGTCGTGGGGTTTTACAGCTGGAAAAAAGCTGGATTTTTAAGGGGACGATCAGACATTGAAACTGAAAAAAAATCTCTACGGGACCAACAACGAAAACCCGAAATAAAAAATCTGCTGTCTCATACATTTGGGTCGAGTAGGATTGCAGTTTTGTATGGGACAGTAGATTTTTTTTTCACGATTTCGACTTGGGCCCCATACAGAAAGTTGATCAGTTTGATGGTCTGATCATCCCTTAAAAATACCATCACCATATTAAGTTGGACCCTGTATAAGACCCTGTATTAAGACCACCCGGCACCTCAGTCGGTAGTGAACCTGCGTGCTGTGTCGCTGTGCTGTGCTGTGTCGCGGGTTCGAATCCCGTAAGGGACAAATATTTTTATGATGAATATGCATATTTTTGTACCCGAGTCATGGATGTTTGTATCTACGTATGTATTCTATATCGTTGTCTAGTTTTCATAATAATAAGTCCAGGCTAGATTCTGGTACCTACTCTAAATGTGACTAGATAATTTGTGTGACAATGTCCAACATATTTATTTATTTATAATTCCTACAACTGTTGTTTAACATATTTTTCTCCAATATTTGGCATTCCGCCGAACTTACATTTTAAACATTATTCTGTCATAATCATTATTATTCATATAAATACCTAGAATCATCGTATTCCTTACTGCTCTATTCGATACTGTTTGAGCTTACTTATATTAATTAGTATGTTTTCATTTGCAGTTAATGCGGGAATCCTTCTGGAGCATGCGCCGGCGTGTCCAGAGCATTATGGAGTTCAGGTACATAATTATCTTGTCTCGATCATGGTGGAATAAAAACGGCAATTTTTCATAGAAGGAAAGGAAGAAACTAACAAAAAATTTACGAATAAGCATTCCAAAAGAAACGTAATGTCATATCTCTTGTGAAATGTAATCCATACAAAGTTAAAAATAGTTGAGTTGTCAAGGATTCAGAGTTTTTCTACGAACTGTACACTGACGTATAAATTGATACCAATATAGGTCCACCTCAAAAATTAACCACAAACCAGTAAATAAAATATCCACACTCTATTTGAAATAATTCTAAAATGTGATTGTTTACAGCCACCTGTCTTGCTCTTTGACTAATTATATGTGGACTGGTTACGCGTGTAATTCTACCAACAAACATTTCTGCCACTTTTTGCGGGGTAACATGAAATCCGCAACTTTCGATTTTATTCCCCATAACTTTAGATTCTAATTTTGAATGTTAAAAAACATGAAAAGTAGTCTCGTGTGAACCCCAAACGTTCTAAGTTCGAAGTTATTATTTCGCAATTATAGGCTATCTCGTTTAGTGATAAGGTGTAAAATTGAATATAAATGCACAAGATCAATTGTGCTTATACCGTGGCAGAGGAGAAATGCCTCCGCAAGGCTAGTCCTTATAATAATTAGTCAAAGGTCTTGCTCCATTCAAGTTCCTAAAACTTCACCATTGAAATTTCCAGGCGTATGCGCACCCAGAACTTTGCGACCAGTTCTTCCTCTGCACCAACGGCACCCTTACCGTGGAGACCTGCGAGAATGGACTACTGTTCGACGGCAAAGGCGCTGTGCACAACCACTGCAACTATAACTGGGCCGTCGACTGTGGTCACAGGAAAGCAGACCGTAAGTAGAAAAACAGAAGGTTTGAATATCCATTAACAATGAGATAACAATGATCAAAGTCAAAGTCAAAATTGTTTATTCAAAATAATATCACATAGATAACTTTTTCACCTCATGTTTTTTAATCTACCACCGCGTCGGAAGGTGTTCCGTTGTAGAGAAGATGCGGCCAGAAACTCTACAACACACTTCTTTTAAACAAAACAAAATATACAAAGTACAATTACGTAAATTCAATATTAAATTACATAGAGTAACATTGTCAAGACCAGACATTTTGGTCATTCAAATAATCATCGAGTTTATAGTAACCTTTTTTAAAGAGGACTTGTTTAACATGGGACTTAAACTTTTTGTCCGTCAAGTTAAGAATATTCTCTGGTATCTTATTATAATAACGTATACAGTGCCCCATGAAAGATGTGTTGACCTTACTAAGTCGAAAATGTGGGAATACTAATTTATTTCTATTTCTTGTATTGTAATTATGAACGTCACTGTTTTTGGGAAAGAGAGACAAATTTTTGCGAATGTATAAAATATTTTCGTAAATATATTGACTGTAGAAAGTCAGAATATTGATATCATGATTAGCGAATTTAGCTTTGCTATAACTACCACACCCCAAAAGTTCCAGGTTTCAGAGTGGTGATCAGTATTTAATATCATGATCAGGGGTGTGATTTTTGAAACTCATTCGCTGAATTCAGCAGTAGAAAATGTCATGCATCTTTCTACTGCTGATTTGAATTTCAAAAATTGCACTACTGAAGTATGATTTTTGAAAGTCAAATCAGCAGTAGAAAGATGCATATCTCCATAGTGATTTTGACGTTTTCAACTGCTGAGTTCAACGTATGACTTTCAATAATCGCACTCCAGGCACAAAATCCATTTGTGGATTCAACATTGAAAAAAAAATCTGAGAAAACCTTCTCATTTTGTTGACTTTACTTAGGAATATTTGTTGTTTTAACTATGATTATTGTCAATATAGCTAAAATATACTTACGATAACACATTTTCTAGTAAAATCTATTAAAAAGAATAATCTATGACAACTATTTTATTTTAGTAGACTTTATGAGAAAATGTGTTGTTGTAAGTATGTTTTAGTTATGTCGACAAGAATTTTACTATAGTTACAGCAACAAATTTTCTATGTAAAGTCAACGACATAACAGTGTTGTCGCCGATTCTTTTTTTCGCGTATACTTAAAATAATAAACCTTATCTTATATGATATTAGATATTATATCGACTGCACATGTGAGTTTATTAGCACTATAATTATTTAGACATTATTTTGTAACATTCCACAAACTTAATTATCTATAAAGAAATCTGTCTTATTTAAGACAAGTCGTAATATATCCATTCAACGATTACAACAATGAAATAGAGATTGCGGTCCTTGCAGTCGTCGATTACGAAAGCAGCAAAGTACCTATTGTGGTCTGACTAATGTACATACTAGACCCTATCCTAGAGTAGTAGGTAGGGAGATAGAAAGGCAAACCGAAGTAACGAGCAACGAGCGAGAGCTTTAAGCTAATCCACTCCTACCCATTGGCTAGGTCAACTTAGAGAAACAAGTCTCAGTTCTCAACGCTCATTATAAAAACTTCTTTGTTGAACAATAAGAATTTTTCAAAAAAAGATGGATGTTGACGTTTTTTTATTGCATGGTAAAAGTGAGTGATTGTGAGGAAACCTGCATGCTTCAATTTCGAGGCATGTGTTGTACCCACTGTCCATTATAAGTGGCGACGGGCTCACCCCCCGTCACACTGGACAGAGTTTCGGTACTACTGGCGAAACGTGGATGTTCTGAGGTTTCAGAATATCTCTGACCCCCTCGGGGAATATAGTCGTGAGCATGCTATGCTAAAAGTGAGTCTTTCGAACAAAAATCACTGCGAACTCAGGCACTATATTAATTGTAACATATATCTTTTCCAAAGTCTTTAGCCCTACACTAGATCTACACATAGTCCTCTGGTTCTGTGCTTCGCTACCAAAGAGTCGTCTTCCATTACGTCTGCTTGTACGTAATCTCCATTACACTGCCTCTGTATTACTATGCGTGGAGTGCATGTGAAGAAACCTCTTCGAGTGATGAACCCTAATTTCACCCCGGGCAGTTAGCCCCATACTTACACGAAAAAAGAAAACTATGCAAATATATTATATTCTGTTGATATCTGAACTTCCAGTGACCCCACTCTCGACCCCTGGCTGCGAGTACCAGTTCGGCATCTACCCGGACAGCGACGAGTGCTCCACCAGCTACGTGAAGTGCGCGTACGGTATACCCAACCAGGAGCCCTGCACCCCGGGCCTGGTGTACGATGACCGCATCCACGGTTGCAACTGGCCCGATCTGCTACAACCTTTCTGTAACCCTGAAGGTAAAAATATACAATTACAAATGCGATTTAACCTACTACAGTCTACACCTCTAAGTAGTAGGTATTATTTTCACTATTTGTAAATCATAAGGTTAACAAAAATGTAAAATATATAATTTCTTTTTATTATATTACAAGAATAGGAAAGGAAATTATAGGTTTTGTTCGTGGCATTTCAATGAAATTTACGATTCACCATGGTATCCAGGGTGTAAAGTTTAATGCGTTACATACTTAAGGTGGTGCTTCAGGCCATCAAACTGAACACCTTGGACTATGGGATCAACATTGAAAACGCAAAAAAAAGACATTGTTCCATAGAAAACGTCAATCGCTTCTCGACGCAAATGTATGCTGAATTTTTTTTTGCGATTTCGATGTTTGCTCCATAGTGTTAGTTGTTCACTTTGATGGTTTAAAGTACCCGGTTTAATATGTAACGCATTTCATTTTACACCCTTTTTACATTTTACACCTTCATTTTACAATTTTTGTATTATGTATAGTACCTTTACTCCATTTAAAATAGCAACGAAATTTTAAGGCTGTTTTGCATTACAGAAACAGAGATTTGAAACACTTCCTCTGACTTATTCTTAAAACAGCTTTAGTAACGTTTAAGATATGTAGGACGGTATATGTATCCAATAAATTAATTACATTCGATAATCAGAATTGACCAGAAAGCTAAATAGGAATCGTAAGATCTCGTCGTCCTTATTTGGAATGAAGTATAGGTATTTGATTCAATATGCAAAGTGTTATAAGTACTTCTTTTTAAAATTAAGATTTCTGTCAATTTACCATGCGATACTAACAATTTTAAAGTCCAATTCACAAAATAATTTCCCTACAAACTGAACACGAAAAGAATGTTAAATAATAAAGAACATATTACTAACACTCAATTACCATACTGCAACTCATTTATCACAATATCAATTTCACTCAACAGCGGTCGTTGGCTTCAAATGCCCGACAAAAGTGCCAGCTCACACGCAATCGGCTAAGTTCTGGCCTTTCCCTCGATTCCCGGTTCCTGGTGACTGCCACAGATTGATCACCTGCGTAGAGGGCCAGCCCAGGCTCATCACCTGCGAAGAAGGCAAGGTCTTCGATGACGAGAACCTGACGTGCGAGGATCCGGAGCTGGTGCCCCATTGCGCGCACTGATGAAGAATGGTAATGCAAGACGAAAACGAAATTGGTTTTGAAGGTTGTTTTTCATACGATTCCGTTGCTGCTTTTGTAGTAATTCTCTTACGTCTCCATAGTGTAGGTTAAATAAAAAAAGAAAAGATTTTTTTTCTACACATACATTTTCTAAATTTAAAACAATAATAAAAAGTAAAAGTATATAGAATAAGATATTTGAAATTCGATACAAATGCAAAGGTTGTAGCATACCTAGGTATTATTTTATAGATTATTCTCAATCATCATTTAACAATTTGGCCCAAATTATGGTCTACATTTCGTTTTCGTTTTGTAATATTGGTTAATCAACGCTTAAAATTATATTTAAGTTAATTTCACATTATATTTTGGTTTGTCCGCCGAATCTATTATTTATTTAAGTATGAATCTATTCGATTTCTTAAATTCTTTGTATTTTCTCGATTTTCAGATTATTTTGTAAAGATTTTTAAGTTACCAAATATGTACAGATAATTCGTGATACTAGTTACCATAGAAATTGTATGATTTGTATTTAATAATTATGTATTGTTTAATATATTACAGTCACAGTTTTATGTATAATCTATTATACAAATTTTTGATTTCAGTGTAAATATAAATGCAATAAGATAAAATGTAAATAGGGAGAGATACGAAATGTGAAGAAATAAAGATTTTAAATAAATTTTAACTTTCCTGTTATTTTATTCACAGATATTAATTCTTCTTAGTTAATATATGCTAACAGGGCAAAATTAAATCTTTTTATAATTGATTTTTGTTATTATATCCAACAATTTAATATCATTAACCTATATTAATAATATACGTCCCACAGCAGCTCTCCCCTAAAGTAAAGTGAATAGGCGTCATCCACATAATTGACAAATAAAATTGCCGGGTATACCCAATAGATCTCTCCAATGGTTTTATAAGAAAAATCTAGGTACCTACCTAAATTTAGTACCTTCATTAGAAGAATTAGTTACTGAACTGTTTAAATTCTCACCAAATATACTTATATAACATTTACGTGACATTTTGATGAACCTTTTTTTGTGGTTAATACAATGACTATATGGCATACTAGAGTTAACCCGCGATTTCGTCCGCAAATTATATAATATGTATAATTTGCGGACGAAATCGCCGGTTAACTCTAGTATGACATATAGTACATTATATCAAATCCAAAAAAAGTTACATCAAAATCGGTTCAGTAGTTTTCGCGTGATGCTTGCACAAACAACCCCACAAACAGACAGAAGATTTGGAGTCAGGGACACCTAAAAACCATATAGTATTTTTTTTTTAAATCTCTTCAATGTTACAGTGTTACATATGTTTATTCTTTGAACATATTTTCTCCTGGCTGATATCATTGAGCAAAGACGAGCTTGGATGAATTTGAAGTTGGCATTTATTTGTAAATTCACACTGCGAGTCGTAACCCGATCGAAAAAATTGTGCAGGAGTGAGATTTTTAAAGTCAAATTATCAGTAGAAGACGTAAAAATAACTATTGGACTAAGAGCTGTATACGAAATTTCAAAATGATAAGGTGCAGTAATGTCTTTGGGTGCAGTGAACATTTTTATACAAGGAAGGAAATTGATATCATTAGCATCTTTTTAAACTAAGAGTCTACCCATCAAAATGATCAACTTTTACTACGGAGCAAACCGATCGGAGCAAAAAATATCTGCTGCTGCATACATTTGAGTCCAGTAGGCATTTAGTAGGATTTTTTAGGAGTTTAGTATAGAACAGCAGATTTTTTTGCTCTGATCGGTTTGCTCCCATAGTAAAAGTTGTTCAGTTTGATGGGTAGACTCTTAGTTTTAAAGGATGATAATATCAATTTCACCCTATCTTCAGAGGTCTACCCCGGAGAGGGAAGCGTGGGCGGATGGCCAAACACGTAAATTTTTAATCAAAATAAGGGATCCGTTCTCATCGGCATGTGTATCCTGCCCATCCTAGGGAGCTCAAACGTGGTCACTTACTGAGGCCCAAAAGTCCAAGCCTAAGGTTTGCCAGAGGGCGACGGAGCGCAGCATTCTAGGTGTTAAACGAATCGACCGAGTCAGAAACACTACGTTGCGTTTCAAAACTCAAATAGCCGACGTCGGAGAGAAAAGCGCCAAACTTAAATGGGAGTGGGCCGGTCATGTCTGTCAGATGCATCCTGAGAGATGGGCAAAAACCATCGTGCCCTGGATCCCCAAAAATGGTCGGCGGCGTCCAGGTAGACCCAGGAAGAGATGGCGGGATGACCTGGATAAATTTAATGACCATTGGCCAGAGGTTGCCCAAAACAGATACGAGTGAAAGAGCAAGGGAGAGGCCTTTGCCCAGCAGTGGGATAAAGTAGGCTAATAAAAAATGATTTGGTGCAGGTAATGTGTTGTGGTTTCATAGTTTTTAACTGTAGATTTTGCATGAAATTATTGCCAGAAATCTAGGTTTGTTATTTTATGATGCCCCATCATAAAATCCGATTAATAATAAAACTATTTGTCCTTAAACATTATTTATTAACCTAACTACATAAATGCTCTATTCGTCCTCGGCGTCGACCGCCTTGGCCCTCGGCCGCTGGGGCTTGCGGCGCGATGGTTGGGTTCCCTTCGGCTTCACGGTCGGGGGGTTCTCCAGAGCTTCCAGCTCAGCGTCTGTCAGCTGACCTTTGTACCAGTCGGCGCTGTAAGAGAACAACATGTTTAGTTTATAGAACTAGCAGGCTATTGCTACGACGCTAGTGATAAACGAGCAATACGGTAAAGTCAAATTGTATAAGTAATCAGTAAAAACTTAAATAAAAATTGATACAGACTGAATCGGCTAGTTACACAATAGAAATAGGACCCCGGAAGAAACGAAAAAAATATGCTAATGCGTATATTATTATTATGGTGTGAAAATAAGTAGGTATAGTTAATAATGCAAAACAAGTACAACCAAGAGAGGTGAGTAAAGGCAGACGCCATTGGTCTCTGCATTGGATCAGATTAATACAAGCCCGTGATGAATGACGCAACAATAAAAAGGACGTATAATATGCCCAACAGTGGGTTGATGCGGGCTGATTTAATTGATTAGTAGTTTCGCAGTTAAAAATAATACGTAGGTATGTTTTTATCGTTTCAAATTGTAGTAAAATTCTTCTGCTCCAAATATTGCTTATGCCAACTCACATTTATAAACCTCAAACGTCATTATATCCGTATACCTATTCTTCATTTCAAATAAGGACAAAACTATTCTTCGATTCCTATATAGCTTTCTGGCCAATTCTGATTTGCAAATATAATTTATTTATCAGAAAGATATACTATCCGACATATCTTGGACATTACTAAAGCCATTCTAAGAATAAGTGAGAGTAAATGTTTCAAATCTCTGTTTCTGTAATTCAAAATAGACTTAAAGTTTCGTTGCTATTTGGAATGGAGTATACATTATCCATAATCAAGCTATCATCTTAAAATCACTTAAAGTAAAAAACAAAATCTCACTCACCACTCGGGCACCTTCCTGGCCCACTCGCAGCGTTTCTGCACATCATCGAAGGCCTGTCCCAGCTTGCAGCCTGATCGTCTCGGAGTGTTGCCGTTGATGCAGACGTAGAAGAACTGGCAGTCATCAGGGTCGGCGTAGCGAGGGTGCGTTAGGCCGTAGGTCTCGTTTACAGCGGGGCATTTGAAGGAGAAGAGCTCTGGAAAAGATTTTCTTATTTGAATTTTATCGCCAATTAAAACATAATTATGTGGCCGAATTTCAGTATTTTATTCTTTATTACAGAAACGTATTTTCAGCCTGGTGAATTAAGAGTAATACCAAAATTTTGTTTCGTGATTTTGCAATGGTATATCGCTATCATATTTACCAAATCTATGTAGAAATTAATTCGTCATCGTATCAATGGGTAAAAAAAATGCCAGTCATTAAATTTTGGCTAATTTACTATAATCTGTTTGCCATACAGTTCTTCAGACTAAATAAACCCACCTACTCACATATTGTAAAACCTAATTGTTTCAGTTTTGCTTCAGCTTCTTATTTGCAAGTTAATTTCTTTCAGGCGCTATCGCTACAATGTGTATAGCAAATCAAGCCATTATTTTTTAGAAAGCATTTTTAGCAAAATTTTCAATGTTTAATACATTATTTCAGAATTGTAAACTACTTTATGGAATATGAATATTTTGGTATTATTGGTACAGAGTCAATAAGGCTGTGGCGTTTTTTTTTTTTAATTAAAAATCCAGAATCATTCGGTTAAAACTGTTCCCAAATGAGATCTCAGATAGGAAAACTTAGATTAGACTTACCAGAGGCACCGCATCCACTCTTCTTTGCCTCATCAGCCCATGTGCAGATTCCGGTCTTGTCATTATAAACTAAACCATCAGGGCAGGTGATAGCGTTGAATTTGCCGTCGACGCAGTAGTAAAACTTGCCACACTCCTTAGGATCTTCGTGGGAGAAATATCCATTCATACGCGGGCAGTGGAGTGTTGGTTGAGGGGTTTCTGAGTAAACATAATGAAATTAATTATTACATTGTTGGTTTGCTATTAATAGTAAGAGTCAATATTATCAAAACTAAAGTGGCAGTGGGCTAGTCATAGCTGCCGAAGAACTACTAGAATGGAGACCACAAACTGGCAGGCGTAGTGAGGACCGTCGTCTCAAAAAAAAAATACCGTAAAACCATAGAACTATGGTCCTGGGAGCAAGTATGGTCCAATTTTCTGTCGCTTTTCATTAACCCAAATTGCTTCAAATAACGCCATCTAAACAATTTTTCTGTTCACTTTCTCTTTGTTTAAGATAGGGAATTTAACAATGGTTAATGGTGTAATGATTTAGTAAGACAGGAAAACCATAGGATACTTGCACCCTAGGACTATAATTGGGTGGTTGTACCGGTAGTGGCGAATGATAGGCTGATGATAATGATCATGATGAAATATAATCGTATTATTAGGACCAATGGATACTTAGATAAGTCTGCTTGATTCAAGAAGAACGTGTTATTTGTGAATATAACCTTTCAGTTGGTTTAAGAGACAGAAAATGAACAATGGTCTCGGAAGTTATATTATTATTATCTTGAGATCAATAGGAATGTCTATAGATGTGCCAGAGATGCTCATTTATTACATTTGATAAATCTGTCGTTTTACTTGAATCAGAGTTTCTGGAACACCTTCCGAAGGTAGAGTCAAAAAAATTACCTCAAAAAGCTATGTTATATTATTATGAATATAAAACTGTCGACTATGACTCTGATCACTTTTACTTATAATATAATACAGATTTTTCGCTTAGTTATTAACTCGGTTTTAGTTCATCCATGTGGGATAATTTACGAAAATAGTCGTACAGTAGCATTCCACTAAACAAATCAGTCGAGTCGCACTTCAATTTCCCGTCCGCAAAGCATAATACTTCTGTCTCGGTCGCTCAAGGCCGAATCTCCCTTGAGATTGGAAAGTTGTTTCCAGTTGACCCTCACTATACTATGAATAAGTCTGATTATACTGATGCTACAAAACTAGTCTGTAAATGGCAAGCACGTGTTGGTACAGAAATGCCACGTGCATCTACAACTAGATACAGCTAAGGGAATTTCATCAAAAATGGACGAAGAGATTGCTAACTAATAAAGGGTTTTCAGCATACAAGATTTTTTAAGTTATGTAGAATTGTAGTCTAGTTGAAATAGGTTAATGTTATCATGTTTGTCTACGAATAACGGTAAGAGGGAGTATGCCATACTCCACCACGCGGGCCCAGTGTGGATTGGTGGAGGTAAGTTAGTGGCCAACTTTCTGTCAGATAATTTTTAAGCTGCCTAAATAGGACTAGCATGCTTATTTTTATGCTAAATAGGACTTCTGAAAGTCTGAAATCTAAAGGACAGAGAGGTAGCTTGACCAAAAACAACAACAATCCGAAGTTTTTTCAATCAGATGTAGATCAGTAATTCGAGCAATAAGTTAAAATCCATCATCATTTGCATTTTAAACGCAAAAAAGACCAACCCTAAAGCGGCAGCCTCGGTTGCACGCGCAAAGAGGAGTGTTTCCATACATAACAGTTTGTCAGGCAAGAAAACAGAATAAATGGGTACTTACGGAGCTTTGGTCGCTGGGAACAGTCCAGGTTGAAGGGCAGGTCACATTTTTCCTGATCAGGGCTGTAGTCATTGAACACCATGCCGTCTGGACACACCTTTTCAATAATCTCTCCACCCCTACAACATTATGATAAAAGAATAAAAAATTAAAGAATGTACTGTTAAATATTCAATTACGTAATAGAATATTTAGGAACTTTCGTCCTTTGTAATAAAACGTACATTAGAACAACATAGCTATCAACCATCCATTGACCCCAGGAATAGGAATGCCAGTAACCTAACCTATAACCTACGTGGGTTTCTCTACACGTTTTAAAGTTTATCTTGATCATACAAACAGACTTGAGAAGCCAATGAACCGTCGAGGAAAATAATATGGATGTCTTTGAACTGTTCAGAGTGATGCATTGTTTATTTAAAAAAATACAGTAATGCTTAAAGTATTCTAAAAAGTTTTAGCAGGATATTATACGTTTTTACTTTGCAAATAAATTATATCGCTTTACAATGTCACCTCTAACAATTTACGTAATTTTACATTACAAGTGATTAGCAAGGTGTACGCCCAATTTTTGAATGTTTTTTTAATTTTGTGGTCTCATCTTCTTTGGGCTATTATTAGGACGCTTATACCGTTGGTTTTCATACTCTTGGTGATAGCGAAGCCCTCTCAAAGATTGTTGTTGCCTCTGATTGTTAAATTCTGAGAAGTTCCTTAAAAATAGGTATCTAAATGATAACTGTTGGCTAAATTTCACATCACTAGATAAACAATCATGTGGGAACGAACATGAAAAACCAGACAAGATAATCATCACATTTGTGCATTGATTTACTCACCTGCATTCATAATACTTGTCGCACTGCTCAGCATCAGCGAAGAATCCATCATCAGGACATGAGTTTGTGATCTCTGCGTCTCTTTCTGATTCAGTGACAGTGCGTGCTGGTGGGTTCGCTGGCTTCCTCTTCGGCAGCTGCTTTGGTACCGCTGATGACGCTAAAACTGGAAAACAAGAATGTATACTTAGAAACTACCAACTTGAATATAAAATGACCTTAGAACACCTCTTAGGCTCTTGTTTCATAATTGATAACTAGGCTAAATTTTCTGGAAATAAACCTAGGTAACCTAGTGACAAACCCAAACCCCTGATACGTCGAGCACACCCTGGGTAATCAGTTAATCTCTAACGCAGATTTTTCTCTTCACCATGCTGGCATGTCAATCCTCAAGGACATGACAACAACTTAAAAGAGGAATACGAGCTTTAGAAGGTGTAGTTAATAATTATTACACATTTTTGAAGAAGCTACTTCAAAGTTGTATTTCCACCAAGAGTAGGACAACAACGGCAGATATGGTAGTATCTGCCGTTAATGGATGATTAGACCATCAAACTGAACTTTCTCTATGGGACCAACATTGAAATCGCGAAAAAATTATCATCTGTTCCATACAGAATTGCAAACCTACTTGAGGCAAATGTATGGGACAGCCGATTATTTTTTCGCGATTTCGATGGTGGTCCCATAGAGAAAGATGTTCAGTTTGATGGTCTAGTCATCCCCTTAAAAAGTGTCAACATATTGAGAAGGACCCTATATGTATACGATAGTAACTATCACCATCATCATCAGCCTATATATACGTCCGACTGCAGGGCATAGGCCTACCCTTAGGAAGGTTCTACCTATGTATACGATAGTAACTATGATAAAACGTAATCGGAAAGGGTATTAACCGAATTTTAAAAGAATATGTACAATGTCATACCACACATTGTGCACAGAGTGACATTTCCTGCCTTCGATCTGTGCAGGCGCAGTGGAAATAAATAAAAGTGGTTCACATTGAGCGAGGTCGAAGACTTCCTGTTTCAATATAAGTTACTTATTTCATGAAGTTAAATTATTATATTCTTTACTTTCTGATACCATTGTACATTTTTATTTCTTTTCTTTTTATTTTCGATTAGGATTTTTGAAGCTCATTCGTTGAGCTCAACAGATGAAAATGTCAAAATTACTACGGAGATATGCATCTTTCTACTGCTGATTTGACTTAAAAAAATCTCACTTTTTAAGTATGATTTTTGAAATGCTGTTTTAGGCTGCCTATTCAATTCTCAAGATACCCATACAAAGCGGGGAAGCAAGCTTCAGAAGCGAGGTAGCAATGATTTAGGAAAACCTCCATCAACAAGATCACCTCATAAATAGTACTCTTTAGGAAGACAGTGCACAGACAAATGCCTACTTCTTTACCCTCATATGGAAAGAGACATGCCAATATAAAAAACCAATTCAATGTACTCGCAATGAACAAAGCAGAGGGGTGGAGCAACTAAAGCCGGTTTCACTGTTACCTAACCACGCGTAGCTTTTTACAACCAAACGAAACTATGTCAAAATATTATAATTTACATTTTAATTGTCTAGCAATGCAATGAAAGCAACCTTCGCACAGTCTAAAAATTTTTATTGTCATTGCATTAAGCTTTATAACCTGCTCTAGAGACATATCAAGTTATGTAAGATGTTAATAGGATAAACTAAAAGTGATTAACTGAGTCATTATGTAAACTTCCACGCATATTACTATTTTCTTTTAGAAATACACAAATATCGACTAAACAAAAACATCGATCGGATTTTACAGGGGATGCTCAGCATCAAACTGAATAACTTTTTTTATGGCACCAACATCGAAATCATGAAAAATAAATCAGCTCTTCCATACAAAATTGCAAACGTACGCCAAAATGTTGATTGATGTTTATGTTGGTCCCAAAGATAAAGTTGTTCAGTTTGATTTGTCGTATTCGATCTATTAACGACAGTATTTTATGATTCTTTTTTCCCAATTTTATGAGAATCAATCAATCATTTATTTTATTTCATGTACCTAACATTGATTCATAGTCATAATATCATAATTTTGTAGTAAATACAATACAATACAATTAGAGCCTTTTTTGCTTGTCTGTAAGTGGAACATAATTAGGTAAATAACCATTACATTAGCGCTTTCGATACGCTAAACACACGCAAGAAAATTCAAGTCTCGTAATTATATTATATTATTAGGTACTATAACATACATCCTTCTTAATATGCTGACACTTTTTTAAGGGGATGATCAGACCATCAAACTGAACAACTTTCTCTAATGGACAATCATCGAAAACGCGAAAAAAAATTCTTCTGTCCCATACATTTGGCTTGAGTAGGTTTGCAGTTTTGTATGGAACAGCTCGCGATTTAGATGTTGGTGCCATAGAGAAAGTTGTTCAGTTTGACTGTCTGATCATCACCTTAAAAAAGTGTCAGCATAATGAGAAGGACCCTATATAATTATATTATTACTAATTCAAGATACAGCAGAAAAAACGCCCAAAACGGCATCAACAGAAAACGTAGATTTCGTATGATAACGCGTTGAAGTCTTTTCTATGAAAAGTTTGAGAAGTATGGATTCTGACGTATTGATTATGTATAAGCACTTTCCATCGAGTTGTATGAAATAAATGGCGAATAAGAACTGTATTTTAACAATCTGTAATATCCTATTAATATCCTATCCTATCCTACTTTCTACTATCGTACTATAAATATAAAAGTTTGGGACGATATTTGTGACTCAATCACTCATAAAATGCTGAACGGATTTCGATGAAATTTGGCACCCCCATAGGATATGTTCTGGATCAATACATGGAATACTTTTTTAAGCCAATGCAAACGAGATCGCGGCCAATGGGTAGGGCTAGGTCACTATAAAATAAGTTTCCTCTTTTCACCCCTTGCTGAAGCTTTGGGTAAACTAAACAACAGGATACAACGTAGTTGACAAAAATGTTGTTTCTAACATAAAGTAGCATAAGTATATGCTCACGACTATATTCCCAGAGGAGCAGTCAGAGATATTTAGATAAAGTGGTCGTAGATATTAATATTAACAATAACAAAAAGCGTATAATTAAAGTCTAAAGATATGTTTCTCTTCAATTAGTAAAAACTTAATCTAAATTCTAAAAGGAACTAAAAATTCTAGACATGAGAAGGTTGGCTCCTTGACATAGTGATTTATTACAATGCAAAATACAACCTGAATACTAATATTAAAAACTCATTAAATACATGAGGTCATTAGACTTACAAAATTAGAATGTTAAAGTGTAACAATTAAAATATTTAAGTAAAAAAAACTCACCAACTAAGCACGCTAATACAATTCCTATACTTGACTTAAACGCCATCTTTGTATGTCACTTATACTTAAGTCACTTAAATCTAACTTAAATGTCACTTTTGTGACCTATTTGACTGAACTGACTCGGCGGCACTCTATAGAGCACTGAACATAACTGTATTTGGCATCCATTCTTAGCCGACGAACGACTAAGCGAAAGGCTCTGTCAACAACACTGTCCCTCTCACACCAGCATTAAGTTACATAAGTGGACACTCTTCACACTTAAGCAAGTAATTTACATCGAATCCTGTTATTGTTTTACGTGTTCTGCAAGAAAATTTAATGATAATTAGATAGTATTTTGAGGTAAAATGAGATTTAAACATTCCAATAATTGAATTTTAATTGACTGTTTTAAGTAAGAATCTAAAAATAATTGATGCTAATTTGTGCAAAATTGTTTAAAACTTGACCTAATTAATAAATTGGTATAATTCCATAAAACACACAGATTTTCTGTATGTGTTAATAATATTACACACTCAAAGTGTTTCTATTTTTCTATAGCAGCATCGACCCAAACGATTAGAGAGATAAGATAAGGGCTTGAACTACAGTTTTTTTTTTCATAAAATATATATAAAACATTTAATGAAAATAATACATGTATATTTTTCATTATCATTAAATGTTTTTAACATTTAATAAAATACTGCATGTATTTTTTCAATAAAATTTAATCAAAAGTATTCCATGTAATTTTTATTAAATATTTTGATTAATATATAAGAATATGTCATAATTAAGCTAAAGTACTAACTCCAGGCATACTTTTTCTTATCGGCGTAGTTAGTTTTCTAGAAATGCATAAAAACAATTACCTACTATCTTTTTAGAAAAATTTTAATCCAGATA
The DNA here is from genome assembly GCA_963924505.1 of Agonopterix alstromeriana. NCBI lineage: Eukaryota > Metazoa > Arthropoda > Insecta > Lepidoptera > Depressariidae > Agonopterix > Agonopterix alstromeriana. The sequence continues at coordinate 4,631,768 of OZ004665.1, read as the reverse complement.
TCGGCAATAAAATGTTCCGCTCTTCTATAAAATTGTAACATTTGCTGTTGATGGTTCACTTATAAACTCGTAAATTAAATTTATCGAAATCACGAAAACTATGTACGCACGGAGACAGATCAACCTACCCATAGTTGAACCTTATGTCCATGAACATAGGGTACATATACAGATATCTTTTTGACGTCATTTTTTGTGACTCTCCCACCACTTCAGAAGGTTGATTATCCACGAACTTTGACTATTTATATGTGGACTGGTTACGCGTGTAATTCTACTAACAAACATTCCTGCCACTTTTTGTGGTGGGCGAGGTAACATGAAATCCGCAACTTTGGATTTTATTCCCCATAACTTTAGATTCTAATTTTGAATTTCAAAAATCATGAAAAGTGGTCTCGTGTGAACCCCAAACGTTCTAAGTTCGAAGTTATTATTTCGCAATTATAGGCTGTCTCGTTTAGTGATAAGGTGTAAAATTTAATGTAAATGCACAAGATCAATTGTGCTTATACCGTAGCAGAGGGGAAATGCTACCGCAAGGCTAGTCCTTATAATAATTAGTCAAAGTCCACGAATAAACGCGTGAAACCAAGCGAAAACTATTTAGGTACTCAATATCTTAAAGTTTGTTTTGCTTCGTCATTTTAGTGACTCTACTACTACTTCGGAAGGTGCAATCGCTGTAGAGAAGGCGCGGCCAGAAACATGTATTTTTATTCCTAACGGAAACTATCACTCTAAGATAATCATTATGCACATTCTGAACTACCTACAAGACAATATTACGTAACAAAACTTATTATTTAGATTGCGCATTACTTTACATGATAATGGATTGGTAAAAAAGTCGCGTGAGCATCGTAAGATGTTCAAATAACACTTTCGACGCAGCCGCTGCACTGCGCGTGCGTGAAAGTGAACATCTCGTCTAGGCTACTATTTGATATCGGTTTCACTTTGATACTGATTCTGAAAATACTGATCTGATTGTTAGGATTCTCATCATCATAACCTCTAAGGTGAGCGGAAGTTTTGGGAGAGGCCGTCCGAGGAAAACATACCATGATCAAATCAATGATCTTTTCCGAAAAGGACAAGTGCGTAGCACCCTCAATCGACGGAAGTGCATGAAAAGATGTATGAATGTGAATGAGGCTAAAGAGGTGTGCCAGAGTCGTAGCGTGTGGCGGTCCGTGGTCTCTGCCTACCCCCATGGGACAATGGCGTGAGCTTATGTATGTATGTATGTATGTATAACCTCTACCATTTATAATATGTATAGAATATGCAATTACTTACTCGTATACTCTAGTACACACGGCGACACATCAAGCTACGCAAAACCAAAATAAGCTAGTCGCGTGTAGGTAGAGAAATGTTTAACGTGGCCCGCCTAGCTTATATTGGTTTTGTGTAGCTTGATGTGTCGCCGTGTGTACATTTATATCGTTGAGAATATGCAATACATATAACAATATACAGGGTGTAAATGTAAATTCGTTACATATGGTGCTTCAATCCATCATTTTGCGATTTACATTTTGTATCCATAGTGTTGGTTAGTTTGATGTTCTGAAGCACCACGTTTAATATGGAACGCATATTAATTTATACCCTGAATAAAATGTGCAACGAAACACCCTTTTAAAGGGGTAGTGGTTTAAACCATCAAACTGAACAATCCTCACTATGGAGACATCGTTGAAAACATTTTTAAAAACTGGTGTCCCTTACATTTGAATCAAGTTGGTAAAATACATTTATGTGTGAATCAGCAGATTTTTTATTTTTGCTCAATGTGGGCTCATTAGTGAAGATTGTTCAGTTTGATGGTCCAAATGGACTTTGAACCAACCCTTTTAAATATTACTAGGGTGTTTTGTTACATCCTGTATACTTACTAAAATTTGCAAATCGAATACCATTAAACTATCTTAACCACCAACAGACCAAGGAATAATAAATACCCCGAGACTAACCAACATAGAACTGAAATCAACTCTCTGATGGCTTTTAACTTAATAATATTAATACCAATGCCCCAGTTTTGACTTTGAGCGCAGATATCTCGAAACAGGAACGTTATAGCGATTTATTTTTAAATGAGTTTTGTTCCATTAGTAGTATAATACCTATCCAACAACACCTCATTCGATTTATTAAAAGAAAGTATATTTTCCAACCCCCATTTTGTTGTCCATACAACAAAATGGGGGTTGGAAAATATACTTTAACATTTTTTTCGGCCCCCTCCCATGAGGGGGCCGAAAAAAATGTTTCTTCTTAATTACTACATTTCTGTTTTTGGATTACTGTTATCTATCTTCATGTCAAATTTCGATTCAATAGGTGCAAAAATGAGCGAGTTATTGAGGCGAGGCATAAATGCTATATTTTTAATTTGGGGCTGTAGCTAACGTGATTTTTTATACTTCTAGGCTCAATTGGGTTGGAAAAAATCGATTCTTAATTAGTCTTGGGTCAAACCTAAAAAAGGACTGGAGTCCAAGCGTGGAAAGCGACATGTACATTGAAGATATTTGCAAAAAAAAATCATAGGGGTATTTAGATACGTAATGGAATGCATTAAGACTATTTTGAGAATGTTTGTATGTTTGTCTGTTTTGTCTTTTTATTTGTGCACCCAACGCTTAAAAACTACTGAATTAACTTGGATAGGGTTTTAACAAAAGCATAGGGCTTAGTTTAGATTAACATTTAGGCTTGTTTTATCGCAATTGGTTCAATCACTCAAAAGTTATGAGTATTTAATGTCAGTAGTCTGCGCGTACGGCATCGCGGGAGTCTCGCTAGTTACTAATAAGTAAATAAATTTATAAAATGTTTAAAGAGCGCAAATTTTATTTAGACTAATAAAATGCATAAACACTTTTTTAGACTTTAAGTAAAGATTGTCTAGTTGTGGTGCTTAGAAAGTAAAAAAACATTCATAAAATCTTACTACATAATCTCACAATGTCCTTCAAATAACAAAAGGTTCATTAACCGAACCTTAGAAGTCAAATCAACCCACGATTTCCTGCAATAGCCTATAGATATGTTTTTATGTGAAATAGTTAGGTACCCGACTGTGAATAATCAAGTTGCAACGTTGGCGTGTGTTCCGTAATTAAGTTTAACTAAGTAAAATAAAAACGATACGGCAGCCTCTAGAGTTAGCTAGCGCCTACTTGAAACAAGGTAGCCACCCACCGATAGATGAACGCTAGAATGAACATAGAAGATGAATATTATTCATTATTATTATCTACATCGTCCCGACCTCAAATAAACTAAAAGGTAATTTAATCGGGATTCTAATTTGGAATATTTTTGGGGCTAGTTAGTTATGACACATTTATACATTACCACAGTCACTATAAGGAAAAGTAATTACATTACTAAAGCTAGTAGAATCACAAAATATGACTTAAAATTTTTCATAAGATACTTATTTTGAATAAATGATTTAATTGATTATTGATCTATCAAAATATACAGGGTCCTTCTTAATATGCTGACACTTATGTAAGGGGTTGATCAGACCCGAAATAAATATCGGCTGTTCCTTACATTCGACTCGAGTATGGGACAGCTGATATTTTTTCGCGATTTCGATGTTGGTCCCATAGAGAAAGTTGTTCAGTTTGATGGTCCCCTTAAAAAAGTGTCAGCATATTAAAAAAGACCCTGTATATACGAATGTACCCATATTAATAAAAAGAAGGCTCGAAATTTTACACAAAAATGTTGCATTCGATATTATTACAAAATGAATTAAACTCACCCTAGCCAGATAGTTACTATTTTAAAGTTTTCTGGCTGTGAATAAACCTTACAACTTATAAATTACCACTGCTGACCACTATCACCGTATCATGTTACTGAAAACATTCAATTTCTGTAATAAATGATCCCATTCAAACATCGTTATCGCAAAACCCTATGTTTGTAAAAACATAACAATGAATTTACCAACAAATGAACATTAAAATCAAGATTTTGTTAAATTCAAAGGAGTAATTCATGCATAGCTTGGTAAATCAAGATTCGCGTCACTGACTATGATATATTGGCACATTTAGATAGTGGCTCTGATTCTGTGGCAGGGTACAGCGAACACAATTTATTGCAATGCGGATGTGTATGCGAACCTTTAATACTGACAGCGTTCTGGCAGATGCTAACGTAACGTAATGTTAGGATGTGGCATGCACTTAAGATAATTTAATATTGATGCTGCTTGTCGGCATATAATGTATAATGAATTTGATTATAATAGACATGAATGCAATAAAAGTAAAGATACAATTCAAAGATGGAAATACGAGATACTAAAAGGAGTAAACAAGCTTTGTGACTATTTATAAACGTGTGTGTGTGACGACGAGATGAAGTGTGAGATATCAATTTTTAATCAATCATATTGAATAAAGTAATGGGTTTCATAGCAATACTTAACATGGACTTTCATAACTTTTTTCATTACTTATATTATCTACTAACTGTTGCCCGTTACTCCGTCTGCGTAGACCTTAAAAAAGTATTCTATATGTTAATCAAGATCATATTCTATCTATGTTCCAAATTTCATTAAAATCCATTCAGTAGTTTTTACGTGAAAGAGTATCAAACATCCATCCATACTTACAAACTTTCGCGTTTATAATATTAGTAGGATTACTAGCGGAGCCCGTGACTTGGTATGCACAGACCACTGACTTTAAATACTCATAACACTTTATTGAATAAACCGATGATATAAACCCTAAATATTAATCCAAACTAAGTCTTATGCTTTGGTGAAAACTCTATCCAAATCTATTCAACAGTTTTTAAGTGATGCGGCACAAAAAAACATACAAACATTCTAAAAATGATCTCGATGCATTCCATTACGTATCCTAAACGCCCTCAATTACATTTTTTTGATATAGATTATTGTATCAGAAATTTAGAAAATAGCCTTTGTGCTTCATCTGTGATTTATACATTATGTATACAACATAATATGTACATCTTCTTCAGATGCATACAACAAAACTAGTTCCTCTTCCTGATGTTTGCAATCATATCCCTCAAACATTATCCATATCTCCATAGACACTTCAATAACGATTCAAACAAAACAACTAGTCGGGGAAATCTACGTATTTTTATATGGAGAAGGTTGCATTAATTGCACTTTTGGTGATAATTTGGAATGTAGCACATAAATACCTGAAAAACATAAATTATCAATAATCCCCAAAAGGTTATTGTGTATTATTGAATAATTAAGACATTTACAAAACATTAAATTTAGGTATGAACAAAAAATGTAAAACTGGTGATTTTGTACAGGATGTCTTCATTCAATACGTTTTACTTATAACAATAATAATCCCCGGTTAATATCGTAAATTTGACTAGATATTTAATATTTTGTAAGTCTTCAAACATTATAACCTCAAAACTAAATTTTTTACAGTTTATTTGTACACATTAAATTTGCCTTATGATAATTAACTGTCTCTTTTGCTAGTATGCTGGAAGAAATATCTTTCGAAATAAGTTTTCCCTTTGTACATTTATATCGATTTTAAGATATTTCTCAGGTTCCTGAGCCTATATAACCACGAAATCTCGACAAAAGTGTTATAAACTAACAGTAATATTATTTCACATAACACAATTTACTAAAGTGTCTTTAATGCAATCTCAAACCTTATTTTTCCTAGACTAAACTCTTATTGCATTGTTTTTAATAATTCACTAATAAAACAATGCAATAAAAGCAATTGTCCCCAATAAGGGATATCGGCAAAAAGACCGATGATATCACGCTCAAGTCAGACTAAGATAAATTAAAACAATAAAAGCATATTGCAGATATTGTAGAACAAGCATATCCTTTTAGGCTTTCCTTTACATCCAGGCTAAAACTAGAGCCCACGTACGTATAGTTTAATACTTGTTTGCAAAGTCCGATGGTATAAAAGCTAGCCATTGCTTTTAGCCCTGACATTGCCTTCTTACTATCCCTAGCTAAGGGTTCTTTTGGTCTCCTTCTAAGGAACAATGTATAAGATATTGATTATAGTAACTTTGGTGACGGCTGTATGTGGTTCGAGTGATTTGAACCCCATTGAAGATGGTTCGAAAAATAGCGGGAGACAGAAAAGATTGTTATGTAAGTATGTTGAGGGTATATTACTGTTGGCGTGCTCCATACAAACGAAGTCTGGTGATATTTTCAATACTAACCGATTCAACTCAATGAAATTTTGCAGAAACAATCTAGAAACAAATCTCTATGCTTGTATCGTTTCCATACAAATCTTAAATTAATCCTAGTATTGAAACTGTATATTTTAACGAAAATCGTACACGATACAAGCATAGAGATTTGTTCCTACATTTTTTCTGCAAAATTTCATTAAGTTTAATTTGTTAGTATTGAAAATATCACCAGACTTCGTTTGTATGCAGCGCGCATTTACGTATTCGGAATAAACTTCTCTTAAACAGAGTATGTGGTCTAGTTAAGTAGTTTATTTTTGTTCCTGAACAAATAAAAATAATCTGACATAGACGTAGGGTAATTTTGGCTATCTCACAGGCTCCCGTAATATTCTGTTACCTTACAATAATAGGCAATTCTAATACTTGTTGCTCATTATCAGAAAATCTCTACTAAATTATTTGAATAAATTTGTTGCGGGTTCCAAGATTATATAGTCAAGTGTTGTGAATTTATAACTGATAATCTTGGTTATATTATGTCTATTACGGGGTTTTCTTAATAACTAAGACATGATTTTGTTATATTTTACCACCTTATTATTTATCTATAATATCAAAACAACCATGGGGTCACTAATAATAATTTAATCTAGATATTTTTGTCCAAAGGTGTCAGTAACAATTCACTTATGTTTAGTAGTTTCAAAATAAAAATGATTAAATTACAAATAAGGTGCAACACAATAAATAAAATCAAACAATAAAATTTCAAAAACTTGTCAGGCAAAAAATTTAAAACTGATCTTATAGGCGACATGACATGAGTTTTAGTCCTGGATCGCGCTGATTTAAAATATCCAAGTTCAATCCTAATCCAATTTCAGTTCTAATCACATTGCAAATCCCATTACTTTTTAACTGAGCTGAATTCCGCATCGCGCTAAACTCTACGTGCCTTTAACGTCTGAGCAATCTGTCAAAACGGCTCTAACGGCTGTCAAATGAATAGCTCAATACCGAATGTGTTAATAGTTGTTGTTCGCACGCGGTCCAATCATGGTTCAGTTGAGATTTATTTAGCGCGATTGCTCTCCTGCTGGCCGGAGCATCGGAAAAACAAAAAAAAATCAAGACATTCATCTGTCTAGTTGCTTTACTTATGCGTTTTGTCGTTTTGTCACTGTATCGTGCACAGAACATTATAAGAGGGGTTAGAAATGCAAAGTAGCGCTTTTGCTTCGGAGATGGCTGTCGCCACTTGTCTTACCGCTCACGCTGCTACAATTACTCATGCCCTCTCGCTCGCACCACGCCGCGCGGCTTATGGTGCTATGCAAATCATTGCATAACCTGTGGCGACACGTTCCACGCCTACTTTGCACTTCTAACTCCCCTTATAATGTTCTGTGGTGTCGTGCGTGGCATGCTAACCCTATTGTTAGCTCCAATGTTCAGGACCGGATTCAATTTGCGCTGCCGCAAACATTAAAACTTACTTACTATGCTGGCTCAGGGACCCGAAGTGGGTCTTGGCCTCCGACAACAAAACATGCCATTCATCTCTTCTCTGTGCCATCTCAGTTCAGTTGGTCAGCTCCAGCACCTCGAGATCCTTGGTGATTTGATCTATGCAGCGATACCTGGGCCTGCGACGCCCAAAGGATAGGCCTCAGATACGCTTTCTTAAACTGAAACTCAAAATGTTTTATTAAAAATAATATCACATGGATAGCTTTCTGACGTCATTTATGACTCTACCACCGCGTCTGAAGGTGTTCCGTTGTAGAGAAGATGCGGCCAGAAACTCTACACTCTTCACCACGCGATCTTCTCCCATCCGTTCTATGTGTCCGAGCCATCCGTTGGGAGTGGAAACTAGGTCTTCTTTTTTTTATTTTTCCTTATGCGCCAACTCCATTCTTAGTCGGTTAGTAGTTTTCTTTTTATCTTCTTTCTTAGTCGGTCCCAAAATCTTCCGGAAGATTTTCCGTTCGGCCACTAAAAGCTTATTTTCCTCTTTCAATCTCAGTGTCCAGGCTTCGCATCTAAACAACAAAACAAACAAGCAAACATTAAAAGCTACATGTAATTCATAAAGAATAAAAACAACAAATGATGTTGTCTACGATAGCAATGCAATTTCCCAAAGTACCTCTGAGTCGTAATGCCAATATTAACTCAATTTTCCAAATTATGGTCATCAAAATTTACGATCGGTATAATAATTTGCCATCTCCCGTCTTTTGTCTCTTTATTGCACGTCCATTTTAATTTCCACTCATGGTGGTCGTAAAAAGCCTACTAAAAAGCGTATGAATAGGTATCTTATATCTAGGTAGTTTAAAATATTATATGAAAACTTTTATTAATGTTTGTTTTAAAGCTATCAAAGGAACAGTAGTAAAACCTTTATTAAATATCCACTTACGTATACCAATTTTGTAGGAAGGTTGTTAAACCGAATCCTGGGAAAATTATTAAACGCTGTACAATCGAAATAATGTTAACAATATTACGAATTGAGCTAATCTGGCAAAATCTATCGATCCAGTAAGATTAAGAAGTATGCTACCAACCCGATTAGCTATTGTTGGCCATGAGCCCATCACAGCAAAATAATTGACCAATCCCAAAGCATTGTGATGCGATAAAAAAATATGATCATTAAATTTTCTAAAGCAACGTATTAAAATTATCAACAATCCATAAATGTAATTTATTATTGAACATTCACAAATCAATAATCCTGAATGCGTTAATTTTATCAAGATTTGTAAGTATAAATGACAACATGCGTCCATGTATGGGCCGTTCGGCTAAATTGTGATATGCATGTGATAGCTTTGCTATACGCATTATAATATAGACGAATATGATAGAAATACAATCCAATTGCAAAAGTAGCCTCAAATAAAGTATTTTTGTGTCACAAAATATTCAAAGTAATATTTTGACAACTCGAAGTAATTACAAATAGCGCAATTAGCGATACTTAAAAACGATCTTTCCACTAAATCAGATCCGATTTATTTTCGCCATTTTTGCACAATTTGAACATAAATATTCATCATGAAATTCAAAAAATCTATCGTTGAAATATAAACTTTTAGTAATATGTTTATGCAAACTATTATTACCATATTATTATGACACCGCACACAACATTCGGTAGTACAAAAATGGCCCGTTTTGGAGGTTGTCTTTTGTCTGAATTACAATAATGCAACCTATAAAATCTATATTATAATCTGAAAAACAACACAATAATACCATCGGTCATCGACCTCTGGAGTACACCACTGCACTGGTTACACATCCACCTCACGATTTATTACTCCTTATTGAACGTCCAGGAAAGTCTTACAACGTCAGGATGACTTTTTCTTTTTATCCACTGAACGTTGTACTTGAATATATTATTGCAGCCATTTTGTTTCTTACGATGTCGGCGTAAGAGTGATGAGGAGAATTTTTATGTTATTTGAACTGCGGTCCTTTCAACTGTCACTTACATGACAGGTATGATGCATTTTAAAAGTTTTAAAATTACATCTGAGTTCATTTAAGTTATTTGTTTTCTTTTTCACCAATGATGGATGAGTGTGCTATATTTAAAAGGGAAATAGACAAACTTGTACTTGTTGAAAATATCGTTACCAAAAACATTGTAAATAATTGTTACAGTGACTAGCCAGATTGTTAATCTTCTTTTGTCAAGTTAATGGCATATTATTGCTCCCCGAGTGACGTACCAAGTCACCGATATGTTCAGCGCACCCTGGGTAGCAAGCATCCAATGCTGATTCTCTGAATCTCTTCACCGCAATGGCCAGACTGTTGAACTTTTGAAACAACTCACACCCACGACAACATCAATATACGTCCCACTGCGGGGCACATTCCTACTACTTTGTACTACCTTTTTACGGGTTTAAATTTCTTCTTCACATACGCTTAAGAATAGTATCTTCAGCGTATGCAGGTTTTCCTTCACCGTTTGATAGTTAGTAAGTTCGTTAGTTAGAAAAAGTTATTGGTACATGTCATGTCGTCCGTGCGGATTCGAACCTGGGCCTCAAGATTGAGTTTCCATAGCTCTTCGCAACGCGCCACCGACGCTCATCAAAACTCTATTCAAGGATAATTAATACATAAAAGCATTTCAATGATCACACTATTGCCAGAATTATTAATTTGATATGGATTTTTCAAAGTATACAGGATGTAAGAATAAGTATCATAAACCTTTACGCCACATACTCTACTCATCAAACTAAACAACTTTTACTATGGGAGCAAACCAGTCAGCGGAAAAAAAATCTGCTGTTCAATACTAAACTACAGCGCTACTCGACTCAAATGTATCAAGACAGCAGTTTTTTTGGTTCTGACACGTTTACTCTCATAGTAAAAGTTGTTCAGTTTGATGGGTAGAGTATGTGGTTTAAAGGTTAATGATACTTTTCCTTACACCCTGTATACTATGGTACTCTGTGGTATATAACATCGAGTTTCGAATTCTTGGGGTATAATCTAGCTTAGGTATAACAGTTTGTGCTCCTGTAATTAGATTTATTTTTCAGTTTACGACGAAGAAGGAAACCTAGTGAAAACGTACAAGAACCCATACCTATATGATTTTGCTCAAAATGCTGAGAAGATACCATTCCTCGGCAACTTTTTCAATCCATTCTTCAGTTTAATGCGGGTAAATATTATGAAAACACTAAATAATGCTTACGTACAGATACATTGTTATGATCCCAAACGTATGGAAACCAAACAACAACGACTCAAGCATGTAACATCCATGACCGAACCGGGATTCGATCGCAGTACCTCTGGTTGGTAGTCTGGCATGTTTAAAATGAACTTAAACTACACATTTGAGGTAGAGTTTGAGAAAAAGCCTATAAACATCTATTTTTATTTTTCGAAAACCTTAATGATTATACAACGTGTTAATTAATATTTTAAGTTTAATCGCATTTTAAGTTTTCAGGCAAAAATGATTCGTTATCATTTCAGCAATGAATGAAAGCGCTAACGTGCTCATGGATACATTTTAAGAATCTTGTTTTGGTAGTAAGTAGGGTGACAGTGCCCAAGCGGTGGTTTGAGATCGAGTTCTGTAAATTTTAAATTTTACAAACATATTATTTAATATTTATAATAAAATTACCTTTGTTGAAACCATTATATTCGATTCTACTCTCGATTCGAAACAAACTACTTTCTAGTTTTGCGTTAATTCATTAACACGTTGTATATAAATACCTAATCCAAAATTTGTTTTTAATCTGATTAGATTATGTTCTAGTTCATAAAGCATAACGTATGTAAATTTTTCCAACAGCCATCAACCTTCGGCGGTCCAGCAGCCTACATGATCCCAGTGTCCGACGAAGTGATCCAGCAAATCAATACTGATCCTGTGTACCAAAATAAACTCCTCACTTTGCCAAGAAAGGAACTCGTTGTTGAACCAAACCCCTTATGTGCTGACAAGAGGTCCCAAATACCTTCCAAGTCCTGTAAGAACTTCTTGAATTGCTGGGATGGGTGGGCCTTTGAACAGGAGTGCCCTGAAGGACTATTGTTCTCGAGGGAGGGATACTGTGACTATCCCCATAATGTTGATTGCAGTATGAGGACCAGTGAGTTTAAATTTATTTTATTTAGCTTTATGTGCAGATTTTAATCTAACAATTTATGCCAAATAAACATGTGGAATGTCAAATAATTCAAAGAGTCAACGCAATAGAAGATGTATAGTAGAATTGAGACTAATTTATATTTTAGATGGTTAGAATTAGAAACCTAGAGCCTACATCTGTGTTTAAACACACTTTTAAAAATAACCAACATTCCATTTTTATGCCTTAATAGGAATTATAAACGAAATAATTATTCGTCATCAACATCAGACAAGTTTATGGGTAACTCAAATTTTCAAATTGTTCAGTAACGTAGCGATTTTTTTTTTCATAATTAAATACCATTTCTTACTTTTTAGTTTATTCCACAAGGCTTTCTTTCTTTCTTCATGATATTCCTCGTATTTGTACACAATTACCTTCTTAACAGAAACATTCTGAGAATTGTAAACATGTGAAAAGAAATGTGTGATCTTAGGTAAGATGTCGTCATGTATATGGAAATGTCAAGTCGGACGTTACGTAAAGTAGATTCATCGACGGCTTTATTATTACTTTATGTTAAGTAATACGAACCCAGCTACTGTTTATTGGCACCGTCAATAGAAACAATAGCAATATGGCACTTTCTGATGCCTCTTTAATATCCCATGCTTCCCTAACTGAATAAGGCCTGAATAACTGAATAAGTTGTCGGCCAGATCCCAGATGTAATACAGGAGTACAGGTCCAGCACTCTATAAAACGTTTTTAAATTTCGAAATGGCGTCTGCAGATGCGCACTTTGTGCAAACTATCCATGACAATGCGTGTAGGGTTGAAAGCCGCGCTTGGCATTTAATCTACATTTCATCTACATTTCGATACATTTTATAATTCGTTCTGTTATTAAAAATAGTATTTTAGCTACAGTTTTTATGCACTGAAGCGCGCGCCTGACTGCATTCTCTTGCTCGGCTTTCCTAAAGTGTCCCCAGAAAGTGTGAAGTGAGGTGGGGTATCTGGAGTCAGAAAGGGGGGCGGGGAGTTGCCGTTCTGTATGTAGAAACCTATTCTGTGACAGGATGACAGAAGTCACTTTTCGGCCGACACCACATGGCAACTGAGAGGATTGATAGAAAAAAAACAAAACACTCTTGTATAACTTTTGTCATATTATCTTTTAATATGTATCTAGAATCTTTTTAAGCAAGAAACTTTCTGAAATACTATTTGCGATAAAAAAGGATGTGCAATAAAAAGACGTACTTAATTATTTAATTCCTTCAATTAGCCATATAATGCACAGTTGTTTTCAGAAGCTATTTCGTTAATTAGAATTCTGTAACACTGTTACATGCATTAATTAAATTGATTATAGCAGCTAGTTACAGAATATCCAAATTTTTTACTTCGCAATTATTGTAATTTTTTTTTCGTACTTAAACTCACGATCAATCTTTCCTTTCTGGATATTCAGAAACTTTGGTATACTTACTAAAGCGTGCAGTTATATTATAGATAAAATATGGAATGTGCATTCCAGTTTTTTTGCATAGTATATAGGCTCCTTCTCAATATGCTGACACTTTTTAAGGGGATGATCAGACCGTCAAACTGAATAACTTTATCTATGGCATATAAAGAAGGACCCTGTATAGGTGAGCGTGAAATCTTTTCCTTAGAGTTGTAATACTTGTATAAGTATGTATATATTTTTTATTATAAATAGTCTATAAGCCATTTACAATGTACTTTAAGATAAACACACAAAACTGTTTGCACGGTTTTTAATCTATTGTCTTCAGTCTTTTCCTTCTCCTTCATTTTATCAATTATTTAAATAAATATATTTTTCAGACGAAGCAACAATGATGATTGCACAATGCAATAAAGAGTTCGAGTCATTCAGGAGTGAGCAGCAATGCAGCGAGTTCTTTGTATGCGTGAACCGAGTTCCTATCAGGTTCAAGTGCCCCGCTGACCTGGCTTATAATCAGGTTTGAATTCTAAGTTCTATGAAATAGAGGTCAATACAATAAAAGAGTTCGAGTCATTCAGTTGTGAGCAGTAATGCATCGAGTTCTTTTTGTGCGTGAACCGAGTTCCTATCAGGTTCAAGTGCCCCGCTGACCTGGCTTATAATCAGGTTTGAATTCTAAGTTCTATGAAATAAAGGTCAATACAATAAAAGAGTTCGAGTCCTTCAGTTGTGAGCAGTAATGCATCGAGTTCTTTTTGTGCGTGAACCGAGTTCCTATCAGATTCAAGTGTACCATTGTACCTGGCTTACAAATAGGTTGGATTTTTAAGTTCAATCATAATTCTCCACAAGGCAGAGTTTTTTTGTTGTTGCGTGAACGTATACTCCGCTGACCTGGCTTACAATTAGGATTGGGTTCTATGTTCTATTTCTATAGGATATACCTATAGCACTTTTTCTACAAACACTGTTTTGCGGTACAAGATAAAAGTCACATTATGGATTTCAGTGTGACGTTTTTATAAAGCACCTATTAACATACGGAAGACATTCAGTCGTAATTTCTCTTATCAAAATCTAAGAAAAACTTAAGTTTAGTTACAAGATCCTTTTTACTTTGTTTTGTAAGAGATAACTTATATAACTTATCGAAAAGGGAAAACAACTTGCAATATGCGCCCACGCTTGTTTCGCCTAGTAATACTCCAAACGTAGTATTTTCATCGATGAATACAAAACAGCAGTTATCCAGCTAGCTCCATTCCAGCATCCATTTAATTCGTTGAGATACTTATGCCAAATTAACAATGTTTTATCATCATCATCAGCCTATATGTGTCCCACTGCAGGTTTCAAGCCTATCCTCATGGATAGTATGGTACTTAATCCACCACGCGTCCCTAATGCAGATTGGTAGACTTCACAATACTCATCAGAATTCGTTTTAGGGTTCCGTACCTAAAAGGTGAAAACGGGACCCTATCACTAAGCCGACGTTGTCCGTCCGTCCGTCCGTCCGTCCCACCTATTTAGGGCTGTAACTTTTGAACCGTACTAGCTAGATTGTTGGAATTTTAATAGAATATGGGTTATTATGACGGATTTGTTAACAAAAAATAAAAATGATAAAATACCAAAAAATTTAAAATAATCCGGGGTCATCATACAAAAAAAAAAGTTTTTATCAACGTTTTTTCTTCTTGCTCTATCGTATAAACGGTAATACATACAAGCGTCAAACTTGGTGTGATTATAGAACAAACTCTACAGTAACAATAAATAATAAAAACTGGCCAAGTGTGAGTCGGTCTCCCACTAAAGGTCCCGGAGAAAACAAAACTTTCTTGTAAGTTAATATTGTGTGGTGATGTGGTACGGATGTGGCACTGAAGGCAGTGCGCGAGTAGCCCGACTCGCACTTGACCGGTTTTTTATTATTCAAAGATATGTACGTAATACCGACTGCACTCACCAACAGTGAACGATAAATCGTGAGGAAACCTGCATACACTGATGAAGATATTAATTTTTCCTTAAGTTTATCAAGTTCTTTTAAAATTGGTATATAAGCACCATTTGGCGTCTTCGTTGTGTATACAGGGTCCTTCTCAATATGCTGACACTTTTTAAGGAGATGATCAGACCATCAAACTGAACAACTTTCTATATGGCACCAACATCGAAATCGCGAAAAAAAATCATCTGTTCTATACAAAACTGCAAACCTACTCGAGCCAAATGTATGGGACAGCTGATTTTTTTTTTCGCGATTTGGATGTTGGTCCCATTGTTCAGTATGATGGTTTGGTCATCCCCTTAAAAAGTGTCAGCATATTAACAAGGATGTAGCCTGTATAGGTCCGTTAAAATCTACTCCTCTCTTAAATATTGATCTCAACCTGTCAACGGCGTACAATCCCAAAATATTCTGGATAAATATCTGGCAAATATATTATCAGTTCAGTAACTAAGGGAGATTTGGGGCTGGGACTGTTAAGTATCAGACACAGATGTTTGTCTGTAAAGGCATATTCATCATACAAAATATGTCAAATGAGCTGTCGGATAAGCTAACAAGAACTTATCCAAAAGTGGTGAAACAGGCCCAAACATCTGTGTTTGATACTTAACAGTTAGCACTTTCGGATATACAACGTGTTAATGAATTAACGCAAAACTAGAAAGTAGTTTGTTTAGAATCGAGAGCAGAATCGAATTATCATGGTTTCAACATAAGAATTTTTTTATTCAAAATATTATATAACTCGTTTGTAAAATTTTAAAATTTCTAAACTCGATGTCAACCCACCGCACAGGCGCACTCACCCTACTTACTATCAAAACAAGATTCTAAAAATGTATCCATGAGCACGCTAGCGCTTTCATTCATTGCTGAAATAAGAAGAAAACATTTTTGCCTCAAAACTTAAAATGCGAATAACTTAAAATTTGAACTATCAAAATAATGAAATTAATGTTTCAATCTAATTATTTTATTGTAAATCAGTTGGGGTGTATGTGGTTTTGCGCTTATTCATTAACACGTTGTATAAATATAAGTAAATATAGATACATAGCATAAGCATAAGCATATGCCGAGGAGATAGTCAGAGATATTCTGAAACTTCAGAACATCCACAAGATAGATACATATTCCAATTATTCTTTCAGGAACTAGCCATATGTGACTACCCATACCGAGTTGATTGCAATTTGTCAATATCAATGGACGCACCAGCCTCTCCAGTAGAACCGGCTCAGCCAGCTCAACAGCCACCCAACAAATGCTCAGATGCGCCTGTACAGCCTGGAAGCTCACCTCCAGAAGCTCCGATGGCACCAGCTGTGAAGCCAGCGAAAGTACCACCACCGCTCGCAACAACATCGGATGTCCAGTCGTTTGTGACCAGTAACTCTGGTTTTAGTAGTCAAAGTAAGTTTTGATCTTTGACTAATTATTATAAGGACTAGCCTTGCGGTAGCATTTCCCCTCTGCCGCGGTATAAGCACAATTGATCTTGTGCATTTACATTCAATTTTACACCTTATCACTAAACGAGACAGCTTATAATTGTGAAATAATAACTTCGAACTTAGAACGTTTGGGGTTCACACGAGACTACTTTTCGTGATTTTTAACATTCAAGATTAGAATCTAAAGTTATGGGGAGTAAAATCCAAAGTTGCGGATTTCTTGTTACCTCGCCCCCCGCAAAAAGTGGCAGAAATGTTTGTTAGTAGAATTGTGCGTAACCAGTCCATATAATAATTAGTCAAAGGTTTTGATAGATATAATTGCTTTTTAAATCTGTAGGCCTACCATGAGTTTTCACTGTACTTTACTACTGTAGTTACGTCGACAATTGCGTATGGCAAAAATTAGTTCTCAACGTAACCACTAGGAGCGCTATACGAAATTCAAAACTAAATTGGTGGCCTACTGTATTCTTTTTTCAAATGTGTTAACTAATCTAACCTCATACGCGTAAAAGGTTTAATCTCAGGATGAGATCTATACTGAGATGAAATTTTTTATCTTAAAAGGACATTGTGAAACACAACCGTGGTGGCTTTCGGTTTGGGGGACAGATGCTTTATTAGATCTACCAACCTCTTTTAAAGTGATAGAGGTTCACTTAAGTATTAATCCCTATAATAGTACATTACGATACGAGTGACCTAAGTTGCCCATTATTGCACGGCGTGAAGTTAGCGCCCGAGCGCAGCGAGGGTGCTAAACGCCGTGCAATAATAGGCAAGTTTGGTCGCGAGTATCGTATACTATTTTATAGCACAAGTGACCTAAACCCGCCCCGGACGCAGCCCCCCCCCCCCCCCCCCGAGGGATCAGATTGCTATTTTAAAAGAAACATTGAAATGATTTTTTGATACCGAAAATGAAAATGAAATAGTACATTAATGTGCATTAATAGGCAAGTTTGGTCGCGAGTATCGTATACTATTTTATAGCACAAGTGACCTAAACCCGCCCCGGACGTATGCAAGAGGGGGGGGGGGCAGCAGGGGGGTTCGGGGGGGCGCAGCCCCCCCCGAGGATTTTAAAAGAAACATTGAAATGATTTTGATTTCGAATTGAATTATTGAAAAAAAAAAAAAAACCAGTCATTGGATCATCAAACATTGAAATCACTGAAACAGTTCTTGCAGGAGAATCGCTAACCTATCCCCTTGTAATTTGTTTCCTGTGCATTTCCAAGCTTCAAACGACATTTCAAAGGGTTTTGTTTCATTTTTTTTACATATGTGAAGGTAGTCGATTCATTTACGCACCGTGCAGAAATAGACAACTTAGGTCCCGGAAAAGCGTGCGTAAAGTGCGGGTTTAGGTCACACTGTGCTATAAAACGTTTTAATCTTTACGTTATTCTCAAATAGAGACGCTTAAAAAATAAAAAAACCCAACGCAATAAAAGTGAACTTTAAATAAAACTGAAGAAAAGAAAAAAACAAGTTCAGTAGTCTAGAATTCTGTTAAATAATATTGAAGCGACTTTAACAGTCGCGACCCAATTGGGAGAATTTGATCCGGTCTAGAATGTTTATTTGGTCCCAACTGTTAAAGCCGCTTCAATATTATTTAACAAAATTCTAGACTACTGGACATGTTTTTTCTTTTTTCAGTTCAAGTTCTATTTTTACACAGTTGGTTTTTTTGAATTTTTAAATGTACTTTTTTCCTTTATACACTTTTAGCTAGACATGGTTGCTAAACAACTAGATTCTAAATGGTCATTCGAAAATCAAATTCATGAAAATTGATAAGGAAACCTAAAGATGATTTTCAATCAACTTAATTTTTTTTTCTTTTTCACAATATGGCGTCTGGTTGTCGCCGTATTGATTTTTGATTACTATCATGTCTTTAGTGACACTTGCAAGATTAAGACAAATCGATTGACGTAAGAATTATCAAAATCGGCCTACGCGTTTGGTCTCTAGAGTGCCACAAAGGAATAAACTTACATACATAAGCTGATACACACATTACCCTCCTTTACGACGCGCAGTCGGGTAAAAAAACGTTGCCACAACAGCAGGAATGTAACCTTGCAAATAAATCGACGGATTTAGACATTTGCATGTTAAAGTATTGTAGTATTTATTTAGAAGTACTCGTAGATTTATGTACTCACACCTACATCAGTTTGCGGTAGACAGAGATAATTGATCTGATCACCACACCACCTGCTACGATCCTGGCATACTTATTATATGTTGCCTCATCAACATTGACAGAAATTTTTATTAATGCTTGTTTTTATTGTCCTTTGAGATTAAAGTCATGGCTATACAGGGTTTAAGGAAACGTATCATTAACATTTAAACCACATGCTCTCCATCAAACTGAACAACTTTTATTATGGGAGCAAACCTGTCAGAACAAAAAAAATATCAGCTGTCCCATACGTTTGAATCGAGTAGGTATTGCAGTTTAGTATGAGACAGCTGATATTTTTTTGTTCTGAAAGGTTTGCTCCCATAGTCAAAGTTGTTCAGTTTGATGGGTAGAGTATGTGGTTTAAAGGTCAATGATACTTTACTTTATACCCTGTATAGTCCAGAATAAGAGATTGGCACACACGTCCGCAGAATCGACACCTGAACCCTACACCAATGGATGACGGTGGGACCATAATGGGCTTTGGTATAATTATTCTTACGTATGAGTAGGTATACGCATTCAAGACCCTTGTTTTTTTCAGGCTGGTCGTCAACCCATATGGCGATATCACGTCAAGACGCAATCCGTCAGCTCCAACTAGGAGGTCTCCCCACAATCGATGTAGCTTAGTATAAGATCCAGTAGCTTAAGAACTTAGTTGCCTATAGTTGCTAGATGCTAAGTGTGGAAATATTTTAATGCATTTATTGAATTAAGTTGAAGCATTAATTTAACAGATAATATTATAAGGTTAGAGGTTAGATGTGATCATGTCGGAATATAGTATTATTTATCGTTCTTTGGACTGAATTCTTCGCTCTATCTTTACAGCAAATGATTGGGTAATTAATTTGATGGGTATTGGGTAATTTATATTAACCTTATCATTCGGTGTTTTAAAAACCTTGTAAGTGCGTATTTTACGCTAGTGTAGGGTTCCTTAACTGCTTAGTATTAAGAAAATAGTAGACGTTTATTTTCTTGAAATTCAGATATTAAGATTGATTAATCTATGCATTGATCTAAAGCAGTGGTTCCCAACCGGTGGTGGTCAGTGAGAGCCTCGGAAAGGGTCCACGGGAGGGACTTGCCTCCCAGCACATATGAAAGAATTGCCAATCATTTGATATTTTGGCAAATGAAATGTCTTTAAAACTAAAGATTCTTGAACTTTGTGGTCCCTGCTAACAACAAAACATTCAAAGTAGACCTTGAAAAAAAAAGCCTGGTAACCACTGATGTAAAAAATACCCCTCTTCAACATTGCATGAATCTCGGTATATTACTTTAGAGGCTATGACTGGGATGGTTGAAGAGACGAACGGGACGATTTTATTATGAAGCTTAATGGACAAATTGCCCAAAAATCGTCAGGAAAACCTAAAGGTTAAAAAGTTTATTGAATTTCATCGTGAGAAATTAACTGAATAGGTTAAGAACCGCTGATTTAATAAGTTTCTTCCATCAAGATTACTGACAATTGAACTAATTTCATTTTATCACATCTAAAACTAACTAAAAGGTGTGTCATTTGAACATATTATTGTTTGACAAAGGATTTACTTAGCTTATACTTTTTTTTTAGTTCTTTTTTAATAATAATCATCATCAGCCTGTACTAGCCCAGAGTCCACTGATGGACATTGGCATCTAAATACCTACCGAGCATGTATACTGATAAATAAAATATAGCGTGATTTCGATCGGAATAGGTCGATTTTAAGTACCAAATCGTACCAAATTTATGACTAAATCTTAATAGATGCGCAGGATTTTATATTCGTATCAAAGTCTATCTTAATGTAATAAATACAACATTTATACTTCGCGCTATAATTAATAGATCCCGAACTTTGACTTTAGAGTATCCATTATATTATGATTTTTTTATGTACTTAAACATTCGACGTATTCTGACGATTGATAATTTGTCATGAAATAAAGTACTAAATTTAATTTAATTCGTTTATTTTCTTAACATTACCTTTTTACTCGTTCTGCTCCATTTAATTACAAGAGCAGACTCAAGAAACACTTTTAAAAATAAGACTTTATTTACACTCGTTAATAAAATACTAAGCCTAACTTAACATTTATGACTAAAACAACATTAATTTCGACACAGCACCTACTTAAAAGCGGTGCCTTGTCAAAACAACCAAAAACAATTCTCAATTTTTTTGGCAACAATCATTAATCATCGCGGATGATAAGAATTTTTGCCAAAAAATCTTCTAAAATGAATTAGTGAGTCGATTACAGAAAATTCACTGAATTTATAAAAAAGTGTCCATGTTAAAAGCACGAGCTATGAGCGCCTCTTCAGACAGATTCTATCCACAACCACTTAAAACCTACTCTCGAGTTTTATTTCACTTCTGAAGAGGCCTTTCCTGTTTAAAGTAAGTCGAAGGGGTTAAGTTTCAGTCTGTCCTTGGAGTCGCTCCTTGACATTCAGAATCCCAGCTTCTTCAGAGCTTTCAGGTCCACGTCTCCGTAGTAGTCTTCGCTGTAAATTACAAGATATTCAAAAAAACTGCCAGACCTTTAAATAATAAAAAACCAAGATTCCGAATTAAAAAATAACATAATTAAAACATACCTGAACACCCAGAAAGTTCAATGATGATGGTTTGTGCCATTAGAGACTGGCTGGTTATTGTTAGGTTACTAGCTACATTAATAAACAAGTAGAAAATTATCTGAAATAACCAAGAAGGTATTACTGTTAATAGAAAGTGCAGTCTACAAGTAAGATAGTGGTCGAGAAAGTAGACGATGTTATTAGGAAAACGGTGCAGTGCTACTCTACAGAATAAATACACAATTTATAATTTTTATATTTTTGTTTATTTTATCACTAAAAATAAAACTTAGTATTACAGTTTCTATCAAACAAACAACACTCAGTCGCAGCGAAATTCAGTACAAAATATCAATATTTACAAGGTCATGGGTTAGAATCGCAGTAATGGGAGCTACGGTGTTCTATCAATTCCTTTACACAGAACTACTATGTGATAAATGCATACCTACTTAATTGTTCTACATAATATAATTAGGTACAAAAGTTTTAATATACTACAATCAACGTGGCAAACAACCGGTTTTGACATTTAGGAGTTTCTATCAAAACTTAAATGTAAAATATATAAAAATAAATATTTCTACCGCGGAATGGAATTCTACAAGTTTCTAATAATTTCCTAACTTGCCTCATGAAACTGTTTTAAAACAACGAGAAAAAGTATTTGGCAACTAGAATTGAATACAAATCAATCGGGCCTACACTCACTAGAATTCTAAACTGAATAAATAACAAATGACGAACACCAAAAGTAATGGCTTCAAAATCATTCTGTATTCAGCCCGTATCATTTAAAAATCGTAACAAGATCATTGCTCTTGGTGCACGAAATTTGTTTTTGAATGTGAGTATTATAAAAGTAAAGGTGGGGTAGGTGTTTAGTTCTCCTTAGCGGGGCGGGGTTTGAGCTGCTTCGGCTGGGTGACGCGGGTTTTGCCGTCGCTCTGGAGTCCGGCCAGGAGCTCGCTCTTCCTGATCGCCTTCAGGTCCAGATCTCCGTAGTAGTCCTCGCTGAAAATTCATTCACCTTACTGCCTTCCGCCTCTACCATCTCGAGTTCTTAATTCTATATTATCGGGCTACTTTTACTACCTATATCTGAGTATTGTGTAACTAAATCTTGTTGGACCAGTGATATCGAGTGAACTGCCTTGAAACGGTAACAAGAATGATATCCGTTCGCTTTTCTATCTAGTATTATCTAACAGTATACGTTTTACTCGAATATAAAATATCTTTATAAATGAAACCTTTATAGTAAACAAGTAATTGTGGTTCGGAGCTAGCGACTTTCAAAAAGAGAACTTGTTCGGGCGACCTTCGGGCGGTTGCTCTGCGATCGGTGCAGGCGCATCTTAGTATCGATCTCGATGTGATTGTTCGAGGGAGACAGACCATGAACCGGAGATAAACTATTTGAAAGTCTCCTCATTGTTTCAGATCCAGAACCAGATTTTTGTTTAGATTAGATTTACAAAGGCTGAGAACGAGCTTGTCAATCGTGGCTAGATTATGTCGTCACCCAGCTATTTTCAATGCATCTGCAAGCTCATATGCATTTGTACATTCAATTGTTATTTTTTCAGAACATTTGCACTTTTATAATAGTGTTGCAGAAATACTTCTTATCCTGATCTTATCACTACATCATGTCGTTCATTATCATGCCTTTAACAAAGCTATTGTCGAGGGAAAACACACAAAGACTCCACATTCTTGGCAAGTCTTTACGAAAGTGCGACAATACACATGTCTGAAGTATGCACTCAATCTCCGATTGACCCTGAAGTAATCAACTATCATCGCCTTCAAAGGACGGAAACGGACAACCTTTCCTTCCTGATCGAAATTAATTTTTCAAGGCATTCACAACTTATCCATGTACAGTTACGGACACACACGGTTAACAAGATACTTGTAAAACAAACGGTCATTACCATATAGTCCGTTACATACCTGTCGGCATTGACCACGGTCGATACTTTGACACTCGAGCGCAACCGTAGAATTTTGCCTTAAGTCATGTTAATTCTGAACTGGCCTAAATAATCGTAATAAGCGTGCAAGGCTCCGAACCGCATACTTGTCTAGCTATTTAGGTGGGCGAGCTTGAGATGTATACCTAAGTACATCGCGCGAAACCAAAGCTCTGCGAGGAAAACATTTAGAAACAAGTGCGAACTCTGTGATCAACTTAAAACGACTCCAGTTTATCAAGTTATATTTTTTGCTCCTAGCTTCTGTTCCGTGCGATATACATCCAGAATTACTCTACCTAAGTGATTGTGTAGTAGGAATAGTTGATTGCGATAGAATTATGATGATATTATTGTACATTTATGTCGTTCCTACTGTGTTTCTGATAGTTTGTATGTATACAACGTGTTAATGAATAAGCGCAAAACCTCATACACCCCAACTGATTTACAACAAAATAATTAGATTGAAACAACAATTTCATTATTTTGATACTAAAATTTAAAGTTATTTGCATTTTAAGTTTTGAGGCAAACATGTTTTTTTATCATTTCAGCAATGAATGGAAGCGCTAACGTGCTCATGGATACATTTTAAGAATCTTGTTTTGGTAGTAAGTAGGGTGAGAGTGCCTGAGCGGTGGGTTGAGATCGAATTCAGAAAGTTTTAAATTTTACAAACAAATTATTTAATATTAAAAAAAAAAAAAACTATGTTGTAATCATGATAATTCGATTCTGCTCTCGATTCTAAACAAACTACTTTCTAGTTTTGCGTTAATTCATTAACACGTTGTATATCAATATGAAAACGATTATGTAGTATCCTAAGTACTGTACAAGTGCAGAAGAATTGTTAGTCACAGGGATGACATCGTGGAAGTGGTTACAGGGTCTATTATATTAAGGTGTTAACTGTACCACGTGTTACCAGAACAACCGATTGGAGAGCCCTTATGCGTTCAAGATGCTCAGTCAATAAGTTTTTACTTGAACGACGAAAGAGTTTTAGTAGAAAAATGTGATTAGAACTCACCATCCGGGAACATCTTCGGGGTCTTCGCAGTTGCCGGTACCGTCAGCATCGCCGATCTTGAAGACAGTTCCGATGGGGCAGCCGTACTCGCGGGCTACTCCCTCAAGACAGATGTAGTATTTACGGCAGTCCTCGGGGTGGGCGTGACGACTGAAGGATCCAGCGTTAGACACCTCGCCGGGAGCAGGGCAAGAGAAACCGTTCGCTACTTCTGGGAAACACCAGAAAAGGTTACGTGAGTGAAGGGTGTGGAAGGCGAAATGAAACGTAGATTAGTGACGGCTGTGCTGAGTCGGAGGAAATTCGCTGTAAAATAGTTGTGCTCAAAGTTGTCAGGTGCATTAGTCTGGTAAGAGTAATTTGTGATAAGTACAGTTAGAGGTCCTTACTTAAAATACTTTCTCATAATACCTACTATTTAAATGGCAGAAAAGACATTTAAAATCAAAAGTTA
Organism: Agonopterix alstromeriana; assembly: GCA_963924505.1. Taxonomy (NCBI): domain Eukaryota; kingdom Metazoa; phylum Arthropoda; class Insecta; order Lepidoptera; family Depressariidae; genus Agonopterix; species Agonopterix alstromeriana. Next base: position 4,606,685 of record OZ004665.1, on the reverse strand, counting down.
CATATTTCTACAAATTAATATTCTTAAAACAATAAATTCGGAAACATTCAAATAAAAGTACTCTTAGATTAGAAAAGCTAAATTGATAAAGCAAAAGACACGTAAACGGGTATTACAATTAGGTAACTATACAAAAATAACTATACTTTATATTCCAATCATCTTTTTGTGTCTTATCTTCGATTTTCAGAACCTATTATTCAGATTTTCAGTACACACTACACTAACTTAAATTCTAGAATCATCGTAAAAATGATCAAAACGTACCCTCGTTCTTGCACTCAGGGACCTGGTCGGCCCACATGCACACGCGCGCCTCCCTGTCGTAAGCGAGACCAGGACTGCACTGGTAGCGGGAAGCCTCTCCGTTCCAGCAGTTCCAGAAAACGTCGCATTTGGCCTCGTCGGCGAAGATACCGTACAGTCTCGTACAGTGAGGGGTTGAGATCGGGGGCTCTGAGGAATAAAGATTTTGCGTTAAAGGGTGGAAAATGGTTTTGGTTTGGCAGTTGGGGTAAATTTTACGTGGGGAGATCATTTCGATGGTTCTAAATTTGAGCTGGCAAGGTATTGCCTATACCCATGATTGTTTCATAATAAAACCAGACAATTTCCTCGTCGCATAAGCATAAGCATATGCTCACGACTATATTCCCCGAGGGAGTAGTCAGAGATATTCTGAAACCCCAGAACATCCACGTTTCACCAGATTTCCTCCAGATTCAATTTCCTCGTCGTTGTCCTATAAATCGAATTATTCGGACTACATGGAGGAGCCATGTGTTTTTTGTTGTTTTGCCAAAATTTTACCTAGCAACAATAAAAATTTAAATAAAAAACCCACACGCGCAGACGTATAAAAAATAATATCACTTTTCAACCAAAAGGAGTTATGTTTCAAGTTCAAGGTTAGAACCATTTTATTTTGTCAAGTTATATGGACAGGAATTATAGTTAAATATGTTTAGGCTAAATGACCTTCTGCCACATCCTGGTGGTGATCGCTAGTATTAGCAATATACATAACTTTATTTAAATTATATGCAAAACACGACCTTGACCGCTAGTTTACTGTTATTAGGTTTTAGACACATCCTGAGACAAGATTTTAATTCTGCGTGAATAGTTTCCATGCTAATAATGGACCATGTTAAAATGTTAAATATTGTATTCGTAAACATCTTAGTTTTTCTTTATAATTTGGAATCACGATTTTAAGATTAGTTACATAATAACGTAGATAGCTTCTGCGTTATTATCGGTGAATATCTCTTGATGTTAATAAAAACAACGAGACACATAATTCGTCTTATTATTTCATTCCAATCAAATGTTTCAATAACATATCCATAAATCTACTGTCTTCACAACGTTTAAGATTTAAAAATATAGGGAAGTCCAATATTGTTGTAAAACCAAAATTATAGTGCAAAATTGCAATACAAGTTCAGTATACATTTTTACATGCAATGTTTTTGTACAAGCTCAAAAAAAAACATTTAATGTTTTTATCGATTGTGGAACCAATTTAATACACTAATCACTAAAAAGAATATTGTCAAACTTAACACGGAACGTACCCAATTGTGTCCTCTCTCCGCACTCGACATTGTGGAGGTAGTCGCAGTTCTCGGTCAAGTATTTGGAGTCGGAGGCGTCGAAGGCGAGACCGTTACCGCAGGTCTTCAGCTCAGCAGCTCCGTTGTCACACTTCCAGTATTTGTCGCAGGATACGTGGTGGGGGTAGAACCCGAAGTCATCGGGACATTTGAAGTTCTCCTGTCCGACCGCTGTTGGAAGAAAGCAGAAATTAGTGTTATGTTTTCGAGGATTAGAATGTGTTGTTGATAAAAGCAGTCATACAGTCCAGTGATGATTGATATCGGGATGTAACTTTAAGTAACTAAATTTGTTTAATAAAGCTCAAAATAATAACGCATACATTGATATTATGATCCTAAACGTAAGCTACAAGGCTTTTTTATTATAGAAACTATACAACAATTACACAAACATGTAACAGCCATGACCCAACAGGGATTCGAAACCAGGACCTTTGGTTTGGCAGTCTGGCGTGGAAACCATTACATCAACCAGGTCGCCGCAGAAAATAATATAGTACACTACAGCATGCGATGAAACGATCATAATTTGGTACAACGTTACAAATTTTAGATGTTAAACATGATTAATGATCATAAGTACATCATTAAAAAATCTAATTTCAAACATTAGAAATTTTCGTAACATCAATGCTTTCACAACCAAATGTTTGTGGAGCTGCCAATACAACTATTGCAACAAAGATGTGGAAAGCGACGCATCAAAACACGATCTTCTTGAATTTTAATTGAAAATTACAAAATAAACCACCAAGGGGTTTGCTAAGCAGCTATTATGGCACGCAACTCATTTTGCAACGTACCGGCTCGGGCACGGCCGCCTCTTTCTCTCTGGAATGCAACGTGAGCGCGACAAACCCAGTGTCGCAATTGCGACAGTCTGTTGTCAGCCAGCCTGTTGTGCTTCATTTGTAACATAATACATTTGTTGTGGTTTCGTCTAATTGTTTCGCGCACGTGTTCGTAGACTCCTTTGTTTACTTCTAAAAATAGGTTGAGTTACAACGGTTTCTTGCTATTGGTTTTCAATACGCTTCGGATTCCAATCGCGACTCTCCTGCACTTGGTCAATCATTGAATAACGGTTTTCATTATTTTTAAACAGCTATATTTAGATTTCTTATTGTTACGTAACTCTGGCCTTTTTTGTTTCTTGGACAAATACGGATTGGAAGATTTCAACCTATTTATGATTTGAACCCCGCTACCATAAAATAAATATAGTAGTCACAATAAAATATAATAAAAATCTGTTATTCGATCATCGTAAACCACAAGAAACCTTAAAAACCATTGGTGTCATTCATACTATTGCGGTCAGAATACTTGTTTTTCAATGTACTTTGTATTCAACATACTTATTACTACAAGAACAGCCTCGTTTGCGTACGAAGGGTTACACTTTCGTATTATGTCACAGACCGGTTGACATTTGCAAACAGTAGTATAATGTAAGCTCATCCGCGTAGTTTTGCAATATGCTCTTTTCATCTTATTTATCGGTTTTTGTACCTTAAATGGATAAATGTTGGTATGAAACTTACCAACGTCTGCAATATCAACATCGTGCTCGTCTGTCTACAGACTTCAACTAAATCAACATTACATAAATTACTTTATCTACTCTTGTACATCAGACCTATGTATACTTTTGTTTACTAACCTACTAACATACACTATACAATGAGTAATTAGGAATGACTCAATTCTCTCTCATTTCTCTCCTATCTGACTCACTAATTGACCACCGAAGTAGTTTCACAAATGGTCAGTTATTGTTCAATACAGTCAGTGACACGGTTACAGCATGACTATAAACACACCTTGTGTGCAAAGCGCTAATTATTACATGTAATCATGAAGAAAGCTTAGTTGCTCTATTTGTTCGTGAAATGACGTGTTTCGTTTACCCATGCTACGGTTCTGTTAATTTCTTCTTTATTTTTGATTTCAGCTTCATTTACCGATTATCTGTTAAGAATTAACGCTCTCATTGTTTATTGCTTGTCGATAAAATTAAAGTAAATTTTCCAAGATTTCTTTTTGTTTTGAATACTAGATAGTTTATTATAAAGACTTAGCCAATGTAGAGGTTACGAGATAAGATATGACAGACAAGATTATAATCTTAACTATAAGAGGTTTCATTGGATGGACACCTCAGGATTACCACTAGTATCACTTTCCATTTGCATTGCTAGTTTTATGATTACACAGTTATTCTTTGCCAATTTTATCCTATTTAATTATCAAACTGTACGCGAACAATTTTTTAACATTATGTAGTATTTGTTCTTTCATAATTTACCGAATATATCTTCTGCCATCCTTCTGCCTGTATTCCAGATTATGATAAGGGATCGCCGCAATGAAGACTGTTAAACAATCCATATTGCTTAAGGTTTTGGCAAAATTGTAAGCTTCATAGTTTATAGGTTATTTTTAAAACAGTATCACGTCCTCAGATCATGTCAAACATAACTACTCTATATCTAAGTCAGTATTTACAGGCCAAGCTTAAGTGTAATCGAACCACCGAGGTGAACCACAATTGCCTCTGAATACCTCGGATTCCTAGCAAGTCAGTGCAAATATGCAATAAATTAAAAATATGGAACAGTTGCATTAATTTGTTCCAACATTTTTCGGTTCAATACGTCTATTGATGACGGTCGCATTGAAAAAATTTCACGCCAATTAAACTGATTAGATATTAATTGTTCGTTTACCTACTGAACTTTACGAGTAATTAACTTTTACATGTTTATTAAACGCAACGAAGTTTGTTTTGTTAACAAATGACGAACGTCGCGGAACATTTGCTATCTAATATTATGTATACAGGGTCCTTCCCATTATGCTGACGGTTTTTGAAGAGATGACCAGACCACCAAACCGAAAAACTTTCTTTATAGGACCAACATCGAAACCGAGAAATAAAAGTCAGCTGTCCCGTACATTAAAATTTGGTTCTAGCAGATTTGAAGTTACGTATGGATTTTTTTTTTGCGCTTTTGACATTGGTCCAATAGAGAAAGTTGTTCAGTTTAATGATCTGATCATCCCCTTACAAAACCGAGGACCCTGAGAGTACATTGCACTTTTTTTGTGTATTTATTTACAAAGAAATGACACAGATTGTCCGGTTCATAAACTCAACTTGTTAGACTTGTGCGACATTCAAAGCCTAAAAACTATGCACATCTTTGCTCTATGATCTATCAGCATTCTTGAGCTGAATTTGGCTAGGTCACGGTTACTTACTAGAAAAAATCTACATAATACCTACAATGATTCTCCAAGTGATTCGGTTATTAATACAATTTCATCCCTTCCCTTTTGCAAGAACTTTGCAATTTTAGATGTGATCACTTCGGTCCCAAAAATTATATATTTTTCCAAATTTTCTAGGAACGGAAAACTCATTATCAAATGTAAGAATCAGCCAGTTATCTTTGTCCCATCTAGTTAAAAAATGATTGCACATTTTCAAGTGTAACCACTAATCATGTTTGATATAACGTGACGCTAGTAAACCGGACCACGCATGCGCGGCCAGCGGGCGCGGCGTAGCGATACTTTTGCGTAACTAGAGCCCTGCGGGCAGCGCGTACGCACTTCTGTGACATAATTATTGATTTGTCACTTGCTACGTTATGACATCTTGCGTAATAACTCGCTTAGTAATTTTTTTTCATGATTTTTCAAATTTGTCTGAAATGGGTTGATTACTACCCTATTTATGGTGATGTTCTCTAATATTCTCTACAACTTGATTGGCTTTGTATCTTAATGCCGTTTTTTTTACATATTCATCATTTGCAAATAAATAAAAATAAAATAATCTTGTAGTCTACAACTTGTTGTAGCTAGGTATATAGCCATAATTTGTTTTTTTCATAGATTTCCTATAAAAGATAGTACAATTCGTTTCATCTCAAATAAAATCGTTTATCAATACATAATGACTTTTCTATATTTAACATCAACAAAATAAATATCGTTCACATATGATCGACTGCAAGTACCAAAAGGTAGATTCTGTACTCAAAACACGAATACTCATATTCGATAACAAAAAGTAAACATTACCTACATAAGTATTATCCAATAAAGGTCGTAAGTGAAGTAATACAGGTGAAAGCCCCTAAAGTTGACCTACCGAACGATCTTGAGTGGGCGGAACTTTCGATTTCGTTAACTCGCTTGATGCGCCTGCGCCGGTTAAGTAATCTCGTCTGAGTTCTGACCTTTACAACCAACTGTCAAATATAACTCAATTTGCATGAGATAGCTATTTTAAACCGGGAAAAAAAGGTTTTGAATGTTAATGTATTCTTAAATGTGGCTCTGATATCTGATTGAGACGCCCATCTCGGATACAAATGAAAACGTTTTTGGATTTATTATATTTATCCTAACAGTAATTGACTTTTGTTCAAAGAGATAATTCAATAAGTATGCATGATCTTATCTTTTGATCCTGCGCAAAAAAGTAGAATTAAATAATTTAAAAAAACATCTGTTCAAAATTAATCAAAAAGATGGCTTAATATTGACAAATAGTTCGAACTTATTATAAAAACTCATGAAGCAAAAACATAATCATCATCAGCCTTTATACTTCACACTAAAAGTCACAACACGAATAAGATTTAAAGGAACGGAAAATAACTGCAAGTATTGGTTACCTACGTATTCAATTTCTTTTATCTGGAATATTGTTCATTGATCAGAATAGAAAAAAACTACAAAGTTCCCTGACTTCTTAAAAAATCGGTGTAATAAGCACAATCTTCTTCTATCAAGTCGGTGGCATGTCATTCTTAATTTTTCTAGCCCAGTATTATGATAGTACTACAGCAGCGTCCATAAGCTCCGTTCACAAGGAGTCTGGGCAGGATACAGGGACCATAGTCTGAGAAGTAATACCGCATATTCCCACCTCTAAGAACAAATAACAAGATGCCGTAAAACACAAAATATCAGCACGCAACGATTCTAAGTGCAATTTCTCTAATTGTGATCTAAGAGTACTTAATGATTACAACATATGAGTGGCCGAATGTGATGTAACATTAAAATAGTCTTAGATAACTAACTATTGTTAACTATTATATGTAGCTTTGGAGAAGGTGAAAGTTTGTCGGCGCCTTAAAAAACTATTTAACAATCTTAATAGGAGCATTTGGATACATTCAAGAGTAATTTCGAGATAAAATTGTTTAAAGTGAATCATTTGAGAAATTAATCGTTGTTTTGAATCTTTACGTTAATGCTTGCCTTGTTTTTGGATAATTCATTCTAAAATAGAGATAATCTTTATTCTTAAGCTTTATAAGACGTGATTTATAATATCTACCTATAAAGAAATAAATAGTGTTCAGTAGCGATTTTGCCTTGTTATAGGAAAATTACTTTTCTTCAAACATTTGCGCATTAGATATTTTTAAGGCTACAATCAAAATTTTACCTAACCTAGTTTATTTTTAAATTTTAAGTAGGAACTTTTAGTTACATATACAGGGTCCTTCTTAATATGCTAACACTTGTTTAAGGGAATGATCAGACGACCAAACTGAACAACTTTCTCTATGGGACCAACATCGAAATCGCAAAAAAAACTGCAAACCTACTTTACAGCAGATTTTTTTTTCGCGATTTCGATGTTCGTCCCATAGTGAAAGTTGTTCAGTTTGATCATCCCCTTAAAAAAGAGTCAGCATTTATATGTTGGACCCTGTATATTTTGAGCGGACGCTCATCGAGAATACCCCATGGTGAGTACAATCAAGATAAATTTCTAGTGTTTATACAACGTGTTAATGAATTAACGCAAAACTAGAAAGTAGTTTGTTTAGAATCGAGAGCAGAATCGAATTATCATGTTTACAACATAGGAATTTTTTTCAAAATTTTTTTTTTTTTTTAAGATTTGAAATTTAAATTGATTTTTATTGTTTCACAATTATTCTCCCAGTATATTCAGTTCTCAAAGTTAGTATAAAACATTAGGTAACCTTTAAGTGAAACGGGATATTTATTTACAAAAATACAACATAATAAACAAAACTAAATTAGAGAAACAAAAGAAAAAAGACCCACAAATAAGTTAGGTCAATTTATCCGTCTCAATAATAATAAAGATGTCATAATCAATTAAACGGTAATAAATAATTCACATCAACAGAAGGTCTATCTATTGTCGCGTGCCCAACGCAGCAGTGTCACATAATCATTACTTATTTGATTTGACGCTCGTGACTTGTACACGGCGACTGAATACAAGATCGTCAGGGGAAATATGCCTTTATAGGTATTGGGGTCATAAGATGTTGATACTCTCTCAATATATGGGATGTTGATCAGATGACAACATTTCGGTGGAACAATGCAGGACCAGTACCGAAGAAGGGTAGATACTAAAAAATAGTGCAATACCGTGGCATCACTCGAAAGAAACTCATTCAAACATGTCTATATTACTAATTATCATGGTAATACTGGGAATATGAAGCATCATTGCATATATCGGAGGAACCCAACATACGCTGAAGAAGAAATTCTGATGCGTATGTTTTGCCCACCAATCCGTATTGAGTACGTGTGGTGGACTAACGCCCATACATCCTTGTGGTTGACCTGAGCCCTGATGATGATGATTATTGATTTAACCATATTCTAAAAATTGAATTTCAAATTCTGTTCTTTTATTTCGTAAATCTTTACCTACATAAGCCTATCCAGAATTTTGAGCGAAAGTAAATTCAAAATCAGGTTTTGTATTTATAAATAAAACAAACATTGACAGCACATAAACGATGGAACTTTAAAAAACGGAATATACACAATACGTAGGGCTCTCACATAGTTATTTACATTGTCGTTTGAAGGACAGACAATCACCGTACCGTATCCTACCAGTGTCTCTGACTTGGGTCTACTATTCACTAGCTATACTTAGCAACAATTATACTACACTGTACATAACATAAGTTATCGATCATTAGACGTTCCTTCTATTATTTCAATCACAAGCTGGAATGCAATTGTGTAACTCAATGACGTTTAGGTATAAAACGTTATTGGTATAATTACCCGTGTATGGAATCAACCTCGTGGTCAATTCGATCAGTATCAAATTAACATGGTGCCTTTAGAGAGTTCTTGAGGATTCTGCTTCTTAACATTTATCGGAGAATATTACATACAAATTGCCTACTACAGTCACAAATATGTACTTATCGGTCTTATATCGATCGATGATCGGAAACTTACTTAATAGCCATACTGATCGCAGCTTCACTCTCTAAACTGATTGACCTCACCATAATAATAGGTCAAATCTCATGATGACCTTAGAAATGTCATCTAATCCATTATCCAATAATTCACCCATAGATTTTTATTTCAGATTTCACGATTAGAACATTTTTTGGGAAAAAAACTTCCGTTGTATTGTTTAAATGAAGATTGTTAATTACAAGCGTATATCCGGTAAGAATGACCTCTTACGTAAGGCTACGCGTTAGATAACCGCAAATACATTACACATTCCAAACTAAAATTACGTTGTTAGATTAAATTATTTTTATTAAAATGCATTTCATGGTTCAGTGATACGCGTAAATTGTATTATTTTTATGTTAGAAATTATATTGTTATATGATGTAATAAACATTTAGCATTTTCACTTTAGTATTTTTGCGCAGAACTTGCCAATTTGCTAATTTGTTATCTACAGGATGTAAGGAAAAGTATCATTAACCTTTAAACGCGTTTAGACGAAATGGCGCGTTTTGCAAAGCTAGAATATATCAGGGATTTCCTTAGTTATTAACTCTTCAATATAAGAGATCAATGCTTTTAGACAATTAATCGTTCTTAAGAATCAGATTCACAATTCAAAAACTGTGACGAAATCCAAGAAAATTCAAAATTGATCTGGAATTAATTTCAACCCTGAAAATCGTATACAATGTGCTCCCAATCTATTAATAAATTTCGTAATCGAACTAGCTACACTTAATACAATCAACGAATTACGTGTCACTCTAATGGATTTACCAGTCACCAGTCAACGATCATCCAATTTAGTTCAATTATGTACAGCAATGAACATAACTAAGTACGTACTTAGCTAAATGCTCGCTCTTGATCGTGGGTATTTTGTGACTTTATCAATTGCATCTTGCTTCATTCTGTCTTGTCTTTTTAGGTTAACATAACGAAAAATCGTTATTTATTGCAACATTTTATGAAATATAAGTTGAGCATAAGGCTGGTAGTTTGGAATCATATTTGTAATTTTCGTATGTCATTTCTGAATTAAACTTTTCACTAGATGTATACTGTCAGCGATATGGCGCTATATACTTAGATATTAGTTTGAGTACATTTTTGGTTCTGCCATTATTCAACCGTTGATTGTGTATCCCGTCTTTCATAAGTAATCGAAGATTAAACTTATTAAATACTGCATAAATGATTAACTCTGCAGGTGATGATGTTGACACAATAGAGTCGCATTAGATCATCCAGGTTAAATATAACCCAGGTTATGGAAGTATGATATTATATTGCTAAACTGTAAGTTTAAGTAACGTCTAAACAAATGTTTTCTCTCTAAAGCTAACAATTTACGATGGCAAAGATCTGCGCTCGCTCAGTTCGATGCGCACTCAACCAGCAGAATTTTCACCGTATTTTCTTTCTTCTTGTGAAATTCACGCACGCACTGCTAGTATAATTGAATACCTTCACGCTTGCTATAATAACTTTATGAATATTTGATTGACCAGTCATTAGAGCTATTAAATTCGACGTCAATCGTAAAATTGGTTGAAGTCTTCATAAGTGAGAAGTTGTTTCATTTAACTGATTGAATGTTCAAAAGCTGTATCACAAAGATTGATAGCTTCGTTATTATGTGTTGAATTGAACTTAACAAATGATTGGTTGATATCCCTACACTTACAATACAATAAATAAATAAATAAATGTCTTGGACATTGTCACACAAATTATCTAGTTACATTTAAAGTACCAGAATCTAGCCTGGACTTGTGTTATGATGACTAGACAACGATATAGAATACATATATAGATACAAACATCCATGACTCGAGTACAAATATTCATATTCATCATACAAATATGTGTCCCTTACGGGATTCGAACCCGCAACCCTCGGTACAAACAATCAATCGTTTATGCTACTCCTATGTTGCATAATACACCAAGATCACTATAGTAACCAAAGATAGGATTTAACCAAATACCTGGCCGGTAAAATATAGGAGCATAGCAAAGCATAGGAGGAGAGGAGAAAATATTGACGTAGAACACACAAGAAAGAAAAGATATTCCTCTTTTGCATGAGAGAAACGTAAGCCGATTTAACTCATCAAGAAACGTTTGGAAGTAGGCAAGTAAACAAAACAATTGAGTATTTATAAATAGAAACGTCAATAATTCACAAGATTTTTTTTCATAGATAGAAGCGTTTTATAGAAAACAGTTATGCAAGTCTCGACGTGGGAACTAGGTACGTGTAAGAAATTCTAAACAATGACTTGCTCATAATTTTTGTTGCAAATGAAACGGACGAGCCGTCCTGACGATGCTTTCAACTTTATAACGTGTTTAGTTACAATTGTGTCATTGTCTGCTAAGAAAGCATACATTATGATAAAGAAGAATGCGCTATGTTTGAAGAACTATGGATGAAAAAAAGAAACAGAACTCTTCATGAGTACAAAGTTTTATCTTAAAATCGTCTCCTCTACAACACATTAATAAAACCGAGACAAGGTGGAAAGTAATAAATAATAATATGCCAAAAACAAAACATTGAAATTCAAAAACATCATTGACATTCAAATAATATATTTCTTGAAACTATTATATTTGCACGAATGAACTATAAAAAGGAACTTTCTTTAACAGTATGACTAATTTAATACACCCATTCGTAAGTCAAATCATTGTGTGCATTTCCGTTTCCTCGCCATTACGGTGTAGTGCGAAGAGGAAGTGACTATGTGATGACAATAATAAATTATATATGGAATGCTATTACTATTTTATATGATTCCGATTATCATGGGTGCATGCTATGCTCGTTCTATTCGAGACAAATGTTTCCTGTACTACTTGAAAAAGCATCGAAAAAGATTTTAAAAGACAGTTCCAAGTACATAATGGGAGGTGATTATGGATGTGGGAGGGATGAACACTTTGACTTCCTATGTGAGTATTCTGTTAGTGTGATGGTCATTTGTATTATACAGATTGTGAAACTCATGATTTAGGGTTGGAGTTCGTTTCCGTATTAAATGTTTTAATTTATGTCGTCAAAATCGGATTCCTACCGCTAAGCGATTCCGTAGCTTAGAGTCTAAACCAAACCTACGAATTTCTTGACTCTAAACTTTAGAGTCTCTTGCGGGCTCATGATTTTTTTTTGTGAAAAAATTGGGACCCGGAAAGAGACAAATTTAAGAAAGCTATACGTAAGCAATAGGGTATAAAATCTCTAAATTGACTTGCCTATACTTCGAAAAAAGCAAACGGAATCATTCATAAGCAAATGTGTTCCTTGAGGACCGGCTTTTAGGTGCTAAATTTGATAAAATCAAGTTTATAGCTTAACAAAAAATGCATTAGAATAGAAGATATGAGAGTGTGGGAATAGAACCCACCAGGTCATGATTAGCATTGTATGAAAATTGAGTCACTTTAATGATGTAATATTAAACATTTGTAGTAAGCTCATTAACACACTTATGAATGGGCTGCTCCGAGCTACAGCTGGATTTGTTACGAAAAATATGCTAATACGAATCATTTTGCAATGTTATTAGAGTAGGCGAATGGTAAATGAGATGCATTACCACATATTTACCTCAAATAGTCATCCTTAGATATTTTAGAAATGATACGAAGTATATTTTGTCATTTGTGTCGGACATACATTTTGGTTTGATACAGTCTGGATTTGGTTCGGATGGTGTTAAGCTAATCTAGAAAGGTTAACGAAGAGTTGTGGCATATTTTGTTAAACATACACACATGCACCTTGTATGTTATTAAAACTCAATAGATATCTCCACTCTAAACAGCTGAGCATATTTGGTCAAACTTGTAACATAACGAGAAATACATCGACTTTTTAAAATTATATTATATGAAAATAATATTCATAAAGATGCAGTTCTTTAGAAAACCATATAACAAGTGAAAGTGAATCGATTTCAAGTTCTTGGATACTCAAAGCTGCTTTCAATTCATAAATTATATGTCTCCAGGCGTTCTATTGTCGTTGCTTTATTTATCCGAGCGTGTAATGAAATAATCTGATAGTATCGGTGCAACATAATTATATATTACAGTATCTGGATTTCTAACAATATCACATAACAAAAGAAGATATTTGGAGAAATGATAGGGATGCTATCAGAATTGAATTGAATTGATATTTTATTAGTTAATTTTCTAGACAATTCTTCACTGTTTCATCTTGATGAGGTCACTGACATCTGGTGATTTATTTTATACAACTAGAGATGTTTTGTCACCAACTTGATCGATTCTTTGAGACAACTCTCAAATTGCCGACGTCGAATGTGTGACCGCATCAAATCAATAGTTACACCACATCAACTGCAATTTCTCTATTCTCAACACCTTATTGCGCCGGTTGCGGCGCCGGCGCAGGAACACTGCGTTGTGTGGAAACGTATCGTGATATCGATCACACTTCGACTTTCGCGATCGCAATTAAATTTTTAATAGCGATCCATTTCATCGCATGCTGAAGTTTTAAAGCACAAAATTATCTCCGACATTCTTTCACCACTGGACACTGCGGCCGCACCCTAAATAGGTTGAAAGCTACGTACCCACGCCGAGGGCGGCTGCTAGCACTAATAAACACCGTGAATTCATGGTTAAACTGTAAGTCCTTGTCACAGGAGAAGTGGACACTATAACGTTCGAGCACACACTGCGAGCGGGTGAATGGGCGGCTGAGGCTTTTATATCGGGTAGCCGTACGCGCCGCACGGTTGGTGAAAACCGTCGGCGGCGCCCGCGCTGGCCCCGCGCTCCTCCGCCCGCAGGGGTTGCAGGGCTCGCTGGCCCTACTAACCAAGAATCCTTAACGGTACTGCGTCTTATCATTCCTTGTTTTTAGTTTAAGAATTCATATTATCCACACAAGTATAGATAACATGGAAGGAAGTAAGGGACGAAAATGTGTTGATGAAAATATTGAAGCGGTTGCTAACGTTTGAGATTGTTAGATTTCGAAGATACAAATAAGATGGTCAGAGATGTCCAGCGGGATTTGTTTTCAGTTCTTGAAGATCATAAATTAGTTTTGATATTGTGTCCACCCGCGTCATCGCCATGTGTGCTTATGTCGTCATGTTACCAACAGTTAAGGACATTTTGTGAACAAATTTTCAGGAAAATTAATAGAACTATTATCAAACTTAAGGAAATATTCACCTAAATCCAATGACATTCGTCATTGCCTAAATCAATTATATTTTATCAACAATTTTACTAATAAACATTAATCGAATGCGATACTATTTTTCCTTGATTGTTCCTGATTGTTGACGCAGTTGTTTAAAATATGTTATTTTTAGTGAAATAGTATATTTTGTACAGTCCAAAAAATTTAACAACTTTTTAAATATTTCGTTATCTGTATCAAAGCAAGTGTAGGGTTCTTACTTATCAGGATTAACAATATGGCTGATTGTACAGCTGAGCACCGAAATTTCATAAACATGAAGAAATTACAAACTTGTTAAAATATGAATTTTTACAAACACGTAGTATTATTATTACTCTTCAATTCAGCTCGGATGCCTTGCATCTAAAGTCATATAAGGATTTACTAAAGCGTGTCATCTCCAAACGAATACTTAATTTTATTATAATTTGCTTTGCATGCAGATAAGTAGGTATTAACTGGAGCCGCAAACAAGTAACTTTCTTTACTCCAATTACTGAAATCACTTTTGTTTTCATTACCTTCTATAGTTAGAAGTGCCTTCTAGAATAATGTACTTGCTTTTGGAAGATTATCCTTTTGTATATGACTGAGCTTGTATTTCATTATTATGACAAAGCATGTTATTGACGACGCTTGTGCCGATAGCTATATTTTTGTGATTAATCTGAATGCTTTTATGAATAATTAATTTAATATTTTTGTAATTCTACTGCTGTTTAAATAATCCAATAAATTTCTTCCTGCAGTTTTCGTATGAGACGACTAGGGGATAATTTCTTTTGCACATATCATCATGATTCAAAGTAGGAAGTAGGAATTAAGCAGGCTTATTAATATCTATTGCCTATTTTTTCACCAGTGGTGAAACGTGGATGTTCTGAGGTTTCAGAATATCTCTGACTACCCTCTCGGGGAATATAGTCGTGAGCATATGCTTATGATTATGCATGTCTATTTTTTACCATCAATTGCCTGCTTGACCTATGAAATGTCAAAACTTCTTGCATTTGCAAATGCAATACAGAGATAGACCATTTCTGATTTCGTCCCATATTAAAATGTTATTCGGTGTTTTATTAAAATAGCAACGAATTTTCCATAGGCTAAAAACTATATTATTTTTGCAAGGGGTAGACAGAGATACTGTAAATACGTTATTTTATAAAATTATTTACACGTTTGATTGAAATACAGGGTGTTGGTAAACAGTGGCACTACTTTAAAGTGTGAATGTACTCATGATACTGAACAACTAAAGTTTCCCTAAGAAACTTATAGGAAATTCCCAAAAAATGTTTTTACTTATCATACAAACGTGAACGTGATCAGCAGATTGCATTTAGTATGGAAAGTCAATTTTTTTTTTCGTATTTGTCTATGGGTTTCTTAGGGAAACTTGTTCAGTAACATGGGTACAACCACCCCTTAAAGTAATGCAACTGTTTACCCTAACACCCTGTATACCTTGTCTCGGTGCTACAATGAAATAAATAATTCCAAAACTACACTTCGAAATCTGTATACAAAAGTCTCTATAGAAAAGAGTTCAACGTGTTATTATTTGTACAATTTGTCAGATGTGGTTTTTTTCTTACAGGTTTCTCGAAGTGGGTTTGTGTAGTTTCGACTTGAAATAGACCACCCCATTTCTTACAGTGGGTGTTGTATGAGGCGACTAAGGGAAAAAGGGAAAAAGCCACCTATCACTTTACACGCCATTTCATCTTGAAACCTTCGATATGCCAAAAATGAGCCTTGCTACAAATACATGCTAGACAGCTGGTTATTGTAGCTATGTTTCTGATTACCCCGAAAGAGATTATGGTCGTGAGTTTATACAGGGTGTAAGGAAAAGTATCATTAACATTTAAACCATACGTGGTGGGTAGAGTACGCTCTACCCATCAAACTGAACAACTTTTACTATGCGAGCAACCTGTCAGAACAAAAAAAAGTCAGCTGTCCCATACGTTTGAATTGAGTAGGTATTGCAGTTTAGTATGGGACAGCAGATATTTTTTTGTTCTGACAGGTTTGCTCCCATAGTAAAAGTTGTTCAGTTTGATGGGTAGAGTATGTGGGTTAAAGGTTAATGATACTTTTCCTTACACCCTGTACAAGTATGTCTTTTTTCCGTACCACGATAAAGCTACATTCCATACAAAACGTCAATAGCTACTCGACCAAAATGTATGGAACCGCAGATTTTTTTAGCGTTTACGATGTTAGTGAGTTCGATGATTTGAAGCGCCTCATAAAGTGGATCGTATTTAAGTTTACACCCTGTATAATATACAGTGTATATAAGAGTACACTGAGCATATTGTCTTCGGTTCATGGTCAAATCGAAATGAAAAAAAAGATGATAATCTTTATCATCTTGAAAAAGTCGGTTAATCAAACTTTACATGGCTACTCGTGCATCGATAATTGTATAATATAAGCCTGATTACTTCAATAAGTAGTAAATAAAACTGAGCGGATCCTTCGAGAAGATATGTTTATCGCCTGCCGAGTGACAGCGAAAGTGTTTTCTTAGGGTTTATACACACTATTCTCGTGCAGACTCTGTTATTTTGAGTGTCAAATTATGGTCAAATTACAATTTTTTATTCAGCTTAATCTTCATGATAGTTTAGTAAGTGATCTTTAATTAATTCTGAATAAGAAAATATATTTTAACGCGTCGTAAAATTTTGGATGGTCATCAAGAGGCCAGATGTACAATCGTAGCATGTGGTCTCTGTCTACCCCAGTGGGACCTAGGCATGAGATAAGTATATACAGGGTACAACTTAATATGCTCACAGTTTTTTAAGAGGATGTTCAGACCATCAAACTGACCCACTTTCTCTATGGGACCAACATCGAAATCGCGAAAAAAATATCAGCTGTCCCATACATTTGAGTAGGTTCACAGTTTTGTATGGGATAGCTGATTTTTTTTTTGCGATTTCGATGTTGGTGCCTTAGAAAAAGTAGTTCAGTTTGACGGTCTGATCATCTCCTTAAAAAAGTGTCAGCATATTAAGAAGAACCAAAAAAGATAAAAAAAACGGTAAAATTTTGTTTTTACATTACTTAATTATTCACGGCCTTATTCTATTTCAGGGGGATAAGAATCTTTACCACAATGCCCAGCAATTTTTAAGGCTACAATTTTAGAATGGCTGACTTTCTCAAGATAAATAGAGGATATTATAAGCATTTCAATCTTGTAAAATGAATAATTTGTTATACAAAAATGAATAATTAAAAGAAAAATCAAAACACCCAATAGATTTGACGGCCCGATAGTTGGTCGTGAACCTGCCTGCTGTGCCGAGGATCGCGGGTTCGAATCCCGTAAAGGACAAAAATTTTTATGATGAATATGGATATTTGTACCCGAGTCATGGATGTTTGTTTACATATATGTATTCTAGTCATCATAATACAAGTCCAAGCTAGATTCTGGTACTTTAAATGTGACTAGATAATTTGTGTGACAATGTCCAAGATATTTATTTTATTGTATTTATCTGTGATAAAAACGTGTGCGTTTTTATATGGAGGCTGTTCACTTCATAATCCTCTTAAGCATAATTTAGTGGCATAACTGAGTAATGGATAGTGATCAATGACCCTTTTATGATAAAACCTTGAAATAAAATAATGGCATGCTGTCTTATATCCTTCCCTTCCTGCCCGGACACTTGCACGCGAACGAAGCTTATGAAAATTGCCGGCAGTACTATCCATATGGCAAAATACTGAGCTGGAAAATATAGAATGACATACCATTGACTTGACAGAGGAAGAATACATATTTCAAATTAATAAACACCGGTCAAGAGCGAGTCGGGCTACTCGCGCACCGAGGGTTCCGCACCATACCCATACGTAACAAAAATTGTTACTTACAAAAAAAAAATTCTCTCCGGGACCTAGCGCCAGACCGACGCACACTTGGCCGGTTTTTATTATTTGTTGTTATACGGCATAGTTTGCTCTATAATCGTACTAAGTTTTACGTTTGTATATATTACCGTTTTAACGATAGAGCGAGAAGAAAAAACGTTGAGAAAAACTAGTCCTTGTTGAGAAACCCCCTTATTTTTAATTTTTTTGTCATATTTGTTTACAAATCCGCCGTAATAACGCATATTCGTTGAAAATGTCAACTGTCTAGCTATTACGGTTCAAAAGTTACAGCCCTGAATAGGTAGGACGGACGGACGGACAACGTAGGCTTAGTAGTAGGGTCCCGTTTTCACCCTTAGGGTACGGAATCCTAAAAAGAATTTAATTAGAGCGCAATATATGAGAGGTTAGAGGTAAATTTTTCTAGATTTTTTTCTATAAAACGTTTTCGTGTAAAATCAAGTAGGTACCAATGGAAATTATAACAATTTGCATTTATTGCAAAATAATGTTATTGTGGCTATACCAATTAGAACAGTATTTAAGAAATCACGTCATTATAATTAATAATTTCGCAATGTCCAAATTTTTAAAAGAATACTATTAATATTTCATTACGTTAGAACTCGTTAGTAAACAGGTAAATTTCTTAATTGTGCCCAAATTAATAACGATTTATTAAATTGCTCTTTGACAATTCGGTATATCATGTTTTTTTTGGTCTTCATTTTATATTTTTAACGGATAGAAGACACAATTTTAAGAAACCAATTTAATTTTTATTGCGATTCATCGAGTTTATCAATATAAATTTAATTTTTAAATTTTTTGATCTGTAATCTCTAAATGCAAAAATGGTGGAGAGAAAATAATTTGAACTCCATGGAGAAAAACTACTACTTTATTAAAAAATAAAATCTTTCCTGCCTTCTTTTTCTAACTCTATGCTCGAAACAGAAACGGCAACATCAAATGTCAAATACTGACATTGTGAATGTATTTTTTTCTTAATGTCCAGTCATTTTAAGTGGATTTTAAGTTTACCACGGAGTTCACAGGTTTTTCAGTGACGTCACTGAAATTTTTTTTTTTTCTAAATTAGAAATATCTGTAATCCTCTCATTTTAAAATCTCTTACTTAGAAAACATTATTATGAGACAACTTTGACTAATTATTATAAGGACTAGCCTTGCGGTAGCATTTCCCCTCTGCCACGGTATAAGCACAATTGATCTTGTGCATTTACATTCAATTTTACAGCTTATCACTAAACGAGACAGCCTATAATTGCGAAATAATAACTTCGAACTTACAACGTTTGGGGTTCACACGAGACTACTTTTCATGATTTTTAACATTCAATATTAGAATCTAAAGTTATGGGGAATAAAATCCAAATTTGCGGATTTCATGTTACCTCGCCCCCCGCAAAAAGTTACAGAAATGTTTGTTAGTAGAATTACACGCGTAACCAGTCCACATATAAATAGTCAAAGTGAGACAATTATCTCGAAATGATTTTCATTCAGCCCTCCAAAAAAAAACTTGTTATTCTGAATTACGGTACCTAATTATATAGTAGGTACTACTAATACGGTCTACTAAATACGCACGTAAATTATTTTACTTCCAAGGCTGGATGTTGAAGTAGACTGGGAATCAGGATATTGACTATCACTTTCTTAGAGAGATGGATGGTCTGATATTATTTCAGATGAACCATTTGTTTATGACTCACACCAATGTTATGTATTTGTATAGGTTGTTAGAGTAAACAGTCGCATTACTTTAAGGGGTGATTGTAATCAACTTTCTCTAAGAAACCTATAGGAAATTGTAAATTTTTTGAGATTTCATACAAACGTTCGATCAGCTGATTGCATTTATTATAGAAAGTGCAAAATATTTTTTGAGAATTTCCTATATGTTTCTTAGGAAAAGTTGATCAGTATAATGAGTACAATCACCCCTTAAACAAAAGCAACTGTTCACCATAAAACCGTGTATACTATTACCTATTATTATTACCTATTCTGTGCCCATGTCTTATTGGGGTAGACAGATTCGAACACAACTCTCTGGTTAAAAAGATAGTTGATAGTTGTAACAAAAGTTCTGACCGCCCCCAAAAGCGATTATGATCGTGACATCATGTATGTATAATTGTATACCTATCCTTCAATAATGTTTAAGATAATAAAGCATAAGGGCGTGGAAATAAAGATGAAAATTATTCGCAAAGTCGACGACCGTTCGCGCCCGGCCTGAAGGCCTGCCGGTTTCACGGCTATGAGCGTGAGCCAACGATTACATAACCAACAGATGTAGAAATAGGTTGAAACTACGATGTGACTCGTCTTGTCCGTGTCATAACTTACACAATGTCCTGGATTCGGTACATTATAGCTTTTTAATAATGTCGTTCGCCCGTTATACAGGGTCCTTCTTAATATGCTGACACTTTTTTAAGGGTATGATCAGACCATCAAACTGACTGATTATCCCCTTGAAAAAGTGTCAGCATATTAAGGAGGACCCTGTATATATTTTTGACAGCTCGCTTCGTTCGCCCCAGGTGTATGGACATACGAGTACATGGGCTGAAGCACTCTTACCGCAACAATGATTATTAAGGGGATATCATTCGGAGCGCGCTCCATACAAACGTACTATGGTGATATTTTCAATACTGACCAATTAAAGTCAATGAAATTTTGCTGAAACAATCTTGATACAAATATCTATGCTTGTATGGAGTCAGATTTTCGTTAAAATATACAGTTTCAATGCTAGGATTAATTTAAGATTTGTATGGAAATCTTTGAGGCACTGTAACTTTAAAACTATACATTTTAACGAAAATCGGACTCTATAGAAGCATATAAATTTGTTTTTAGATTGATTCTGAAAAATTTCATTGAGTTTAATTGGTTAGTATTGAAAATATCACCATAGTACGTTTGTATGGAGCGCGCTCCGAATTATATCCTCTTAATGAAATGTTTTCTTAATTCCTTTAAAACCTCCTTAAAAATTATAAGCCAAATTCCAGTTACGGGCCTTAGGAACATGCACTTTTGGATCCGACCTTGCCATGTCAAATTTGAGTCTTGCCACTGGTGGGGGCTGATGTGCTGGCTGGCCGGCTGCCCTTAGCCACTAGGAAAAATCCGTAAAGAAGTAAGTAGGGTGAGAGTGCCCGAGCGGTGGGTTGGGATTGAGTTCAGTAAATTTTAAATTTTACAAACAAATTATTTAATATCTTGAAAAAAAAAAATAACTATGTTGAAACCATGATAATTCGATTCTGCTCTCGATTCTAAACAAACTACTTTCTAGTTTTCCGTTAATTCATTAACACGTTGTATAAGCGCATAAATCTCTTATTTGTCGTGTAAATTCCACCCGATACTTAGTCTATGGCAGTGGTTCTGTCACCAGTTTACCACGAAGTTTGCCTCACTGCGCCGGCGCAGCTATGCGCAGTATGCGGAAGCTTGCTTCAGGTGGCGACAAAATAAACGCTTAATTACCTATTTATATTGACTCACTGCAAGATTGTACATTGCTACAACAAAACGATTAAACATATAGTTTGTAGTTATAAGAAAGTTTCTGTCCACCACGAAAAGGATTACAGTCGTGATGTTTAAGTATGTAATATCTATATTCATGGCTAGGTCTGATGTTCCCGAAACCAACGAGCATGCATGAAATGACTGATGCATATGGAGAAAATCAGAGAAGTCTGTCAGGATCGTAGCAGGTGGCGTTCAGTTGTCTCTGCCTACCCCAGTAGGAGAGAAGCGTTGTAAGAAATTCCTCAGTAATATTCTTCATTATCATCATCAGCCTGTCATCGTCCACTGGTGAACATAGCCTCTCCCAAGGCGCACTCCTGACTCTATCTGCTTTCCCTATCCAGTCACTCCCTGCTACCTTTAGCTTGCTCATTAAAAAATCATCTATCTTAATTTTATTGATGGTAAATAAATGCAATTTCCTCTACCCTAAGGTTATATGGAAGAAATCGCTTTTTAGCGATAGTCAAGGTCAATTTATTCAATATAGGAGCTTGCAGCACACTTATCAAACGTCAAATCTTTTTTAAAGCTACCACCGCGTCGGAACGTGTTGTCGCTGTAGAGAAGAAGCGGCCAGAAACTCTACAACATAACACGGCTTAATAACTATTACAATATAAATTCTTAAGCTAAAGTTATGTATACCATAATACATAGTCTATTTAATAAAATAATTGATACTATACAGTAAAGTAAATAAACTATAAGCTAGTGACCTCAGACCTAAGCATTTTGATCATTTAAATAATCATCCAGTTTATAATATGCTTTTTTACAGAGAACTTTTTGGATTTGAGTTTTAAACATGTTTTCGGAAAGATTCAAAATGGTCTCGGGGATTTTATTATAACAACGCCTATAAGACTCGATAAGACCGCCTGTTTTTGTACCTTTTGTATTTCCTGTTTGTTTGCTCTCTGTATACTATGTTTTTTTGGTGTTAAATAAAGTATAATTGATTGATTGATTGATAAATGAAAAATGGAAAAAAAAGGTGGAAACAATGGAAATTAAGAATTTTCTTTAGTAGGCATATAGGGTCCTTCTTTATATGCTGACAATTTTTTAAGGGGATGATCAGACCATCAAACTGAAGAACTTTCTCTATGGCACCAACATCAAAATCGCAAAAAATAATCAGCTGTTCCATACTTTGGCTCGACTAGGTTTGCAGTTTTGTATGGGACAGCAGATTTTTTTTTTTGCGATTTAAATGATGGTGCCATAGAGAAAGTTGTTCAGTTTCGACGGTCTAATTAAGTTTCAGCATATTAAGAAGGACGCTATATTTAATTTTATATGTCAGGGGAGACCTATTGTCCATCAGTGGACATCCATAGGCTTAGATGATGATGATGATGGTGTGGACTGATCTTCTATTTTATTTCAAAATAGGTACATTAAAAAGTATATATAAATATATAGAATATTACATAACGCGATATAAACTAACTGAACAACAATAAACTTGAACTTGACCGTGATACTTTAACGGTGTGATAGAGAAGGCTATGCGGAAGATAATTATTCAAAATAGATCATTTGTATTAATTACTAGAGTTTATTATATACCAGGTTTTAAGTGAAATCATAAACTATCAAACGAAAAGTTTCATAGTTTTCGCGTGATGTCGAACAAATAATCAAATAAACAGACAGACAGAAAATCCAAAAATTTGTGATTTGGAATCAGGGATACCTAAAACCTATTTTTAAATATCTTCAATGTAGAGACATACTTCTGTTGGAGTTTTATAATGTGAATTACATGTTCATCATAATACGTTATTACCTGACCGGAAATTTAACCTATACACTACGACTTAAGGTTGAAAATTTGATATTCAAATTCAAAATCAATTTTTTTGTAATCAATGAATATAATATCACATAACTTTCTGATGTAATTTTTTTTAATCTACCACACCGCCGCGTCGGAAGATGTTCCGTTGTAGAGAAGATGCGCTCAGATTCTGCAAACTATTTCAAAATCGATTTTACAAATGGTTTACAGGGTGCGTTAATTTGTGAAGATTTTGATACACCGTGGAATCAGGGTCGTTTTGAAGCTGGAACAGGATGAATCAGACCATCAAACTGAACAACTTTTACTATGGGACCAACTTCGAAATCGCGAAGAAAAAATCTGAATTTAATCAAATCAGATCAAGTTAGTTTTTCGCCAAAAAAACAATAAATAAAAATTGGAATTGAAATTCGTTTGATGGTCTGGTTCCAGCTTCAAAACAACCCTGATTCCACGGCATATACGACGCAAGCAGTGTGAGTCAAGACTTGTATTAAGGTAGGTATAGAACCAGTCTCAGAAATATATATAGTTAGCATCCTTTTAAAGTAAGAGTCTACCCATCAAACTGAACAACATTGACTATGAGAGCAAACCGATCGAAGCAAATATGTGCTGTTACATACTAAACTGCAATGCTTACTCGACTAAAATGTATGAAACAGCAGTTTTTTTTGCTCCGTTCGTATTGCTCTCATACTAAAAATTTTTCAGTTTGATACCCATCAAACTGAACAATTCTGCCTGGAATAAAAATAAATAAAAAATTAGCGACATATTTTATGAGATAAAAAGCGCTATTCTATATTTCCATGTTGTCTGTGGTTACAGAGAATCCACTGTTCAAGGATATGAGCCATTCATACCTGTACCAGTAGTACTTGTATGAATGGAATCTTTATTTATCTCAGGGTCAGTGTTTTGTTAACGTTCGTTAAACCAAAACACCGGCTTCCCGCTCCCCATACAAACGAAGTCTTGTTCTATTTTCAATACTTACCAATTAAAGTCAATGAAATTTTTCAGAAACAATCTAGAAACTATATCTCTATGCTTGTATGGTGTCAGATTTTCGTTAAAATATACAGTTTCACTACCAGAATTAATTTAAGATTTGTATGGAAATCTTTAGGCACTGTAACTTTAAAACTATACATTTTAACGAAAATCTGACGTGTATGTTACAAGCATAGAGATTAGTTTCTAGATTGTTTCTGAAAAATTTCATTGACTTCAGTTGGTTTGAATTGAAAATATAACCAAACTTCGTTTGTATTATATCCTTTCGTGCTGTAACTTTATGAAATAAACATAATTTATATTTATTTCCATATTTCGAAGTCTGAAATAACAAACCTTATTGATTTATTTTTAGGTATGTTTATACTTATAATTAAAATACAATATGCTAAAATAGAGTCTTGCTACAACTACTCGTAGAACTAAACGATTAAAAATGTAGTTAATAGTTGTACCAAAGCTTCTGGCCTACTATATAAAAGAAATATACCTAATGCTAAAAGAAATTATGGTCGAGGATAAAAAAATATATTTCTCGAAAACTTTAAAAAGTTTTAATTCAATTCTTTTATCACATAACTTGGCCACTTGATAACGAAAAAAATCGAATACTAGCCGTTAGATCATAAAAACGAAATAATATACTTTTTTTTCACTTTTAAGGCTGCGAAGATATTTTCGTCTGAAAAATAACAAAACAGTTATTTTTATAATTACTTAGGTATGCAATCTTTTTGGATATTAATCAAATTGCTATGCATGTATTGTTTTGTAGCGCCCTGCTGTAATACCTAAGAGGAACGATCTCTCATTAAGACTAGAGAGCCATACCAATTGTAAAGTGTCCACTTTTTATAACGTTTAGGTTTGAGTGTGTGGTGTCAAGTAGTATAGACAAAAGGCACCGGGTGACATATGGCCTTATGTTTACGGTCACTTTTCACACACACTAGCTCAAAAAAAAGTGGAAAGCCGCATAAACAAATATCTATAGTCCATCTCCTTCTACTATTAAAGGTATGTTCATCGATTGTTCCGAGATCCTGTCAAACATATCAATAAGGACCAACATCTTGGGATTGAGGCAACGTCCGATTTTAAGCGTTCCTTTTGCTGGCACTAACTACGGGCAAAACGCGTTCCTACCACGAAGCTGCAAAGCTTTTAACGACGCATCGACTGTTCACAACATCGATTTATTTTGTTCTAGCGCAAAATCCATAAAGACTAGCGAATGACTATTTTAAATAGCTAGCTGTTTCTCCGACTGCGACTGCATTATTTGTTTCTCACATATTGTTAATTATTACTTAGGACTATTTTGTTTGTACTTACACCTACCACCAAGTACGTTTTTGGAAAAGAAAAGTTGAAGTTTATAGGTGGAGATTTGTAATTAGCTTACAGTTATTTAAATACTTGTTTACTTTGTAATCATTGCTGTAAATCTTCCTAAGAATAATAAAATAAAATAAAAAATGTCATAAGACAAAAGAGACCAACTACAATCGTAAATTTATGCGGACTCTATGGAGATTCTTCCTCTGAGGTATAGAGCCTTTCCCTAACATCCGTGCAAATGTCACCCGATAGGTAGGTACTGTTGTCGGAAGTGCGTCGCGACTCTAAACAATTTTGTGCGCTTGCGTGTGTGACGCAGACCATTTACCATGAATACTAAATGAAAAGTACCGTATCATTTGAAATTTTTATATTATTTACTAGCATCATCTTTGTAAGCTTAACTGGGTTCTAAATAGCGATGGTTAAAGTTTCTATTTACTTAGATTTAATTGACATTCAAGGTAGGAACTTTCTTTCCCAATCTTGATTGAAAAAATTCAATGCTTTTTAGGGTTCCGTACTCAAAGGGTGAAAACGGGACCCTATTCATAAGCCTATGTTGCTCGTACTTACTACCAAACCAAAATTCTCGAAATGTATCCATGAGCACGTTCGCGTTTTCATTCAGTGTTGAAATGATAACAAATCATGTTTGTCTGAAAACTCAAAATGCGAATAACTTTATATTTTAACTATAAAAATAATGAAATTAGTTTTTCTATCTAATTATTTTGTTATAAATCAGGTGGGGTGTATAAGGTTTTGCGCTTATTCATTAAGACGTTGTATTTAGACCTGATGCATGCTTCTTTGTGGCTCTCACGATTTTTTGAATAATTAATAGTAGTTTTTAAGATGTTCAAACGCGCTTTTTTAATCACATTATTTAATATACCTAGTTTAGTAATCATAAAAATGCAATCAGTAACAAGTACAGTTTCATCAATAGTTCTTAGGTAAAATAATTACTCAATAATCTGACATTTGGCGAGGATGCGCTGGCGCAGTGAAAGGTCGCTGGATGCACGAGTGTGTGCCTAAACGGTTAGTGACCTAAAACTATACAGGGTGTAAGGAAAAGTATCTTTAATCTTTAAATCACACACTCTACCCATCAAACTAAACAACTTTTACTATGGGAGCAAACCTGTAAGCGCAAAAAAATCTGCTGTTACATGCTAAACTGCAATGCCTACTCTACTAAAATGTATGAGACAGCAGATTTTTTTTCCGTCCTTAAAAGGTTTGCTCCGATACTAAAAGTTGTCCAGTTTGATGGGTAGATTATGTGGTTTAAAGATTAATGATATTTTTCTAACACTCTGTGCTTAGTGCAGTTCGTTAGGTGACACCGTACCTGAAATCGTATGTATAATGTTAAATAAGGTATTTCAAATACTTTATTTTACATTATTATATATTTGTAAATAATTTGAGAAACTAAATTATCATTAAAGGATTAAAAGTGATTACAAAAAACATAACCCTCCTACTGGCGCAGTCGGGTAAAAAGTGATTAATTGTTTCTGTACTGTAAGTGAGATTTGTTGTAAGTCATTTCAAGACAGCTGGTAATTATAGTAATGCTTCTGACCACCCCGAAAAATATATTATCATGATTTTATGTACTTATGTACTGTAATAAAGTTTTAGACTCCTTAGAGTGGAAATGTGGTAGGTAGGGACGCTACATTACGTAATTTTACGGAAAAGCCACGTAAAATACTGGTAATTTACGGTCACTTATATAGATTACGGTAAGATTACCAGTGACCTTGGGCGGTATTGATATTTCTTTTTTGTTTAAAATGTATATTTATGTTTAGTTTTCCAATTTTCAAATCCTTTTGAACCGACTTCAACAAAAAAAGGAGAAGGTCCTCAATTCGACCCGTATGTTTTTGTTGTATTTTTTGTATGTTTGTTACGCGATTTTTAGAGACTTATTTCGACATTTTTAATTTTTTTATTTTAAAAATTAAGTCTCTATATTATAATTAAAACACTAACACAAAACACAACGTTACTCCGTGAAGTGTTGATATGATGACCACTTCGAGATTGTGCTCAGCAGCGGCAACCTTTGTGACTTGCACGCGGCGTTCTTTATGGCGCAGTGGTACTCAGTACCCTTCCAACACCGCCCGCACCCCGAACTTCGATCGTCTAGTTAAATAACAACATGTTTAACAACATTTTCTCACCCTAAAATATATTCTTAAGAGGATATGTGAAAAAAATAGGATTCTTCAAAGCATCATATATCATGAAGTACTAACAGTAGGAGTATGATTTGCGGATATGTCTAAATTGAACATATAATTGAAGTTTTGATTAGAGCCAAAACACGATTAAGATACATTTTCTCGATAGAAAAATAAGCCAAAGTAGCCTCCGTCTTTATCGATAAACGCTTGGAACTGCTAAACGGTGAATAATAGAAACACGAGACTTGATTTAAAAAAAAGAGATTGATATTTTATAAAGTTTGATTAGAGCAGAAATGAACTTACATAAATAGTACAATCACAATTAAATAATGTTTGTTTTACGCTTGCGTCGTTTCAGGCGCGCACGCCGCCCATCTCTTTCTCTCGCATCAGGCAGTAATATAAGCTATCACACGCTCATTTCGCTTCAATTATTTTTCAACATAGGCCATTAACTCTTGCTTTTTACTCGTAAGCATAATATGCTTATGTTTTTGACGGAAACTTGTTTTTGTTTTGGAATGACCATGACACACAGCAGGTGTGAAGTCGGTCGTAGTATCTTCCTCGTTTTGTACTTGATAAGCCCATTTTTAAACTGATATTGAAGCAATAACTTAGCACGATCAGGCAACAGTGTACTTCAGTTCGGGAGGCTCTCTTTTTGAACTCAGCATTTGAAAATGTAAATATTACTATGGAGATATGCATCTTTCTACTGCTCATTTGACTTTCAAAAATTACAATCCAGAAGTGCGATTTATTAAAGTCAAATCAGCAGTAGAAAGATGCACATCTCCATAGTAATTTTGACATTTTCAACTGCTGAGTTCAACGTATGAGCACAGAATAGTCTTTGACTATTTATATGTGGACTGGTTACGCGTGTTATTCTACTAACAAACATTTCTGCCACTTTTTGCGGGGGGTGAGGTAACATGAAATCCGCAACTTTGGATTTTATTCCCATAACTTTAGATTCTAATTTTGAATGTTAAAAATCATAAAAAGTAGTCTCGTGTGAACCCCAAACGTTCTAAGTTCGAAGTTATTATTTCGCAATTATAGGCTGTCTCGTTTAGTGATAAGGTGTAAAATTGAATGTAAATGCACAAGATCAATTGTGCTTATACCGTGGCAGAGGGGAAATGCTACCGCAAGGCTAGTCCTTATAATAATTAGTCAAAGGTAATAGTTCTAGCTAGTATATAGTTCTATATACAGAACGGCCACTCCCCGCCCTCCTCTGACTTCAGATCCCCCACCTCACCTCACACTTTCTGGGAAACTTGAGGGAAATCGGCAAGGGAATGCAGACAGGCGCGCGCATTTGTAGTATTTGACTTCATAAAATTGAGTCTTTTCAGTGCATTAAAAACGATGAAAAATAACGCTAAATTCACATTTTCAATAATTCTTTAGCTCAAATACTATTTTTAATAACAGAAAGAACAAAAAAAAGTAACGAAATTTAGATGAAGTGCATACGATGCGTGGTAAGTCAACCCTACACAAATGTCAAAGACAATTTGCACCAAGTGCGCATGTGCGAAGGCCATCATGACAAATCCAAAACGTTGTTTAATGTGCCAGATCTGTGGTATGAGTTTCAAAAATCGCACTCCTGCCGCTATGGCTACATCTGTCAGTTCTTTGTTGAGTTCATACAAAATCTGTGTGCCGCACCGGCTAGGTGTGCGTTCACCTAAAATTGTGAAAATGGTTGTAGAAGATTTTCTGGTAATTACTGTACCGAAGCGAATCACGAGGATTCGCATTTGGGTTAGAATTAATTTAAAGGTCGCTAGTCTTCGTCTAGTTAAAAGTTATTTTTAAAAATAGTGATAGAAGGCTGAACAGCACATTAGCTATATTAGACATTAAAAAAAATCACGTTAAAGGTCAAATTATTTTTACATTACTAATTTTTCCGTGAAACCCGTAGTGGTCCAGTGGCGAGTAACCTTGCCTGCCGTACAGGAGGCGATGGTTCAATCCCCGTCCAAGCCGACTCGTACCAATGAGTTTTTAGGGTGTTATTTACGATTTGTAACACCACTAGCTTTTCGGTGAAGGAAAACCTGGAAGGTATCCACTGTTCATTACAAGAGGCGACGCGCAACGAGCTCACTCCCCGTCACACTGGACAGAGTTTCGGTACTACTACTGGTGAAACGTGGATGTTCTGAGGTTTCAGAATATCTCTGACTATATTAATTCCAAACCCGCGGGATGGAGGATCTATTGGCTCTCATCTTATCTAAATGCAAGTTGTTTGTCCTACAGTGAGATCCCACATGCTATGACTTACTCTTCGCATTTATGCCCATAGAACATAGTCTGTTTGTATAATACAGTTTTTGAGAGTTACGCAGTTGTTATTTAATCTAGAATTAAACATTTTAACGGGTTCTTACCGCGTTTAGGTATATTTGAGTTCCCGATATTTCGGCAGTGTTACAACTGCCATGATCACGGGATGACTGAGGAACTGCTGTTTGTATACTCTTATAGCTTGGAAATGGCAGAATGAATTTTGTTTTGGTTTCCTTTATTACCTTGACCAAATCTTGTTAATTTTTTCCTTATCAGTAATACATACCCACATATATGTATGTGACAGAAAGGAGCTAAAAAAGGAATTTAAAAAAAAGTTTCCATTTATATCGATAACGTTTTATATTGGCCATCATTTTCAAAATAAGGTTGTAAGAATGTATTTCTTCAAACAAACACCATGTCGTGCCGGTTACCAGTTAGCAACTGCATACTACAATTATTATTGTATTATGATGATATATAATCATGAAGTAATATAATGCAGTCTTTTCATTGTTAAGGTCATCTGTCTATATACATACAAGGCATGTAGTCTTACCAGTCATTTACTGGTTAGAATCGTGAGTGTTATGGTACCTAGTGTTTTTTATAAAGCGAATAAAAATAAATTAACATTTTATTTAAGTTTATACAATATGATTTTAACTCTACGTTCTTCATTATTTTTAAGACCTTAAACTAAGGTCAATCGAATATTATAAAACCGGACACTTGTTTACAATGAAAACATACGTCTGCGAACCTTAAATGAAACATTATCAATGGAAAGAGTAATCGCGATAGTAATTACAGTGTTGTTTGTGCAAAATGTTTACACCTCCCCACTCCAGACAAAACTGCTCTCATATTCGATACCTGAAAAGCGACCATTCAAAAAAGCCTTGGGATATTACGAAGACTCCTACTTGAACTTCACAGAGCTCACTACAAAATACGGATACCGGACCGAAACACACAATGTGGTTACTGACGATGGATACATTTTAACAATGTTCAGGCTACTCCCGAAGTGCAGTCCTAGAGGATTTCCAATATTGATGATGCATGGTATTTACGATACTTCAGACGAATATATACTGACAGGGCCTGAAACAGGATTGGGGTATGTACTATCCAACAATTGCTTTGACGTATGGGCAGCCAACCATCGCGGCAACGTATATTCCCGTCAGCATGTCCGCTTAGATCCGAACAGAGACCCTGAATATTGGGATTACACTTTTGACGAACACGGCTACTACGACATACCTGCTCTCGTGGACTACGTTCTGGCCATCACTCAACAACCAAAAGTGAACTACATTGGACATTCTCAAGGGACAACAGACTTCTACGTCATGGCATCCTTAAAACCGGAATATAACGACAAAATTGGCATCTCTTTTCATTTAGCTCCTATAGCTTGGATGAAGAATATTGTAAGTCCGATTCCTAAACTGCTCGCTCCTGCCGGTACGGAAGTGAAAAACTTGTTGTATACATTAGGGCTTCGTGAGTTATTTGCCAAGCAACAAATCACGCATTTTGTAGTAGAACTACTGTGTCAATTTGCACCTGACGATATTTGTGGGACAGGATTTACAGCCACCACTGGTTACAGGAGAGGTAACATATCATCTAAAAACCTTGCTATAGCATTTGGCCATTTATTCGCTGGAATATCAACCAAGGATATAGATCATTTTGCTCAGCTGGTTACTTCGGGTAGGTTTCAGCGTTATGATGAGGGGAGAGAGGGGAATATTAAAAGATACGGGTCATCAAAGCCTCCAGAGTACGATGTGTCTCGGATAACATCAGCCGTTGTGTTGATCTGTGGTGCAAACGATTGGGTGTCCAGTTTAAAAGATATAGATAAATTAAGGTCGAAATTACCGAATGTAGTAGAGCATTATGTAGTACCAGATCCTAGTTGGAGTCACAATGATCATGTTTATGGTGTTAATGCACCGAAGTATGTGTTTTCGAAAATATTAGAACATCTTAATAGGTAGCATATGCTCGTTGATGCACTGTTGACTGAAAATTAACACCCTGCTATCGGGCAAGGCCAATGTTGGCTGGGATCTATTTGCTGCTGTAGCATACTTTGACTAATTATTATAAGGACTAGCCTTGCGGTAGCATTTCCCCTCTGCCACGGTATAAGCACAATTGTTCTTGTGCGTTTACATTCAATTTTACACCTTATCACTAAACGAGACAGCCTATAATTGCGAAATAATAACTTCGAACTTAGAACGTTTGGGGTTCACACGAGACTACTTTTCATGATTTTTAACATTCAAAATTAGAATCTAAAGTTATGGGGAATAAAATCCAAAGTTGCGGATTTCATGTTACCTCGCCCCCCGCAAAAAGTGGCAAAAAATGTTTGTTAGTAGAATTACAAGCGTAACCAGTCCACATATAAATAGTCAAAGGTAGCATACAACATATTACATGCAGTTCTGTTGCACTGTATCTGTTCTTGCTTTGTGAACTTGCATATCATGTGTACGCTACTTATACAGGGTGAAATTGATATTATTATCATCCAACTTAGAGTCTACACATCAAACTGAACAATGTTTTCCGTTTCTGTCTCCTGTAGGGCTAACCAGCCATGCACGACAAAGCAATAAAACAAGAAAACCGTCATTCGCGCTCCCTTTTGCAACCGTAATGTAACAAAGACAGAGGCACATCTAGACTTTTCTCGTTTTGCCAGGGGTAGCATGCTAGGCATGCAGCATAGAGTTAGAAAGATAAGATGGGTATTTTAGAGATATCAGATCAAAATATAATATAAATTAAATATTTACCTATTGATAAACTCAGTTATCCGCCAAATAATTAAATTAAGTTTCTTAAATGATGTCTACTATCCATAAATAAAACCGGTCAAGTGCCAGTCGGGCTACTCGCGCACCAAGGGTTCCGTGCCACACAACCACACAACATATCATTAACTTACAAAAAAGATTTGTTTTCTCCGGGACCTTTAGCGCGAGACCGACTCACACTTGGCCGGTTTTTATTATTTGTTGAAATAATAAAATACTGTAGAGTTTTTATATAACACGTTTCACACCAAGTTTGACGTTTGAATGTATTACCGTTTTTACGATAGAGCGAGAAGAAAAACGATGATAAAAACTAGTTTCTTGTATATCTCCCTTAATTTTTAACTTTTTATCCGACTGCGCCAGAACGAGTATGTATGTATGTATTTATGTATGTATGTATTTATGTATGTGTGTAAGTATGTATGTATGTTTGTATGTCTATTTTTTTGACATACACCACAGCCTAAACGGTTTGATGGATTTTAACGTACGAGGTGTTGTCAGATTTGTGAAAATTATGAGAGTGACATAGGGTATATTATGGTCCTGCTAAATCTCACGACATCTCACGAAGGAGGGGAGGGGGGGGGGAGGCTTGGGAGTTCAAAATATCGCCAAAATTACCTCACGTAAATTTTAATGGACGCCCCTTTCGCCAAAAAATAAAATGCTTAGTTAAACGATTGGTCTTCGCTGTGCTCATTATTAGGTAATCTAAGATAAAATGAAGGATTTGTAGAATCCAATCGCATGATCCCATTCCACCGAAACAAATAGCCACTACATTAAGAACCAGAATTGCCAAGAACTGTCAACAATATTTCGATAGTCTGATCTGTAGCACCACATAATAGATTAGTAACGAATTTAATTTTACTTTCTGTATTGTTATGATTATTATAAATGTGATAATCTGGTACCTGTTATTGGAATAAGGTAATAAAACTAAGTTAAAAAATATCGAATTCAGTATTGTAATTTGTTTTATGTAATCTAGAACATGTAATTTATTGTATAATTAAGTAGGCACCTATATTTATTGTTTTACGTATAATCATAAATTCACGACTATAATCTCTTTAGGGGTGAGTGGTCTGAAAGTTTACAACAACTATAATTTTTTTAATCGTAGTTGGTGTAGCAAGACTATCTGTTTGCATTCTCGTAGCATCCATTTGTTATCCAAGGGTGAGCAGGGTCCTTTATACATTTATCTCTTTGGAAAAAAACGGAGCACATTGCATTGAAAAATTGCCTATCAATATTTAGTTAATGGAAAAAAAACAATATATAAAAAAATCTTAATGGAAATTTTCAATAACTTGCCATGTATGTTCAATGCAATGTGTAAGCACGCATTTGATGTTATAAAACTTACACTCAGTTGCAGAAACGCTCATTAAAGTTAATCTTCCACAAAATCTCTTGCTAGCTTTTACTACGTCAACAAGACAAAAAGTGACAGCAAGAGATTTAATGGATGGTCCTTTAATGACCGTTTTTGCAACTGAGTAGGTATGAATCGGGGAAAAATAGGATTTGGTTTTTTTTGCGATAATATATTATAGGTATACCAAGATATATGACGCGTCGGTCATTTGTAAAAACCGTCAGCTATAAATAAGAAGGACCGTAATTACTTATAATATTTATGTTTGTTAGAATTTACGATTTATTTTAAGTTTTATTTCTAATACACTTCGACTTGATATAGTTATATCAATGAAAAATTCAATAAAATTTTATGTCCTTGACTATTTTCTACAAATACTGTGCTTAAATGTTTTGTGGAAGCGAATCCAACAGTTTTTAACTTATTTTTTAATTCATTTCAACCTCATCCCCATAACCGTGAAAAGAGGAGGTTTGTCCTGCATTGGAATCCTACAGGCCACTAATTCACTTAATTCGGTATGTCAAGTTTTTTTGGTCTTCATTTTATATTTTTTACGGATAGAAGACATAATTTTGAGAAACCAATTTAATTTTTATTGCGATTCATCAAGTTTATCAATATAAATATAATTTTTAAATTACTTTGATCTGTGATCTCTAAATGCAAAAATATCGGAGAGAAAAAAGAGAGAAAATAATTCGAACTCCATGGAGAAAAACTACATACTACTTTATTAATTAAAAAAATCCTGCCTTCTCTTTCTAACTCTATGCTGGAAACAGAAACGGCAACACAATCAAATTCTGACATTGTGAATGTATTTTTTTTCATAATGGCCAGTTATTTTAAGTTGATTTTAAGTTTACTAAGGAGTTCACAGGTTTTCCAGTAACGTCACTGGACGAACCGAAAAACGACGTTATTTAATTAAAAATATCTGATATCCTTTCATTTTAAAATCTCTGACATAGAAAATATTATTATTGAGTCAATTATCTCGAAATGTTTTTCGATTCATCAGCCCTCCAAAAAAAACTTGACACACCGAATTACAAATATCCCATTTGTAGGAACACTAGTATGGCGATACTAACATTAATTCGAATATTTATGAGCATTACAGGCTGAATTACCAGATTTTCTGAAAATAAAGATGATTTCGTGCTTCGGATGTCACCTTAAGCCGTTGGTCCCAGTAATCGTTACATAAAAACCACATCAGGGACCGTAAGGCGGTCTGAAAAAACTCTGACACTAGGGCTTGCTGCCCACACGATAAGAAGAAGAAGCATGAATAACAGAGGAAAGGAACCCCTGTAGAAGGCATAAATCGGTCTGGCATGGAAGAAGAAAAAGTGAGATTGAAAATAAATGAGTTCACGAGCGCGCTTAACGTTTCAAATCCAGTTGTAATTATAATAAAATACAATATTCATTGTATGGGAATAATCTAAAGTCAGATCTCATTTAATTTCTATTTAATTATTTATTTAAATATTACTTATTGCAATAAAAATTAGGTTTAAAATTACTCACATAATCAACTTCTGCAACATGCGTCGTCACAATTGTATACAAAAACTCCTTCAGCTACATGCGTCGTCAAATAAATAGAGATTAATAAATAGAGTGGAATATACAAGGTGTAAGTGTAAACAGTTGCATTAAATGGTGATTGGAATCATGATACTGAACAACTATTCCCAAGAGCAGAAGGGAAATTCGAAAGGAAATTCAACTTTTGATAGAAACTTTCTATTTAGCTAATGAAATTTAGTATGGCAAGTCCAGAATTTGTTTTTTCTAAATTCCTATTGCTTCCTTGGGAAGATTTTCTCAGTATCATAAGTACCTTCAATCACCCTTTCTTCTTCTTATCGTATGGCGTGGTTTTTATGTGTACTGCGACGAGACCAATAGTAACCGGGACCAACGGCTAAACGTGCCATCCGAAGCACGGAATCATCTTTCTTTTCAGACAATCAGGTGATTCGGCCTGCAATGTCCTAACCCTTTAAAGTAATGCCTTGTTGAGTGTTAACAAACTGTTTTTCTTTGGAGCAATAAACAAACAAGTAAGTAAGTATTTAAAGCTTCAACCAAAATCAAGTTTATCTAAAATTCAGTGCAAAAAAAAACGACACTGCTACGAATTCCTGGAAAGGACATCGGAATTAATACTCGCTTCTAATTTTCCAATTAAAAGTCATTTGCCAAAGGATTTTGAAACGTATTACTTAAGGCGGACACAAAGTTTCGATTTTAGTAACTTTATTGATGAATATAAGACCGGTATATTTATTTTGATCAAATCGACATACGGTTTGAAGGACGACGGCTCATCTGGTAGCTGTAACATTTAACTACTTACTTACGCTTGACTGTTACCTAGAAATAATGTTTTAAAGTTAAATTTTTTACGCTTGATGGATCAGGAAGGATATACCTTTTTAGTTTTGCATAGTCGTTTTGCATGAGTTATCTGTCTCGACTTTGTAAAATTACTATTTATGAACTGCATTTTTTTATTTGATAGAATAACATCACAGTGTAGAGAGTTGACGGGTGAGTTGAGATTATGTAGAGATGATCACATTCAGCTCCAGGGCAATCAATTTATTTACATTGTCTGTGAAAACTACAAAGATGTTATCGTGGAGTAACTATTAAAATAATCTGTGTTGTGGATGACTATGAGAATCTTAACAACGGCACGCCAATGTGGCGTTTTATTATAAATGATGCATTTATATAAAACGTTTATTCTTTTATGTCATACTAACTGCACAGACTAGTATAGCGATTGTCGTTTCAACGATTACTAGACCGCCTTGAATAGCGAATCCGAATTAAAAATAGATTTGATCTTTCTAGAGTTATGAGTTTATGATTTACATCAGTAACTTTGTGGAAATAACTTATTTCTTCTTCTTATCGTGTCGGCAGCAAGCCCTGGTGTCATAGTTTTTAGACCGCGTTACGGCCTCAGACATGGTTTTTATGTAACGACTACTACCACCAAAGATAGTAGTCGGGACCAACGGCTTAATGTGCCATCCGAAGCAAGGAATCATCTTTATTTTCAGACAATCAGGTGATTCGGCCTGCAATGTCCTAACAAACTGGGGAAAAACGCACAAAGTGACATATCACTAGGTGTCCCCCGTGGTAATCGAAACCTCCGTGTCAAGAGCCTAATTCTCTTAACCATTAGACCACGGAGGCAGTGACTTATTTGATAAGCGCTGACTGAAAAATTTTTTGTTGGACTTTTTGCTTGTGCGTTAGCACCGCATTTCCGCCAATGTCAAGTAGTTTGTGGGAGTATCTATCCCAATCTCAGGGATTGTTTTTGATAAAGAACAAGAAGAGATTAAGGAATGCGGAACCTCGTGGCAGGCAAAGACGCGACGCGCGAACAACACGCGAGACAAGTTCTCGGGTCAGAACCTGCAACGTGACTCCGACTGAAACATTTATCGTTATATTTCGCCTACGGGTAGGCAGAAGTTAATACTTGGCAAAATAATCAAAAACAGGCTTTAGGTTTTATTTTTGTTTTGCAACGATTTATTTAAGGTGGACTTAGTTAGGTAAACGAAGATCACTATCACCAAAAGATACATAAATAATTGTTATTTGTTTTATTAAGAAATTTTGTGTGTTTGCTCTTATGGTAAAGAGGGCACCGGATCTAAGGCGGCAAGACCGTTTTCGGGGGGGGGTATCGGGTTTACACAAATGTTTATATAGAAAAGTAATTACGTACGATTTATAACACCACTGGCTTTTCGGTGAAGGAAAACATCGTGAGGAAACCTGCAACCTTCAATTTCGAGGCATATATTGTACCCACTGTCCATTATAAGTGGCGCAGGGCTCACCCCCGTCACACTGGGCAAAGTTTCGGTACTACTGGTGAAACGTGGATGCTCTGAGGTTTCAGAACATCTCTGACTACCCCCTCGACGAATATAGTCGTGAGCATATACATACATACATTCAAAAGTGATTACAGCGATTTGTTTTCCATTGTTTTACTATGATTATAAAGTCTGGATACTTGCCTGAAATTCGGAGATCAAGGTATCTTTTCAATATGTCATGTCATTTTATAATCATTTTTCTACTTCATCGGGTTCATCTCCATTACTGTTACTAATGTGGCAGTGGACGGGGTACATTGCTGGTAGAACCGTTGGCCGATGGGGCGGAAAAGTTCTCGTGTGGCGACCGCATACCGGAAAGCGCAGCGTGGGTAAGCGGGGGGCCTACACGGTGGACGGACGACCTGGTGAAGGCGGCGGGAACCCGTTGGACGAGGGCAGCGCAGGACCGGTCGTTATGGCGATCCTTGGGTGAGGCCTATGTCCAGCAGTGGACGTCCATCGGCTGAGATGAGATGATGACTAGAGGTTGGCAGTCAGCTATGCATATACCTGTCTATTTCTCGCCAACAGAGATCTTTCTAATACATGAACCATTACAATTACAAAGTACTACTCGATTGGAATCTTGGAATATTCGTGCAGCTACAGTCAACTTTCGGGGATACAAATTTGTTATATCGTAGGAAAACAACCTTACATACATCCCTTAAAACCATTTAAAATCACTAGGCCAAGGAGATCCACCCGATTTTATGAAGCCCTTTAATTTACGTGTCTTTTATACTTTATTAAAATTGTTTTCCTTATAACTTACTATAAACTTGATGCAAAAATTTTAAATTTTATCATCGTTTTTATGAGGATGTTTAACATAACAATGTGCTTACCAGTTATCATCTATTTATTTTAGTTTGAAGGTTTATGTAAATATGCAAGGAGGTAATTTAATAGAGGTCCATAATTTTGCTTGGGTAGAATATTCGTTTCATGAATTAATAAATTTAATACCAGGGCACAATCCATAATTAACTACAAAATATATCAATTAACATGCCTACAATACAACGTGTTAATGAATTAACTTAAAACTAGAAAGTAGTTTGTTTAGAATCGAGAGCAGAATCAAATTATCATGTGAAACCATGATAATTCGATTCTGAACATAAGTAATTTTTTTTCATAATATAAACTAATTAA
The DNA here is from genome assembly GCA_963924505.1 of Agonopterix alstromeriana. Lineage (NCBI taxonomy): Eukaryota > Metazoa > Arthropoda > Insecta > Lepidoptera > Depressariidae > Agonopterix > Agonopterix alstromeriana. The sequence goes on along the minus strand of OZ004665.1, from coordinate 4,567,014 downwards.
TATGTAAAATTTACTAAACTCGATCTCAACCCACCACTCGGGCACTCTCACCCTACTTACTATCAAAACAAGATTCTTTAAATGTCTCCAGGAGCACGTTAGCGCTTTCATTCATTGCTGAAATGATAACAAATAGTCAAATTAAAGATTGAAAAATTTGTCTCACAAATCGGTTTTGCCTCAAAACTTAAAATTCGAATAACTTTAAATTTTAACTATCAAAACTATAAAATTATTGTGTCATCTAATTATTTTATTATAAATCAGTCGGGGTGTATGAGGTTTTGCGCTTATTCATTAACACGTTGTATACTTCCATACCAACTTGCATGCAAAGGATCACTTCTTACACCCTTGCATTCTAGTGACAGTTGCGGCAGAAAATTTTTCAATTTAATGCTAGAGACATCTTGTCGAGATTCTACAATTTGTAGACTCTTACACAGAGATTTATTAGATATCGTTTATCACCTAACACAGAACTTTCCTACAGGCGAAAACTTAAAAGGTAGTTGGTAGTTGTAGCAAAGTTTCTTCCTGGGCATGTTTTACTACTATAACACTACAATGCCAACCAACCTCAAATTATTCAAATTATACAAGTCGTAGTATGCAATACTGCAACGAGCGCAACTTGCACTTTATTTGCAATAAACAATACTTAACAATCAGCACACGTGTTTGGCTGCAATGTCTATTACCTTCCCTACTTCATTGAACCATTTGCTGTTCGATAAAGTCTCTTCGATCTTTTGTAATCATAGTATGAGAACTATGAGGAAAAGGCCACTGGCTCACCTCGTTTTGTATTATTAACCAAAAAACAGCTAGCTAAGAAGGATCGCGTAGTATTTCTTACGCTTACAAATGAGATCTAGCAGATACAGTATGCTGTTACATGCCATATTTTTCATCGCAATTTAGTCCATCTATGTTTATTGCGCCTTTTTCTATTTCTACATTTAAATTACACCGAGTACCGAGTGGCGAGTAACCTTGCCTGCCGTGCAGGAGGCGATGGTTCGATCCCCGTCCAGGCCGACTCGTACCAATGAGTTTTTCTGAATTTATGTACGATTAAGTAACAATACTGGCTTTTCGGTGAAGGAAAACATCGTGAGGAAACCTGCATGTCCAATATGTGGCGACGGGCTTACCCCCCGTCACACAGAGTTTCGGTACTTCTGGTGAAACGTGGATGTTCTGAGATTTCAGAATATCTCTGACTACCCCCTCGGGGAATATAATCGTGAGCATATGCTTATGCTATGTATTTTAATTACATTATTTTTTCATCCGGAGTTTTTGCCGAACAGATGGCCGATGGGGCCGAAAAGTTCTTGAGTGGCGAACGCGTACCGAAAAGCGCAGCGTGGGTAGGCCCCCCACAAGGTGGACCGACGACCTGGTGAACGCGGCTGGAACCCGTTGGATGAGGGCAGCGCAGGAGCGGTCGTTATGGCGATCTTTGGGGGAGGCCTATGTCCAGCAGTGGACGTCCTTCGGCTGAGATGATGATGATGATCATCCGGAGTCTTATCCTACATACTTAAAACACGTCCAAAACTGTCACTTAGTAACTCATTGACTTCTACCGTATACACGTACGTGCTCGTACTAATGAACTTAAAAGCGTTGATATATGAATATCTTTATTAGAATATAAGCAAATACCTAATTCGGTATGTAAATCTTTTTTTGGGAGGAGGGCTGAATTGAAAACCGTTTCGAGATCTATCTAAATCAATCTTTCCTATGTTAGATATTTTAAAAATGGAAGTATTACGGCTATTTTAAAATAAAATAATGTCGTCCATCGTTCAAGCGAGTGACGTCACACGACGACCTGTAAACTTCTTGGTAAACTAAAATATCTGGCCATTAAGAACAAAAAATATTCACAATGTCAGAATTTAACGTTGCCGTTTCTGTTTCCAGCATAGAGTTAAAAAGAGTAGGCAGATGTTTTTTTTTTTTAATTTAACAAATTATTGCCCCCCATGGAGTTCAAATTATGTTCTCGCAAACTTTGGCCATTTAGAGATTATAGATCAAATTCATTTGAAGGATAAATTTATATTGATAAACTCGATGAATCGCAAAAAAAAGAATCTTAAAATGATGTCTTCTATCCGCAAAAAATATAAAATAAATAAAACTAGTCATATCGAATTGGGTTCCACCCGACCCCGCACCACAGATTATGCCCCACTAACGATTAGCATGTCTCGATGAAGGTTGGTATTCTAAAAATTATGTAAATTAAATTAATGATCAAGTCAAATATTAAAAGTAGTGCTTCAATAACGCATTATCATTATTACTTCTTCCCAGACTTCTAATATACCGCTGACAAAAGAATAATGGCATCTCCACTTTAGTCCTAAACTATTAAATGTCAAATGGAAAGCAATAAATTCATCATTTTAACTAGAACTGAATGGTCAACTTCGTATTTCAATAAATGCCATCAGAATATTTTAGATTAGCTAACGGTGTCTGGCAACACACCGTGAATCAAATTAACTGTAGGCAACACCTTTGTGAAATTTGAAGCTTTTGAATATTTATGTATCGTTCAAGGTCCCATAAATTGTATCACATTTGAGCAGTTTTAATATTGGGAATGAGTAGCAGGCCCTAGAGCGATTCCGTTATTTATTGTTTGACAAACTCGTACTATACAAACTGTTGAGAGGTGTAATTTTATCTAAGAGCGTATTGCCAACAAACTACTCTGTGCTTTGGCGAAATTGTATTTTATTTATTGTAGTTGTAAGAATAAAGTTAAATAAATAAAATAAAAACGTTTCTTGTTCATTATTCTTTCGTGTAGTGTGTGATGACTACATGACCAAAAGGGTCTTCTTAGCCATTGAAAAAAGAAAGATTAGAGGTGACTGCTTGCGACTTAAGAATTTGCTGAAAGCTTCAAAATAACATCTGAGGTAACCAAAAACCCTCAATTGCAGTGCACAATGACTAGAATGGTTTAATTCGCTGGAAATCAAGAAAAAAAATGGTAAGTTTGGCTGAAACCCAATTATTTTTACCATTTTTGCTTTTCAAATTCACAGATCTCGTGGCTAGGGTACATTGAAAATGAATCTACCAAATGAACTGAATTAAATTTTGTATACATATTTATTTATTCACAAAGAATCACTTCGTCCAAAAACATAATAATGCTCCAAAACATTTATTTACCAACACTACCGCGTTTACGCGCTCTCCGCGCGTAAACTCCGCGTCACAAAGGTACAACTTCTGAATAACCCAGCTGTCAAGTGACCGCATCTCCAATATTTTTTTAAATATAGCCTAATGTCATATATCTAAGGGTTTTTTAATTTTGTCGATATCCCATTTCGTTTTCGGGATACGATTTTTTCTAACCGAAACTGGGCGAAAAACGACCACATTTTTTCGATTTTCAATAAAAGTTTTCAAGTTTATTCAACAAATTTTTTGGTAATTGTAGCCCTCATTGAGGCAAGTTTTTTGAAATCCCAATCAGCCACGTAGTTCTGAAACCCACGACACCAGGGCGATGTCGCACTTTTTCTGAAAATCGGGCCTATACCGAAGCGACAAAAAAACAATTTTTAATGTTAAAACTGCACTAGGTTTGTCGTGTCTGTTCTGGAGCTAAACTATGAGAAAGGACATCAGTTTCTTATTGTGACTTGGGAGCTCCAAAGATGTTTAATTTTTTTACATGTTTATAATAGATTACGTGAGAATTACGTATGTGTGCACTTTTTTACTTATTAATTTACCAATCTTTTAGCTTACGCCAGAAAAATCCGTATGTATTAGAAAAGTACAAGGGTTAACCACACCGTTATACTTTTCTCATACATATGCTTTTAAATTATTTTCGTCAAGTTTATTTTTGGTGTGCAAATAAAGAACTTTTAATGTCATGTCATGTTAATGGTATGTTTTTGTATTTTTAGAGCTGAAAAAGTCGCAAGTAAACGATTTTCCTTCACATATTTATCGAGAAAAGTCATTGAGAAAAGTAAATTAAATGAATTTCTAATACCAAGCAATAAATCTACCCAAAACTAACCCACATTACTGTCAAAAACATGTCACCTATTGTGCCTTACACGGCGTGTCCGTGTTATGGCACACAAAGAGTGTCCCACTTCTGATCCCTATGGGCAAAAATGTCATAGTTATATCAGACTAGTGTAACGGAAGCGGCGTGTGCGCAGCCTGCCAATATCGCTCATTGGCCTCTACTTATTGCACTTGACCCCGTGCAGCGGTAGTTTTTATATATTTATGTTTATATATTGAACGAAGGAAAAGAAAGTTTATTCATGCATATGCATATGCTCACAACTATATTGCCCAAGGGGGTAGTCAGAGATATTCTAAAAACTAAGAACATCCAGGTAAAAAATTTATTTAATGTATAGTTTATACATATTATATTTATTTGTTAACATTATGGAATACGTAAGTAAGTCAGTAAGTAAGCAAAGGCCTCCTCTCACGAATAGGGGTGAGAGGGAGTGGGCCATTCTCCACCACGCGGAGCCAGTGCGTGTTGGTGGAGGCAAGTTAGTGGTCAACTTGCTGTCAGAGAATTTTCAAGCCGCCTTAATAGGCCTCTGACCTGGCTTAACGAATAGTTACAACGCAATCCGACGGAACTATCCAAGACCAACGTGCCTTCCGAAGCACGGAAACGCTCGAGATGTAATACCACTAAACGGTCACCCATCCAAAGACTGACCGGACTTGACGTTACTTAACTTCGGTTAACGTTACTTACTTAACTCGTTTCCAATACCGAAGCTACACTACGCCAACGAGTACGAAGGAACACGTAGTACGTATTAAATAGTTTAATAATCTAGGTATTTGATGGTTTCCCATATCAATAAGAAGTGTTCAATCTGAAATCGATTTAAATTTAATTTACAGAAATTTTTTCGGGAAAGATATAAAAATTCCATAGCTCCATACAAAAGAGTTCAACGAGTACAGACACACGTTTATGCCGCGTATAATTATTATTATCAGTCCCACTGCAGGGCACATGCGGTAGAATATGAGCTTTACTCCAATCCAACAAGCAGGTCCAATGAAGATTGGCGAAAGAAAGTCACCTCACATACAGCAGCGTAATCACTAAAAGACAAATTCATGTATTTATTTCTGTCATCGGCATTTCGTGGCCTGAAACACATTACCGACCGGCAAGGAGTATTTTCATGTTTCACCGCTAGTAAGGCAGTCTGTACTCCAGGTATATACAATACCAATATCCAGCTTCCTGCCTGAAACCTAATAAAAAGTTTTTTTACAAATACATATCGACATAATAATTCTATTCTTTCAATAAATGTATATAGGTAGAATGTTTTTCGTACTCGTAGCATAGAGACCATTATACCAAATTTAGTAAGGTAAATAAGAAAATTCATGAATTATAAATGACTATTGCGTGGACAAGTCACAATAGAAAAGTTTTATTACGTCTGCAGACGTTGTGTCAGTGAAGGTGTTAAAAGTGGTGTCGTAATATTTTATACTTAAACACTCTAGCTGTGTAAGGGTTGAACCTCTTCTGGCAGCACGGAATCGAACTTCATTTCATAGAGCGAGGAGATAAAGATATCGGGAATGCCATCGCACGCAGCAGCACCGGCAGTGCTGCGACCTTCCTCGCTCTAGCCAATGACGTACCAGAGTGACAGAAAAGGATAGAGCGTGAAAAAATTCAATTCCGTCCGTACTACCAGATGTGGCTCAACCCTAATCCAAACAAATGTATTGGTAGACTTGTAATGAAACTGTAATGAGGACAAGAGCTTCTGTCTGGCACACAATGTTTGAATTGTTATGAAGCGAGTTGACAACGAAGACTTTTTTATCTGGTCATTCCATTATTAGACACTCATATTAATATTGTAATCACTCCTGCAATGATCGGAAACTCTGCGCTGGGAGTTGTTGACGATTATGTTTACCTGGGACAAACTATTCAGTTAGGTAGGTCCAACTTCGAGAAAGAGATCAACCGTCGAATCCAACTCGGCTGGGCAGCGTTCGGGAAGCTACTACGGAAAGATCCAAGACTCCGCAGAAGAACCAGAGTAGCTGACATGGCCCAATGAATTGCTAAACTAAAGTGGCCGAATAGTTCTCGAGTGGTGACCGCGTACCGGAAAGCGCAGCGTGAGTGGGTAGGTAGGTAGCAGTGGACGTCCATCGGCTGAGATGATGATGATAATTAATATTGTGTAGAATTGCAAATAGGAAGAAACGCGTTTGTGTAAAATTGAAGACTGTGGAATATAGAATGTGATTAATGGCAGTTGTGCATAATCCATATTGTGTAGAATCACGAATAGAAAGAAAAGCGGTTATCATGAATTTTGAACAATCCGCACATCCTGTCTCACCAAGTCAACCCATAATTATTTTGCTTATTAAGGTGGATATGATACCTAGACCTAATCATCGCACCTTATCGTTGATTATGCACCAAAGGGGAAGCAGTTAAAGCTGTATTTTTCGGCACAGGCATATTGAATCTCGAGCGTAACGAAGGATTCTAAGGTTGACTCCCGAGCATAGCACGCTCGCTAGGACAGGAAGGCAGTCTAGAGTTAATATTTTCATAATAAGAAAAACCGCTGGAAATGGTTAGCCAAAATAAAGTATGAACGTTATAGCCTGTAGAATCCCACTGCAGGGCAAAGGCCTCCTCTCACGAATAATGGTGAGAGGGAGAGGGCCATACTCCACCACGAGTGCCCAGTGCGTGTTCGTGGAGACCAGTTAGTGGTCAACAAGCTATCAGAGAATTTTCAAGCCGCATTAATAGGCATCAAAGCCAAAATAAAGGAAACATTAATACTAGTACTTACCTATTTGGAATGCACTACGTTCATACAGCAATCCGTCTTATCCTGTCACTTAGGAATGTAATGGTATTGCACACAGCACATGGCAATAGACCAATAGGCATTTTGTTTTACATATTTAGATATTATAGTTATGGATTCGCTGGCAGCTCGCCCTTCCAGCACCTTTTTTATCCGACTGTGGTGGAGGTCAAAACTGCTGAACATCAAAACATGAAAAAAATGCCCTTAGACGATGATTTATTCCTGCTGTGGTATGGGAACGTCCAGCAGGAGATAGTTATTTTTGTTTCATTGTCATCAAAGGAGGATTTTTTCGAGCTAATTTGGCTACGATGGCGTCGATCAGACAAGGATGCAAGAGGTGTTGCAGTCAAAAAAAATTGGCTGATTAGCTTCTATTCTATTTGGTCACTTCACTTTTCAATATTCTTTGCTTTGCTTTTCATTCACGGAATCTGACGTATCCGTTGCCGAAGTAGCTATTTAATTTTTTCCGCTATATACAGATAGACTCCCAGAGTGATATTTACACGTTTTAAAAGAACTCCAAATATAGACGACCTATGCTGTCACTGTAGCAAAACATTTTATTACTTCCGCATTGTTTCCTTCCAAATTTCGTAGTAACACCGAATAGACAATAAATGTTGGTGCCGATAGCATGGTAGGCATAATTCACTTTCTCGTTCTGAATTTGAATAAGTATCTCGTCTGCATTCTATGGGCGTCGCAGATCGGAACGAAGATTCTTTGGTCGTGCGAAATGTCAGCTCGATTCATCAGTTCTGCTGACGTTGTGTTTCTTGAAGGTGAATGACCTGAGATTTCTCAAAGCAGATTTTAGCAGAACATTTCATCATCATCAGCCTCTGTCGCTCCGACTACTGCATACTTACACCCATTGTCAGGGTGGGTGAGTAGAACATCATCATCAAATCATCATATGCTCACGACTATATTCCCCGAGAGGGTAGTCAGAGATATTCAGAAACCTCAGAACATCTACGTTTCACCAGTAGTACCGAAACTCTGTCTAGTGTGACGGGGGGTGAGCCCGTCGCCACTTGTAATGAACAGTGGGTACAATACAGGCCTTGAAATAGAAGCATGCAGGTTTCCTCACGAGAGAACATAAACGGTGAGTAGAACATTTATGACATAAAATCAATATTCTTTATTTGCACTGCAAAAATACACCAAAATACTTTTAAAACCTGAATAAGAATGTTTCAAAAACCTTACTGTCTTTCAGAGAACCTTAAATAAATATAATGCATTGCATGCACTTAACGATTAGGTCCAATCAATCAAATATACTTTATTTCCACCAAAAACATAAGCAGTATAAAATACATAGAGAACATTCATGATATAGGTACCTTCTCCAAATTCTTCTTCTTATTCGAAGTCCGAAAAAAAAAATGGAGGTTAAACTGATGCATGATGGTATGTTACTATTATTTAATGGTATAATGTTTTAAAAAAGCGTTGCAATAACTGGCTTCTAAATCCAAATTAGTCAAAAAGAATTTTAGTCTACCATTTATGATGCAGATAAAGTATACCTAAACTAGAATCGTTGAACGAATTCACTGACTGCACTATTACTTACTTCTCCATTGAAAATTAAATATAAAATTCCCTTGACAATACCGGCTAAAATTCACCAAACCATTTCAACAAAATCATCATACGTGCCTTTTCATCTACTTGCGTGCCTTTTCAATACATTTGGTTCTTACATTTAACTTATTTCATGCAAAAACCTGGTAAGAATCCTTAAGTCCGAAGATAGAATTCATTATGCAATAACACCCATCGTTCTGTATTGAGATTCCGAATACATGGCAAATCGTGTAACCAACGTATTGTTTATAACCAGGTAAAAAGTCATGTAATAAGCGCTCATGCTTGTGATATAAAGATGAAAATTGCTTGATTCATATGACTATTTAAGCTGATCGTACTGTAACGGGTGAGAAAGATAACATCATAACCACGGATCCAGTCGAAAGTTGTCGAATAAACGGTAATTAAAACCCACGGTACGTTAACGTGACGATTATAGAAGATAGATGAATGTAATTCTAGAGTTTCTACAAAAACATCTTTGTAAGATATATTTTCAAGTTGTATGCTTGAGTATTCATTTGAACTGGGCCTATGCATAATAACAATACCAAAAAAGGTTTAAGTAATAAAAGTTTTTTAACTCTGAAATTTTCAATGTGTTATATCGCCTAACAGAATCAAATGAAGTATAGAATGATCATGCTATGTTTTATAATTAATCAAATTGATACTGGTACGATAATTGGCTAGTTGCCGGAAGTCGGAAGTCATCATTTTGAAAAATCCGAATTAATACCCACTATTTAATTGGCCCATCCCTATCGATAAAGATATATTGGATAGGTCAGTAAGGGAATAATATAAAATTCGTATTTCACAGAAAACGAATTGAAAGTTTTATTCTCAATACAGGAGTGAGATTTTTGAAAGTCACACGTTCTAAATCATGATCGAATGATGCATTAATCTCCATTTTGACATTTTCTATTTATTTATTTATTTAACACTTTATTGTACACATAACAATACAGAAAAAACTATTAAAGTAGACATGTACAAAGGGCGAGCTTATCTCTAAAGAGATTTCTTCCAGCAGACCCGCAACAGAGACAGTTCTAAAGTGTGAGGCAGACATAATGTGTACAGCAGAAATAATAAAAACTATAATGAGTAGATGTGCGTCAATATAAATACATATATTATCTATAAATATAAAAATACATATTTAAATATAAACAAATAGATACAATAAACTCTACTGCTGATTTGAATTTGTCACTTTTAAAAATCGCACTCCAGGTTTCAGTCAATTCCTCATGACCAAGAGTTTTGGGGCGTAATTTTTAGGTATTATAGGTAGGAAATTAAAGTTGGTTAAAAAGAATGTAGAGAGAATTGACATATTTTGCTAGGTAAAACCACTTTCACGAAAATTGTCAGATAGTCAATTATTAAACAAAAGCCTGGCATTTGTTATTATTCGTATAGTTAAAAACTTTCGTCTCCGAGAAAAGACAAAATGCTAGAGGTCATCGACCGATTGTCTTTGCTTGCAATATACTTACATAACATGCACAGCCTAGGACTTTAAATGCCGTCACCTTCATCGTAACGTAATCATGCATATATCCACCCACTGTAGGTTATAACAAGACCTCTCATTATGCCATCTTTCCCAGTCCAATAATAATAAATCTTTATTTCAGACTAATTCTATCCATTTGCTTATTCTAATGTTAGTGACAACAATAATCAATAAGACATTCAAACAATACATTACATGTAAGAAATGAGACTACTTAGAGGAGACCTAGAAAAGTACAGTCTCATCTATCAGATATAGTTTATAGGATGCTGTAGTCTACAATATAGGAGCTGGTGCGGGCCCTGTTCCAAATTGAGGCTTATTGCTAAAGGCATCAAGGGCTGCAATCGCGGGAAATATTCGGTGATTGAACCGTGACTACTTGCGAACCATAACTTTTGACACATTTGATATTGCGCTAATCGCTGTACTGCTTATGACAGCCGTTAGAGCCGTTTTGACAGATCGCTCAGACGTTAAAGGCTGTCAGTTACGTAGAGTTTAACGCGATAAGGAATTCAGCACATTTGAATAGTAATTGGATTGCAATGTGATTAGAACTGAAATTGGATAAGAATAGAACTTCGATGTTTTAAATTAGCGCAATCTGTCTCCAGGCCTTCAGTCCTCGTAATACTAATGTCATCAACCTACCTAGCATCCAACGACAATTTTATAATAGCTGTGTAAATGAAAATGAAACTCCAGATTCAGTTTAAAACATGCCAATGAGAGACGTATGCAATTACTAATTACAAACGCGTAACGCGATCGCGTGATAGCATCTTCTTATTTATAGTACGATGACAGTCACGAGTACATACTTACACTGCTCGAAATGGATTGTAAAGAACTCATTTTTATATTTGAATAAACATACATTATTGCCTGGAAAACATCTTGAGGAAACCTGTATATACTGGAGAAGAAATTCTGATGCGTATGTGAAGTCAATGCGGTAGTGGACTAATTACTGGCTATTAATGGGCCAACAGATTTTATTCCATAAGACCTGCCATACACATACGGAATTCCGAATCAGGATTGTGATTTTGTATAGGAATTGATACCTCAGCAATTTTTTTTTTTAAATCTATATTAAAGAGCTTGGCCTGAGGCCATGTCGCTCTGTGGGTTTTTGTTTTGGGTAGGTTCACAGACTTTATATTATTAATTACAAAAACTAGTTAATACGGAATGATGAAATAGAAAAATAAATGACTACAAATTTAAAGTTTTCTTGTAAATGGAGTAAAGTGCCTTTGCTGCAGCCGACGTAGGTGCAGCCAAGGCACAATTACAACGCCCGATATTAAGGGACGGCAAGCCGTCAAACACCTGTCTCCTGAGAGGGTCCCCCCGCACACACTCCATCAGTACATGGAAGACGTCTTAAACTACACCTCCGCAATTCTGAACGAAATTATGGAGGAGGGAAATCCATACGAAATCGTAATTCTGATTCGGGTTCGATTTTGTATCGGAATTCCGTATGTATGTGGCGGACCAAAAGCGTGTAAGTTGTAATTTTTGCTCCAAGGGAATAAATAAACAATATTCGAAAAGAGGGCTATGCATCGTAGCGACACGTTTTGTCCATTGTACATATCACTGGTATACAAGTATTTTCAGACAAAATAATAGGTAATAAGGTAGGTAGGTACTTAAAATTTTCATCATATAATTCTTATGATCATGACTCAGTGCATTGTAAAATGAAAGTGAATGGGTGTTCAATGGTAAATCCTTAGACCTAGGTCATGTAAACTTACGCATAATACCTAAAGGCCTATGAATCATTGTGATGTAAGTAAATATGACTGCGAAAGTGAGTTTGTCTGTTTGTTAGGTACTTCCCAGTAGTACTGAATAGATATATTATATGAAATTTGAGAAATATACGTTCCTTAGCCCAGCAAGAACATAAATAGGCACAGGAATTTCACGCCGACGAAACCACGGGGAAAAAGTGAAGTACGTACTAAATGAAAGGTTTTAGTGCAAAAAATTTACTGTATTAAGAAATAAATTATGTGAATCCTTATTAACAACCATTATAGTTCTATTAAGGTAATATACAGGGTCCTTCTTAATATGCTGACACGACATGCTTCTTAAGGGGATGATCAGACCATCAAACTGAACAACATTCTCTATTGGACCAACAAACATCGAAATCGCGAAAAAAAATCAGCTGTCCCAGGCTCGAGTAAGTTTGCAGTTTTGTAAGGAAGAGCATTGTTTTTCGTATTTTAGATGTTAGTGCCATATAGAAAGTGGTTCAATTTGACGGTCTGATCATGCCCTTAAAAAAGTGTAAGCATATTAAGAAGGGCCCTATATGTATACAGGGTGTAAGGAAAAATATCATTAACCTTAAAAACCACATACTCTACCCATCAATCGTGATCATGGAAGAAGATGACATATCGCGCCGACCCCAAATAATGGGAACTAGGCAAGAGAATGATGATGATATAATATATGCAAAAGCAGTCAAGAAGAACCCATTATTAAGGAGAACCAATTTCAGATTCACCACTAGTTACAGTAACCATTCATTTCGGATTCCTAAAATAACCACATAACCTAATACCGTTAAAAATCTCTGTACCAACAAACGAAACGGTATCAAAAAACTCGGTTACATCTTTCTGCAATTCGTCACCCTGAATATGACAAAACAATAGATGCTATATACAAAGATAGTGTGTCGATTTCACGGCCTTTACTCTTAGAAAGACAAAAGCATTCGGGTGCTTCTTCTGGCCTGGTGTTAGCGAGAAAGCTCTGGCACAGAAAGGAAATATACAGTAAAGCAACTTCATGCAAGCGCTCGAGTCGCACACAGACAAGAACCACATACACGGCCAGCTATGGTAGTATAGTACGACCAAAATAATTCCGCTCCTCAATCTTCGTTTGCGCAGCGCAGTCCCCGTCAAAACCCAAAGTAATTTAGTAATCAAAGGGTGCAAAGTCGGATAGCAGCGAAAAGGGCGCGGGAACCATTAGCCGTCGCGCCTGAAATGCCTTGCCACTATTGACTAAATTGGCTAAGTTTTCTCGCCCTTTTCGCCGCGGAAGCGTCCATTACTCTGCTATCGACTTAGTGATATAGGGAAAGATTTGAGGTTTAGACGGGGATTCGGGTCTGTTCTGCGCAAACGTAGATTTTCCTGGTCGTACTGTATTTCAGTACTGTTGCGCCCCGAAATAAGTACCTTAGCGGACCGTGTATGGCGCTCGTCTGTGGGCATGCGTCGATTCGTACGCTTTTATGAAGTTCCTGTACTGTATATCTGTATTCTGTGGCTCTGGCGCGGGCGCATGCTAAAAAGTATTTACGCAATGTACACCCGTGGAACATTGCATCATGGAAACGCGGGGAGCGGCTCAGATTAAAGTTACAAAATGTTGTAGACGCGCCACACCTGTTTGTTTAAATCCGCCATCTGGACCTTGAACTCGTTCCTAATAAACTGTAAAGATCACCATTTCTCCATAATTATAAGTGCCAATAAATAGTGGTCCAATAGTGGATGTTGCACGAGCTTGGTATCGTAACGTTAAGGCATCGAGTGCTATAGTTCTTTTATGACAATTTTAATTTGTAAATGAATTAGAAATTTCTTTTTTATTAATTCCATACATTCTAAATTCGAACTCAAGCTCGAGAATCTGATATAAGTACTAAAGATACTTATTGTTAGAATTAAAGTCAGTTCTCTAGGTTAAAGTCCAAGTTTGAAGTCACTTTCCTTGTTCAATTCTTATAAGGTTTTGAAATAGGTTTCTGGACTTAAGTTTCCATAATATATCATTAATTATACATGTAAGTAGGATTATTTCCACGTTTCTTACGATCTCCATGCATAATCAATGTTTAAAGGATATATCGATGTAGGTTACTCATATTTTACCATGATAGGTATAAATTGCTATTGTAATCCTTTGTTAGAAGAACAATATCAACTATCTGTCGTATCTCTGGAATTTTTAGTTCTATGCGGAGATGACACTTTAAGCTAACAAATTATTTTACGGTATTTAGGTTCAGCATGACGTTCGTAATGAAGCTGTAATCTTAATTATTATAATTTAAGTTCTTCCGCATACGTTTGCAGTTGTTCATCGGCACTGAATGTCAGTTGTTCATCTAGGTTAACGTTCACAAACATAGTTTATTGGCTAGTCAATAATTTTATAATCTGTTCCGTAATTAAGGGGATATAATTCGGAGCGAGCTCCATACAAACGTACTATTGTGATATTTTCAATACGAACTAATTAAAGTTAATGAAATTTTGCAGAAACAATCCAGAAACAAATATCTATGCTTGTATCGTGTCCGATTTTCGTTAAAATATACAGTTTCAATGCTAGGATTAATTTAAGATTTGTATGGAAATCTTTGAGGCACTGTAACTTTAAAACTATACATTTTAACGAAAATCTGACTCTATAAAAGCATAGAAATTTGTTTCTAGATTGATTCTGAAAAATTTCATTGAGTTTAATTGGTTAGTATTGAAAATATCACCATAGTACGTTTGTATGGAGCGCGCTCCGAATTATATCCTCTTAACTAGAAAAATTGAAGTGTCGACCAAAAATGTTATGACAGTTATAAACCTATAAACGCAGTACCTGTCTAATTAGTAGGTACTTAATTAAATAGAATTAAACCATATTTTTAATACGTATTCTTTTATTAATAGAGTTTTTGTTGTGACGCAAGCATAAGGCAAACATGTTGATCTGTTAGTATAGGTAAACCAAGTTTTTTTCAAGGAATATAAAAATGTTAGGTGTGAAATATAGTGAATATAGGTACTATTCAAAATCAAATTCAGGTGTTAGGAACATGGTCGTATTAATACTGTGCCGGGCTGGCATAACCTCAAGGCTAAAAGCCCGAATTAAACAATATTAAGAATATTTAAAAAAATGTTGTGCCGCTTCGCTGTAAGAATTTGTCTACGCAAACTACGCAAGAAAAATGAATAAAGAATTTCAACAGTTTCAATGTTTTTAGTTGGTTTATATTACTAAAACGTACTAACGTTTATGTTGGTTAGTCTGGGAAACTTTTTTCGAGAATTTTGTATTAGATCCGGCGTCCATAAATTGATAAGTCAATGATGATACAGTACAGTAGCAATGCGGTCATATTACTTTTCACTAGATTGATCATAGAATCTGGTTTCTTACTGACGTCATTGCTGAGTAACTCGAGGCCAACTGCATTTTATTCTGATAAAGATATCACCCTCCTCGCCAAATAATTCATAGTGACGACGACCCAATAGCTCAGTCGGTAGTGAACCTGTCTGCTGTGCCGCGGGCTCGAATCCCGTTAGAGACAAATATTTGAAAGATAAATATTAACATTTGTACTCGAATCATGGATGTTTGTATCATTACACCACACATTTTTTATTACTTAGAAATAAAAAATTAAGGGTGTATTCAGACAATGGTACTGCACAATGAGGAAGATGTGTCGAAAAATGTTAAAAATTTTGAACCTTCCATACAAAAGTGCGGATCGGCCGATCGATTTTCTATGGGAGGTCCAAATATTTTTCATTTTTCGGCCCATGTTCCTAGGGGAAAGTTGTTTAGTTTCATTATCTGAAAATACCCTTAAAATATTGTTACTAATTAGTGTGCATAATATGTAGGTATTCTACTTTTTTGCTCCGATCGGTTTGCTCCCATTGTAAAAGTTGTTCAGTTTGATGGCTAGACTGTTAGTTTAAAAGTATGCTAAGGATATCAATTTCACCCTATATATCGTTGTCTAGACATCATAATACAAGTTCAGGATAGATTCTGGTATTTTAAATGTGATTGTGGCTAGATAATTTGTGTGACAATGTCCAAAAAATTTAATGTATTTATTTATTCACTGAAGTCAATAATACTAAGCATCACCTATTAATTTTATTTGTATTGGTGTTCCACAAGGATCGTAAGCAGTAAAAGGACTCGTAATGCAAAACGAAAAGATTAAAACAAACACTAGGTATTGCATCTTCAATATTTATCATCATCCGTCAACCTATTATCGTGGCACAGGCCTCTCCCCCACAAAACTCTATCCTCGGCCTTCCTCATCCACTCGCTCTCCGCTAAGGTAGCAGTTTGTGGTCTCCACTCGTTTTTTATCCAATAATTTTTGATTGCTTTTATCATAGCATAGCATATGCTCACGACTATATTCCCCAAGGGAGAAGTCAGAGATATTCTGAAAAATCAGAACATCCACGTTTCACTAGTTGTACCGAATCTCTGTCCAGTGTGACAGGTAGTGAGCCCGCCACTTTAAATGGACAATGGTTACAATATATGCCTCGAAATTTAAGCATGTTTTCCTTCACCGAAAAGCCAGTGGTGTTACAAATCGTACATAAATTCCGAAAAACTCATTGGTACTCGCCACTCGCCGGTAAGGTTACTCGCCACTAGACCACCACGGCATTATGATTTTCATAATATTTTTCATCAAAATCATAATGCCACCACGCGCATTATCATCTAAATTATTTAGGTAGTTAGTCCATTTTTTGATAAATGATAAATAAGTGCAAATACAAATCCTTAATTATTTTTGTTATTATCCAAATTGTAACAGAGATTTGGAAATAGGAGAGTCATCAGCAGATATCATTAGCAATTTAGCCGCAACTCCAACTACATGTTTGACGAATGACAATTCAATTCGCAAATTCCAAACTGTCGAAACAAAATAGCTAAGGAATAAAGCGTAGAATTCTGCAAGGGCGTATCATTAGCTTACAGAAAGTGTCTGTGGGTGTCCAAACGCATTGTTCGACAGACAATAGGAGGCATCCGTGCAATCCTACGAGCATAGTTCGTGTCACGTATGACGTCCTCCAAATGAAGTCATTTTGGATTTTACGACTTGAGCATAAACATTATTTCAAGGGACATCTTTTCTGGAATTAACTGTGATGTATGCAGTTACATCTACATATACGGATGGATGTCTTAGTCATCGATGTTAGGCGGTGATAGCTGATAAAGTAATTATTATATCGTGTTGGATGTTAGATTGGCAGTGGAAGTGAAGGATGGCAATCTGTGGGTGATATAACTGTAGAATATGACTGAAGAATTTATTAAACAAGTAGGTACCGTATAATTTCAACGGTTAGTGATTTTTAAATGACAAAAATAAGTAAATAAATTGTCCTTCACAAAATATGAATGAAATTTTCATAACAGGTATGACAAAAATACCGCCCCAAGAGTTGCCCGGACTTTTCGGTGAATTATACAACGTGTTAATGAATAAGCGCGAAACCTCATACACCCTGTATACCTAAAACAGGGTCCTTCTTAAAAAAAAACAGCCGTACCATACAATTGGCTAAAGTAGGTTTGCATTTTGTATGGAGCAGGTGATTTTTTATTCGCGATTTCGATGTTGGTCCAATAGACAAAGTTGTTCAGTTTGATGGTCTGATCATCCCCTTAAAAAAGTGTCAGCATATTAAGTTCGACCCTGTATGAGGTTTCACGCTTATTCATTAACACGTTGCATGCTTTGCAAATCAGAATTGGCCCGAAACCTATATAGGAATCGAATTATATTTCGTCCTTATTTGAAATTAAGTAGGAGTGAGTAATATTGAGAAATCAATTGTAATAAATAAACCTTTATTCAAGTAATGCACGTCTAGACATCGAAGAAATCTGTGTCAGTTCGGAGTCATTGCTCTTGCACGCACTCTGAATGCTGAAGAGCTTCGTAATAGTTGGTATACAAGAGTGCGTGCTTCTGAAGTATAGCCCGACCCGACCCGACTTGACGAGGACGATGCGTTTGGATCTTGGGGCAACCAACGTTCATAGTTTGTTTAGATACCATTTCATTTAACCCGCTACCCGGTTTTACCGTGGAATCGGGTAACTTTGTAACCATTTTTAGGGTTTCGTAGTCAATCAAGGCACCCTTATACTTTCGTCCATTCTGTCTGTCTATCTGTCTGTATGCCCCGCCTCAATAGCTCGCTCATTTTTGCACCTATTGAATCGAAATTTGGCACGAAGACAGATAACAGTAACCCAAAACAGAATAGTAGTAGTAGTAGCAGACGATACAACGAAGTAGGAAAAAAAATGTTTTTTAAATCGATTGAGTTCCAATGGAACAAAACTCCCATAGAAACTAAATCAATATAATGCTTCTGCCTCGAGGTATCTGCGCTCAAAGTCAAAAATAAGGCGTCCTTAAAAGCATAAAGCTTAGTTTGGATTAACATTTAGGCTATATTTCATTGCAATTGGTTCATTCAATCAATAGTTATGAGTATTTAAAGCCAGTGGTCTGCGCGTACGAAGGCCGCTAATTTTTAGTTTTAACGAACTATAATCCATTCAAAATAGCAACGAAATTTTAAGCATAACATAAGCATTTGAAAATTTAAGATTTGAAACATTTACTCACACTTATTCTTAGAATAGCTTTAGTAACGTCCAAGATATGTCAGATAGTATATGTATCGAATAAATAATAATTACATTTGGTAATCAGAATTGGCCAGAAAGCTAAATGGGAATCGGAAAATCTTGTCGTCCTTATTTGGAATAAAGTGTACATAGGTACAATTTTAAAATCACTAAGTTAAGGTTAGTAATAATTGAAATGTGTTTATAAGGAAGCTTTTAATGAAGTTCAATTATTGAAAGTATACTTGATTCCTTCAAGGTAAAATTCAAATTAAGTCCTTCCGAGAAATATCGAAGTTATTTAGTCAAATGAGGATAACTTGGACGACTGGTGATACGGGTGTTATTCACAGGCACGTATCCAGGGGCTATAATTTTTCATAATTTTCCAATGAAAATCCCCGCCCCCTGCCAAATGAATGACCCCCCCTCCGAAAGTAAAAACTGGATGATACGGCTTGATTCTTCAACTTCAGACTAACGAAACCCAGTTTTAAATATAGGACCACTTTAAAAAACTGATATGTATGGGGTCCTTCTCAATATTCTGACACTTTTTAAGGGCATAATCAAACCGTCAAACTAAACAGCTTTCTCTATGGCATGAACATCGAAAACGCGAAATAAAAATCTGCTGTTCCATACAAAACTGTAAACCTACTCGAGCCAAATGTACGAGACAGTTGAATTTTTTTTCGCGATTTTGATGTTGGTCCCATAGAACACGTTGTTCAGTTTGACAGTCTGATCATTCATCCCCTTAAAAAAGAGTGTCCACCTTATGTAACCACATGAAGCAATAAACTATTATGACTATGACTTTAAAACCGAAGCCAGACATGAATGAGTGCTGGCTACAACGATATAAATGTACCAGTACTACATTGATAAGGCGATCAGTAGGAACTGAATGTTCCACTTGAATACAGTTCCCGCACCGCATTAATGTTCCCGAGTGCACTTCGTTACTATGGCAATGACAGACCGCAATGTGTCATTTTGTGTTGCTTTTGTGTGCTTCCGGTACATTTCAACCGAGTCGCGTTGCAATTCTGGCGGAGTACGGACGCTTGCGTATCGA
Source organism: Agonopterix alstromeriana (assembly GCA_963924505.1). Taxonomy (NCBI): domain Eukaryota; kingdom Metazoa; phylum Arthropoda; class Insecta; order Lepidoptera; family Depressariidae; genus Agonopterix; species Agonopterix alstromeriana. The sequence goes on along the minus strand of OZ004665.1, from coordinate 4,547,402 downwards.
CGCGTCGGGATTGCACGTGGCTCCACCATTTTGTGAACTCTTTTGTGTTTTAACCTTAAAACAATCACTTGAGATTATAACCTACTTACATTGGCAAAACTGCCACTCTAGACTTAATAAATACCACTGATCATTTTCCTTCATATAATATCCACATAACGAGACATTGGCTGAATTGTGATAACGCATCGGATGCCACTAAACAAAAATAGAATAGAATACATTTCAACCTACACGTAAATAAAGAAATTGTCTAAATCCTAAATCGCCTGAATCCGTTGTTTCTATGAAAGGGCTTGTCTATCGTTAGAGTGTAAGTCAATGTCTGCTTAGTGATCATGCATTTTACTTTGTTCTAAGATCGTAGGCACATTGATGTTGGAGAAGATTGTTGTCCACCTTATACTCAGCAGAGGAATAACGGGAAGGAAAGAGAGATACGGGCGCATCTAGCAGTTCCGTCACCTGAAATGGTCAGTAGGAAAACTCATTTTTTTCACAAAACAAACAACAACAAAAACATGATCACTTTAATACCAGAATACCTTTCATTATGAGGTCGCTATAAGGTCGACTAGTGAGAAGACTGGTTCGATCGATCAGACGGACGGACGTCCGAACAAAGTGTATGCAAGTTCGACCTTATTTGAATCCTGTTCACTTAATATATTTTTTTGATTACACTTAGATTTTATTTAATTTTACAAAATATATCGTGCCTATTAAAGTCATAATAAAAAGTCACATATAACAGATTTAAGATAGTCTTTTCTGTTGGTTAATGACAATACAGAAAAATTAAGAAAACTTTTGTGAATTAGGGACCTTATACAACTGCTAAAAATGAAATTTAAAGAAATTTAAACAGACATACTGAAAAATGTATTACTAGATTCCTTTCTCTTTATAACTAATGTTCTACATCGACTAATGTAGCCGCCAGCTCGCTATTTATTTGACTAATGTCAAAATATCATTCTTACTAATGTTAAAAGATACATCGGAAATTCCGAATCCTAAAATTTACATACTAATGACTGCACAATAATCTAGATGATCTTTTATCTACATCTACACTAATATTATAAAGAGGAAAGATTTGTACCTATTTTTGTATGTTTGTAATGAATAGGCTCAAAAAGTACTGGGCCGATTTAAAAAATTCTTTCACCAATAGAATGCTACATTCTTCCTATTTGACATAGGCTACATTTCATTTTGAAAAAAATTAGGGATCCTTGGTAAAATTTGAACAATGTAACCGAAGGTGTAGAAAAATGAGTCTTAAAATGTCTTTTATATCCAAATTTCCAAAAATAAATAAAAGTCTACCCCGTGCGAAGCCGGGACGGGCTGCTAGTCATTCATAATCCAATGCTAATGCTAAAAACTCGCGACGCGACTGGAGAAAGGCTGAATATGAGCTTCTTGACGTCGCCGATGTTCAGCAGTGCACGATGAAAAGCTAATTATGATCACAGAGTATAGGAACACCATTTTAATAATTCCGTCCATTCTCTATCATCACCATCAGCCTGCAGGGCAAGGGCAGAGGGCTACAGAGGTTTCAACTTCATCCTGTAGAGGCTAATTTGAATATCTAGTCATAACAGTACCAAATCGTACTCGTGAGGAAACCTGCATACTTCAATTTCGAGGCATGTATTGTACTTACTGCCCATTACAAGTGGCGACGGACTCACTCCCCGTCACACTTGTTTGTCACCGTCACCGGATGTTCTGAGGTTTCAGAATATCTCTGACTATCTTACTGAATCCTCGGGGAGTATAGTCGTGAGCATATGCAAAGTACTAAATGCAAGCGACTTCACTCGAGCTATTGGTCAAGCTCCATTAGTTTTGACCTTATTTATTATTATGATATTAAATCTAAAAGAATTTCATATCGAATGTCTTTTGTCATTACAGACGTCAACATTATAGCTAATTAAACCGGAACTTTGACATTAATCAGGAACAACCTTCGTTTAAACTTTCGTAATTGACATTTGACTTGTTAGAGCTGTTAGCTAATTATGTTGTTAAATATAAATTACATCTGTTATGTGTTCTTAATAATTATCAATCTACCTAGTTGTTTTACAACTTCTAAGTTACTTTAAACTTCGCAAATGGATGTGTATTACAGTTTTGGGATAAATAAGTAGACCTGATTTCAGTTCATGTGTCGTACTTATGTCTAGGATTACAGTATCTGTGCATAAGTGTAACCATGCATCGTACGTTTAAGTCATACAGGGTCCAACTTAATATGCTGACACTTTTTTAAAGGGATGATCAGACCATCAAACTGAACAACTTTCTCTATGGGACCAACATCGAAATCGCGAAAAAAAAAACAGCTGTCCCATACATTTGGCTCGAGTAGGTTTGCAGTTTTGTATGGGACAGCAAATTTTTTTTCGCGATTTCGTTGTTGGTTCTTTAGAGAAAGTTGTTCAGTTTGATGGTCTGATCATCCCCTTAAAAAAATGTCAACATATTAAGAAAGACCCTATATATATTGTATACCCACGGGTTGCCAAGTACCAATCAGTTTTTCTAACTTATGTATGTACATACTTACGTCATACCGACTAATCTCAAATGGTGAAGGTAAACATCGTGAGGAAACCTGCATACGCTGAAGAAGAAATTCTGATGCGTATGTGAAGTCTACCAATCCGCATCGCGCAAGCGCGTGATAGACAATGCCCGTACAACCTCATTGAGGATAGGCCTGTGATCTGCTGTGGGACTTATACAGGGTCCTTTTTAATATGCTGACACATTTTTTTAATGGGATCATCAGAACGTCAAGCTGAACAACTTTCTCTATGGCACTAACTTCGAAACCGCGAAAAAAAACAGCTATTCCATAGAAAACTGCAAACCTACTCGACCCAAATGTATGGGACACCTGATTTTTTTTTTCGCTATTCGTTGTTGGTCCCATAGAAAAAGTTGTTCAGTTTGATGGTCTGATCATCCCCTTTAAAAGTGTCAGCATATTAAGAAGGATCCTGTATAGGCTGAGCAGAGTATGCGCCAGCTTCAACAGCATTTTGAAAACAATGGTTTTCTAGCTGGACGGTCATTAATAAAAAAAAAATTGTTTATGCTAATTTATAAGTTCGGTATATGATTGGTCCTGTATCAAAGGATAACTTTTACTCTAAGGAAAGAATTTGAGGTTTTGCGTTCATTTATTAACCGAGCTTACTGACATAACTATGTGTGTGTATACTTATGCACAGTAATGTCCGTCTTTACCCAAAATCAACATAACATGTGGTGCACTGTAACCCGAAGCGACAACGTGAAGACAAAGTACGTAATCTGATATTTACACCAACTAAAGGCCAAGGACCTTTTAGGACCCATGTACAAAGTCCTCCAAAATTGGGGCCTTAGGGTCATTTACAGTATTTGTAAGACATTAAAATGCAAGAGCGTGTGCACGCGCCGCGGCGGTCCCGTTACGTGTCGACAGTGAATTGTGTAGGATGCTACCTCCCCAGGGAACCCGAACCGAATTTTAATTTCACCAAGCAAATTAGGCTATGTATAATGTTACATTATAGCGCACGTAAACTTTTGTTGCTAAGGGCTAAGACTATAAATTAATGGCATTGCCTTCCTTCTTGCACTTGACTGTTTCTCAAAGGAAATGTGAGATGCAACATGTCGTCGAAGAGGTTTTGTGTTTGTAATGTACAACCATCCAATACCTATTCCAACTTCCTGTATACAACATATTGATGGCACGTGGTTTATTGGGTACCAAAGATGCAAATAGTCAAAAACATTCGAATTATTTGGATCCACTACGGATTATCCAAGGCGAGACCAAAAAAACCAGATTTTGTAAAAAAAAAGCGGGATTCGTTCCGTTGGCAACTGACGCTAAGGCCATACAGGCTCATAGCGAGTTCGAGAATGGTCTCATCTATCTCGCTCTAACATACGTTAATGCTATGCCCTTTCTCTTTCGCATTTCCGATCTAACGTAGTATATGCTAAATCTATGAGTGCGAGTGCGATACTTATGGACTTTATGGTGTGATCTTTTCCCACATACAAATTGACTGCGTGCTATTGTTTTTAACGACCAAATAACTAAGTGTTCAATGTCACACGTAATGAGATTTAGATCAAAACTATTGTATTTAAGTAGGTATATTACTTTTTGCTTTATGACATTAAAGCTGGACTTCTGATGCTAGCGGCCGATGCGACTGACGCACGCGGCTCGCGGCCGACGCGACGGCCGATGCGGCTGTACTAGTTACTATGAAAACGTATGTCACCGCTTCCGATGCCAGCGACTGACGCGTGCGTCAGACGCGCGCGGCTGATGCGATAGACATATGGCATATGACAGAACCACGCGTCAGACGCGCGCGTCAGTCGCATCAGCCGCTGGCATCGGAAGTGCACCTTTATAAGTTTATACGAGTAACTAAACATAATATTTTTGTTAAGAAGATCAAAGATTCAGAGACCGTAAGCTTAGTCTAAGTAGGGTCGAAAATGTATGCAGGGTGTAAGGAAAAATATCATTAACCTTTAAACTACATACTCTACCCATCAAACTGAACAACTTTTAGTATGGGAGCAAACCGATCAGAACAAAAAAACCGGCCAAGTGCATGTCGGGCTACGCGCAGGGTAGGGTTCCGTAGTTGCCCGTCACAATAGACGGACGTAGAAGGGGGCTATTTGTTTTGTACTATGGTTTAACGGCTAATAAAGTCTAAAAAGTACATTTATCAAGTTGATCGACTATTACTCGTTAACTTGTAAAGCTTACTTACGTACCTACTATAACTGTATCTACTAACAACACTATGGACATTGTCTGAAATAAATAGATTTGATTATATTTTTTATTTATTTGAAGTAAATGTTTACCCTAACACTTTGTATATTATGTATGTCTTCGCCATATATTTCCTTGGTAGATAGGTATGTGCAGAGCGGAAACGCCTGACGTAACATTCATGTCAGTTGCAACTAGCGATAGCGTTCCGGTCGACATTGGCTCTCCGTTTCCAAGTCCAACGTGGACGTGGCAAGGTCGACAACACGATCACTTTCTGCGTGTATTATTTACAGAAATGACGGAAAATGTATCAGTCAAAAGACATTGATTGGAGTGTGTAGGTAGGTAGTAAGAGACAAGGTACACAGGGCGGCGTTGCGGCACTGCACCGCAATGATTTCACCGTAGAGGATTCCACACGGGCGGTGCAGTGCCGAAGCTGTGTGTCTTATCCCTCTTAGGGTTCCTTCTTATTATGCTAATGATTTTTTAAGGCGATGATCAGGCCACCAGACTGAACAACTTTCTTTATGGGACCAACATTGTAATAAAGAAAAATAAATCAACTGTTTCATAAGAATCTGCTATCCTACTCGACCAAAACGACAAAAAAATCTGGTGAAAAAATCTGATTGTTTTCGCGATTTCTATGTTGGGCCTGTTGGTGAGAAAGTTGTTCAGTTTCGTGGTCTAGTCAACTTCATAAATAACCGTCAGCATATTACGTTGGACTCTATACTACCTATGTAGTACTCAGACGCGGTCCGAAAGGGCGGGGGTCACAGGGGACATTTGGGGTTTTTGTTGCAAAGGAGAATAGCGCCCGCGCCTCCAGGTGACGTCGCCTGGAAGCGCGGGCGTAATTCTCCAAACGAAGATATACTATGTACTATAAGGTTTATAATATTGTTACTTTGACCGCCACCGCCACGCGTCTCTTCTTTTTAAACCGCGCCTAAAACGACGCAGCAGTGACGTGGGGCTTGGCTCAAATCAGCTATCATGTAATGTGACAAATTGTAGCTAGGTACTTAATTGTACTTATCCTACCTAAAACCTGGTCTTAGGTTGATGATCTTCTTGCTGTTTCTTATCTAAAAGCTGTAACAACCTCTTTCTGGTTTAATTCTGTGACGTGAAGCAGGTAAACGGTAAATATTATTTACCTTTTACTCGCGACTCCGTTTGCGTGGACCTTAAAAAGCATCATATGTGTTAATCCAGAGCATATTCTATCTGCGTGCCAAATCCGATCAGTCATGTATGCGTGGTTGCAAACTTACAAACATCCAAACACCGTGCACCGTCACAAACTTTGACATCCTACTAATATTATAAACGCGAAAGTTTGTAAGTATGGATGGATGTTTGTTACTCTTTCACGTAAAAACTACTGAATTAATTTTAATTAAATTTGGCAAACAGATAGAATATGATCTAGATTAACACATAGGATACTTTTTAAGGTCTACGCAGACGGAGTCGCGGGCAACAGCTAGTTAATAATATTAGTGAGATTTCCTAGGTAAATCATAATAGCAAAGTGACAGAACCAAACATTGCTACAACATTCTTATTATACCTACTAGAACTGCAAGTTTGTAAGAATATTATAGTTGTAACTTTTCTGACTATTTCTAAAGGCAATACGGTAAGTAATTTTATCTATTTATTAAATAACTTATTTAAAAATAATTATGTGCCTAATAATATTAGTGCCTAATAAATATATTTGTTTCGCCTTTTGTTAGATTAGATTATGTTTTACTTTTTATTTAACTCCTATAATAATATGTCCGTTAAGTAGAAATGTTCCAAAACATTTTGTGTTTTAGATCGAACGTTTGTATGAAAAAATTTAGAATTTCCCTTCGTTCCTTTGGGAAAGTTGTTCAGTATCATGAGTACAATCACCCATTAAAGTAATGCAACTCTCTACCCTAACCCCCTGTATAGATGTATAGCAATAGCATAGAAACTTCCATGCCAAATTTAAAGTTTGTAGTCTTTACAGTTTTGGAGATTTCGTAATGATTTAGTGTGTGGATTTGCATGGATTCAAGCATATTTTACACAGCTTGTCCGATAAAAGTACACATTTCTGCCATCCCGGGCGCTGTCATCGATTTGACAGTTCCCATCACCACTTTAACCCTACTAAATTTGATTTAATAAGCCAAAATAATAATAATAGCCATATAGTATGCAAACTTTTACTTAGTACCTATTTAAACGTAGATTTAATACTGTTTCCTATTAAAACAACCAAAGTTGTAATTAACAATACAAATTCAAAAATAACTACACACTAAAATCATAATCGTATCAATAAAAAACGATGAGTAGAAATCTGATAGTAGTCGCTAGAGTGGCAGCCGCTACAGCTGTGATATGCCCGTGGCATTCACCTCCGATCAGCTCTTGTTCCTTAGACAGTTTCCACTTGGCCCTTTTTTTTATGATGGCATTCTTGTCTCTTTTGAGGGTCTGGCCGAAACAACCGTGTGGGGACTGATGCTGTAGGAGATTCTTCATCCAGGAACGACGGATGAATTGGGAGTGACCGTCGAGGGTGCACAGGGCAACTGTAAATGGGTGAGAGTGTTAATAGATTTAAAATTTTCTGAACTAGAGAACTTAGAGCTAACAAAAGTGCTCCTAATATTAACTATATCTCGGATGTTTGGTGCTGTTTGATGTATATTAGAGAGGCATTTTAATTTGCCTTCTATTACTTACATACTTACTTTCTGTTTCATGTATTGCCCAAAAACAAAATCAGTAAAATAAAATAAATATTTTAAAATAGTTACTTAATTAGCTGTCTTTAAATTTCGTCGTTGATTCGACAAAATACTTGACTTAAAACAAAATTACCAAATTAAAATACTGTGCTCAATAGCTTTTGTTTTGTTTCATACTTTGAAGTAAAAAAGAGCACAGTCAAAAAAATTTTAATAATCAGACCAAAACATAATAATCAGACAAATAAACAGTAGAAGGCAAGAACTCTATCATTGGTCAAGAAGACGGCGACATCAAAACTTGAAAGGGTTGCGAAGGGACATCATATCCATGGAGAAAGGAGCGTGTCATTTCTGTGTGTCATATAGCGATTTGATCGCAAATGTAATTACGTAATTAATAGTCTTCTTTTCTACTCTAGAAATAAAATAAAATCGGATTGAGACTGGCTAGCAAAATCTAAATGTTTATGATCGTAATAACTTACTCTGTTCCATCAGCAAGTCGACGATCTTGTAACCATTACGAGTAATGAACTCCGCCTCTTCGTACGCAATTGTGCAGAATCTCTTCGTTAGTTCCTTGTCCAGCAGAGGACCGAATAAAGTACAACCGCGACCCAGTCGAGCAAGCAGCAGTATGAGGATCCTTGGAAATATGTATATCCATTAGTATAGAACCAAACATGCCTGACATGTAGGAGGCAATGGTTCGATCCCTATCAACGCCGACTCGTACCAATGAGTTTTTCTAAATGAGTTAGTAAAACCACTAGCTTTTCGGTGAAGGAAAACATCGTGAGGAAACTTTGCAAGCTTCAATTTCGAGGCATGTGTTGATCCCACGGTCCATTTATAAGTAGCGACGGGCTCACTACCCATCACACTGGACTGAGTTTAGGTACTAGGTAGGTACTATAACATGGATGTTCTGAGTTTTCAGAATATCTGTGATTACCCAATCGGGTATCATAGCCGTGAGTATATGCATGCTATTAGAACCACATCCAACTTGACCATGAGAGATCCTCCTCAATTCAACATCATCATCAATATCGTCCTTTACTGAACATAGGCCTCTCCCAAGGTATGTCACAAAATTCACTGTCCAAAGTACCTCCAGGCTCTATACTTGTCTCAGATTGTAGGTCCAGCGTCCAGTATCCATCGGGCCAGAGGGTGTCCCACGCTACACCTACCACGTGGTCTACACTCGAGCACTCTTACTAGAGACCTAATGAGAAATGTGACCTTTCAGAGAAATTAAAGTGGTTGATATAGCTCTGAAAATTAGCAAGTTCCAAGTGGTAATGGGTTGGCCATAATTATCTGCACATAACATGTGGGGAGAGCACACGATGTAATGAATAAAACCGGTAAAGTGCGTATCAGGCTACTCGCGCACCGAGGGTTCCGTACCATACCACCACGCAACATAATAACACAATTTTTTTTTCTGGACCTTTCGAGACCGACTCACATTTGGCCAGTTTTGATTATTTGTTGTTATACTGTAGAGTTTTCTCTATAATCACAACAAGTTTGACGCTTTTATGTGAAAAAACGTTGATAAAAACTAGTTTCTTGTATGAGGGCCCCCTTAAATTTTAACTTTTTGTCGTTTTTATTATTTATTAACATACCCGCCGTAATAACGCATATTCTGTAAAAATTTTAACTGTCTAGCTATTACGGTTCGAAAGATACAGCCCTAAATAGGTAGGAAGGACAGATAATGTAGGCTTAGTAATAGGGTCCCGTTTTCACCCTTTGGGTACGGAACCCTAAAAATTACAGTCAACTGTTAGTATATTGGCAGCAGCTTTGTTTTTGTATGTTCATAGACTGAATAAATTAGGTCTGACAGACAACCCGCAGTGTATGTATGTAGAAAATATAACACATTGAATTTTATACTGTAACCTACTCGTCGCACGTTTATTGTGCATCGAGTCGAGATCTAGACTTTTACCCCCAGTCTAATATCTTATCCTCCGTGGCATGTCTGTCATGTGCGTTGGCCCTTATACAGGATGGTCCAAAATGTGACGTCCAAAAATTTTTTTTAGATTCCTTACACCTGGGTGTATCCGAAAATACCCCATGTATGTTCCGCGATTTTTTGTAGTTTAGAAGTTATGATTTTTTAAATGTATATTTCGAATTTTCTGCCGGAGCGACTTAAAATAATCGTAACTTGTTTAATAGTAAGGTTTTTTTATTTATTTTTTCTCTAAAGTGATCGTCTTGAATCACCCTTTCTACTTTATTATCAACTACACAACGTTATTCATTACAAGTTACCGACAAAAGGGACGAAAGTAAAAATTTTAGGTTTGAGTTGAACGGAGCAAAATTTTCAAAAATTTCTTAATAATACAAAATTAATGTTTCATTGGTTCAAACTAATTTTAAAAACTCCAGCAGTTTGTCAGCTTACCAAATAATAAAAAAAAAGTTGTTCTTAATAGGCGATTTTACGACGAAATTGGCTTCAGAACTTAGTTAGGTGAGAATTCATAAAGAAAAAATTTTGTCAAAAAAAAATATTAAGCTTATTTTGTTTTCATTTTTATGGCCTACATTAGCAAGGCATCATCAAAAGCATTCAAATAATTTCAAATTGAACGATCAGTGACACATTAGAAAACATTTTATTTTAAAAAAGCTTAGTTTAGTTTTTATTAATACGGTTATTTTGGTTTATTTTTAGCATCAATAAAAGAAAACACAAATTAAGTTCAACTACTTTATTAAAGAAGATTTTCAAAATGACGCCCTTCAACTTCGATACACAATCGGCAACGTCTTAAAAAGTTATCTTTTAGTCTGCGGAAAGCGCTTGAATTTTGTCTGACTTTCGTCGCTGCTTCTCTCAATTTTCGTCTCAGTTCTTCTTCGGAGTTAGTTTGCTGAGCATAGACAACTTCTTTGTAGTAACCCCAAATGAAAAAATCTATTGGGTTCAAGTCCGGTGAACGTGCAGGCCATTCGATTGGGCCGCCACGCCCAATCCATCTGCCCGGGTATGTTTCATTAAGGTGCCCCCTCACTTGGCGTGCGTAATGGCAAGGAGCACCATCATTTTGGAATATCATGTGCCTTCTTGTTTCCAAGTTTACATCTTCCAGCAATTCAAAAAGGTTGTTCTGCAAAAAGTTTAGATATGTGTCTCCATTCAACCTAGACGGCAGCTCGAAAGGCCCAATCAGTTCTCCATTTACAATTCCCGACCACATGTTTACGCTGTATCGATGTTGAAAATTTGATGCTCTTGCAAGGTGTAGGTTTTCAATTTCCCAGCTGTGATAGTTATGGATATTAAATACTCCAGTGTTTTCAAAACGGGATTCATCGGTCCATAAGATCTTATTAAAAAAATCTGGGTCTTCCTGACACCTTTGTATCATTGTTTCGCAGAAAGCAACTCTTCTAGGGTAATCTGAAGCTTGTAGCTCCTGAACGCGCTGAATGTGGTAAGCGTGGTAGCCTTCTGAAAAAAGAAAAGGACTATTACTCACCACCTAGGCAGGAAGAAGTCTAATACCTGGCATTGTATCTGTGATTTATGTTTTGTGTAAATAAAAAACAAAACGACATACCATTTTTCAATATCCTTAGAACTGAGGTCCGTGGTATTCCAGTCCTTCTGGTTATTGCTCTGGAACTCGTAGAAGAGTCTCTTTCTACAGCTGCGATGACTTCATCTCTTCTGTCCGGATCTACTCTGGGTACTCCTTCGTGCCTTTGGCTACGACCGGGGATACGCCCGGCCATCAGCGTATTATGAGTATTAATAAATACCCTATGGTCCGGGTAATGGTCCAGTATTTCTCCTCGCCGGTCCAGTTGTTGACGATATAGCCTTGCGGCTAAATGACCGTTTCCTTTGGCCATACCATAGTAAAAGTGCATTTCTGCGTACTGGCTTAGACTAAAATTACTCATGTTGCCGTCAGTAACACAAGCACAAGTCAGTCGTAAGGCAAATCGGAGTCCGTAACACAAGCACAAGTCAGTCGTAAGGCAAATCGGAGTCCAGTAACAAAGCGAAAGTAGGTTCAAAATATCGGTATCGGAAAGAAGCAACGTCAAGTAGTATCACACGCGATGGAAGTGAGTGAACGACTAGCGGACGGACGATACAGTGAGATGCTACGGAGAATGTATGGGGAGAGGGGGGAGAGGGAAGTGCAGGTAAAAAACCCCTAGCGCGCACGGCTGACTTTTGTGGCCAAGACAGTAGGTCTTTCTCTTTCGTACTTCTACGCAACCATAACAGTGCGAAAGAGAAAGACCTTACTGGCCTGGCGCCTTTGAAACGTGTTATTTATTGCTTTGTGTCATTGTGTGTGATTGGCCTTGAAGTAGATTTTGGTTTAATTCTAGCTTTCATAATTTCATGTCTAAAAACAGAAAATGAAATGTGTCACTGATCGTTCAATTTGAGATTATTTGAATGCTTTTGATGCCTTGCTAATGTAGGCCATAAAAATGAAAAAAAAAATAAGCTTAAACATTTTTTACGACAACATTTTTTTTAATGCATTCTCACCTAACTAAGTTCTGAAGCCAATTTCGTCGTAAAATCGCCTATTAAGAACAACTTTTTTTTTATTATTTGGTAAGCTGACAAACTGCTGGAGTTTTTAAAATTAGTTTGAACCAATGAAACATTAATTTTGTATTATTAAGAAATTTTTGAAAATTTTGCTCCGTTCAACTCAAACCTAAAATTTTTACTTTCGTCCCTTTTGTCGGTAACTTATAATGAATAACGTTGTGTAGTTGATAATAAAGTAGAAAGGGTGATTCAAGACGATCACTTTCGAGAAAAAATAAATAAAAAAACCTTACTATTAAACAAGTTACGATTATTTTAAGTCGCTCCGGCAGAAAATTCGAAATATACATTTAAAAAATCATAACTTCTAAACTACAAAAAATCGCGGAACATACATGGGGTATTTTCGGATACACCCAGGTGTAAGGAATCTAAAAAAAATTTTTGGACGTCACATTTTGGACCACCCTGTATAGGGTCCTTCTTAATATGCTGACACTTTTTTAAGATACAAATACAATACAATACATTTTATTTATTTTTCTCACCACAAACACAAGATTGATGATGATCGGACCATCAAACTGAACAACTTTCTCTATGGGACCAATGTCGAAATCGCGAAAATAACATCAGCTGTTCCATACTAAACTGAAATCTTACTCAGCCCAATTGTATGGGACAGCTGATTACTTTTTCGCGATTTCAACATTGGTCCCATAGAGAAAGTTGTTCAGTTTGATGGTCTGATCATCCTCTTAAAAACTGTCAGCATATTAAGTTGGACCCTGCATACAAACCTATGAGTGAGAGCGTATCCAAAGTTAGATCCGTTTACCAAAATGTGATAACAATCACCCGATACTTTACAACTAGGTAGTGAATTAAACTTTCTGATCGGATTGCTTGCCAGTGATATCAAGCAGGTATCTGAAATTAATTGAAATCTCCATAAGAAAAGGCATCAAAGATAGAGTAGGTAACTTAAACTAATCATAAAAGAGAATACTGAGAGGAAAGTGCCTATTTTCAAAATAGAAATAAAATACAAGGTGATGTAAAGTAAAAATAAACATTTAAAAGTGTTAAGGGGTTGTTTAGACCATCAAACTGAACAATTTTCACTATGGGACGAACATCAAATTCGCGAAAAAAAATAGCTGTCCCATACATTTGGCTCGAATAGGTTCGCAGTTTCAATTTCAATTTCAATTTATTTATTGTACATCATAATGTTACAAAGGTGTTAAAGTCGAAAGCTAAAAGTTCATTATGAACCCTGTTTGTAGGGTACGGCAAATTAGGAGAGAGTAGGACCATTAAGTATTAATAATATCATTAAAGTATTCATTTATACTGTAATAGGATTGGATGAGTAAGAACTGTTTTAATTTTGTAAGAAATTTTTTTATCTTGTGTTTCGTCTTCGTCGGAAATTTTTATTGACATTACTATGACATTATTTTTATGGACTAGAAGAATGCATTTCCATAGTAGAAACCGGTAACATTAATTTGTTTTTATAACGGAGTGAATGTTTTGTTGGAATGTCCTCGCGTTTTTATATGTTTTGTATGGAAGAGCAGATTTTTTTTCGCGATTTCGAGGTTGGTCCTATAGAGAAAGATGTTCATGGTTTGATCATCCCCTCAAAAAAGTGTCAGCTTATTAAGAAGGACACTATATAATCTTTTCGTCCTTGCTTATATATTTGGGTAAGTTACCTGATTGATTTGGTTTCGGCACCCACTTATTCACATCGGCGACTTTCTCTATATACGACGACCATCTAGAGTACATGTCTTCGAGGTCCTTATTCGACCGACGAAGTGATTGCTTTGCAAATATTGCATGGAAATTTCTTACTCTATCCGTCCATAACGATTCGTTTGAGAATAGCGTCAGAACTGAAACATTTTAGAATTTCAGTAGGACACTTTACTCACCCAAAGGACAACTCGACAACATGACAGGCTTATCCAGTAGTGGTTCAATTTCGACTATTATCAGGCCAGTCAAACTACGGTCTGACCCATAACTAATTAAGGGTATATTACTGTTGGCGCGCTCCATACAAACGAAGTCTGGTTATATTTTCAATACTAACCAATTAAAGTCAGTGACATTTTTCAGAAACAATCTAGAAAGTAATCTCTATGCTTGTATCTTATCAGATTTTCGTTAAATGTATAGTTTTAAAGTTACAGTGCCTCGAAGATTTCCATACAAATATTAAATTAATTCTACCATTGAAACTGTATATTTTAAAGAAAATCGGATAGATAGATAGATAGGCATAGGAGATTAGTTTCTAGATTGTTTCTGCAAAATTTCATTGACTTTAATTGGTTAGTATTGCAAATTTCACCAAACTTCATATGTATGCAGCGCGCATTTACGCATTTGGAATAAACTTCTCTTAAGAATATAGAACCAGGCCCGGACTGGAAATGCCCGGTTGGTCGCTGCTCTGGTGGGCCGGTTGCCTCATCTACTGGCCATCTACTTTAGATTTTCGGCGATTAGAGCGGCCCGCCGATTTCAGAAACAATCTAGAAACTAATCTCTATGCTTGTATGTTGCCAGATTTTCGTTAAAGTAAGTATGCTCACTTTGTTTCTTTCTCTCGTCCTTTGGGTCGTGGTCCCCTTTGACCATAGCATAAAAAAAAATCTGCAAATCGTCATTTCTTCTAAGTATATCAGTCATTCTTAGCTGCAGGTTCTTCGGTAGAGACTTATGTTTAACTTTTGCAATATATTTTAAGTTCACTGTAAATTAATTTCACAATCACATAATTTATTTCGGGAGAGGTCTTATTACACCCTGTATAGGGTCTTTCCGTTTCTTAAGGGGATAATCAGACCATCAAACTGAACAAACATTCTTTATGGAATTAACATAAGAAATCGCGAAAAAAAAATGTGGTTCGATAATTGCAAACCTACCTCACGCTAACCCTCGACCTAAATGTTTGGAACAAATTATTTTATTTTGGTGATCTCTATGTTAGGCCCACATAGAAAGTTGTTCAGTTTGATGGTCTCATTATCGCCTTAAAAAACCGTCCGCATATTAAGAAGGACCTGATACAGGGTATTAGGGTAAACAGTTGTATATACTGAACAACATTCCCGAAAGAACAAAAACAATTTTCAACTTTTCATACAAACTTTCAATCTTTTGGCTAATTTCCTATAGGTTTCTTAGAGAAAGTTGTTCAGTATCATGGGTACAATCACCCCTTAAAGTAATGCAACTGTTTACCCTAATTCCCCGTATACAGGGTGTAACAAAACACGCTAGTAATATTTAAAGAGTGCTTGAGAGTCTAATGTCTTTCAGAATGATTATCTAAACTTTAGAGCTTTAGACAATCAAACTAAAGGACTTTCACTATGGAGAAAACATCGTAAAAAAAACGGTCACCATACAAGGTCCAACTTATTATGCTGACAATGTTTTAAGAGGATGATCAGACCATCAAACTGAACAACTTTCTCTATGGGACCAATGTTGAAAATTCAGCTGTCCCATACAATTTGGTCGAGTAAGATTTCAGTTTACTATGGAACAGCTGTTTTTTTTCGCGATTTCGACATTGGTCATATAGAGAAAGTTGTTCAGTTTGATGATCTGATCATCCCCTTAAAAAATTGTCAGCATATTAAGAAGTACCCTATATAAAGAAACCCAGTCATCCTGTATTACGCAATCTATTTTGTTCAGCAGTTTAAGAAATTAATTTGAGAATATTACAAGCAAATAGAAAAAAACTGCTCATGAAAAATAAGTAAGTATAAGTAGGAACAAAAAATCAAATAAACTTTTAATTACCAATGAATAAAGATTTTATTTTCTTACCATTGACCAAAAATAAGCCAAACTCGAAATTCAGGTCCAGTTCATTTTTGTACCTACTGCAATAATTCAGTAGTTTTTCTAATGAATCTAAATAATGGTTCAAATCTTCTTTTGATGGTAAGTCCCTTAAAATGTTTACTAGATCTTTGGATCTATCTAATTTTGCACATTTTACTTCTGAAATTACGATGACACATAATAAAGCGAAACATTTGAAATTTATACAAAGTTTCATTGTTGATAACTGCGATTGTTTTACGAACATAAGTTTATGGAAATGCTCTTATATGTGTTTTATTTTCACGCGGAGATGCTTCAGCATCTGAATTTGAACGAAAACTGCGGCTTTTCAGCGAGTCGCCTCGGTTTTATTGCCTGCGGTAATAAAGGAAATGAAAAATCTAACAGCCATCACGTATAGTGAATTCGTATTTATATAGCATCGTATTAAAACGTTGAAACGCGTTTGAAATAAAGACTGGCCACAAGGGTGTCAAACCATCAGCCATGATTGCTATGTTTCTCATAGCAAATTCAAAAGAGTAACCTACTACCAAATTAAGTATTTTCTCATTATCTAACGAAGTCAATGATCATCATCGTCATCATCAGCCTAAATACCTCCCACTGCAGAGCACATGCCTACCTTCAGGGAGGGGGTATCGACTTTAGACCAACACGCGTGCATTGAGAGCCAGGCGTGGATCCACCGTTGTAGGCACGGTGGGCATGCCCACAACCCTAATTGAGGTCGATAGGCTTTCAAGCTGACAAAGTTTCATCAAAATCGGTTCAATAGTTAAGTCTAGATGTGATATATGTGATGTGTAAACAAACACACAATTACTTTTGTAATTTTAGTGGGCAAACAGAAACATTTTACAGGTTTATTAATTTAGGTGTTTTCGTGACTTTCCTCGACACACTGTACAAAGGGCTTGGTCGGGGGCGTCATACCTTTTGGAAAAGTCTCTTCTGTAGGAATGCAATGTATCGATCGTGAGCGAGTCCATAGCCCGTCACGCACTTGGCCGATTTTCAAGTGGCCGTGACCACAACCTTTTTTTGAGGGTGTATATTGGTATGATTCAGGGTGGTCAGCAACATTGCTACAACTTTCTGTTTATGAGTGTTTATTTTTATTTATTTATTGCTTTTGTCACTGATAAGTGTAAAAACAAAAAATATGTAAGTAGGTTCCTAGGTACCTACTTATATCGTCACTGAAAATTCTAACAACAGTGACGCACGTGTACTTAGGCCGAGATTCAGAGACGATTTTTTTGGTCTTAGCTTGAGCTAAGCGTGGCAAAAATGTATGGATTTTGACATACGGGAGTCCGAACTATGACTTACAAATCGTCTCTGAATCTCGGCCTTAGATAAAGTATATGTCTAGATTGAGCCTCACGCTTCAACCGTATTAAGACAAAAGGCGCCAACTTTCTTAGGTCGGTGTGCGTGAGGCGTCATACAAATTATGTATGTGTGCGTGCATAGAGATAAGGTTTAGAGGCCAGTTCTGGGTGCAATTTTTTTCGACGCGTTCGTATAGCATCGACTGTCTATCTTGACATATAACATATCAAAGCCTACATAGTTATTCTTCTGGAGCCGATCCGTTTCGATTTCCGATGAAGTTATAAGTCTTATTTTATAAACACAATATCGTTGCGGATATTTAAGAGAAAATACATTATTGTAATGCGATCCATCAGACGGGAACAACAGAAATGTGTCTTAAAACATTGGGCAAAACATAATAATTATGACATACCTAAGTACGGAATTGTCAAGATAACTGCGTATGGATAGTTTACGTATCATTATTCGTATAATAAAGTGTGAGATTCAAAATTATGTAGGTACCTACTAGTTTAGTGGGACACGGTAGCAGATCGGTGAAAAATCACAAAAACATGATAACTTTGAGACCATTCATTTTTGGATCATCCTGTATAGAACCTAAAAGGTTGGAAATGATGTCCCCTACCACAGATTTTCCTTTTTTTGGATAGGGTCAGGTGGTAATAAAATTCACAGGCGATTTCACTATTACTTGATTTATTATCACTTTCACAAATAATCCTTAGTTATCACTTGTTACACTCTTCACGACTAACTGACGACTGGTCCCCCGACCGAGACTCTCCCTCCCTTTATAACGTCGAGGTAACCCTACTCTATACAATTAAGTGGTGTGTCACAAACGTTGCTCATTGGACGTTAGCAATTCAAGTCAAATGAGCAACTATTAACAAACATTTGAATTAATAAATTCATAAAAATATACAAAATCATATTGAAATGTGTAGAATAAATGAGAAAATAATAATTATCAGTTAATTATACGGATTAACCCTTACAGCTCGGCCGTCCTGTTTAAAGCGAGTCCCATCGCTTTTTCTTATTATAGTCTCATTCATGTCTACACAATTCAATCAAACAAACAAAAAATAAAATTTATTGAAATACTTTATACACATATTAGACTTTTGAAAATACTTTTGTGCACATATTGTACAGATTCTACAATTAACATTATATAAAATACCTTGTTCTTGCAAAATTATCATTTTCAACAAATAAACTGTTTAGATCTTATACCATAGCAATAAAATACATCATGTTATCTATACGTGAACTATAATCAATAACAGTAAGAGTATTAATACATTGGTTCAATTAACCATTTCTATTTTCAAATAGCCCAAGTTTTTACATTCATTATTATAACTAGCCAGACACGCATCTACTCGTCTTCATTAGGGCAATCACTTTCAGATGATACTGATTCTAAATCTCTATTAAAATTCATCCAAGGATGGATTTTATCGATAGCTACTACAGCCTCGTATTTTCTGCCGTGTTTACGAGTTAGAGGCGTGTCTTCCACTAGAAATCTGTCGTTAGGGAGCACTTTTAGTATGCGATACGGGCCTTGATATTTGACGACAAGTTTTTGCGACTTACCATCGTGCGGAACCTGCCTTTCCACTCTCACCAAATCTCCCTCTTTATACTGTGTTGGAGCCTTCCTGTGTTTGTTGTAATTGGTAGAGTCTTTTACCTGTTGCTCTCTTATTCTCTCACCAGCGTCTTGTCTCAGCTCATCCAGCTTTTCAGAAGGAGTCCTATTTAGAGTCTCGTTAATAACTTCACTTAGTTTACCTTCTGCTCTACTGGTGACATTAAATCCAAACAGTAACTCCGACGGGCTTTTTTGAGTCGTTTTGTGTTTTGTAGTGTTAATACCGACCTGTATATCAGCAATGTGATCATCCCATGATTTGTCGTCTCCGCCATGGCTAGATGTCGAAAGTGCGTCCAAAATCGTTCTATTATACCTTTCTACTTGGCCGTTGGCCCTCGGAGTGGCAACAGCATTTTGGACGTGCTTCATGCCGTAAGATTTAACAAAATCCTGGAATGTTTTGCTGGTGAAGCTCGTGCCCTTGTCAGTAATTAGACGCGTCGGAACTCCAAAGTAACTTACGTGTTGTTTCATTACCCGTACTGTTGTTTCAGACTTAGTATTCCTTACTGGGTTTATATTTACATATTTCGTAAAGCCATCTACCAATACCAGTAAGTAACAGTTCCCTTTCTTGCTTTTCACGAATGGTCCGAGATGATCAGCATGAACAGTATGAAAGGGTATACTGACCTTCTCTATGGGGTGTAGTTCGCCTTCTCGTTTACCGCCGGGAGTCTTATGGTGGGCGCATTCCAAGCACGAAGAAACATATTTTTTTACAAACCGACGCATTTTTTTAAACCAGTAGTGTTCCCGAATACGATTTAGAGTCTTTTCAAATCCACAGTGTCCAACTTCGTCGTGGTTCATTTTTAAAACTTGCCAACGTACGCCCCGGGGTACTAACCATTTTACTTCCTCTCCAACTACGCGGTAAACTTTACCATTTTTGAGGGAATAGTTTTTATATACGTCAGCAGCTTCAACCGTGGTAGGATCGGATAAAATCTCTTTGATTTTCTTTACTTCGTCATCGGCAGATTGCACGGTAGAAATCCAGTCTTGGTCATTCCGTTGTATCGGCAAAACATCTAAAACGTGTTGTTCACCTGCAGGACTATCTACCGGGTTCCTGCTTAGTGCGTCTGCATGCGCCATTCGAGATCCCGGACGATATTCTATTGTACAATCGTATTCTTGAAGCTGAACCCACCAACGTGCCACTCGGGGTATGAGATCACGCTTTACTAATGTTGATCTTAGTGCATTACAATCGGTCAAGATTTTAAACGGCATACCTACGAGATAAACCCTGAATCGGTTCAATGAGGCAATGACTGCTAGCGTTTCGAGCTCGTAGGAGTGCAACTTTCGTTCATCGCTCGTGGTCTTACGGCTGAAAAATGACACTGGTTGCAATACCCCACTCGCGTTCCTTTGAAGGAGTATCCCTGCCAGACCATCCTTGCAGGCGTCCGTATGCAACTCCGTCGCGGCTTTAGGATCATACAGAGCAAGTATTGGTCGGGTGACAAGCAAATCTTTTACCTTAGTAAAAGCTCGTTCTTGGTCGGTACCCCAAATCCATTCCGAATTTTTCTTCAGCAGATCAGTAAGGGGTGCAGTAATCATAGCGTACCCCATAATGAAACGTCGAAAGAACCCAGAGAGGCCAAGAAATTGTCTTACCTCGTGCTGATTACTGGGTTTCGGGAATTTCGAGACTGCTTCTGTTTTTCTGTTGCCTGGACGGATACCGTTGGCGCTTACGTCAAATCCGAGAAAATCTATAGATTCGAGAAAGAAATGGCACTTGCTGAGTTTAAGTGTTAACCCACCTTGTTTGAGTAGTTCCAGTACCTCTTTTAGTCTTTGCACACCTTCCTCGAAGTCTTTGGAAGGGATAAGAACGTCATCCATGTATACGATAGCGTATTTTATTTTTGCTTTCATGAGTATTTTATTTATTGTTCGTTGGAAAACAGATGGCGCGTTAACTAGCCCGAAGGGCATACGGTTGAATTCAAATTGCCCGTCAGGCGTCACGAAGGCAGTTTTGGGACGAGATTCTTCCGATAACGGTATCTGATAATAACCAGAGGCTAGGTCCAGAGATGTGAATAAAGTATTACCTGCAAGCAAGTCAAGTTGGTCTTCGACTCGTGGTATCGGGTAGTGGTCCTTCTTCGTCTTGCGGTTGAGTGCCCGATAATCAACACAAAGGCGTTTGTCACCTGTTTTCTTCTGCACCATAATGATTGGGCTGGCATATGGTGATGACGATTCTCTAACAATATTATTATCTATCATCTCTTGAATCATATTGCTTACCATAGATCTTTCAGTGTGTGACATTCGATACGGGCGATAAACCACCGGCTCCGCATCGTTCAATTCTATCGTCATTTCGGTAACAGATGTGTAACCCAAGTCGTGTAATCCACTAGAAAAGCAACTGCTGTATTCTGAAAGTAAACTTTGTAGTTCTCGGCGTTCATCTTTGCTTAAATGAGGATTGCAGTTGACAGCGGAATTCATTTCGTCGTCATCAAATGTAACACTGAATGAGTTTAACGTGCTGCTACACGAGGGCGAGTTCCGCTGTAGAGAACGAGTTAAAAGAGTACCTTTAGCAACACAGATAGGTTCTGGAGTAGCATTGTAGAGTAAGAGTGCGCTTTGCCCATTCTTGATCTCGTATTGTCCCGGAAGTAAATAATATTCCTTACCCTCAGTACCTCGCAGAGTGCCATTTACATAAACTTCACAACTGGTCTGCGTGTCAGTGGTGATTTTTACTGCTCGCATTGTATTACCGGGAATATGAATGTCATCAGAAACCATCAGATTTATTTTATTTGGTGGCATTCTTTGGAATTTTATCTCATCTGGGGTTTTGATAATTAGAATTTCGGGTCTTTCAGTGAATGAGTGCCCTAATAAAACCGGATGGAGCAGAACGTAATCCTCTACGACATACAAGTCCACAGTTTCCTTCAAGCCTTGCACATCTACGGAAGCCTCAACAACTCCTAGTGGACGTATCAGGTTAGCTCCTATGCCTCTGAGTACAGGTAGAGTTGGACGAGAAATTATCTGGAGATTTAAAGATTCAGCATCACTTACCCGGATTAGAGAACATTGGCTCCCCAAGTCTACGTGACATGAGATCGTAAACCCGTTCACCTTTATATCTAATACGTACTTGTTAATTCCCGTGTCCTCAGCTGTAGTTACCTCCGATACCTGTTTGGTTCTCTGGTCGTTGTCGGGATCTCTCTTTCTTTCAGGTTCATTTGCAGTCTTATTCATCGCGTTTTTGAAGCAATTACTACTTAAATGTCCCAGTCTGTTACAAGTAGTACATTTGACAAGAGGTTTGTCACATCTGAAACTTGGATGGCCAAGTTCGCTGCAGTTGTAACACTTTATGTTCGAATTTATTGTACTCGTACCTGATTTAGACGTGCTTGGTCGATTTGAATTGCTTCCAAATCTTCTATCGGATGGTCTCCGGGTCGCATCCTGGGTATCTCTGTTCTGTCCAATTTTAACAGTTCTAAAATATTTAAGTACCTGTTCTGGGTCCTTGAACTGAGCAGCTTGAGCGCCAACTTTTACAGTACGATCCTCTATACCATACAAAAGACAATCTACTGCCTGCTTGCCTTGAATTTTGCACCGATTTAACAAATTTATCTTTGCGTAATAATAGTGCTCCAGGGATTCTCCATATTTTACTTTCTTAGCCAACATTTCAGTTAAAAGCTCGGCATAGTCTTCTCGACATGGAAAAGATTCTATCAATTTTCTTTTCCATTCCGTCCACGTGTGCAATATCGAAGTAAGACCCTGATACCATGTTTTAGCGACGCCGGCAAGTTTTGGTAAGGAGTAGTGAATTATCTCTCTCTCCTCCCACCCGTAAATATCGGCACACTCTTCAACTTTAGTGATCCACGTCAAAACCGTTTGTTCTTTCGATAAAGGGTCAAACTCCGGTATTACGTTCGTATTAAATGTCATTTTCGGTCTATCCGAGCTTTTAACTTTATCTAAAATAAAAAGAAACTTATCTACTAAATCATTACTAGTATTTTCTTTTCTATATTCCAATCTCCTCGCTCTTTTCGACGGTCTAGGTGAATAATCTCTCGACCCAGAAGATGATGAATAGTTCCTCCGCTTTCCAGATCTAGACTCACGTCTGGACCTTTTTTCCTCACATCTTCTCTTCCTTTTCCACCCTTCATAGTCTGTATCATCGCTATCCTCATCGGTGGAAATATAACGACGCCTCTTTCTCCTTTTCTTGTTTGACCCATTAAACTGTAGTTCTGGCTCTTCTCCTTGCTCTGAGCCTTGCTCATTCCTTTCCAAATTATCCACATTCCGATTTTGACCCATTACCTCGGGTTCTCCTTTTTCAGAGCCTTCCTCAATCCTTTCAGACTCATCCACATTCCGATTTTGACCCATTACCTCGGGTTTTCCTTGTCCGGTTTTGTGTGACAGCCCTTCCCCTCGACTGTTCACACGATATCTTAGAGTAATACCTCCAGTATTCCTCAACCCTTTACCTCGGGTTTCCCTTCCTTTCAGCCCTCTACCTTGGGCATCCATCTCACCGCAATCTGAAACTTCCATATATAAGCTTAATACATGCCAAGGTAGGAAAAATAAAGCGTCATGGGAAAATAACATTATTTTAAAGTAAAAAAATTCGGTACTAGTTAATTAGCAAAAGTCATCATAATTTAAATTTAATTATCTTCGACACTGTCACATAATTTTACTATATAAAAGAGAACAGAATAGACATAAGACAAGTCGAAAAAGTCAAGTAAAGAGTGTTAAATTCAAAGTCAAAGTCAATATAATTTAGTCATTATAGGAGCTTGAAGCACACTTATCAAACGTCAAATCTTTATTAAAGCTACCACCGTTTTGTATAGGACAAGTCGAAACACACACACACACACACACAAAAGAAGGGAAAAAATTAGGTATATAAATAAATTCGCGGCCAGATTCCCTTTCGGGTGGATAGCGTCATGTTAAGATCTACCAGTAACAGTTAAAATAATAAACAGCATTCATTTTCTGCCTATCATCAGAAGAATGGGAAATAGAGAAAAGGAAAAGAAAAAATAAAATATATCACCACAATAGAAATTGTCTAATTATGTTAAATATCTTTTTTTTTTTTGTTTCACAAAGACAACCAATGAAAACTGTGACTGTGGTGTCCAATTTTTTTTCTTTTTCCTTATCTAATAAGATTAAAAGAATTTTGGGTTTGTACTTACGTGTTTCCGAGCAGGTAGGCGTGACAAGAAAATCGGATATTTTCTTGTATATCCCACTTCTGACCTTTTGGATAGGGTCAGGTGGTAATAAAATTCACAGGCGATTTCACTATTACTTGATTTATTATCACTTTCACAAATAATCCTTAGTTATCACTTGTTACACTCTTCACGACTAACTGACGACTGGTCCCCCGACCGAGACTCTCCCTCCCTTTATAACGTCGAGGTAACCCTACTCTATACAATTAAGTGGTGTGTCACAAACGTTGCTCATTGGACGTTAGCAATTCAAGTCAAATGAGCAACTATTAACAAACATTTGAATTAATAAATTCATAAAAATATACAAAATCATATTGAAATGTGTAGAATAAATGAGAAAATAATAATTATCAGTTAATTATACGGATTAACCCTTACACTTTGGATCATCTTAACTCGACCACCCTGTATATCCCTACGACCTATACGAAACGATAATCGGTATAGTAAATCTCCGTTTTTAATTTTAATTACTTTGATTACACCGTTTTTTAAAATCCTCTCAATTCAAAAGTAGAATTAAGGAAGGTTTACCTACCTATACAGGGTCCTTCTTAATATGCTCACACTTTTTTAAGGGTATATTACCGTTGGCGCGCTCCATACAAACGAAGTCTGGTGATATTTTCAATAATAACCGATTAAACTCAATGAAATTTTGCAGAAACAATCTAGAAACAAAATTATATGCTTGTATCGTGTCCGATTTTCCTTAAACTGTACAGTTTTAAAGTTACAGTGCCTCAAAGATTTCCATACATATCTTAAATTAATCCTAGCTGTATATTTTAACGAAAATCGAACACGATACAAGCATAGATATTTGTTCTTAGATTGTTTTTACAAAATTTCATTGAGTTTAATTGGTTAGTATTGAAAATATCACCAGACTTCGTTTGTGTGCAGCGCGCATTTACGCATTCGGAATAAACTTCTCTTAAGGGGATGATCAGACCGTCAAACTGAAAAACGTTTTCTATGGCACCAACATCATAATCGCGAAAAAAAATCAACTCTTCCATACAAAATTGCAAACCTACTCGAGCCAAATGTATGGGACAGCAGATTTTTTTTTTCGCGATATTGATGTTGGTCCCATAGAGAAAGTTGTTCAGTTTGATGGTCTGATCATCTCCTCGAAAAAGTGTCAGCATATTAAGTTGGATCCTACATAAAAAAAACAATTTACGACTGCATGGAATTAAAAAATCAACGGCCATCAAATCAAACCAACCCAATTCGGTATGTAAAGATATTTTTTAGGTTTTTTACACACAACATTTTGTTTAAAGTTCAAGATTTGCGAAATAAACATTGTATTTATTTCTCTCCTGTTTTTTTTCCTTAAAAATACAAATTTATTTATTACTTACTGTGTTTTTATTAAAAATAGCCTAATCCAAGTTTATTAAAATAGATTGGACCGATTTGTATGGCTCTACGTAATTTATTGCGGGGATAAGCGGCCGGCGCGGCGCCGCAGGCAGCGAAAGCTTGGGTCGAGAGGACAATTATTTTCATTTCGTATTGTTTCCTCCGAGTTTGAGATTTAATTTAACATTTAATCAACAATTTTATTTCATTGTTTTATCGAAGGTAGGTAAAGGTAAGATTGAGTGTCGTTGGAGTGGCGATTGAGTGGCGTTTGAGTGGCGGTTGAGTGGCGATTGAGTGGCGAATGAGTTGCGATTGAGTGACGGCTGAGTGGTGGTTGAGTGGCGTTCGAGTGGCGGTTGAGTGGCATTTGAGTGGCGGTTGAGTGGCAGTTCAATGGCGTTTGAGTGGTGTTTGAGTGGCGGTTGAGTAGCGATTGAGTTGCGATTGAGTGGCGTCTGAGTGGTGGTTGAGTAACGATTGAGTTGCGATTGAGTGACAAGTGAGTGGTGGTTGAGTGGCGGTTGAGTGGCGTTTGAGTGGCGTTTGAGTGGCGGTTAAGTGGCGTTTGAGTGGCCGGTGAGTAACGATTGAGTTGCGATTGAGTGGCGATTGAGTGGCGTTTGAGTGGCGGATGAGCGGCGTTTCAGTGGCAGTTAAGTGGCGTTTGAGCGGCGGTTGAGTGGCAGTTGAGTGGCGGTTGAGTGGCAGATGAGTGGCGGTTTAGTGGCGGTTGAGTGGCATTTGAGTGATGTTTGAGTGGCGGTTGAGTAACGATTGAGTTGCGATTAAGTGGCGTCTGAGTGGTAGTTGAGTAACAATTTAGTTGCGATTGAGTGACGGGTGAGTGGTGGTTGAGTGGCTGTTGAGTGGCGTTTGAGTGGCGTTTGAGTGGCGGTTGAGTAACGATTGAGTTGCATTTGAGTTGCGATTGAGTGGCGTTTGAGTGGTGGTTGAGTAAAGAATGAGTTGCGATTGAGTGACGGGTGAGTGGTGGTTGAGTGGCGGTTGAGTGGCGTTTGAGTGGTGTTTGAGTGGCGGTTGAGTAACGACTGAGTTGCGATTGAGTGGCGTCTGAGTGGCAGTTGAGTGGCGGTTGAGTGGCGGTTGAGTGGCATTTGAGTGGCGGTTGAGTGGCGGTTGAGTGGCGTTTGAGTGGCAGTTAAGTGGTGTTTGAGTGGCGGTTGAGTAACGATTGAGTTGCTATTAAGTGGCGTCTGAGTGGTAGTTGAGTAACGATTGAGTTGCGATTGAGTGACGGGTGAGTGGTGGTTGAGTGGCGGTTGAGTGGCGTTTGAGTGGCGTTTGAGTGGCGGTTAAGTGGAGTTTGAGTGGCGGTTGAGTAACGATTGAGTTGCAATTGAGTTACGATTGAGTTGCGTTTGAGTGGTGGTTGAGTAAAGATTGAGTTGCGATTGAGTGACGGGTGAGTGGTGGTTGAGTGGCGGTTGAGTGGCGTATGAGTGGTGTTTGAGTGGCGTCTGAGTGGCAGTTGAGTGGCGGTTGAGTGGCGGTTGAGTGGCGTTTGAGTGGCGGTTGAGTGGCGGTTGAGTGGCGTTTGAGTGGCAGTTAAGTGGCGGTTGAGTGGCGTTTGAGTGGCGGTTGAGTCGCTGTTCAGTGGCATTTGAGTGGCGGTTGAGTTGCGATTGAGTGACAGGTAGGTGGTGGTTGAGTGGCGGTTGAGTGGCGTCGAGTGGCGGGTGAGTGGCAGTTGAGTGGTGGTTGAGTGTGGGTTGATTGGGGCTGAGTGGGGGTTGAGTGGGAGTTGATTTATATATTTGCTCATACCAATTGGTCAAAGCCAGCCTTTAAGCCAGCTATCGAGAAATTTGGAACACTTTTTTTTTGCTTTTCTAATGAGCGATCATTCGAAGTACAAATAGCGCAGGTACGAATATAAAAAAACGATCATTCCAAGACTCGTCTTTTAAAATGAGTGTCAAACTAAATAGTTTGAAAGACGAGGCACCTATGTGCCTTTAGACGTAAGTACTTCTTCAGCTCAGCTTGTCCACGTAGCGATTTTTAATAACGCGATTTTTTTTTAATTCTGTGACCTATGTACACACTAGAAAATATTCGCACATACGGAAAAAAATCTTGGGGTTGGCGGCTTTCTGGCTCCGGAAAATAAATCACGCGAATAAAAATAGCTTTGCGGACATGCCTTAAAGAGGGCGAGTAATCAAACGAGCCTGGCGTTTGTAACAACTGCAATCCCACCCAAAAACGAGAAATTTAATACCTATAATTTCAAGAGATACATCAAAATAAAATTAATCACGCGTGATTGCGTCGGTGCCATTCCTACAGGGTGAAATTGATATCATTAGTATCCTTTAAAACTAAGAGTCTACCCATCAAACTAAACAACTTTTACTGTGGAAGTAAACCGATTATAGCAAAAAAAAGCTATACTACGGTTTAACAGGTTGGGTGTTCAAGTCCCGTCCGAGATTTAATTTTTCAATCTTTAATATATTTGATTTGTCAATGTAATTTTTTTCGCCATTTTTTTTCACATTTCATGAAATTCAAGAAATCTCGTTTGCACGACAAAATATATCGTTGAAATTTAAAGTTTTAGTAATGTGTTTAATGTTTTATGTTTATGCAACTATTATTACCATATTTTTATGACGCCGTACGTAACATTTGGTAGTACAAAAATGGCCGTTTTGGAGGTTGTCTTTAAGAAAGAAAAGAAAAACTGAACGAGACTGAACGCATCCATTTATTACTTATTATTTTAATTCGTAATTGTCAGAGGTTTTTGGCGGCAATTTGTCAGATACGTTTGGAGTCCTCATATTTCATCGAATTTTATTGTTTATAGTGAGTTTTGGTTCGTAAAATTGGTGTTGTTTTGCGTAACAAAGTATCGTGCAAGTGAACAATTTACAGTTCTGTGAAATATGATGGTGTATGGGTCGTAAACAGGAAAAGTGTTCCGTCATTTGTAGCGCGGCAAAGCGATCGGTTCACCTCTTTCTTGTGGACTTCTCTGCGTTTCCTTCGTCTTTCGGGTGTCTCCAAAAACTCCAAAGAAGCGTCAAAACGTCGAACACCAACGTTTTAATTGCTATAAATAAGAGAATTTTATTAAAGACATCGGCTGTATGGGATATTTAACCCTTTGCCTTGAATTGAACCAAAAAAAAAAATCGTAATTGTCATATAGCAACACTGAATTGTCTGTCAACCCAAGGTTTTTTTTGCTTGGCGCCATTGCTCTTGTTGTGTTTTGTGTTATTTGAAATTCGCAAAAAGTTGGTTTTAGTGATATTTGTGACATAATTTCGTGCGGATTGTGTACCAAACAGTTGCGTAAAGCGACCGACGTAACAGGAATCTCAAATAAATACGATAACAGAACATAAGTTTTGGTTCAAGTTAACTTGTACATGGTCATTTTGGCGGCAACGCGCGAGCTTACAAATCGACCATAGATTCATCGTCATCTATCATCCCATCATCAAAATAAAGAATATAAAGAAAAAATTACGAATGGCTCAAAAGGACTAGTATCCAGAGCCGTTAAAGACATTATAAAATAAATAAAATGTCAACCCAACCATTTTGAAGTATCATTCCCGTTGTTGTCTTTCATTTTCTTGTTGTTTTATAAATTCTAAGAAACTATGGGGCTAGCTACTGTGATTGAAAATGAAGCGCAATTCCAGTCCGAAATGGCTAATGCCGGGACAAAGCTTGTTGTTGTAGATTTTACAGCGACTTGGTGAGTGTAACATAACCTGGCGTCTGAAGCCCTTAGTCATCGTGCAAGTTTCGGTGCAAAGCAGTGATATTTGTTTGTTTATGCAGGTGCCCGCCGTGCCAGCGGATCGCGCCGTTCTTCGAGCAGCTGCCAGCCAAGTTTCCGAGGGCAGTGTTTCTCAAAGTTGACGTAGATAGATGTGCGGAGACGGCAAGCGCTCAGGGCATCAGCGCGATGCCTACTTTCATTTTCTACCGAAATCGGGTAAGCAGCCGTTGTTTTTCCATTGTTTTATTAGTAAGGTAGATCATGCTATCACTTTCAATTTTTCAATGCTATCTACAAGTATTATTTTTTAACACTGACTGCTGACGACTTATGTCGTAGGTCAGCAACAAATGGGCCGCAGTGCACACGACTCACCCGGTGAGACAGGATTGTATTTCATTCCAGTGTTAGCACTGCACAAGTATCATTGTTTTGAGCTTAGCAGCGAAAGTGTAAAGGGGATGTTGAAATCGTGGAAAAACTGCAAACCTAGTTAAGACAAATGTATGGGACAGATGATTTTTTTTTCGCTGTTGATGTTGGTCCCATAGAGAAGGTTGTTCAGTTTGATAGTCTGATCATGCCCT
Organism: Agonopterix alstromeriana; assembly: GCA_963924505.1. NCBI lineage: Eukaryota > Metazoa > Arthropoda > Insecta > Lepidoptera > Depressariidae > Agonopterix > Agonopterix alstromeriana. The sequence goes on along the minus strand of OZ004665.1, from coordinate 4,517,347 downwards.
TAAAACTTTTGCTGCTAAGCTCAAAACAATGATACTCGTGCAGTGCTAACACTGGAATGAAATACAATCCTGTCTCACCAGGTGAGTCGCCTGCACTGCGGCCCATTTGTTGCTGACCTACGAGGTCGTCAGCAGTCAAAGTGTTAAAAAATAATACTTTGTACAGTAGTACCAGGTTTGTAAGTCATACCGATTTACCTGCGCAGTTGACAAATTTTAATACAGCGCGAAATTTTATCGACCAATCAGGATGTGCCAATTTCAATCCCTTGACACGATTGGGTTATTGTTTTAGCACCCTTTTCGCTGCTATCCGACTTTGCACTTTTTGTTTACTAAATGACTTCAGGTTTTGTCGGGGACTTGGTCCTGCTCTGCGTAAACGAAGATTGGTAAGCGGTTTTATTTTCCTGGTCGTACTGTACATCAATGGGCCACATTAACGAAGAAGATGCAAAGGAGTTTCCATGTCCTATTTGCAAAATCTGCAGCTGGTCAAGTAGGGCCTGGAACTATAGCTCATTACTAGTGAATGAATATATTTATTGCAGACACGGATTGATCGGCTACAGGGAGCGGACCCGGCTTCTTTAGAAAACAAAGTCAGACAGTACTATGGTACTGAGGATGCTGGTGATGAAGACAATGCTGTGGCGGGACACGTCAGTATTATTTGCTTTTAGTATTATATCTGTTTTAGTTACCTTGAACTTAATTCATAAATATTTCTAGGGACATACATGGTCCTTAATATGCTGACACTTTTTAAAACTGAACAATTTTCTCTACGGCACCAACATTGAAATAGCGAAAAAAAATCAGCTCTTCCATACCAAACTGCAAATCTACTCGAGCCAAATTTGTGGGACGGCAGATTTTTTTTTCGCGATTTCGATGTTGGTCCTATAGAGAAAGAAGTTCAGTTAGATGGTCTGATCATTTCCTTAAAAAGTGTCAACATATTAAGGACCCTGTATACACAAATGCAAACAACATACACATGCAGACAACATAATGCTACTTCTATTATTATTTTAATTAATAACAAACACTAAATTTACACTTTTTATTATTTTAAAGTTAACAATGTTATTAAAACTTAAAAAATTTTAGAAACTTAAAGAATACTTTCGAATGCTTTTGTTTGCTGAGAAGATAAAACTAAAATATGATTTAAACAGAGTAACTTCCCAATGACGCTTAAAACAAATTCTTTCGGCTTAGAACACATTTCACCCAGATTGCATATCACCATACATGAGCATTGCTTTTCAACACTTTCAGATGGATCTTGTGACATTCATTACTAAGAGTGAGTGTGAATGCCTGAACGAGGCAGATGACCATCCGATGGGTCATGCCTTGACCAGCGGTGGGGGATACCTGGCCAGCGACTGCGATGAACAGCTCATCATTAATATCTCTTTCAACCAGGTACTGTTTATTCACTAAGATTTACATCTTTTTATTATGATTATTTCAGTAACGTACCGAGGGGGGTCAGGGGTGGTAAATTCGGGAAAAATATAGATTTTGTTTCTGTTTTAATTACCGTGCCTAAACATAATCCTAAAGAGTTCTGACCACAGCTGAGATGTGGTGCTAAAAATTTCGAGTTTGCTTCGCTCGATCCATAGCTTTTACTAGGTTACTTTGCACATGTTTTGTACGTAAAAAGCTCTAGCTCTAATCTAACCAATTCATATTGAGGGGAAAAGAAAAGCGGACTTCGCTCGCTGTCGATGTCAGATCACAACACAAATTGATGTATCTCTGTACTTACATGCAATTTAAGGCTGAATAAATAAATGAAAAAAAAATGAAATGATGTGCAAAACAATTTCGAATGCCCTGTTATTTTTTGTCTAGGTAAGATAAGTAGGCATAATCGGTCTGTGCCCCAGGCGGCAGAAACCCATGCTACGCCACTGGATTATTTTGCCAACAATTAAAACAATAATTAAAGGCAGGACGGACGGACGGAAGACACACGGTTTTGTATGAAATTGATGAAAAGTGCCGCTGCCTCGTCGTGCAGTTCATCTTATACAATATCATATAAACTAATAATACTAATACTACTAATATTTGGTCGCGTAGTGCCGTCTAAGGGTCACGCACATCTAGCGGAGAACTGCTCGAACATTTTTGAAAATAGCGTGCAAGAGATAACGCGAACTCACGTTCCAGGGACATATCTCTACGCTATTTTCAACTCTGTTTCAATTGTCACTGAGTTCATTATCTGAGCCAAAATCAAACTGGAAGTAATGTATAAAAATTTGTTTCAGTTGGTAAAACTACATTCTCTGAAAATCAAGGCGCCTACTGATAAAGGGCCAAAGACGCTGAAACTTTTCATCAATCAGCCAAGAACACTTGATTTTGACCAGGCATCTGGCTATACTGCAGTCCAGGAATTGGAGTAAGTATATCTTTTCGTATATACAGCTGAGCCTCTATTCCTATACTTCATTCCAAATAAGGATGACATGATTTTCCGATTCCTATTTAGCTTTCTGGCCAATTCTGATTACCAAATGTAATTAATTTATTGGATACATATACAATCCGACATATCTTGGATGGTACAAAAGCAGTTCTAAGAATAAGTGAGAGTAAGTGTTTCAAATCTCTGTTTCTGTTTCTTCAAAATAGCCTTAAAATTTCGTTGCTATTTTGAATGGAGTATAAACTGGGAACTGAAACTTGAAAACTCATGTCCTCACATTTTGTGTAACCTAAGGCCATCCGTTGCGTTAAGTGGGTCTCGGGCGCGGATAGCCTGCATGTAAGTATATTTCTGGTAAAATCAAAGTGCACCGCAACGTGGCGCGGGACTTAAATCTGACTTAACGTAGCGGACGGCACAGCCTGAAAATAACACTTTTAACTAAAGAAAAATTAATGTGATATCGTCATTCCAGGTTTACTCCAAGTGATCTGGAAGGCAACCCAGTTCCTCTTAAGTTCGTCAAGTTCCAGAATGTTCAGAACATTCAACTGTTCATAAAAGACAATCAGTCGGGTGGTGAAGTGACTCAGATTGACCACTTTGCTTTCTATGGATCTCCAATCTCCACAACTAATATGGGAGAGTTCAAACGGGTTGCAGGCAAAAAGGGTGAAAGCCACTAGTCTTACAGGGTCTTGAGAAGTTTGTAGTTAGTTTAGTTCTAATATGAAAGAAAAAACAGTATTTAAAATACTCGCTTTCAACTACTCGTGGATTGTAGCAAATTATTTTGTAACTCCTGCTAAAGATATAAGCAGTCTACTGACATTTTTTTACGTATCGTTTGAAAGCCTCTAAGGCAGCATTTCAAGGTGCTAATATAAACAGCCCTCAACTGTAACTATCTACAAATATTCCTCTGAAAGGCAATTTATTTATTGTATAAAATCATTTCTCAAACTGTGTCAAATAGTAAATGTGAATTTTCTATATTTCACCACATAATTTTATGAGATATTAAAACATCAATTACATTATATTATTTTAAGTGTAAAGGTCATTCCAAGGCCACAGTTTGTTAAATGGGATTCTGAAATAATGAGAAATTTGTATATTCAATAAATAAAATTAATAAATTATGTGTCCTTAGTTTTATTGTCTGCTAAATCTACACTTCAACATCAATCCTGTTTCAGCTCATATATTTGTATATAGGCTTCTGTAAGAGTTATCATTTGCGGTAATATGCTGGTTACATGAAGATCTTGCATTTCATACCTGCAACAATCACCAATGTTATTAAATTCCAGACAATCTAATTTACACGCACTTCGCACAGATTCGTCACAAACGCACATTGTGTGCAATAAGCAGATTGTAACATTTATTCAAAACATTTGTTGCAGAACAAAAATTATACACGACTTTATTCAAGCGAATCAACGAGTCGAGACCAATTCATATCGCGCTTTTATTTAAAAAATCAGATGGGAATTTATTTTTGGAAGATAATAGTATCGCAGCATCGTTAGAGTTATCTTTATCGTAGTATCGATATTGTTACTATTTTTGAGGCCACCATAGTATCGATAGTTTCACTATTGTTAGACAACACTTGTTACGAATTAGTCTTTCCCAGACTCTAGATATGTATTTGAGTTTTAGGCATTCCACGACTAATTCAGAAATTTTGTCACAAAATTAAAGTAAATAATAAGATTTTGCATAGATTATGAATGTACTAGTACCGACACCACTCAGCTACGTCGTTCGACATACAAAGGTCGTATGACGACTTGGCTCTAAGTTAACGAAACTCAACGATATTAATGTACCAGTACTAGATAAAGCGATCAGTAGGAACTGCAAGTTACACTGGAATACGGTTCCCGTACCTAAATGATGTTCCCAAGTTCACTTCGTTCGTATGGCAATGACAGCCGCAATGTGTCTTGTTGTTTCTATGAAAGAAGGTGCTTGCCTATCGCTAGAGTGTAAGTCAATGGCGAAACTCTGTGAAACTTTACAACACTTACCACTGTTGGGTAGGTTTGTGCAGCACGTGAGCTCTGTAGGTACCCTTCTCCGGCGTGCCGTCGTGTACGATATTGCCGACAAGCTCGTATATCGTTCGTCCCTTATGTTTCGCCTTTACTTCTGGAGTGAGGATATCACCAAAGTCTACATTTCTGTTGGTCATAGTGGAGTCGAAATTCAAATATTGTATGTAATATTGTATTCAAATATGTAGTTGCTGAGATGAGTTGAGTCTTTCATACTTGTCATTTTGACTGAGTTCCTCATAATTGTTTAGCATGTACTCACGACATTATGAACAGGGTCACAAAATTAATAAGGGCCTTTTTCACCACTTTTGGATAAGATCTTGTTAGCTTAGACAGATAATTTGGCATATCTTTCATATGAATTATGAAAAAATAAACTAACAATGACTTATCCAGAAGTGGTGAAACAGACCCTAACAGTGTTAAAAATTTGATAAAATAAATAAAAGGATAAAAATAATTTATTACTGGAGTGCTATTTTTGAAAGACACATTCCACTTTCGTATACGAAAGTTATGCCAAACTCTATGGGGTATATACTTCATAGAGCCAGCATTATTAGTGTCTTTATATGTGACTTTATTGAGCATTTTCACTAAAATTTTAGTAATCCATGGTCACTGTACAAAATTATATCAAAACAAAAACTTACTTGACTGGAAAATTGACGACAGTCGGATTTTTCTCAACAAAGAACGTGTTTTTCGTGAACCTCTTAATGTAAAGTATCAAATACGGCGGTAGTTGTGTTATCTCAAATCTTTTCAGAAAGTTTTCCTTATAAGTTTTGTATTCTTTGGATGTTTGGCCATTGAATTTGGATAATAATTGGTAGAGATTCACCTGAAATAAGGAAGGTTATACATATCAGTACCAAAAATGTGAGTTCTTCTGTTGAGTCGATGGGATGTCATAGAGTTTGACTTGCCATTGTGGTGAAGAGATTTGCCAATCAGCATCCTTGCTGTTTGCTCAGGGCGCACCGGATATATCAGGGGTTTAAGAGAAGTTTATTCCAAAAGCGCTAATGCGCGCTGCATACAAACGAAGTCTGGTTATATTTTCAATGCTAACCAATTAAAGTTGATGAAATTTTGCAGAAACAATCTAGAAACAAATCGCTATGCTTGTATGGTGTCAGATTTTCGTTAAAATTTTAAGTTTCAATGCTAGGGTTTAATTTAAGATTTGTATGGAAATCTTTGAGGCACTGTAACTTTAAAACTACATTTTAACGCAAATCTGGCAACATACAAGCGTAGAGATTAGTTTCAAATGTGTTTCTGAAAAATTTTACTTTCAAAATTTGACTTTAATTGGTTAGTATTGCAAATAAACGAAGTCTGGTTAAGACTTCGTTTGTATGGAGCGCGTCAACGGTAATATACCCTTAAGCACGTCACTCAGGGAGTATCTCTTCGTGCACAAAGGGTGCAAATAATATTATGATACGCTAAAATTCGTCCTAAAGGTGCACGTTCACTGTGCACGATCAGCACGCAACGGATTTCAATACTCCAGTCACCGTATGACATGAGAACAACGAAATGTGTTGAATGCCGATCCAGTGGACGTGCTTTACCTGAGGTATAATATTTTCTCGAAACTCGTCCGTAAACAGCGGCGTCGGAGGCAGATCGCACGTTAGATACAAGAACGGCGACTCTGTTGTCATTTCACTATACTCTTCACTACCGAGGTCCACTTTAGCAGCCTCCTCGGCATCAGGAGGGGGCAATTTCCTAAAAATAGATATTAAGCTAGTTTCATAAACGTCTACTAAGAAAAATTTAAAAACAACTGAAAATATTTTGATTATACAACATGTTAATGAATAAGCACAAAACCTCATACACCTCAACTGATTAACAATAAAATATTTAGATTGAAATAATTATTTGATTATTTTGAAAGTCAAAATTTAAAGTTATTCACATTTTAAGTTTTGAGGCAAAAATGATTTGTCATCATTTCAGCAATGAATGGCGCTAACGTGCTCATGGATACATTTTAAGAACCTTGTTTTGGTAGTAAGTAAATTTTAAATTTTACAAACAAATTAATTGATTTTTTGAAAAAAAAAAATACCTATGTTGAAACCATGATAATTCGATTCTGCTTTCGATTCTAAACAAACTACTTTCTAGTTTTGCGTTAATTCATTAACACGTTGTAGAATTGTGTACCTTGTGTATATCCTCATATGACCTAAAAAGGATTTGTAGATAATAGAACTCTTTTCTTTCTTTGTTCCATTGAGTGCCATGTGCAGTGAATTAAGGAACCATGACAGGAAATCAATGGGATCACCTGTAAATAACAAAATAAATAAGAAACATAATGTCAATAATGCATTCAAGTATCACTTGTTGTAAACTTTTGTTTTGTGCTACTAGTTTTCACAGTTCCACATTCTAATTGGCTTCCAATTAGCTAAGTGCATTTAATAAATTACAGATTTAATATAAGCAAAAATAAAACCGGTCATATTTGCACAAACAAAGTAGTTATAGTTGTTATAGCTGATTAATGATTATAGAGCTTGTATTTCTCTTTTCAGTTAATAATTTATTTCATGCTGTCGTGTTTTTTGTTTTTCTTAATAATTGAATTTAATACACCCTATTTTTTACTTTGAGCGCAGATATCTCGAGGCAGAAGCACTATATCGATTTACTTTCTATGGGAGTTTTGTTCCATTGGACAAGACCTATCCAACGACACCTCACACGATTTAGAAACAAAAAAACTAATTTTTCCACCCCTCTTTGTTCGTTGTATGGAAGGGGGTTCGAAAAAACTGTTCTCAACTACTACATTTCTGGGTTACTGTTATCTATCTTCATGCCAAATTTCGATTCAATAGGTGCAAAAATGAGGGAGTTCTTGAGGCAGGATATACAGACAGACAGAATGGACGAAAGTATAAGGATTCCTTGTTTGACTACGAAACCCTAAAAAACTGCATGTTGTCTAGGCCTTTTCTATTTGTTTTTTCTACGGTCCCATACATTTTTATATTTTCTACTGTCGTTAACGCCAGTCGAAAGATACTTTGTATTGGCCCACTGTGTGGCAACCTCTGTGGCGAAAACATTCTACGCACTGCATCGTCTCTTCGCTCTAACCAAAACTTACTCGGTTTTATAAACTGGAATTTCTTCTTTGACCACAATACGACGGCTTGCAGCATCTCATGCGGAGATACGTGGGCTTTGAAAGCACGAGGGTTCCACAGTTTCCTCAGAAGTTCACCAAAGCGTTGGACAAGGAGGAATGAGGAGTCGCCCGGTGGCCGCTTCACGTCTGCATAGTTCTCCTCGCGTAGGAAGTAGTTACGTAGTGGACGTACTTGTGATAGACACTGCAATTAAAAAGTTGGCATTTTTGTTAGAAAATAGTTTGACTTAAGGTGCACTTCCGATGCCAGCGGCCGATGCGCCTGACGCGTGGTTCTGTCATATGCCATATGTCTATCGCATCGGCCGCGCGCGTCTGACGCACGCGTCAGTCGCTGGCATCGGAAGCGGCGCCATACGTTTTCATAGTAACTAGTATTGACGCATCGGCCGTCGGCCGCGAGCCGCGCGCGTCAGTCGCATCGGCCGCTGGCATCGGAAGTGCACCTTTGAGACACATTACCCGCCGGCGGGCCCATGCAAAAATGACGTTTAGTATGGGAAGCCGTCCGCCATCGACGCGGCGACGACGGCGGATGGCTTCCCATACTAAATGCCATTTTTGTATGGGCCCGCCGTCGGTCGCCGTCGGGTAATATGTCTCAACCCTAACGATGATCTTTACTTTGGACAACTTATTGTTAAGTTGTTATGGAATGTCACTTACATAGACCAACTCGCCTACTATGGTTTCTCTAGTTGCGTGCGACTTTGCTTTTTTTTCTATACTTGTCGCGAAAGCGTGGCTTTTCGACATTTTGAAAAGTGCTTCTTCTTTCCGTGTCCATTGTTCTACAATTCAATTCAATTTTTGTTTAGTGGCATCCGATGCGTTATCACAATTCAGCCAATGTCTCGTTATGTGGATAGTATATGAAGGAAAATGATCAGTAGTATTTATTAAGTCTAGAGTGGCAGTTTTGCCAATGTAAGTAGGTTATAATCTCAAGTGATTGTTTTAAGGTTAAAACACAAAAGAGTTCACAAAATGGTGGAGCCACGTGCAATCCCGACGCGTCGATACGCAAGCGTCCGTACTCCGCCAGAATTGCAGCGCGACTCCTCCATTGTTCTACAATGGTGCATTTATATTTAAAGCGCTGAAAGACGTCATTTTCTACACAGCGAAGGCGCGTCGCGCGCTTGTAGAGAAACCATACTAGAGGGCTGGTGTCAGTTAGATTATCTTTTCTATAATACAGAAGACCCGAGTGACTATACCAGCCTATAGACTCTATAGGCTGGTATCATTGACTTACCCACTACTGGACGTAGAGTCCGCGCTCAAAAGTGTCCGAAACAAAACACAGAAAAAGTTATATTTACGCGTCATCGTCAGTCTTCGTAGCGTCTTCAGCGGCAGATTACGCGCACTCAACGTGCATGCCGTGCTGCTGTGCAAAATTTGTAAAAACTATGCAAGCAAAATAAAATTAAAATGTATCCAGTTTCAGTGTTTTTAGTTGGATTATATTACTAACACGTACTTTCGTTTATGAACGTTAGTCTGGGACACTTTATTCGATAATTTTGTATTAGACCCGCCCGGCGTCCATAAGTTAGTAAGTTAATGGCTGGTATAGTCACTTGGGTGACTGAAGGATTGTAATAAATTTCAATAAAAGAAGAAAGCTAGCTAGCTAGCCATTGTCTTTAATAAAGTCAATGGAGACGTTTGATAACACCATTTACATTACCTGTGTTCACTATTAAATAATTTTGTATTTGTATTATCAAACATCTACACAAAAAAATAACTTACCTGCAATATAACATTGCAATAATCGTTAGCCTTGATATTATTGAGTCCAACAATGCCAGGCATGTACATAGTGCCATCAATAGCTCTGCATGTCTTTGTGTTTGAGTCCATCTGCTTGATTTGTTCCAGGGTGAAGATTGGATTCAACACATATTTGATATCGTTCAAGGATGAATCTGTAGAGTATTAATGGTAAAGTTACAATGTCATACAATAACTGAAAAATAAGTGTTTAAAATTTACGATTAGAACGAGAGACTATATAAGAGAAGTGACCTCGTATTTGCATACTAATCATGACGTGACATACAAACACCTGTTTTGCATGAAAGAGATAGAAGATGATAAAAATGTTTTTCAATCACTCGTAACTTTTATGTTTTCTATTCGATTGTAATTTGGTTTGAACATTTTAGTAATAATCTTAGCCTTATTTTTCGATTCGTTATAACATATGAATTTCCAGGATCTGTCATCATCCCAATTGGCAGGTTTAATCAAAATGATGACATGGAACTGATTGGAGCTGTTGATAACCTAAACTAGTGTATTAAGACATCTTTTGGGTATGCTGTCACACAATTCAAGCTATCTTCAGATTCATAATAGCAATGATAGTTATTACACCAACCATTCCATCATTCAAGGAATGTTCAGGACATGTCATTTTTGTTTATACGGGTCCTTCTAATATGCTGACACTTTTTTAAGGTTGACGGTCTGATCATTCTCAACAATTTTCTCTATGGCACCACCATCGAAATCGCGAAATAAAAATCTGCTCTTCCATCCAAAACTGAAAACCTATTCGAGTCAATTGTATGGGACAGCTGATGTTTTTTTTCGCGATTTCGATGTTGGTCCCATAGAGAAAGTTGTTCAGTTTGATGGTCTGATCATCCCCTTAAAAAGTGTCAGCATATTAAGGACCCTGTATTAGGTATAATAAAATAAAACCAGTCGTGAGCATATGCCATGCATGCTAATAAATTAGCATATTGCATACAGTTCCACAGCCATTTCACTTTTTGGAAGGAAAAATCCACTGTTGGGCAGAGGACTTCCCTTCCATTCTGGGATATAATACGGCCTCTGATCATCCAGATCAAGGTGGTCATTATAATACTCACCTATTACTTCATAGTTATCCGGTAGACAGTAGAACTTCAAAGTGTGCAGATTGAGGAACACATGGTGACCATCGGCCACTGAGTGAGTATAGGCATGGGTATTGGTGCCTCTACCCTGAGGAAATATTTAAATTTACGATAATTATAGTGCTATTGTCTGCCCACAAGGGCTATATGTTTGCAGCGGCCTCTCAGTTTATTTGTACTGGACTGTGTGCTTCATATGCACATGAGATAAAATATCCAGACCTCTGTCGCACCCTTTGACTAATTATTATAAGGACTTGCCTTGCGGTAGCATTTCCCCTCTGCCACGGTATAAGCACAATTGATCTTGTGCATTTACATTCAATTTTACACCTTATCACTAAACGAGACAGCCTATAATTGCGAAATAATAACTTCGTACTTAGAACGATTGGGGTTCACACGAGACCACTTTTCATGATTTTTAACATTCAAAATTAGAATCTAAAGTTATGGGGAATAAAATCCAAAGTTGCGGATTTCATGTTACCTCGCCCCCCGCAAAAAGTGGCAGAAATGTTTGTTAGTAGAATTACACGCGTAACCAGTCCACATATAAATAGTCAAAGGTCGCACCCAATGTGTGTTACAGCCCTGGTGAGACAATAATACGATTTGAATACGGAACTACATTAAGTGTGTGGTTGACATTTATGTGATGAGCCTACAATGTGCTGCACGTCCAGTATAACAATGTTTTCAGGATGCTGCGCTTCGAGGTGCTGCAGTTTGTCAAACATGTTTGCGGAGGCGCGAAAGGATGGCTTCCACGCGATCATTAGCAAGAAAGTGGCCTCAGTACTGTGGTACCAGTGACACTAGGATCCTGAAATGCATTGCTGCCAGATTTGACTGTCCCATACAAAAATACTGGGTGGAGCTAGGAGGTTTATTGTCATTGGATTCGAAAGGGACAATGTTGACGTCACAAACAATGATGGGAATTTACAAAAGAAGGAAGAACATTACCAAGGAGTATTTTATTTTTTACCATTTGTATGGCAGTCTGCTCTCCAGGTATAGACAATATGTATTCCAACTTCCCGGTCTATATTAATACTGCAGGTTTATGTTTATCCTATTCCAATTAATGGGAACTTAACTATGGTTCCATGCCATCTATGTGTATATGTATGTATTATGGATATGCATATGTTATTTAACTGTGGTTCCTCTTGACTATTCCATACCTACATCTTAGTGAAAATTCTCGTCGTTTTCAGCTACTTTTGTCCTAACATTTTAACTATGCATCGATGAATATTTTTAAGAAAACGTACCTGAAAGTATTTCCCACAAATCAAGCAGGCATAAACATTGATTCTCGTCAATGAAACTGAGCACAATTTCTCAAAATCAAAATCTAAGACATGTCTGTTGATGGTATCCAGATAAGGGCATTGAATATGAGAAGCTTTAGACGGGGGACCTGAAAGAGAAATGACGACAAGGTGAAAATTATTTAGATATCTAGCAAACTTCACACAAAATCGGCAAGCCGTTGTAGGTTATAATTGTAGTTACCCGACGGTTCGCTACCGTTATCTTCAGAAATTTTACGTTTCTTATGTTGTTCTTTCGACATATTACAATATCGATTTCAGAATACACCAGAGAAATAGTAAAATGCTGTAAATATCACAACACAACAAAGATTTGTAATAATATTCACAAACGAAATCAAGAAACGTCCACAGACCACAGACTAATTAGAATTTTTTAAATGTCTTTAACGGCTCTGGATACTAGTCTTTTTGAGCGACTAATTAGAAAATCAAGCAGTGTGACCAGATTTAAATTGAAGATCCTGGTCGCTAGATGGCTAAAAACTGTTAAATCCCGCTAAACCATTTCTATAAAATGCTAAAATTATGCATTAATATTTAAGAATTGAATCGCATTTTTAATGCAAATCAAGGTCAAACAGTCTTTATAAATTGCGTTTATTTATTTATGTTAACAATAATCAATTCAAAACAAAAGAAAAAGAATAGCCGTTACTTTCCCTTTACACAATACCAAAAAATGTAGGTAAGTAGGATAGAAGTTCTGACTGAACACTGAAGATTAAGAATGGGAAAAATATTTAATTATCCTTCATTGTCCGTGGCATGAGCATGCACGGAGCACGTTTTAGGTTTCAGACCTTCAGTGATATGTTCTACCTACCTGCATACTAATAAAACCTCAGAGAATTCCTCTTAAACAGTAGGCACTAAAACTAAAGAGTTAAGAAAAATAATGTAAAATAATAATTATAATGAAAGGGACCGATATAACTCCCGTATGTCAAAATACATACATTTTCGCCCTGCTTAGCTCGAGCTAAGACAAAAAAATCATCTCTGAATATCGGCCTCAGAGACGATTTTTAAGTCATAGTTCGAACTCCCGTATGTCAAAATCCATACATTTTCGCCCTGCCTAGCTCGAGCTAAGACTAAAAAAATCGTCTCTGAATCTCAGCCTAAGAGAAATTCTTTTAATTTGACAAATCTGAATCTTGCTTAATTTATGCTATGGTTTTAGTAAATCCTACTAAACCTTCCAAATTTTTGCAAACTTCTAAAACCTGCTGAATTTTTCATTCCTGCTACAAAATCTGCTAAGCCCCAAACTGGGGGCCTAATCCTGCTAAAATCGCAGGATCCTGCTAAATCTGATAACACTGAACTCTGGATACTTCAGTTGAGTTTGCTTGGCGCCATTGCTCTTGTTGTGTTTCGTGTTATTTGAAATTCGTAAAAAATTGGTTTTAGTGATATTTGTGACATAATTTCGTGCGGATTGTGTACCAAACAGTTGCGTAAAGCGACCGACGTAACAGGAATCTCAAATAAATACGATAACAGAAAATAAGTTTTGGTTCAAGTTAACTCGTACATGGTCATTTTGGCGGCAACGCGCGAGCTTACGAAATCGACCATAGATTCATCGTCATCTGTCGTCATCTATCATCCCCTCATCAAAAAATAAAGAATATAAAGAAAAAAAATAACGAATGGCTCAAAAGGACTAGTATCCAGAGCCGTTAAAGAAATAAAAAAAAAAAAAAAAAAGATACTTCAGTCACAGATTACTTTTTTTTTTTACTTGGCTTCGCCTTCGTACAGATTACTGATATTCATCAAAATGTGTATAGGGATCATAGACCTCTCAAATGGATACCCCTTAGTTCCGATATAGCCGTTTTGGTGCTGAAGTTATATTTTCCCTCACGAAACATCATCATTGGACGATGATAGGACGCTATATTGAACTTACAGCAACAGCAGCGTTATGCCGTCTTGTTGCGTCAGAATAACGACGTTGCGACTCAAACGGAAATACCAGGAAAAACACAAGATATGAGCATATTTTCTGTTTTTCCCGGTATTTTCGTTTGAGTTGAAAATCCTTGAGAAGCTCTAATTCTTCTCCGTTGTATGACATAATAATATCATTGATTACTTTGTTCCTTGGTCAAATATCCCTATTTTTGCATTCCGGAATAACTGTATACATACCTATAACTACAAGTTCGAAACAAACTAGCTTGACGACAGCAGCGCCACAACGGAAATAATGGAACTAAGTGCAAATGTCACTGTCGTATCTGTAGCTTGCTACATGTCAGTGATCTGTGGGCCTGCCTTCTTTGGCCATAGATATCTTTGGCATGTAATGCGATTAGTATTAAAAAAAAAAGTTTTCATTCGTCATTTTCAAAAAATTATTGTATTGTCCCGAAAATGGCCGCTTCGGGAGGAAATATTGAATGGTCTACCACTGTAAAACCAATTTTAACGGCTCTTTACGGTCCATTTTTCGATAAAAATGACGCCGTTGAAATCATACAAGCCATTATCAAAAGGTATGTTTTCTGCCACTTTTTGACTGCAATATTTATCCATGAGTTTCTCAATCATCTGATCCCTTCATCCTACTGAATTTATTTCTGTATTTATCTGCTAATTATTGTCCTAGATTATTCGAGTATCGTTAAAAGATTTGAAACCATGTACCTAAATAACTCACAAACTCACAAAAAAAATGTTACTAAGACATTAGTCAGCTGTTTACTAAATTTGCCATAGAACTAACTGGAACTAGAAAAATATTGTTATGTTGATCTACTGATGGCCCAAATATTTACTAATAATCTAGACGATGGGTGGAATGAAGAACAAACAATTTTGATACTATTTCGTAAAAAGTGGGTGACTTAAAATTACCTTGTCCTTTGTGAAATTTAATTACTATACTTCATTCCAAATAAGGACGACGAGATTTTCCGATTCCTATTTAGCTTCCTGGCCAATTCTGATTAGCAAATGTAATTAATTTATTGGATACATATACTATCCGACATATCTTGGACATTACTAAAGTAGGTTTAAGAATAAGTGAGAGGAAGTTTTTCAAATCTTTGTTTCTGTAATGCAAAATAGCCTTAAAATTTCGTTGCTATTTTGAATGGAGTATATGAATAAGAAATTATACAGGAGTCAATTATACAGGAGTAGAATTGCGATAAATATTTGGTGATTGAACCGTTATTGGACTACATACGAAACATAAGTTATAACACATTTGGTATTGCGCTAAGTGCGGTACTGCTCTTGAGAGCCGTTAGAGCCGTTTTGACAGATTGGTCAGACGTCAAAGGCTGTCAGTTACATAGAGTTTAGCGCAATATGGAATTAAGCACAGTCTAATCAGAACTGAAATTGGATAAGAATAGAACTTCAATGTTTTAAATTGGCACAATTGGGGTCCTGTATTCATAGCCTGCCAGCCAGTTTTTTAGAGACCCTTATTTCATAATGAATGAAAATCACTCAGGCTGCCAATATGACAAAAAAAGCATACAAAGATATTGAATGCTAGAGTAAACTACCCCAAGTGATATTAACACTTTTTCAAAATGGACCCTTATAATGTTGTTAGGCTTCTGTATCTCTGACAGACAATTTAAACAGTACCTATACTCCATTCCAAATAGCAACGAAATTTTAAAACAACAATTACAGAAACAGAGATTTGAAACACTACCAGTTGCATGCATTCATTAAAGTTAATCCTGCATTAAATCTCTTGCTGGCACTCTTTGTCTTGTTGACATAGTTAAAGCTAGCAAGACATTTAATGCAGAATTAACTGTGATGAATATCCGTGCAACTAACCGTTAGGGCCTGTTTAACCACTTTTGGATAAATTCTTGTTAGCTTATCCGACAGCTTTTGCATGAAGAATATGTCAAATGAGCTGTCGGATAAGCTAACAAGAACTTATTCGGAAGTGATGAAACAGGCCCTTACACTCACTTATTCTTAAAACAGCTATAGTAACGTCCAAGATATGTCAGATAGTATATCTTTCTAATAAATTCTATTTGCAAATCAGAAATGGCCAAAAAGCTATATAGGAATCGGAAAATCTTTTCGTCCTTACTTGAAATGAAGTATATGACATAATTTTAATAATTCCTAGTTTAATTTCCAGTTTATATTTTTCCACAGTGAGAGTGAGTTCCAGAATCATGAAGACATCTATGATTTGTTCTACACATGCTTTGCATGCCTGTCCGCACATTTCATCAGCATCAACGCTAACAACTGTAAGTATACAAAAAATAAGATTTTAAATAAATTTCTTGCACATACACATAAACTCACGACCATAGTCGGTTCCGGGATGGTCATAAATTATTATTGTTGGATGGGCTATTGTAAGTAAGGGTCGTTATGTAACACTACAACCATAGCTGTTCTATTATGTTACTTCCGAACTATTTATTTTTCCATACTCGGGTATGCAGATTTCCTCACGATGTTCTCCTCCACCGCCGAACTAGTGATAATGACAAATACAACCGTACATAAATTCCGTAGAACTTAGTGGTACAGGCCAGGAATCGAACCGCCGCCTCATAATTGAGCTATCTTCCATATGGACTATCATCACTCTTTGATATGTGGTACATAGAACAGGTAACTGCGAATAAAGAATTGAATTGTGTGTATTATTTTTTTTACTACAACAGTGACCTTTTCTCCCCAAAACCCTAAACTACATATTAAATATTGTTATAGGTATAGTTATTACCCTAGTTTTGTATGACCATGGCAAGAAGCCATAGCATGTTGTGCGTGATACGGTTATATCACGATTTCACCACGATTTCTATCACGTTCGTTCGCGCAAATAGAAAGAGAGCTATGGCTTGACAGCGCTTTATAACGCTGCCATACTACGGCTGCAGATTTTGATAGTTAGTTGTACTGGCACTAAATTTTTAAAGGATTTGTTTGCAATGAAATTCACAAATCGGATATCTTTGAACTGTTAAGTCCAGTATCTTCACAAAAGGATTAGGTAACATTATTCACTCAACATAGTGTATTGCACAATAATATGAAACTTTATTTACCTACAAAAATAGGATAAGGCCATGGGTAGACCATGTTTACCTACAAAATGCCTATTCAATCTTGCCTTTTGAAACATTGCTTCTATGTAACCATGAAAACCTTATTATTTCTTAGCATAGCATAGCCTCACGACTGTATTCCCCGAGGGGGTAGCCAGAGGTATTCTAAAAATTCGGAACATTTTTTTAGGGACTTTTATTCGAAAATGTTATGTACATATCACAGTCCCATCATACCTTATGTCTAGATTTTACCTTTTGAGGATGTTCAGAGTTTTCTGAATGACTACCCAGTCTGGAAATATGGTCTGGTATTACATTCATATGGTTTTGGTAACAAATATGTTTACTAATCGATTTTATTAATATTTAAATTTTTTCAGTACCAACGGATCAACTGAGCACTGCACGCGATGCGTTCCGTGTAATACTGAGACAGATTCTAAAGAAGCTCGCTGAAGCTGGTCTTAAATGTGATGATACTAATATTACTGCTGCACCTAATGTCTCCGTTAAGCAGGTACCTACTTTGGTTTACTTTAAAGATTAGATAGATAAAGTGTTCTGCGGCATACAATGCCAAATTAATGCCATCAAAAATTTCACGAAAAAAAAAATCTGCTGTTCTATACAAAACTGCAAACCTACTCGAGTCAAACATATGAGACAGCAGATTTTTTTTTCGCGATTTTGATGTTGGTGCCATAGAGAAAGTTGTTCAGTTTGACGGTCTGATCATCCCCTTAAAAAAAATGTCAGCATATTAAGAAGGACCCTGTATACTACTGGTAGTATTCTGGGTCCTTCTTAATATGCTGGCACCTTTTTGTAAGATAAAACTCTAAATTCTTATTGAATTTCTGGCCGCATCTTCACAGTGATAACATGTTTCGATGTGATGATTTAATTTAAAAAATTCACAGAGAGTGAGATTCAGGCTGCTGATTTGATTAAAAATATATTTATTTTCATACAGAATTGCCTAAAATATCATAAGAGAGTAAGCGAGGCTCTCTTTTCATATCTTGTCTACCAGTGTATATTTTATATAATATAATAAATAAATGTTTTGTTTCCAGCTACTTCTACCACTGGTTGGACTATGTGGTATCGACGGAGGGGGCTACCCTCAATCCGATCTGGTGATATTAACATCTCTGCTGAAGAATGCAAAATTACCTGCTCATGTCACTGTGCCGGGTACGTCTTAATTTTTTCTATATGCCGATGTAAAAAATTTACAATTTCATTAACTGATCAACTCCACATCAACAATGTATAAATAATGTTCCTTAAATGGTACAATATCTTTTCAGAATTGTATTATTTCAACTTAATCACAACTATGTGATCCTTGTTTCTTCTAGTAGCTTTATTTTGCCACAAATTGACAACAAACAATATTCCAGAGCCACAAACACCTAAATCCTCCGTGATACCAAGCCCGATAACATCGCTGGCATCACAAACGACGACACCAGAGAAGCAGCCGCCGTCGACCGCCCAGCGTCGGTCCGACGCTCTGCTGGAGCAGCTGACTGCGCCGTTCAGAAACACGGTGTCGTCTTTGACGTCGTCCCAGGCCCCGGCGCCCACGGCTGCCATGTCGCCCGGCAGTAAAGACAGTTTGGAGAGCGCTAAAGAAGGCAATGCTTCGCAACAGGCTTCTATTGACATGAAGGTATGTTAAAAGTTGGTAGAAGTTATATAAGAGCACATTGTTATGAGATTGATTTTCCGTAGAGAATTTATTTATTTTTATAGTATTATTAAACTTTCACAAATCAAGTGTATACCCAATGACTTACCAACAAATGGACGACGGGCCCTCTCTTAAAAGCGTCCGAACCAAAAGAGTAACAAAATAGTAACAATTACGCGCCAGTCTTCGTTTGATCGACCGACTACGCGCACGTTTCAATGTTTTTAGTTTGTTTATATTACTAAAACGTACTTATGTTTACGTGAGGACACTGTAACACTTTTTTCAAAAATGTTGTATGAGACCCGACGTCTATTAGTTTGTAAGTCAATGGTATTACCCATATATTCTATCGTCGTGCCGTCGTATTACGGTCGGCAATTCCGTATTACGTACAATAAGTTAGAAAAACTCATTGGTATATAGCATGTCGCCGTACAGATTTTAAGCTGGACCGTCAGGATTGAGTGTCCATACCTTTCCCCGACGCTGTCAACAATAAATTCAAAAATAATTTATTTCCTATAATACCAGGATTACCTATACTTTATTGCCAATTACTTAAAGAAAATAAATATCATGACTTCTTTTTTCGTGTCTGCATAAATTATATCGCATGACAACCACTCAGACTCAATCTTGGCTTAATGGTACAGAATATACAGATAGCATGTACTCAACACAACAACTTACTCAACAGAAGTGGGTGGCATCAACATGTTCATCACTGCTGATGGAGCTCCGAGCTGGCTCAGTGGTGCTCAAAGTGTGTTCCTCGCTGCCTTGCCTGCAGCGGTACCTGAACCGCTGGCAGGCGGCCAAGGATTCCGCTGTAGCACCCCAGTTTAACTCTGATGCCTCACTGTGAGTAATACCATCTAAATACGAAGAAGATTCTACGCTATTCTCCTTATCTTCTCTTATTCAGGCCTGTATCTAGATGTATTAACCTAAAAAGAGTTACGTTGAAACTATAAACTAAAATAGGTAAAAAATAGACAAAGACTAATGAGTCCAGTTCAAACTGAACCCAGAGCAGTGTTTCTTGTTTATTGAGTAAATTGTGTGAAAATTTCGAAGGGGAGATTATGAATGCAATAAGTTAACTTTATCAACTAAGCATTAAATGTCGTTTGCCAGCATGCTCGCACGCGTAGCTCGCTTGATTGCATGCTTAGTAAAACCTAACCTAGGTTTGGATCAACTCATAATCTAGATATTTGTTTAAATATCACTTGATTTAATCTACGATACAGTATACAGGGTGTAAACTTAAATGCAAACAGACTATCAAACTGAAAACTTTCACCACCAATAATGAAATCGCATAAAAAAATTGTTGTTTCGTAAACGCTGTCTTTGGCTACTCAACCCAAATGTTTCTTTTTAACTAGCCTATTTCATCTTATTTCTGGGCAAAGGCGTCCCCTTTAATCCACCAACCATCTCTGTCCTGGGCATGCTCTGGCCACGCGTCATCGAAAGCATCCAGATCGTCCCGCCACCTCTACCTAGGACGACCTGGACGCCGACGACTGTCTTCTGGGATCCAGGGCGCGACAATTCTTGCCCACCTTTCCTGGTGCATTCGACAGACATGGCCGGCCCAATCCCACTTTAATCTGGCGGTTCTTTCCTCAACATCGGCTATTATACATATACATTATTCCCAAATGTAATCCTTTAAAATTAACTAACTATTGTTGCAGTCTCCATTTCCTGGTGAATGAGGTGCTAGTGTGCCGCCTGGCGCTGTCGCTGCCGTGCCTCGAGCCCTTCACGCCTGAACGTATAGCTACACTGAGCGACGTCAGCACCGGCTGGCTGCTCTGTGCTACCGCTCAGGTAAATCCTAACACGCAATGTTCTTGAAAGTCAGAAAACTGATTGTGGTAGAGTCTACCACAAATAGAAAAGCGGTGAAACATCGCATCGCATCATGTGCTGAGTTCTTGTTAGCTTATCTGACAACTCTTATTTGACTATCTGTCAAATAAGCCAACAAGAATTTATTCGTAAGTGGCGAAACAGGCCTAAAGCTTTTCACGAAAAGACCAGAACAATCAGCCAGTTTATTTATTGCACTGCATCTCGTCAGACGGATAACAAAGTGATCCTATAAGGGTTCCGTTTTATCCTTTTGGTACAAAACCCTAAAAACTAGATTTTGCCCGGGACTTTGTTCGCACCGGCTCCCGTCATTGTAGCGAGATAAAATATTTATACCAGTTTAAGTCTTATCATAAGCTATTAAACAATCAGTTTCATCAAAATGAGTCTAGTAATTATTGAGTGTTACTTGAAGAAACAAACAGACAGACAATAAAAAAATCGGTGATCTGGAGTCAGTGGTAAAAAACTATGATATTTTTAAAAGTACCTTATTGACTAATTGGTATTATTGTTCAGGCATCTCTCCACCCTAAGGATGAAGAGGGCGAGCAGCAGACCGCGACACTGGTAGAAAGTGCACTAAGCCTATACAACACTGTTGGAGAAACGTTCAAGCAATCTACTCGCGCCGGTGGTTACGTAAGCTTCTTTATATATATATTACTAAAGTCGGGACAATGTAATAAGCCACGTCAGTTTAAGCTTCATAGTGAGGTGACCTGCTTAAAAACATAGAATAAAGCGAATGAATCGATACGGATTTCAAACATACGTGAATCGAATTATATGTGAATATCGCGATTTGTTGGAACTACGTTTTACATCGATTTTTTTGGGTTACATCCCTAGTGTTAAAAAAGAAAAAGGGTTCACAGACGCAACATTGTAACGACGTTCAGTTCTTTGGAACAGAAATTGTTTATTATGTTTAGAATGGTTTATTAGTGAAAGTAAATCGTAAAATTACCTTCTTGGGTCATTATTACAATAAATATGTAATCGTAATAAAAAAAAGTAAAGCAATTGTACAGTTCTAACTTCGAAAAAAATTATATTATTCTATGCCCGCCGTTACAAGGTTATGATAGGCGCCATCTGTTAGCTTCGTTGCTATAACTTGTGGGTGTTGACTTCTGTGGCAAGGCACTACAATATGCTGACACTTTTTTAAGGGGATGATCAGACCGTTAAAATGAAAATCTTTTTCTATGGGACTAACAATGAAATCGCGAAAAAAAATCTGCTGTCCTGTACATTTGGCTCGAGTAGGTTTGCAGTTCTGTATGGAACAGCTGTTTTTTTTCGCAATTTCGATGTTGGTGCCATAGAGATAGTTGTTCAGTTTGACGGTCTGATCATTCCCTTAAAAGTGTCAGCATATTAAGGACCCTATATGAGTATTATCTGACAAGTTGTCCAATCACCAGGTATACCAGAACCACCTGATGATCGGTGGTTGGGTGCTGCTGTGTGGGCTGCACCACGCGCTCGCCGGAGCGCCCTGCCCTACCACCACGGCCGGCAAGAGCCCCGCCAAGACACCATCCAGGCCTTACAATCTCACCAAGATGTAAGTTCATTATGTTCTATTTAACTCTTTGACTATTTATATGTGGACTGGTTACGCGTGTAATTCTACTAACAAACATTTCTGCCACTTTTTGCGGGGGGCGAGGTAACATGAAATCCGCAACTTTGGATTTTATTCCCCATAACTTTAGATTCTAATTTTGAATGTTAAAAATCATGAAAAGTAGTCTCGTGTGAACCCCAAACGTTCTAAGTTCGAAGTTATTATTTCGCAATTATAGGCTGTCTCGTTTAGTGATAAGGTGTAAAATTGAATGTAAATGCACAAGATCAATTGTGCTTATACCGTGGCAGAGGGGAAATGCTACCGCAAGGCTAGTCCTTATAATAATTAGTCAAAGATTTAACTAGATACTCCTATTAGTCAGATAACAAATGGTATTATGATATGATGAACAATATACTGGAAAGATCAAACTGAACAACTTTAAAGGTACAAAATTGAAATTGTGAAAATTAAATATGTTGTTCCATACATTTGGGTCGTGTTGGTTTGAGTTGGGGTTTGGCTTTCGATTGTTGACGTTTTCTATGGAACAGCTGTTTTTAGGGTTCCGTAGTCAAACAAGGAACCCTTATTCTTTCGATTCTGTCTGTATGCCCCGCCTCAATAACTCGCTCATTTTTCAACCTATTGAATCGAAATTTGGCATGAAGACAGATAACAGTAACCCCAAAAAAATAAAATGTAGTAGTTATGAAGAAAACTATTTTTTTCGATCCCCCTTCCATACAACGAAAGAGGGGTTGGAAAAAAAAATGTGTTTTTTTCTAAATTGAGCGAGGTGTCGTTGCATAGGTCTTGTTCAATGGAACAAAACTCCCATAGGCTAAATCGATATAATGCTTCTGTCTCGAGATATCTGCGGTCAAAGTCAACAATATTATGATACTTCGGCATCCTTACGGCTTTGCGATCAACACACGACTAAGGAAGAGGTTATGCTGTATAGAATATAATCTATCTATCATACCAGAGGTCGGATTCTGCCGGTCATTCCAGGACCGCATTGTTTTTATGTTGACTTTATTTACAAATGTAAATGCGAAAGATATGAAAAATTTACAATGCTAGTAAATGTTACAGACGGTAGTGGATGTTAGAGTAACGTCGTCATATTTGAGCTCTGGATAGTCCTGAAGCCATTTCTGAATTGTTGCCGGACTAACCGAAGGGGCTTGCCTAAAAATAATCAAAGCAATGTTGGAAATGAATTGCCGTAAATTGTGATGTTAATCGGACATAATATTTATTTACCATTAGTCATAAATCTCTCAGAAATTGATTGTAAATGAGGTTGAAGGTTTTTTTTCTGAAAGAGTACACTTATTTGCTAGTTTTCATATAGATTTGATGCCAAGGAGATCAGTTTTTTGTCTTTCATTCTTCGTCACATTAAAATTCCTAAAAGAGGGTCCATAGTAACATTTCAATGTGGCCCTGCCGTGGAATGACCGGCATAATCCGACCTCTGATCATAACAGAACAATTTGTCATGCATTCATCTCGTGACTACCGCACTAAACTGTAGCCAATGTCAAAGTCAAAGTCAATATAATTTATTCAATATAGGAGCTTGCAGCACACTTATGTCAAATCGTCAAATCTTTTTTTAAAGCTACCACCGCGCCATTAGCAATGTCATAATAATGCTGCTCTGTTTCTTTATAACGCAGGCAACAAGGTCTCGGTGTGGTGTGGGTGGCGCTGGGCGGGCGGTGCCTCGCGTGGGTGGGCGCGCTGCTGGCGGACGCGCGGCTGGAGGCGCTGTCGTGCGGCGACGTGCCGGGCGCCGCGCCCGCGCCGCTCCACATACTAGCGCAGCACACCGCGCACCAGCGCGAGCTGAGGCTGGCCGCTGCCGCGCCTCTGCACCAGGTATGTCACTAACCAGCGTGGCTGTGGCGCCTGACTTTGCTTAACTAGCGTCTGGTAATATCAGTCAGGGACCAAACATTTGTAAATGAAATGAATAATCATTTTTGTCCAACAGTTACTCGTTGCGCTCGGCGTGGTCTGCTACCGCAAAGCTACGAACCTCAAGCGTGCTGTTGTACAGAAGCAGCACCAGGATGCGGACCCCGACCGCTCCGACTCCACCGTCTACTTCCAGGACATGATACTGTGCTCTGAGGACTCTGAGACTGACGATGGTACGTCGTGGTACACGTGTTAACCTTACAGCTAGGGTTATCTCAAATTAAATCTGCTCTTTCAGGAGGGACAGCTGTTCTTCAACTGTGACACTATTGTTCTGTTTGCCTTGTATTCACTCTCTCTCTCTTTATGATTTTTCTGAAACAGAATTCGCATAAAGCAGGGTCGCTATAAAGAGTTAACTCTCTTGTTTCAACAGACAGTGAACCTCTATTCGGCCTGTGGTTCGAATCAACGCTAGTGGCACCAGACGCGGCGGACTCCGGCCTCGTCCGAGCGACCGCCGGCACCGACGCGAACGATGCCAACGACGCGCCCTCCAGGTCACACCAGGCTATTGTTCCTGACAAGGCAGAACCTTATTCTGTAAGTTTCAAGAGTTTTTATTGCTACGTAGATGTGTCCAATATGGCGCGTTGGTAGACCGACAACCTGGGGAAGACGGCGAGGCCCCGTTGGATAAGGGCAGCGCAGGACCGGTCGCTCTGACGATCCTTGGTGGATGCCTATGTTCGGAGATGATGATGATAAATGGCGCCTTTGCCTTATCATTGATTCAATATGATTCTCTTCTGTGCTAAAAATAAATAAATTTTAACTTTACCAGATATTCCATTCTATCAAATCAGATAGAAAATAATGAGAGCTAACATTATTTAACATACCATATTATATATATTCGACTGTCGTTGTTGTACATCTTTAGCAGCAACAAAACGGAAGAAGTATAACTCTAGACAGTTATTTATTGGCATGGTTTGATTGAACCCCGAGGGTTACTTAAGAATGTAGGCATTTTGATCTTGCTTCTGCCATTAATTCCAAATTTTAGACTTCACCTTTTACTTTTTCTGTTTTCCAGTACATAACTCTGGCGACGGAGGTGTTCACGCTCCTCACGCATGAGATAATAAGCGAGGGCTCCGAGCGGCTAGGACAATCAGCCATGCAACTACACGAAGCCCATCAGGCCTTACTTGCAGCCCTCGCCAAGGACCTGGACCGAGAGACTGCTCGCACTGATATCGGTAAAATAATAAGCTATAATTTTTTTTCACACGTCGCTAAAAGTTAGAAGCCTGTTTCAACGCCTGGCCTTGACCTTGGGGGGTTGCAATCGACTAATTTTTACTGTTACAAAACTGTAAATGTTTGTATCTCGCGAAAACTACTGGACCCTGGGGACAGATTTTGATGAAACTTTTTGTTTTAAAGCTGATTTAAAATCTGGTATATCTTTTATCGAGTTACGATCACGAGAACCCGTGTGGACGAAGTCGCGGTAAGGTGCGTCGGACCCGTTCATTTAACACGTTTTCGCGACGCGTATGTGCAGCGAGTATAAACTCTATTTACTAGCCAACAACATTCAAATTCCTCCAAATCATCTAACCGTGCGGCAACCGCGTGGTCGCCGGAATTTGAATGTCGTTGCATGATGAATTGAGTGTACACTTGCCAATAATGAACACAAGAGCGCGTCCATGCCACAAGTATGTTTTCGATTTCGCTACGTTTTGCTACCTCGTTTAGACGTAAAAAACATACTTTAGGATTTGTTATAATTATTGTTGACCGTGATCGTGATCGTAACCTAGACTTACAATGCATTTTGTTCGCAGGTACAATCTCGGCCTGCTTTGGAGCCCGTCTCGGCGCTCTATACACTGCGTTCAGTTCGGCACTGGTCCGCTACCTACACAACCTGACCGGCTCGCCGGCCTTCGCGTCGCTGCAGCCAGCGCTGCACCAACAACTGATCTCAGCCGGCTCGGAGCGCAGCAACATGACACCGCTTCAGGTACTAACCACGTCAACTCGTCCGCCTCGTGGCATCTTTTGAAGATGCCTCCCCATTACTGGAGGTTGACGTCAACTCTGTTACCTATTCGCCATCCGTTGCTCGACATGGTTTGTCTGCCCAGTATGGTAGAGAAACCTGTAATGCGCGCTCGCTTTCGCATACGCAAATTACCTAACAAAAATAGTGATACATCTCGATTTTTGTCGCGATTCTAGGCCTTCATAGCATCATACAACAACGCCTTCAGGGTTCTGTAGTTGCCGGTTTAATATGTTCAAGCAAGTCAAATTAATTTTACCCCATCCTTTTTAAGAACAACTGATTCAATATTAAGCAGAATACGAAGCAGCAGCAATCGCTAGGTACTAAATAAGTGTCTGAAAGTTTACACAGATTACAAGATCTTAAGAAGTCTGTGACGTTGTTTGTACCCCATAGATACCGTATGATCCTGCATGGTCTCAATTTAATAATGGCAATTTGTTTGTTTTCCTACAGGTCGGACCTCGTGTAGTGAAGCTAATAGGTGGCATGGTGCTGAGCAAGCCGGCCGCGGAGCGCGAGAACAGTATCCTAGCGATGTGGCATAAGATTGTGAACACGCTGCAGGAGTGTGCGCTGCAGGCACAGCCTTCGCAGGACCATGACTATGAAGGTAACACCTCGCACATGTGAAATTCCGTCTAACTAAATATCTATGTTCGTAAAGGTTTTATCAAACGTGACGGAATGTATTACGAAAGTGCATAAATCATGTAGTGGGGAAGCTCCATGGAGGCTATCTAAGAAGTCGCGCGCGATGCCGACGAGACGTCAATAAAGCGGACAATTGCTTGGCATTGTAAGGGCTGCCTATAGTTTACCTCCTTATAGTACGGTACTGAGGTAAAATTATACTTATTTGATCTGCTGCGATACCGCTAGGAGTAAAAACTGCTTGAATTCATAAACTGTGGTACTAGTGATATAGTTCAGTTTGAAATAGATTTTTGTAATATAAACTCTATTACTGGGGGATAAATATTGTCAATTATTGTTTTTTTCAGATTTGAACGTAGAACACGCTCAACTGCTGGTCTATTTGTTCCACTCATTGACTCTTATGCAGAAGAAGTCTGTACTATTGATGACATCAAATGCCATCATCAAAGTGAGTTTTACAAACCGTCGCTTTTCTTACGAAGTGACGTAACTGTTAATTTTTGACGTAACTGCTTACGTCCTTGTTATTAATTAAGTAGCAAAAATCTCTAATAGTTCGAAGTAAAATACATCACTTTATAGTAAGATATATTTTTCGCAAATGAGCATATGCGCCATTGTGATAACTAGAAGATGTAAATACGTCAATAAGACAAATCGATCGAACTTCTAAATGTCACTTCGTAAGAAAAGCGACGAAATATCATGCTCACATTTGTCCCGTAGGGGAGACGGTTTGCTGTACGCAGACCATTTATTGTTAAGCATGCAAGGCAAGGCTATCTACAAGAGTTGCACGAGGGAAAAAAACTATCAATAAGATTGTTTTATTCTCCTTGTGAATTTCTTTCGCCGGATACTTTCCTCATTTACTCGTATCTCTACGCTGTTGCTTTGCTCTGGGTAAACTGCCTTATGACAAACGAGGATATATCCTTTAGAGAAACAAGCTCCCGTCGGCGGACACTACGATATGCGCAGCGATGTTTGTACCAAGATACCGCTCGTTCTCCTACGTGAACGTTTACGTATGAGAGCTAGCTGCCACCGCGAGCTAGTATGAAGTTGTTTTTTTTTCTGTAGGATATCGACTCTGTTCAAGGACACCACCAATTTCTAGGTATTGAGTTTGGCGCAATTCCTCCCACCTTTGTTCGTGAGAGGCTTATAGTGGTATCCTAAAAGTATATCTTATTTTCTAGGTGGTAGAGACCCTAGCAATCAGTGATAGGAAGCGAGCCATGACCCTGGCGCCTCATCAGCTCATGCTGACCACAAGGCTGATGTTACTGCTCGAGTATTTGATGAGGCATCTGTATGATGCACCACAGACTCTGCTGCAACAGGTAAGCCATTTTTATTTTAATTAGAACAAACGTTTAGGGATCATCACAGTTTTGTACGCCGTGGGAATTCTAACTCTTCTATCTATCGTCCACCGTGTGTAAAAGTCTTTGAGAGTTACGCTGTTATAGTGTAGCGACTGTTTTGTTCTAAAGACCTCAATCCCGTATTTAATCACTGTATAGATCACAAGTGCTCACCAGCTCAAAAACCTTTCCCGTGTACTTTAGAATGAACCTATGCATAGTCTATAATAAAGTATAGTACTACATACAGAAGACGGGAGGCCTCGTGGAAGACGGGAGGAAGTCAACAGTAGGCAATGGATGTTGTCCTTTCTCACTCGCACTCACTTACACGTGCTTTCCTCTACACAGGAGATCGGATTCTTAGTAAGTGCCTTAATAAAAAAATAAAATTTAACGCCAAAATAAACTTTCAGATCGAATGGAACCTTGTCATAGCGCCCGGCCTCGCCCAGCAATCAACAGACACCAATACGAACGGTGCTAAGACCACCACGGAGAGCGGACAACCAAAGTCACGCATTTACTGCGAAGTGCCCTACATCGAGATGTCTTATAGGAGGCAGTCGCAGGACGAGAGCTCGATGAGGCCCAAGTTCTATGCGTTGACTAACGCTGAGATTAATAATCAGGTTAGTGATGCTTGTTGTGTTGTTATAAGGTTGAAAATCGTTGATACGATAGTGTAGTACAGGAAGGCGCAACGGATGATGAGCGCTCGGGGAAAGTGGTAGGGATTATTGCGCAGATTGATGACGTAAAAGGCGACTGATCGGCCAATGGCGAAGTAGACCCGAATTTTTCATGACTCGTGCGATTTGGAATCAGGAAAGTTCGAAACATATGGCGCTCAAGTTTGACTTTGTTTATAAGTTGTAATTTTTTACCGCGATTTTGAGCATAAGCGATGTCGCAACGGCAGCAACGACGTTGCAACTGAATCGCTGCGGTTTTTAATTTAACACAGGCGTTGACTGAGCGCTATCGCTGCGCATCCGCCGCGATACTGATTGATCGCGACGACGGATACGCTCTAAAATCGCTTGTGTGATACGGCCCTTAGCATTGGCTGAGAATTCATCATTATCATGCCTTAAGGCAAATAAATGTACATTTCCAAAATACAGTTCTTTGTAATATAATCGCCGCATTGTTGGGAACAATTGCGCCTTCAGAACCTAAAACCCAAATTGTTCGCTTTCAGGAGAACCCAAAATTCGACGGTCTAGCGTGTAACTTCGTCCTGGGGACTCCGCATAAGCTGAAATACCCGCTCCTCTTAGATGCGTTACTATCGCTACTGAACTCTGCGTGTGTGTGCGACAACCCGCAGTATCATTCGTCGCCCTCGGCGCTTGCCGCAGCACATTATTGCTTCCAGACATCGTGGAGGTGAGATAATACTTATTTCATCTTATGATACTGATCATCATGATCATTAACTTCCGGCATTCAGCTCGGCTGAATGTATAATAATTAAAGCGTTTGGTCCCTAAAGGTCACCATTTGATGACAACAAAAATGGTTGAGCCTTTGTTAGGGCTTTATCATCATCATCTCAGCCGATAGACGTCTACTGCTTCATACATAAGGCGCATTTTATTTTTCGTTCCTGAAGCGCAAAGTTCGAAATTCGAAAAATCGGGTTGAGTGAACTATCTGTTACGGTAGTAACTA
Source organism: Agonopterix alstromeriana (assembly GCA_963924505.1). Taxonomy (NCBI): domain Eukaryota; kingdom Metazoa; phylum Arthropoda; class Insecta; order Lepidoptera; family Depressariidae; genus Agonopterix; species Agonopterix alstromeriana. Next base: position 4,487,419 of record OZ004665.1, on the reverse strand, counting down.
TTAAATAATCTGTGGTCATGGTTTCAGTTTACAAAGCAAATATCCTTACATTTATACTTCCTTACAGGCTCGTAATAAGCATGCCGCCAGCGACTCCTCACATGGACAAACTGCAAGAGGGCACTTCGGCGGACCTCCCCTCGCCGTTACCTTTACATGCCGTCATATGGGCTCCCAGGGCTGACAATAAGAAGGTCTTTAACCCTTGGCTGAAAGATGCTCTCGTCAAACAGGGCATGTACACACAGGTTTGTTCACTTCTGAAGTTTATGATATAACTACGTAATCAATAGGCCGACCGGATAAGTCAAACCTCTCCCGCAAATTTTCGCGACGTTACAGGGGTACAGTACGACCAGGAAAATAATTTACCTCGTCAATCTTCGTTTGCGCAGTCCCCCGATAAAACCCGAGGTCATTTAGTAATCAAAGGGTGCAAATTCGGATAGCAGCGAAAAGGAAGTTAAAACAATTAGCCGATCATGGCAAGGGAATGAAGGTGTCACATCCTGATTGGTCAATATACCTATAATTTCGCGCGCTATTAAAATTTTTCAACTGCGCAGGTACATCGGGGAGACTTATAAACTTGGTACTGTACGGGGCGTGACTTAGGCGGGGGACAAACATAAGCGGCGGCGTAGGGTGAAGTGCCGGCAAGGCGCGGGCGCGGCGCCGCTTTCATATGAATTGTATAGAAGCGGTGGGGCGCGGGACATATCCAAGCGGCGTGGAGTATATCGTTGTCCCGCGCCTTAGGTGTCGGTGCGGGATTCGGGCGGAGGGCGCATTCCGGCCATAGCGAAGGTAGCTTCAGTTCGCTATCGATCATAATAGTGCCCATTTACGTAGTATCTAAATCTCTTCAATGGGTATAGACATTTTCTGAGCGAGCGAGCTACATCTTTATGTTAAAATTAAAAACATTTTTTACCTAATCGAATTTATTGATTCTACATGACTGTATGCCTGTTAGCTTAATCAAATTAAAGATTGAAAAAGTCGGGCGGCAAGCGGGATTCGAACCCACGACCTGCCTATCCGGGGCATGCTCCACTCCAACAGAGCTGTCGGCGCCCCGCAAGCCACGACGAAATTTTCGATCTATATCATCGTCTCTAAGGGACGTCAGCGCCATCTACCAGAGTTATGCAAACTACTGAGACTTTATGCAAACTACTGACTCACACGTCTAATGTTACAATTAGAATTCGATGTAGATGTCACACCTTATTTTCACCTTGTTTTTTTTACCTGTTTGGATATTATTATAATTTGTTTTTTTATGACAGTATGCGGAAAACTTACTGGCCGGAGTCAGCGCGTCTTGTGATAATATCAAGTACACGGCCTGGCTAGCGTCCGAGACTATCAAACACTTAAAACAGAATCTAACACGTAAGTTCCATGTAATTTTTTAATCACATTATATGTAACTTCTTTGAATCTCTGGTTCTAATACGTCTCGAAGAACCACGAACAAATGAGTTCCCCAATCAATTCACAGAGTTTGACATGCCTCAAGTAGAGATAAACATATTTTGACTATAGTGATCTGTATAGCTTGGCCATAAAAAGTTGAAATAACAACAACAACAACTAGGTTGCAACTTTCTTTGTAAGACCGTCAAAATCACGCATAACCAATGCCATGATCGACCAAAAAATTGTACTAAAATACTTAGTTCCTGCTGTCACCGTTTTCTTATCTTTTTGGCTAATCTGTACATTCGTTGCTTTTATGAGATGACTTTACTGATCAATCGATACAACACAATGACAATATAATCTTTATCGTCCACAGCGAGCGGCCTGCCATCGCTTCTCGATGTGATTTCATCGGACTGCGCTCTGGTCAGGTTGAAGGTGTGCCTAGTCGATTCAGCGTCAGCGACAGAAGCTCATCAGTTCATGCCAGACTTACTGGACTTGTTGGAGACCGTACTAGAGTGTTGCCGGTAAGTTTACTACTCGAATAATGTTGTTGTGAGGAAACCTGTATACGTTGAAAAAGAAATTATGATGCGTATGTGAAGTCTATTAAACCGCATTAGGCAAGCTTGGTGGATTAACGTCCATATACCCTCCTCGAGGGCATATGCCCTGCAGTGGGACGTATAGGCTGATGATAGAGATGTTTTTCGCATAATTGCAAAGATTTACAAACTAATGATCGATATGACACTTTATATGACAAGTGTGCTAAATGCGACGTGCTAGAACTATTTATAATCAACTTAAATGTTTAATAACTTATTGTAAGTTTTATACGTTAATCAACCTTGCATCTTGTCCTCAGCATCAGCGCCGGTCTCGAACTGGAAGGCCTAATGGAGACTTCGAACAACCCATCGGAGGCGGCGGTCAGTAAAGCGCGGCTGCAAGTCTGCGGCACCGCGTCGAGCGGCGGGACCCCTCCCTCGCCTGCACTGGGAGCCTGGCTCCGAGCGCACCTGCCTGCTAACGCGGCCGCCGCGTTGGATCGTCTGGCCTCACCACCACCTCTAGCTTGCATCAATCTAGTGAGTAGTTTGTCAATAAGTGGTAGTATACTATCTTGCTGTGGAAGTATTTTCAGGCCTGTTTTGGGTGGTGGCTTTGAAGATGTGCTGGAAGGTATCGCGTTAGATCTTGAGGCGACTGATGATCTTATAACTATCAATACGTTACTCAAACGGAGGAAATTCTCCCGCGCTTATCTTGCTAGGATTACACTTCATCTACTTTCACTAATTCAAAATTAAATACATATTGTATAATAATACAAAACATATTGCATTGCCACATTGTAGTACATAGTAATGAAATCGTACAAAGATCTTAATAATCTTACAATGAAGCACCCTATTATGGCATAACAAAATAGAGAGGAAAAAAACATTTTTCCGCTTCACCTCTTGCTCTGTTTCGTAAATGAATGTATATCTTCCTTCAGGCATTCTACGCATCTCACATCATACCGTCGGAGAGTGCGGTCCTCAACCTAGTCTCTTCCCACTGCGAGTTGATCAGTTCTACCCACAACAAGTACTCCATCGGGCCTTCCCTGATGATGCTCGCTTACTCCGCGGCTAAGCTTCTCGAAGTCGGCGCCAGCAAACTGGCTGACAATCCTGAGCTTACGAAGAAAACTTTGGATTTAATCGTACCGGCTTTGGTAAGATTTTCTTTTTTTCACTGTTTGTTGTTTAAAATACATTTTTTATTTAATTTGAAGAGCTTATCAAAAGCTTTCAGATACATTACAATGTCATTGAACTCTTGAACGCAATAGTCGTACTTAGTGGTTATGCAGCCGCAGCACAAAGATCATGCGCTATCACTACCATAAGATTAGGCGTGCAAGCTGACAGTGTTGAAATAAGACTTATTTCTGACGACAGACGGACGGGCGCCTCGAGTTCATGTCGGAGCCGCTGTCGGCCACCCTCAACATCCTAGTGCCACAAGCGCAGAAGGCCGAGCAGCTGATCCACGAGCACATCCTGAAGACCACGTACACTGTACTCGTCGATCACCTGCAGCCATCCACTGAGAAGACACTTAGGCATATGGTAAGAGAACGAAGCCGTGTCTTTTATTATAACAAGCTTATTGAAGTAGTGCTCCCCATTGGATGCTGTGTAAATTTTCTGCAATAGACGAGAAGGTTTATGATTAATCCAATAAAGCTGTGTCGTGACTACGGCGCCGCACTGCCGCGGTGAAGATCTTCGCCTTCTCATCAGAATTCAAGTTGTAATATCTATATCGGACTCTTTTAGAAACATAATAATAGTAGACTTTGTATTTAAGAGGTAAGAAATGATTATGCATCTTTACAGTGTTTAATATAATCTTTGTAATATGTAAACGATTTTTGTCTTGTATAAACAGGTAAAATACTGGGAGAAGATTCTAGACCGGCCCGCAGGACGGTTGGCCTACGAATCAGTGTTTGCTGAGAACTCTGGATATTCCCTCGGAAAGATTCTTCTGTCTGCACCGAATGCGAGGAACCCGTATGCTGAACGAGTTATCAAGTAAGTCTCATTCATTTAAGTTATGTATATTTTTATAGGTAGACAGGTAGGTATAAGTCTTAGTCTTGGACAAATGATGAACGCTAAACGAACGATCGTTTTCGATTTTATAAACGAATTACTTAACTTTTTATGTACTCTTCTCTGTGTCCTACTGCTTAGCAAAAGCCTCGCATCACTTTCTCCAATCTTCCTAATGGAACAAAAATTCTGGTTAACGCCTCAGGAAGGGTATTCCCCGGCGTCGGCTTCCATCTTGTGGAACCTATTCTGTAGTCATCTTGATCCATCTCTCCGGATGCATGCGGCATATATTGACCGTTCTCACTTCTGCCTGTTGACCTGTTTTTAGGCCTACGTCTGCTATAATGTAAATAATGATGTATATTGTTTCGTCATTAGGCTGTTCATCAAGATATTTTCTGGCTGCGAGAGCTCCGAACTAAGCAGCGCTCTATGCATCTCGGTGTGCAAGTTCATCGGCGTCGCTGACCAACAGAAGCTAGCTGGACTCTTGGCTCATATCTGCTTGGGCTCACCTAGTAAGTTTGATATACTACATTGTATTTTATTGACTCGAACATTTACCTAAAGAACATTTGTAAACTATGTAAAACACCGAACCCGATAATATGAAAGGACAAAAGAATGTTGTAAACGCGAATTGGTGTCAATTGCAAGTAGTCTGCCTGTGGCGGGATGTCGTCTCTGAACTTCCCTAAGGGTGCCTTTCCACCAAAGGAAGTGAAGCCATTAAACATTGTCAGTCTCATAGATCAGATTTTCTTCGATTGAGAGTCAGAGTACCCGTGATTACATACACAGCATTTTTCTATAGATGCCTAAAATTTTGAGCATCATAAATTTATATTCTAGGCTAAGTAAGTGAAATAAACTTTTTTTTTATTGTTTTAATTTCCAAACTTTTTGAGACTGTACTGAGAAGACAAGAACAACATAAAACTAAAGTACTGTTTTATGCAGTCAACTACCCAATTCTTACATCTTAATATTCCTTTAAAGCTGCATCAAGTGGCGCAACAGGAACAACGAACGGAACCCCAACCGAGACGGAACTTCCCACGCCCACGTCATCGGCGCCGGAGACCGGGAACCCGGCGTCCCTAGCGCTCCGTAATGCTCTACGCAACGTGTTCCGGACGGAGAGCGACGGCACGCAGCGCAACGAACCCGCCGCACAGCGCAATGATGACTTACCCGTCTTTGACACTCCGTGAGTACTTTAGTTTATCCAAAGATTGTGCGAAGTGCGATTGTGCGATTTCGACGCATGTATTGTACCCACTGTCCATTATGTGGCGACGGGCTCACGCCCCGTCACACTGGACAGAGTTTCGGTACTACTGGTGAAACGTGGATGTTCTGAGGTTTCAGAATATCTCTGACTAGCCCTTCGGGGAATATAGTCATGAGCATATGCTTATGCTTGTGCGAAGTGGGTGTTGGGAACTGTCAAGTCGATCGCAGCGCACGCTGTGGCAGAAATTTGAACTATTTTCGGCCTAGCCGTGTCAGATTTGCCTAGAATGTATGCAAATCCGCACGCTCACTGAACACTCAAATATCCAAAACTAAAAAGACTACCAACTTAAAATTTGGCAGGGATGTTTTAATTGCCATCTAAAAATAAAAAAGATTTTTTTATAATTCAACCTCCAAGGTGTGAAAACGGGGGTGAAAGTTTGCAGGAGAATTTCTTAACAAAGAACGGGAATTTCAGCTATTTATGCATTTTAATATCGACAATATGCTTATTTATTTCGTATAATGTTTCCTTCGCCGCGTAGGCAGTGTTGCTTCAGTCGGCTCTATGGTAGCTTTACAATTTTTATGACGGTTCTTAGATACTAAATTAATGCTTTCTTTTTCAGTTCACCAGCACCAAGAGCACAATCGGAGACAGCACCACAATCTGGCAACTCAGGTTTGTTGTTGTACATGAAAATGTATTTTTCTCCCCTCCGGGCGGAAAGCGTCAACTTTCGTCCCGCTGCGCTAAACGAAGTTGCCGCTTTCCGCCTCCGTCGAGGAGAAAAATAGTATCCACACCTTGGGCAGTAAATAACAAAGCCTCAGATCACATAAATCTCGCCTCGGTCAACAATTGCATGTAATCTGAGACCTTTCTTACTTTCCTGCCCTCTGTGTGTAATCTACTATTGTTTAACCATGTATCTTCTTAAGTTACTGATTCGACACGACATCAACTTTTCCATCATCTGTGCCAGAGAACTCTGTCTAGGTCATCCAAGAGCATACATTTGTTGATCATAAATTATGGTGTGATTATTGAAATTAATCGGTTATGCAGAATATTTATTATAGATTTTAAAAGATATCAATAAATTCCACAGTGTATATTCTTTTGCCCTCCGTGGACGCGTTCCAGTGGTTCGCCTTTACTGGACTAAGAGGTTTATCGTGAGTTTTAATCGAAACATGTTTTCATAATCCTTGTTTGTTATCAGAGTCGTGCAGTTGGTCGGACGGTAGTAAAGATGGAAGCGGGGGTGCGGGTACGGGTGCGGTAGCGGCGGGCGCGGGCGCGGGCACGGTGGCCGTCATACCGACTGAAGCTGCACCCGCGCCGCTTTCTGACGCTAACGATAACGCTGTATTGCTTTCCGCTATCTGCAAACATGCTCAGCATCACTGGTAAGAATTTCAAATGTTTATGATGAATGAGGTCGAAATGCAGAGACGTTTTTTAAGTCTTAGTTCGAACTCCTGTATTTCAAAATCCATACATTTTCGACGCTCACGCTCATAAGATGTCTCTGAATCTCGGCCTTATCGAATGGCCAGTGGGTTTACTCGCAGTTAATATTGAAAGTTATACATAAAATATGCTCACGACTATATTCCCCGAATAAAAAGTCCCTCGTTTGAAAACATACTGTAAAAGAAATGCTGTCTCTGTCTCTTTTAGAGTTAAGCTCGCCTTTGTACATCACGATTTATTGTAATTTTTTATATTTATGATGTTTTTGTGTACAATTAAGAATCTAAGAATCTGACTCCCTTGATGGCTAATCGTTATGTTGTTGATCAGTAGTGAAGAAGTAAGCGAGCGGATGCTAACGACGCTGATCAGCGTGTGCGGCGACAGCGTGGTGTCCCCCCTGCTGCTGCGCGAGATGTGCCGCCTGGCCGACGCGCACTCCGGTAACGATCACCGGCAGCTGTTCCCCGCCGCTGTGTTCTGGCTCTCCACCTGGTCAGTCCTAGCATTAATAAAATATACGTTATATTTAATCAAAATCGTTCAATTCGTGAGCTATGAACCGAATATTCTTAAGGAAATGATTAAGGCTATAAAAAGATTAGACCAAATTCGAAATTTAATAGAATATTATATGAGCACTATTATTCAAATTTAACTCTTTGTAACCGTTGTTAAATGCAATAAATATCGTCTGTTATTTTGTATCAACACTGTCAACTCATCTCTATAACAAAAAAATTATGTACATAATTTAAATGTCACCATATCTTTCGAAACAGTGTGGAGAATTTGAGCAGCCAAGAAGTCCTAGAAAAGCTGGAGGAAGGTCAAGTGGACAGTAACTTGGCGCCACAGATAGAGTCCGCGTGCGTGCTACTGTCTTACCTGACCGATGCTCTTCACGCTATCAATACTACGCAGCCACATAGTAAGTGCACAATATTATATTATTATGCTTATGAAGCAGATATTGCTTCATGGTAGAATCCCGTCAGACACAAGTCAAATACAAAAAAAATTATGGAAAAATGACTACTCCACTGGCGCCTATAATCTCATCCTGAGGAAAACGGAAAAGCCGTGGTGGTCCAGTGGCGAGGAACCTTGCCTGCCGTTCAGGAGGCGATGGGTCGATCCCCGTCCAGACCGACTCGTACCAATGAGTTTTTCGGAATTTATGTACGATTTGTAACACCACTGGCTTTTCGGTGAAGGAAAACATCGTGAGGAAACCTGCATGCTTCAATTTCGAGGCATGTATTGTACCCACTGTCCATTATGTGGCGTTACGGGCTCAACCCCCATCACACTGGATAGAGTTTCGTTACTACTGGTGAAATGTGGATGTTCTGAGGTTTCAGAATATCTCTGAATCCCCTCGGGGAATATAGTCGTGAGCATATATGCTTATTATTAATTGCAGCATGGCGCTCGGTAAGCCCTACGTGGGAATCTCCGTCAGACCTCGGCTTCGACTTCGAATACACGGATGAACAACAAGATGATGACGACACCAGTGCTGATGATTCCGTACGTTACTCTATCCTTTCCTATATTTAATCTATCTATTACAGTTGGGCATTTATATGGCATGGATCACTCTTGGTTAACAGGACGCGTCTTGCTTGGTGTCTTAGCGCATTTGACAGATAATTATGACCATTGGGAGGACAATGATTAATGACGGCTAGATAGCTCATTTGTCGGGTCGATAACTCAGTCGGTAGGGTACCTGCCTTTTGAGCCAAGGTTCGCGAGTTCGAACCCCACAAGGGGCAAATATTTCTATGAATATGAATTTTTGTACCCAAGCCGTTGATGTTTGTATCTCTATAGGCTCTTTCTTCATATGCTGACGGTTTTTTCAGGAGTTGATCAGACCATCAAACTGAACAACTTTGTGATTTTTTTTCCCGTTCCGAAAAATTATATTCTATGTCATTGACTAGTCTAGTCATCATAATTAAAGTCCGGGCTAGATTCTAGCACTTTAAATGGAACCGAATTATCGTCCAAGATGTCCGAAAATGAGTGGAGGAAGCAAAAAAGAGTTTACAACGACGAAATTTATGTTGGTCTAAACTTTTATTATCAGGATGAAGACGCGATGCTGCAATACAAGCTGTGCACGTTCACGGTGACGCAGCGCGAGTTCATGAACCAGCACTGGTACCACTGCCACACGTGCAAGATGGTGGACGGGGTGGGGGTGTGCACCGTCTGCGCGAGGGTCTGCCACCGAGGCCACGATGTCTCCTACGCCAAGTTCGGAAACTTCTTCTGCGACTGCGGCGCCAAGCCCGACTCTAGGTTAGTGGAACCATAGAAAAGACAGCCCGGCTTCCATGTGCAGCACAAGTGCCACTGATATGGTCGGTATAACATATCCTTATACAGGGTCCTTCTTAATATGCTGACACTTTTTAAGGGGATGATCAGACCATCAAACTGAGCAACTTTCTCTATACATCGAAATCGCGAAATAAAAATCTGCTGTCCTATACATTTGGCTCGGGTAGGTTTTGCAATTTTGTATGGAAGAGCAGATTTCTTTTTCGCGATTTCGATGTTGGTGCCATAAAGAAAAATGTTCAGTTTGACGCTCTGATCATCCCCTAAAAAAAGTGTCAGCAAATTAAGAAGGACCCTATGTACATTTCGTTCAGAAAACGGCCATAAGTCACTATTACCATAATAAGAAGATTCAGTCATAAGACTTATGTAGATAAGGTTGCATTTCACTTGATTAGGTTTTTTATTTTTGGGTCACGCTAGTTTTCGAACTAAATAGTCCTCATGCGATATCTACTGGTTTTCTTTTGTGGTATGGATAGTAAGGATGTTGTGTTGTTGGCAGCTGCCAGGCGCTAGTGAAGCGTTCGGTAACGCTAGGCGGGACCCGAGGCGCCGCGGGCGGTACCGAAGAGACTCCGCCTGCGCCCTCGCTGCGCCGCCGCCCCTCCAGCCCCACGCCCCCCGCGCTGCTGGCCCCCCCGCGCAGACCCGTTCTCGCTAACAACATACAAGGTATAATAGATAATAGTCGGTATACAGGGTGAAATTGATATCATTAACCTTAGTTTAAAAAAGTCTACTCATCAAACTGAACAACTTTTACTATGGGATCAAACCGATCGGAGCAAAAAAAAAAAACCGCTGTCCCATACTAAACTGCAATGCCTAGTCGAGTCAAATGTATGCAACATCTAATTAAAAGGATGCTAATGATATCAATTTCACCCTGTAGTAGGTACCACATACAAAATTACAGAATGGTCACGCCCTGCCCCTCACGAAGTACCGCACCTCGCCGCGGAGTTCGAGGAAAACTTTAGGGGAACATGTTAGGTTCCTCTTTTGTTTTTGTAATGTTTTTTTTTGTGTTTTTGCGGTGTTCAACTCTGCCGTAAATGATCTCTGGAATTGGATCTAATAGAAATGTTTTTTCTTATTACTGTCTCCTGTTTGTAATGGAGGGAAGACTGATATTTGTTTTTCCTACTCTTCCTATCTTCTTTGATTAAATTCATTGCGGGTTCCACAACAGATTAGTTAGAGTCATCCCCCGTGCTCGCTGGACTTCATTGTCTAGAGTTGTGAGTAGTCACCGCTGTTGATCCTGGTTTACAGGAGTTACTGCGCGGTGGGGATATGTGGTGGGCCCATGCCCGAGCCGAGCAAGAAGCACGTACAGCCGCTGCGTGCGTGCGAGAGAGACGCGGTGTGTGCCGACGATATCTTATTTCTGTTGCAGTACTATTGAAGCATCTTGTGATCGTTTTATGGAAACTGGAGAAACATTTTCTAATTCTAAGTTTGATATGTAGTTTCTTCTTTTACCTCGTTATACATTGTTTTTTACTCATTTTATCAATTCATTTTCATCATCATTTATCAACATGTATAGTCTGCGCCTCCGTGCTTCAGATGGCACATTGGGTTTTTGGGCCCGAATACTGCTACTAACTACCTCCACTAATTCGCACTGGGCCCGCGATGTGGAGTATGGCCTACTCCCATCTCATGATTTTTCGTGACAGCAGATATACGTACATAAGAGGAGGATAAGGTTGACTTATAACAAATACTTAACTTCCCCAGGATGCCGTCAATTCCTCATCTCGTACAGCGGTTGGGGAGCCTGCTTGGAGCGGGTGCGCAAACTTCTCGGCGCTCTAGCGGGCGGCGTGCGCGCGGCCTGTTCCCGCGGCGCCGCCGTGGGAGCGCACACTAGAGCCATGCGTGCCCTCGCGCAGTTGCATCTGGGTGTAAAGCGATTTACACACACGGACACACTTATGTTACCTACTTTGGGTAAGTTTGTACATGTTTATTATATGGCCTTTTCCCCCTCAAGTGTTATATTTTCGCTGGGGTACGTTTCTAACCATGTTTTATTCGGCATATACACTGACAACAGAGGCCAGCAGAAACAATTCGATCGAGGCAGAAAGTATATTCTATGATCGTCTATTGATGATCCAAAACCTGTTTCAAACTTGTAAATTTCAAATATTATTGACTATAAACATGAAATTTAAAAAAACGTTTTAGGATTGTAAATGTAGCACCGTTGATGTTAAATGTTTATAGATCAAATCACGAGGGCACGATAAGTTTAATTAAGGGCCTTTATCACCACTTCTGCGTAAGTTCTTGTTAGCTTATATGACAGATAAATTGACATATCTGTCATACGAAATATGTCAAATGATCTGTCAAATAAGCTAACAATGACTTATTTAGAAGTGGTGAAACAGGCCCTTAAACTCTTAAATTTACTACGTAACATTCCTAGTCATCTTTTCTAAGGTTTTACTACTACAATCTTCCATGCTCCATACTGCTTGATAAAATTTCAAGATTCTGAACCGTTTTGGTTTTGTTGTTATTTAATATTTTCCACGAAATTCATAGCTGACTTCCTTCGTGCCATTTTTCACATCACTATTTAAATATGTGAACAGGATCGCAAGAGGGTGCATTCGAGAACGTTCGCATGTCGTATACGGGCGAGAACGGACAGACGATCCGTCAGCTGATGTCTGCGCACAAGTTGCGTCGCGTCGCCATGTGCTGCCTCGCCTCGCCGCAGGGTCGCCGCCAGCACCTCGCCGTCTCTCACGAGAAAGGTAACGTTACCTGACTCTAGAACGGGCAGACGATCCGTCAGCTGAAGTCTGCTCACAAGTTGCGCCACGTCGCCATGTGCTACCACGCCTCGCCGCAGGGTCTTTATTTGACTCTTGCGTAAAAAACTGGTTTGCTTTCGTTATCTATGCGTCGTTAGAGCTAAATCTGACGATGAAACTAATACAATCAATATGGAATTGTTGTTATACTATTAAACGCTACCGCATGCAGAGTGGCGGCAATGGCGAGTTGTTAATTTTGACGGACTTTCCATATGGCAGGTTTCGTAAATACTAAAACTGGAATCTTAGTAAAAGTGTGGTTTCCTAGAAAATTTTACGTAAAGGTATCTAAAACCTTATTAATATTGTCTCCCTGACCCGTATTCGCGACAGACTTTTACACAGAAGTGGAATCCCACAGGCTAAAACAATTTTGTCTCCAGGCAAAATCACGGTCCTGCAGCTATCAGCGCTGCTCAAACAAGCGGACTCGTCGAAGCACAAGCTGACCCTAACCCGTCTCTCGTCGGCGCCCATACCGTTCACAGTGCTGAGCCTCAGTGGCAACCCCTGGAACGAGGACCTGCTCGCCGTGTGCGGCCTGAAGGAGTGTCATGTCCTCACATTTAATAGTGGCGGTGAGTTACCTGCACTGTAACAGAATCCCAGGAGGAGTTAGTAGAAGCAAAATGCTGAGAACTACTTTACACCTTGGAAATCCCCTAGGCTCTTTAATCGCCAGTATAGTCTAAAAGGCCAGAGAAAAAATTGGGCGGTACGTACGGATACAGTTAAGCTTTTCATCTAAGTGACAACAGGACAATACAAACCGAAGAAACATTTTAGTTTCGGAAAAACATTTCTTCATCTATTTTCGTTGTGGGTCACATTTATATTTGTATCCTTTTCTTCCGGAAAAGAACACATAGTCAGCTCTATCTTTTTTGTCTATTTACGTATCTGTCTGTCTTCCTTCCCTCTCATACTAGTGATCTCATAGAGATCTTTCTCGCGTTTGGCAGGAAATCAAGCCCTAAGATGGCGTGATTTAGTAAGCACACTATTGGGGGATTACTTCTTCCCACGTGTCTCGTACATTTCTGGTGGACGGCCAGCCTTATTTTGACAGTAGCAGTAGGGTGATTTTGAGCAACTAGTTGAATGACCCCCATTTCTCTATTCTTAAAATCATATATTTCTTGTACAGGTGCCGTAGCCGACCACCTCGTCCTGACCACCGGGCTAGAGGCAAACAACTACATAATCAAAGGAATCTGGTTGCCTGGCTCGCAGACACAGCTGGCCCTCGTCACATCAGACTTTGTCAAGATTTTCGATCTTAGCAGGGATTTGAATAATCCGTTGCATCATTTCCTCGTTCCCAGTGGAAAGGTAAGAAAACACCAGATTAATCGAAAAGTTTGTTTAGGCAGGGCGTGAATTGAAATACCAGCTATAAGATTTGTGTCCTAATTGGACGATTCTTTCCTGTGAACTAAGGGCAATCTGTCCAATGAAGGTCGCTCGTCCTAATGCTAACATGGGTCAATTTTGTAATTTGGCCTATCTTCCTATACATCTGAAACGAACTAAGTTATTAACAAAAACATTTATAAGTAGTTCCAGAAGCAAATCGCTCTCAATATTCAATAGTTTTCGCGATATTGAAAGGTAAACGAAAATACCTTCATACTTTTTCTTGTGTATTACAACAGGTGCGGGACGTAACGTTCGTGAACCAGGACGGTGTGATGCACATGCTGTGCATGAGCTCGGCCGGCCACATCTACTGGCAGCCGATGAGCGAGGAGTCGCGCGCTTCCCTCGGCACCTTCTACGTCACCAACACGCTCGAAGTGCTCCATCCTGAGATACTGGTAATTTGACTCTTATTTCAAAGTAGATTAGATGCATCAAAAATTTATATGACATGACATGTCATATGCGATACCTTTCGAAGTTAATGGCCCGACTTGGAAAAGCTGCCCATGGCCCTGACCGCGACAGAATCGGTCTTTTGTTTAACATTAGGTCATAACCTCCTAAGGCTGCCTGTCCACTGAAGCGGAGCAAGGCTGCGGAGCGGAGAAACGAAGAAATATCAACCGATAGGATTGCATTAAAATCTCGGAGTGGAGATTTTATGCAATCCCATTGGCCAATATTCCCTCGATTCTCCGCTCCGCAGCCTTACCCCGCCTCAGTGAACAGGCAGCCTAAGGGCCGTAGCACACAAGCTATTTTTGAGCGTAGACGTTGGCGGATTGAAATAGCTTGGGGGTCTCCTAACTTGTACAGATAGCAGTCAACAATAATTTTGTACCTTTTTTTATCTATCTATCTATAACGTCACGCCTCTTTCCCGGTGGGGTAGGCAGAGACCAGAGCGCGCCATATACTACGATCCTTACATACCTCTTTTGCCTCATTCACATCCATACATCTCTTTTTTTATCCTATCGTATTTCATCACTCTGCCGGAGAAATGCCTCCCTCTTTATCCTCCATGCATCCCTGTTCTAAGCCAGGTCCAACCACCCTTCGTCGAAGGTATCCTAGTCGTCTCTCCATCTCTTCAGGGGTCGACCGTGACGGCGACGTCCATTCTCCGGAATCCTAGGTGCACTTTGGCACATCTTTCCTGGTGTAATCAACAGACATCGCCGGTCCAATCCCATTTCTACTTGGCGGTTTTCTCACTAACCAACATTGGCTATTCGCGTTTAATTTAATTTAAATCGTCAAGTCAGAAATGCGACCTATTATGATTCTTTTATAGACTGATTTAAATACAATAATAATTCTCTTTGATAAAGGACGTAGCCGGTCTTGTCGGGGGCGGTGGTGTGTCCATCTACTACTCGCATACGCTCAAGATGTTGTTCTTCTCCTACGCGCAAGGCAAGAGCTTCCTAGCACCCCTGAACACTGTTGAGGATAGCGTTAAAGGTAAGAATTTGATACAGTTTCGGTACTTAATAGAGTATAAATTTTATTAAAAGACCATACGGCGATAGCCAAACAATTTGTCGACCTCTTCAGAAACCTTTTAACTTTTAAGTGCATTTAATACCAAAGTTTCCCAAACCGAGTGACTGCCTGTCATACATATAGCTACTGCATCTGACCCCATCTCTAATCGTATCGGTCTTCCATTCCATCAGACAGGGCATCTGCGTTTTGCGCCTATATACTACGTTCTTCACTGCTTTTCTATAAAGAGTCGCCGAGTCGAAAGCGACTAGGAATTCTTAAAGTTGTCTAAAGAATTGAATATCTAACGTAGAATTAAATATTCGCTATATCCGTACAACAGGAACAGCAATGATAACGCTATCAGCATCAGCGAGTCAAAAGGAAGGCGGCCGCGGAGGCGGCAAACAAGGAGGAGTTCAATCCCTCTGTCAATGGGCCGAGGTCCCCGGCCACCCGGGTCTCGTCACGGCTGTCATGCAGGCGTCCAACAACCCTGTTGTTCTCATGCTGACTCCTACTAATATCTTCGTACAGGAGATTAAGGTGGGCTACTTTGTAACGAGTTTTATTTCTTCTAGGTTAAGATTCAAAGGAGTCTAATATCTGACAATGCAGCTCTGGTTTAATTTCAGATGTAGTTTTAAGCTTCGATTAATTTGGTAAATTTCATGCTGCCTCCTATTCATGTTAATATCATTGTTAGCCTGTTGGGGTTCATTTCTTGACAGTCCATTTCTTGGATGTAGATACCGCCCTGTCAGTATCGCGGAAAATACGATAAAACGTTTATCGCGCCGTCATCCCGCCCGTGCAGGGCTTATTTGCGATTAATGTAGCATACTTATGCTTACGACTATATCTTAGCACGAAAAATCCTAAAGAATAGCTAAAGACTATCCAGATTTCACTAACTATGGTAAAACTACATACGTATAGGATACAAGTTTTTGTTAAATCAACAGGTCGTACCAGCCAAAGCAAAGATCACAGACATGGTAGCCGTCCGGCACTGGTGCGGCGGTGGCGGGGAACAGAAGTCGACCCTCATCCTGCTCTGTGAGGACGGCAGCCTGCGCATGTACGCGGCGAGCCCCGAACATACGGGCTACTGGCTCTCGCCCGCCATTCAACCGACACATGTGCCGCGCCGTCGACCCAAGCTTGTCTCACATCATTCTAAAGGGAAATCGCAGCAGGTTGGTATCAAACTACTAAAGATATGAGGAAATTTATAAGAAAAACTTATTGACTGTGCGCTCTGTAGGTCTACCTTCCTCCCCTTACGGCCTTCTAGCCCGATAAACCTCTTTCGTAGCTTACCAAAGATCTCAACACATATCCATCACATCCCTTTGATCAGTCCGCCTTTGGACATTATTCCTCTATGACGTTCTGTCTCTCGCCTTCTGCATCCAGTTGGGACTCGCGTGTCAACTAATCTCTCAGCTGTGTTAATCGCGGCGGGGATTGATTGCTCGAATATGCCTGAGATACTATTGAAGAAGAAATACATTCATTCAAATACATCAGTAATTACTATTGTATGGATACTTATCCATCAGATCACCAAGGTCCCGTTACGCCACCAATGTTAATGGTACAACCACAGAAGTCTGAGCCCGGCTTTTGCAGCCAGCGCGCTACTGATATAATCGATATGACAATATCTCTTCGTACATTTCGTTCAGAAAAAAGTCGTAAGTCACTATGACAATATTTTATGCAGAGTCAGACTCAAAAGCATAAGACTTATGAAGATAAGGTTGAATTTAATTTGATTCGATTTTTGATTTTTTAGTCACGCAGTTCACAAACTAAATAGGCTTCAAGCTACGCTTTTTACTGGTCCTCTTTTCTGTGGCTGCAACGATGCCAATAAACAGATATGTAGTATAATAAAATGGTCCTTCTAATCTTTTTTTCTCCCCAGGCGGCCATTAAATCCAATGCGAGTGGAGCTCCGCAGTTCCCGATCGATTTCTTCGAGCACTGCGTCGCTATGACTGACATTGAGTTTGGTGGTAATGACCTGCTGCAAGTGTACAACGTGGCGCAGATAAAACACCGTCTCAACACCACTGGTCAGTGTCCTGTTTTGTCACTTTCTAATTTGACTTCTTTATAATTACTAAACAAAAGTTTGTCATATTCCGACTTAATACTTGTGTTACAGGACTTTACTTAGTATCGACCAAAATGAGTGGATTTGCTATGGATATCGTAAATTCAGACCCTAACATGGTTATCTGTGGCATTCGAGTGCTGCTTGGAAGCCAAGATGTTGCCAGGACCCCATCCTACGTTGAGGTATTTAGATAACAATATACGACTTCTCATTAGCAATTTGATATATTCTAAACGATTACCAGATCATGTTATGTTTTTGTTTGTAGATTTATGGCAGGACGGTTCAAACTATAGTAGTCCGTAACCGCTGGTTCGACATACCACTGACCCGGGAGGAGTCTTTACAATCTGATAAGAAACTCGTTATCAACTTCGGACCATCACAAGACCCCGATGGAGTCACTATGGTGGATTCTTTAAAGGTATGGAAACTTTCTAGCTTTAAACTCTAAATTGGTTAATGTGAATTGTGTTCTAACTTGTGGTAACATTTCAGGTTTACGGTAAAAATAAAGAGCAATTCGGATGGCCAGAAGAGAATGAAGACCCTTCAGCTTGTCCGTCATCCAGCAAAGTCGCTCAGGTTTGTTTAATTATTCCTGTTCTCTGAATTCTTTAACGTTTTTTTTTTAAATTACTAGCTTGAGGTACTGTACACTGACGTAAGTGTAGATTAGATATCCTAACATGATCGATGCGATATAGCTCTTTCGCGCTTCGTATATAGCTTGTACATTCCGGGGCATACCCCGGAACACCCCACAGTGCCGGGGCCACAGCGCTATGTCGCCTTACTAAGCTATATAGGTCATTCGGTTTCGCTCGTGGCTTTACCTGCGTAGGAGTCGATTCTTTTCCGATTTTAAAAGTACCCTATGTTCTTTTTCACAGGTAATCTGCCACATTGAACTCGTTTTAGTAATTTTGGTTTTATTAAGGATCTTCTTGTGTTTTTTATGTCGTATGTTCAATTCGTTATTCAAAGGAGGCGGAAGGTGGCAGCGGGGCTTGGAAGCCAAGTTCCCTAGAACGGCTGGCCTGCGGCGCTCTAGAAGCGTTGGAACTAGGCGCCGGAGCCCCGGCAGCATCAGGCGCCGCAGCGGGGGCCGAGGGCGGCGCGGAGGCGGCTCGCAAGCTGCTCTGCGCGCCCGCCAGTGCGCACCTGCACGCGCGCGCGCAGTGCCTGCTGCGCGCTGTGCACCACACACACTACCACCAGTACAAGGTATAGACAAACCACAAGGTCAGCTCCATGGACCGAGTGAAACTACGTGCGCACTCCAATTTTCGACCACTCTCCTAAAGAGAATACAGTTCCGATATCACGATTAAATATTACGTAAATTATGTAATTCATTACGAATTTTCACATATTAATTTTCTATGGTTTTAAACTAATTGTTTTCATCGCCAGGATCAAGCAATACTGAAGTACGTGTGCACATCATTGAAAGAGCTGCGCGATACTGCGGACGCGCGTAACATAGATCCAGAAGCGTATTTCCGACTCGTGCTGCTTGCTAGAAGTGTGGCAGTGGCTCGTCCCCAACACCTCGTCAAGTACTGTGCTCCTACGCCGCTGAAACCTTTTAATGGTTAGTGATATTTATTTAAGACATGTATAGGACCTATAATTCTTATTTTTTGGTGAGGACAGACAGAAAGCACACAAATAAACAATTTAAAATGCAAGTTCATTATCACACATTCTCTAGATTAGGATCAAGTGGTTTCAAAACCGTGGTTTCAAAAAACAATAAGCACATATATCACTATCATAGATCTGAATGTCTTTACGAAGCACTTTGCTGTATGATCGAAATTAAATATAATCTCCAGGAGACTGGTCATCCCTCTGGACGGGCGACCACCAAGACGAGAAAGACAAGGAGCCTCACCTATGTGCACTGCTGACCAGCGTTCTCTGGCGGCTGGCCGCGTGCCGGTCGGCCACCGGCGCCGCGCCGGGCATCCTGGCGTACGGGCTGCGGCACGCAGAGCACACCCTGCACGCGCTAGCAGATACTGTGCACGCGTTCCAGCTACACGCCGAGCCCGATTGCGTGAGTATACTTCGGTCTCTAGTTGACGAGCAACCATCAGGACAAGCGCAGAAAGACGCATCACTTTTACAGCTTCATTTAGCGGCGTTATAGGTCTAATATCAAATGCTTGGCGTTGCGGTCTATGGATTCTAATAGCGAACTATGTACCATAAACTTATGGAATTATTGCTCATTATCAGTTTATAGCTATTCACCGTGATCCCTTCAGTGCAATATAATTGATATCCTACTATTGTGGAATTTTTATGTCCATGCCTTCAGCAAAATTCAAGTATCAAGTGTCTATAATTGCTAAATTTTATAAAAATCGGTTTAGCCATACAAAAAAAAAGCAGTCAGACAAATCCATTTTCGCATTTATAATATTTGTATGCATGTGACAGTCTGGGTTATGAAATCTATGCCAAGATTAATAAAAATTCATCCATTCCGAAAATACGAGAGCGAACCTATTTTAAAATGTTGCATATGTTGCAGACGGACTTCGGCAATCAAATCTACCTGTCGCTCCTGCTGGCCAAGGACCAAGCTATAAGCTTTGGCGCTAAAGCTGCTCTGATGAGAGTCCTCCGGCCTCGAGTGAAGAGGCGCCGCGTCTACATACCTTCTCCGCCTAACACTCCAGGTACTATTCAATCATTTCATTTCATTATTTCACGTACGTTCATATTACACATATGAAGGTGCGTGAAGTTATGTTGTTGGCATAATGTCCTGTCAGAACCATTCCCATGAAAATGAGAAATGAAAGTGAAATGCAGTGTTAGATGCAAGATAAATGATGACGATATTTGTCTCTCAGTTTGTAACTATGTATTATCGTAGTCAATGCGAACTGTGTGGATAGTTAAATATTAGCCGTTGTTCATCTCGGGCACGTCCGTTCTTCAAAAGTCACATTGTGTTTTGTAAGTGTATTGTGGCGGTTTGAAAATACTCGACTATTATGTTGAGTAGCAACTTACCTCCATCTACGACCACCTGGTCAGCGTGGGCCTGTGGGGTTTGGCACATTGCTCCCATCACATTTTACCCAGGATTATTGAACATATTTATTGTGTGACCCAATCCCATTTGAGATTATCACTCAGTGCCCAATCTCAATTTGTTCACGATGCGCTCATACAAATGGACGCGTAAGGTCCGAGTACCATTAGAAAGTCCGCAAAAGGCTTCACGGGACCTGTAGAGTTTCTGGCCACATCTTCTCTACAACGGAACACCTTCCGACGCGGTGGTAGATTCAAAAACATGACGTCAAAAAGTTATCTATGTGATATTATTTTGAATAAACAATGTTGACTGTTGACTGTTGAATGTTAAAATGGTGGTTCGCCCAGGAGCTGGCTCTTCGGTAACGACTGCGCAGCCGACGAGCTCGATAACAGAGGCCGTCGTGTCCGAGTCGGACCTCAGCGCTAACCGCGACGACCAGCAGGAGAACCAGTTCATGGACGTCGACGACTCGTTGGAACCCATGGTGTTGCTTGCGCCTGACGGAGGTTAGTGTTGCTTTACTACTGTTGCTTATTATTGTGAGCTCGATAACGAAGGCCGTCGTGTCCGAGTCGGACCTCAGCGCTAACGAGAACTAGGGGAATCGATGTATGTGTAACGTGCAATATCCCCAGCCGCATTGTCAGCAATGACCGTAAATAGTTGCCGTTGTATAGGCAGGTTTCGTAAAGTTTGCAGTGATCTATTATTCGATGGATTAATTGCCAAATCGATATAAAACAGGATTGAAAGCTACGCTAAGCTTGAAAAACGCTGTGGTGTGACCTTTTTAAACCGAATCTTAGTTATACTAATATCAGAAACTTATTATTCAGGATTGGAAGCGTTGCTAGACATACCGCCGGATGCAGATGACGAGACGATGGTGGAGCTAGCGATAGCATTGTCTCTACAAGAGCAACCCCGCCGCGCTGCCCCCGCGCCCTCCGCCCCTCCGCCGCCCGCGCCTGGCTTCAGTGACGCCACTGCTTCGCCGCCTGGGTATGCTAATCTTTGGTCTAGGTTCTGATAGGAAATGAAAGGGTTTCTGAGTTCTTGAAGAAGATGGACTGATTCTTAGCCGACATTGCTTTATACAAAAAATAGGGTCTAGCCTCTGAACAAAGATACGAGCAACGTTGATCCTCAAATATAACCGATACTTATCTAAATACATAAAAAGGTACGCATACCTCAATGGTTTGGCCATTTAGATATTAATTTAAGGTTTGACATATGATCTATAGATATATGACTTATGATCTCCAAAATATACTGTGGACCTAACTGCTTTTCTATTAAGATTACGTTAAATTCAATAGTGTCAGTTTGCCGATTCTGGAAGGCCTATGAAGAACTACAACTGCAGACGTCTCTCGTCTGAAATGATGTAGAAGCCGGGAATTATAAGCATGTCGTTCCCCCTTAGATCGGACGACGAGGGCAGTACGGCGGCGACAGACGGCAGCACGCTACGCACGTCGCCGGCTGAGCCGCCCGGCTCCGCGGGCTCCGAGAGCGGCGGCTCCGGCGCCGACAGCATCGGCGGCGTCTCTGGACGCAGCAGCGCTTACGGTAACTATTGTACACGTTGACATCGGCACTATGTGGGCAGCACGGCGGCAGCACGCTGCGCACGTCGCCGGCTGAGCCGCCCGGCTCCGCGGGCTCCGAGAGCGGCGGCTCCGGCGCCGACAGCATCGGCGGCGTCTCTGGACGCAGCAGCGCTTACGGTAACTATTGTACACGTTGACATCGGCACTATGTGGGCAGCACGGCGGCAGCACGCTGCGCACGTCGCCGGCCGGGCCGCCCGGCTCCGCGGGCTCCGAGAGCGACGGCGACGGCTCCGGCACCGACAGCATCGGCGGCGTCACCGGACGCAGCAGCGCTTACGGCAACTATTGTACACGTTGCGTTGGGCTACAGTTATAAGAGACACTAAGTCTTAACGCTTAACTGAGTATGCCAACATTCCTGCGGTAGCAGAGTGGTGCGGGACGGGGTGAAATATGATGTAACGGAACTTTCCCCATAATAACGCGACAGTCGACATATTTTGAATGTGTGAAAACCAGGTAAAGGCATAGCAGGTAACAGGTCCGCATAAACATTTATCAGTAAGTTATTTTAATCTAGTGTGCACACATTTAAATATAATTTGGGAAATATAAAACATCAAGTATATCAAGTCTGAGGGTAGGCCTGTGCCCTGTAGTAGGACGTATATAGGCTGATGATGATGATATCAAGACTGCAGTATCATTATCAACACAAATACATTATTAGCAAGCATCCATCCCATTAACTGCCAGTTGCACGTACGTTCATTAAAGTTAATCCTCCATTAAATCTCTTTTTTTCACTTTATGTCTTGTTGACGTAGTAAAAGCTAGCAAGAGATTTAATGGAAGATTAACTTTGATGAACGTACGTGCAACTGACCGATAGAATGTTATAACAATAAAGTACGCTTTTGGTTGCATTTCTGTGTGGGTTTGTGGAAATGTTTTCCTTTACTAGTCGAAAACTGAATGTATTCGATGATACGTAATTAATTTGTCAGTTAATTTAACAGTTCCATAATTATATGATCATTGGCTACAGGTAGACACAATGTTGTGAGTGGTATAGACAGTGTGTAAATGTTATAGGAGAGATGGTGTCGGCTCCGTCCGCGGGGACGATACCGCAGTCCAGTAGCACCGCTGCCACGGTCGCAGTGCCAGGCTAGTACTTTTGGAGCTAAAATTTTGCATGAATGGATCTAACATTAATGTGCATGTTTAAATTTAAAAAAAAAAATAGAACGTGGATTAGATTGGATTCTCACTAAATTCATTTAACACCTTGGTAAAGTAAGGTTTGACCCACATTGATCGAGAAAAATAGCGTAAGTGCTATCGCGGCAGCATCGACGAAGCGCTCGGCAGCACTCGCTCTAGCAAATGACGTTCCTGAGCGACAGAAAAGGATAGAGCATGAAAAAATGTGATTCTGTGCTGACAGATGTGGGTCAACCCTAAGTAAGCTCACAAAGTTACTGTTTGTTAAAGTGTATTTGAGACTGAGTATAGATTTGAGAATTGCTAGCTAGCGGTTCGGAGAATTTAGGACCTTTTTTTTTTCATATGTGGTCCACATACATACTTTTACCTACATATGCATATTAATTCAAAATTCCGCAATCCAGCAGGACCATCGACCTCGTCGTCGCAGCCCGTTGCGTCAACGTCCCGTACAATAGAAGCGGAGAACGAAACGCGCAAATTGCACGCATTACGTATTTCTCTGCTATCCGCTGCGTTGGAGGCCATGCCCAAATTGAGGAAGCTGCCTGGAGTCCGCGCTATACCTTTTGTTCAGGTGTGTATTGTTGCTTTCATTTACAGGGTGAAATTGATATCATTAGCATCCTTTTAAATTAAGAGTCTACCCATCAAACTGAACAACCTTTACTATAGGAGCAAACAGATCAGAGCAACAAAAAAATCAGCTGTTGCATACATTTTGGTCGAGTAGGCATTGCAGTTTAGTATGGAACAGCAGATTTTTTTGCTCCGATCTGATTGCTCCCATAGTAAAAGTTGTTCAGTTTGATGGGTAGACTCTTAGTTTAACATAATGCTAATGATATCAATTTCACCCTATATAATATTTATTTGGAAAGATACTATGTTCCTAAAATTCTTCCTATTCATTCTCTCTCTATCTCATATTGCCAATTCAAAGCCTGAAGGAATTTAAGCACGGCCTCATAACAAACCTCTCTCAGTTCTCTCGTTTATTATGCGCGCATCATAGTGTGATAATAGGATTGACAGAGTCTTATCGCGCGTCGTGTGCCACTGTTCCTAAGGAAGCTTTGATAGTTCTACTAGAGTTTACCTGCGACTTCGTCCGCACGGGTTCCCGTCATCATCGTAGCAAGATAAATGATATACCAGATTTTAAGGCAAAACAAAAAAGTTTAATCGAAATCGGTCCAGTCCACAAACAAACAGATAGACGAATAATCCAAAAGTTTTTGATAAACTCCTAAAAACCATAATCTTCTTGCAAATATCTTCAAGGTACAGATACACTTCGTTTACAGTTTTATATATAGATTTCTTGTTTCTCAGGTCGTGCTCATGCTTGCCGGTGACCTAGACTCAACCGTAGAAAGCGATCGCGCAGTCTTGGAGCGTCTCCTCGAACTGCTAGTATCTGAGCTGGACATAAAGCCGGAAGACAACAGTTCGGAGCAGGAGCGCGCGGAGAAGCGTGAGATGCAGCTCGCTATAGTGCGGCTGGAGCAGCTGGTATCGGAGATGGACACGCAGGGCGACGACCCGGCCGCGCCCGTGCACGAGCGCACCAACAGACGCGAGCTGCAGCTAGTCATCATGCGCCTGCTCAGTGAGTGATCAACTATAATATACCTCTTTAGAGTTGGGGACATCGAGATTTATGGTGATGACCTTTCCACGCTGAACGCTTCGAAATCTCTATTAGTATGAAAATGAAGATTTTTCTTACAAATTCTGAGTTCGCCGCGGTCGGCGCAGACAGGTGTGCGATCACCATTACTACGAGGTGTCATAGATTGGAAACTACTAGAGAACTAGCCCTTACAGCCGTTGTCTTTAAATATATTTTTCTATGCTTCTATTCTTGACCTAACTTTTGAAAACGACGGTGGTTTTGGTCATTGGAAAGTCCAATGTTCAAGGGAGTTTTACGTGAGGATCAATCCGAATCAAACGGGAGCGCCTTTCTTTATTTTCTGACTTTTTTTATACTGTTCTCCATTAATAGCACTTAATTCCACCACATTAACACAATAATAGCCTTGAAAAACGAATTTTACCAGCACGCACAAATTATATACCAGATTTAAAGTCGGATCAGTACCTCTCAAACAAAAAAAGCAATCAATCAATCAATCAATTATACTTTATTTTACACCAAAAAACATAGTATACAGAGAGTTTCATCGAAATCGATTCAGTCAGTGATTTGTAGTCCGGGATACCTAAAAACCATATCGTAATAATAGAAATCTTTTTCATGTAAATATCTTCAATGTACAGACACACTTCTGTTAAGTTTTATAATAGTTAAGATAAGAAGAAACAAAACAAAGCCCGTCCTTTTATTCTCGGTTCCCGCGCAAAAACCAGTTATTACAATAGAGCAATGTATCGGCAGGTGTGCTGATGGCGCGGTGGAAGACTGCGGCGACGGGGGGCCCGGCGACGCGCGCCGAGGTGTCGGGCGCCGCGTGCGCCGCCCACGTGTCGCGCCTCGCCGCCGCTGCGCTCGTGCGCGCCGGCGCGCCCCAGCACTGCTACAGGGTGCTCTCCGCCCTGTTGCCCTACTGGAAGGAGAAGACGTCCAGTGAGTACACTGTCCACCACCGAGTTGACACTGAAACTACTTCGTGCAAGCTCGCACCGGATGGGACACCCCTACATACAGATATCATACAGTGGAACAGCTCCACATAAGCTCGCGGCGGCAGGGTCACTCCTACATGCGCAGCATCCGCTCGCTCTCAATACATGAATGAGCGGCCGCTTAGTTTCTGCAGTGTCTGTTTGTCTGTATTATATTCTGTTCGATGCTAAAACGTCGTAGTTCTTTGAATTCAGCTTTTCTTTGATTTGAAGGTTCATCGTCTATTTAGAAACTAATCTTCTACTCTCTACTTGTAATGTGTCAGATTTTCGTTAAAATGTATAGTTTGAGTGCCTCAAAGATTTCCATACAAATCTTAAATTAATCATAGCAGATAGCATTGAAACTCTAGATAGTTTCTGAAAAATTTCAATAACTTTAATTGGTTAGTATTGAAAATATAACCAGACTTCGTTTGTATGGAGCGCGCCAACGGTAATATAAGTGCTAGACCTGTACGACTTGATAACCTTTCCAATTTCTAGTGAAATAAAGATGTTGCTTGTCAAGTGTTTTAATAATTTTTTCTTGCCCAAGGTTCTGGAACAACACCATCAGGACAGCAACTGCTGAAGCCTCAGCCGCCGCAGCCGTTGCCCGACATGCAACCGTTCTTTGTCAAAGAATACGTTAAGAGTAAGTTCTTTATTCGTGATCTAAGATAAGACGTTCTGAAGATAGCACAAGGTATATATTCATTAATTCTCACATTGGTGGAATAATAACATCATAGAAGACATGTTTGGCGCAGATCTAATAGGATACCAACGAAACATCATGACCCGACCTACGTCCCACTGCAGCCTTCTTACACAAATAAGGGAGAGGAGTGGGCTAATCTCCATCATTTAGGCCCAGTGCTCTTTGGTGGCCGCATCTTAATTGTCAATAGACTTTCAGTGTTATTCTAACCGCTTCAACAGACCACTTACTCGAAAGAAATACTACTGTCTAATGGAAGTATACATATCTTTTTTCGTAACGTCGAAGGTGGCGTAGGTGAAATATCACTAAAACGGTGTTACCTGCTTACAAAACGTTTATTTGTGAAGGTCACGCTCTGGACGTATTCGACAACTACCCTCAGCTGCTTATGGAGATGGCTCTACGGCTTCCGTGTCAGATACACAAGCACTGCGATCCGGCTAACTTTGACGCGCGCTGGAGGACCTTGCTCTGCGAGTACATGATGAACCAGCAGACTCCTCTCAGGTAACGTCTAAATACGCGATTTTTTTATTATTATGCATAAAATTGTATTTTATTCGTAAATTTTTCGCTTATTTAAGGTCTTGAAAAATATATCATTCAGAATGGAGTCCCAAAAACGCGTATCTTCGTGTCTTGTCATCTCAAATCAATTCTACATTCTTGTGGACTTCAAATCATCATTTTTATTTCTTCGCGAAATAAGATTTTTTGTCCGCGTCTCTAGAAATAAGTTGCAATCATTCTTGTTATCTTTAGGTGATCTTTCATATACAAAACATGCCAAAAGATATGTCAAAAGATCTGTCCGATAAGCTAACAAGAAGTTACACTGAGAAAAAAATGCTACGTATACGTCAGCCCATCGCAGCTTACGTACCACGTAGCTTACGACGCGATACTGATAACGAGTGTTGCAACAGTATTTAAGTTGTCTCGTACTTCCAACTTAAATACCGTATTTTTTTTCTCTGTGTTCACAAGTGGTGAAATTTGTCATTGTCATTACAGTGAATATTTGTCATTACAGGAAGCAAGTACGCAAACTGCTGCTCCTACTGTGCGGTACGCGCGAGCGTTACAGACAGCTGCGTGACGTACACGCGCTCGACACGCACCTGAACGCGGCGCGTGCCCTGCTCGTCACCGACCCGGCCTACGACAAGCTCGTCCAGTTGATGGACCATCTCAAGGTCTGTAACGACAAATTACTGTGGGGGACTGAGAATGCGGCCGAATGTGTGTTTCCTACCGGTGTTAGCGTTTTACAGTAATCTTAGTACACGGAGAAAAATTTGTTTGTGAATTGAGCGCAGTTTCTGCGTGACCGATATGTTTACGCGTATAATCTGGTCAAGAAAAATCGCTAAAGTTTTAGTCTGACGACGACCTGGGCCTATAGACAAAGTATCTTTCGATTAGCGTTAATGACAGTAGAAAACAAAAATGTATGGACTTGACGTATGGTGACGAAAGCAAAATGTTTCGATCGCTAATGTCAAATCCATATATTCTGTCATTTTCTACTAGGGTCAACGCCAATAGAATGTCACTTTGTCTAGGGGGGCTGTAATGTTATCCTGAATTGCGCAATGATAATTTCAAAAACATAATTATAGCTAAAATTGTAAAGTTAGATTTCATCATTTCATTTGAATTACGTCCACTGCACGTAGACCTACCTCGTTCCAAAAATATTATACTTGATTCGCAGGCTTGCGCTGAAATAGTAAGCGCTCGGACGGGCAACTGGCAGCACACTTGCGCGAACGAACGCCGCGAGGCTCTGGCGTGGCTCGTGACAGTCGCGCGGAGAGTACACCCACACGTGGCGCCCACCGTGCTGCAGCTGCTGCAGTGCGCCCTCTGTGCGCCACACCACCAGCACCAACACCAGCACCAGCCCAGGGACAGGGAGCGCGAGCGGCAGGACAATAAGGTGAGTACTGCGTGTTGAACTTTGACATAACTTGAAGCCTCGTGTACTCGTGAACTTGCACCCAAACCACAGGTCCGGCACTTCAAACAACGTTTTGGATTTGACATGATGGCGTTCGCACATGCGCACTTGTTGCAAATTGACTTTGACATATGTGTAGGTTTGACTTACCACGCATCGTATGAACATCATCTACATTTCGTTACTTTTTATTGTTCGCTCTGTTAATAAAAATATTATTTGAGCTAAAGAATTAGTGAAAATGTGAGGTTAGGTTATTTTTCAACGTTTTTTATGCACTGAAAAGACTCCATTTTATGTAGTATTTGACTACAACGGGTGCGCGCCTGACTGCAATCCCTTGCTCGGCTTATCAAGTGTCCCAGAAAGTATGAGGTGAGGTGAGGTCTCTGAAGTCAGAGGGTGGCGGGGAGTGGCCGTTCTGTATGTAGAATTACATACTACTATTAATTATTCTGTGCCCAAACGTAATTTAGGGCCTTGAGACACACGTCTAAAAATCGGATTCTCTTCGGCATATTGAGTTCAGTAAAAATATTTAATTTTACTTGCAGACGTCATCAGATTGGCCAGAACGTGAACGCAGCGCGGACAGTGACGCGTTCGTGTCAGACGGCTCCAAGTTCCAGGAGCAGCGGGTTCCGCAGCTTGTTCAACAAATATTGAAACAGGTTACATTCTCACTCTCTTACATTGTAACAGTCGTTATGTGAATCGTAATAAGAATCAAGATTGATCGAATATTTATTACAGGTGTCTCAAGATGAACTGCGTATGTTTGTGAAGGCATTCCTGTTGGAAACTAACTCCACAGCCGTCCGCTGGCAGGCACATGCGCTATTGCTTGCTATTTACAAGTAAGTACTCAGTATGTGCTTTCTTAGTTTCTTGACCACCGCAAACGGTACACGGTCGTGAGATGGTATGTATGGTATGCTTAACATGGAGTCAAATTCAATAATCTTCTTAATAACTATTATAAAACTGTAACAGAAGTGTGTCTGTACATTGAAAATATTTACAAAAAAAAAGATGACGATATGGTTTTTAGGTGTCCCTGACTCCAAATCAACGTTTTTTTAGAACATTTTTCTGTCTGTTTGTTTGTGTGAGCATCACGCGAAAACTACTAAACCGATTTTAATGAAACTGACTGAAAAGATATTTGTTTGATAGCTTATGATCTGACTTAAAATCTGATATATAATTTGTGCGGACGAAGACGCGGGTTAACTCTAGTTTTACACAAATAGGTAGCTGTAAGATTCTGACTACATCGAATGGAAATATGTTTGTTTGAGTTTACAAATATATGTAAGAGTCTATTTCCAGAAAGTAATCCTACATTCTAACAAATCTATAGTATATGTGACCATGTTATATTTTCCCTTGCAGCAACTCGTCACAATCGGAGCAAGCATCGCTAGTTTCACTGTTGTGGGCCATATGGCCAATGCTGCCGCAGTACGGACGCAAAGCTGCCCAGTTCGTCGATCTACTCGGTTACTTCACGCTCAAGACACCTGATATTGATACTGAGGTAAAATTAATTACATACTTATACGAGTATCAGCATTAAAATTACGTTTAATCAATAGCTAATGTGAACTGTCTCTGCGGAGGTGTTGTACTGAACCAACGATTCGAATTTTGCTACTTGGAAATTCAATGTACTGCACATTGAAGTTCATATCGCCCATTCAAGGACATGCTGCGATCCTTAAAATCAACAAGAACTGAAGATGGCTACATGATTTCAATAGACAAGCTTAGATGAAAGTAAAATTAATGGATATGCCCAAAGCGCGTTTAGTTGAAGCACAGAAGTAGTACACTTGGTCCATACAAACTAACACACTTGTCTGTCATCTCGGTACATATTTGAAGTAAACCTGTCATTTGTTTTGACTTATTTTTCCGGATTGAAATTTTCGCCTATCTCTTAATTTTACTTTTATCTAAGTAGTCAAGCGATAGTTGCTTCAGCTTTCAACAGCACAGCAAGTCGCGACGGTGATTGCATGGCCTTTTACCGACGAATTCGCCTACATGCCGCCCGTGGAAAAACCACCTCGGCCAGCGGACAAAATATTAAGTGCGAGCACATCACATGATAATTTTTTGAAGTTCTGTGTCTGTGGGGTCAATAATCTTGAACAAAATAAATAAATCCACATAAACTCATACATTGTCTCTAAACAGAAATACGTAGGCAGCGCCGTAGACCTCCTACGCAACCAGAACCAACTGCTCGCGTCGCACGGCAACGCGGCGCTCTACGCAGCCCTGGGCGCGTTTGTGGAACTAGACGGCTACTACCTGGAGTCCGAGCCCTGCCTCGTCTGCAACAACCCCGAGGTCTCCATGGCTACCATCAAACTGCCTACAATAAAGGTTGGTTACTTCAAAGCTCCTGTAGTTAGAGGTATTTAGATTAGACTGTATGGGTAAAATCAATCTATGAAATAATTTGATTCTGTCAAGTGAGGAAAATTTAGCAATTCGATTGGTTAATTTTACATAGATTCGCTTCGGTGGATACCGAGTCTTATGGTGTCCAGTTGAATGTTACAGCTCGCGCAAAGGTTTATGAGCACTGACCTTGAATGCGCAAATATCCGGGTATAATTGATTACGCAAGCGCCATTGGCCAATCAGTCGACTTTTACGTCATCAGCATGCAAGAAAATCCTTACCACTTACCCCTAGCGCTCATAAATAGCTGTAACTCAGTATAATAATACAACGGAAAAGGAATTACCTAGCCTATTGCTGACCGGACCTCGCATATACTTTTTTTTTATAAAGTCAAAGGTCTGTCCTTACAGAGACGAAGCGACTTAAGAAGAAATTTTTTTGCGAATTCCTTGTGCAAGTACAAAAATGTTGTCCGCAATGAAGTTTGCGAAGAATAATACCGCGAAATTATATGCAATTAAATGTAAGTGGAGGTTCCTCATTACAGTCGCTATGGAATTTTATATCTTGTACCTAGCAGTGAACTCATGTTCCAATAAACCTGTACCACACTAATTAAGAACTAATCGCATCTACGTATGTCAGATCGACTCGAAGTTCACGACGACGACGCAGATCGTGAAGCTGGTGAACAGCCACATGATCAGCCGCATCAGCCTGCGCATCGGCGACATCAAGCGCAGCAAGATGGTCCGCACCATCAATTTCTACTACAACAATAGGACGGTACAAGCTGTGCAGGAGTTGAAGAATAGACCTGGTAAGATGTTTAAATAATTAAATTCTACAGGGTGTAACAAAACATTTTAGTAATACTTAAGGGGGATGCTTCAGAACATCAAACTAAACAACTTATGGTTCACTATGGAGCCAAAGTCCAGAAAAAATTAAAAAATCTGTTGTCCCACACATTTGAGTCGAGACGGTACTGCAGTTTTGTATGAAAGAGCAATTTTTTTTCGCGATTTCTATGTTGCCTCCGTAATGAAAGTTGTTCAGTTTGATGGTCAGAAGCGCCGCCTTAAGTATTACTAGCGTTTTTTTTACACCCTGTAGATACTCGTCATAAAACGAACTCTGTCCTGGATTCATTCTCATAGTGTGGACACTATTCTCCGCAATCGCTCCGGTGAGCGGTTTTTTAATACAAACGTTGATTTCAGTTTATATTCAAAAGCCGCACATCGACCGGTTCGGTGTTTCATCCAATTACGATGTAGAGTATGAACACCCCCTGCCTCCCAACATTTTCGAACTTACCTCTTCTTGGTAACCATGAGGCCATCAACAGTAAGCAGAGGTGTAGTACAGTATCGCATGTGACCTATTGTGAGTGCGTGATTTATGGACAATTGGGGGTGTCCATAAATCACGCGTCGCATGTTTTGTTGAATAGTAGTGACATGGCATTTTTGCAGGCATGTGGCACAAAGCTAAACGTGTGCAACTACAATCCGGCCAGTCGGAGGTGCGCGTCGACTTCCCTCTCCCCATCGTCGCCTGCAACCTCATGATGGAGTACGCAGACTTCTACGAGAACCAACAGGCCACTGGTAAGTTTTAACACCGACCGTCGGATATATTGGGAATGTTATACAATTCGGTGTGTCAAGTTTTTTTTGTGGAAATAACATGACAAGTTTATAGTTTCTTAAGATGATGCCTTCTATCCGTAAAATAACTAGAGTTAACCTGTGACTTCGTCCGCACAAATTATGTACCAGATTTTAAGTCAAGTAAAAACGTTTCATCAAAATCGGTTCAGTAGTATTCGCGTGATGCTCACACAAACAAACAGACAACAGACAGACAACAATTCTAATAAAGGTTGATTTGGAGTCAGGGACACCTAAAAACCAAATTGTAATCTTTTTTTTGTAAATATCTTCAATGTACAGACACACAATGTTAAAAAGAGAACAAAAATAAATAACTTGACATACCGAATTATGGTTAATCAATGGTTATGGACTATGGTTAGTGTTGGTGCTGAGTTGCAACTGGCCGAGGCCAAGGATAGTTATGTAGTATACTTGGAGCATATTAGCAAAAGTATTAATGTTAATAATGTTACGTTTAATATTATTTTGTTTCTTCTCAGGGGAGTCTCTACAATGCCCACGTTGCTCTCAATCCGTGCCCGCAAATCCAGGCGTGTGCGCCAACTGTGGAGAAAACGTGTTTCAATGCCACAAGTGCCGGTAAGTTTCATATATTCATTTATTAATATTCAATATTGATGTGACACTAATGTGAAGTTCATCTAGTTTAAAGAGCAACAGATTAGTTCTCTTACAAATCGTAAATTTATTTGTATACACAAAAAGCTAGTGTCTTTGCCTATGTTTGGTTTATCACGATGACTTTACTTGTTTTAAATTAATTCTTCTAATTCCGCAGAGCAATAAACTACGATGAAAAGGATCCGTTCCTGTGCCACGCGTGCGGCTTCTGCAAGTACGCCAAGTTCGACTACACTCTGACAGCTCGACCGTGCTGCGCCGTGGACACCATAGAGAACGACGAGGAAAGGAAGAAGATGGTCCAGACCATCGGCGCGCTGCTGGACAAGGCCGATCGGGTCTACAGGCTTCTGGTGGCCAACAAACCTGTGCTTGAGGTTAGTGTTGTGTTTACTATATTTAAATGTCTTCAAATGCGTATTGTAATAAACCTGATTCGCAGATTACCTGACATTGGCTAAATTGCTTTACAGCAGAAGCCATTATACAAAAAAGAAACTTTTAGCATGGCAAAATTAATTTTGCTTATTTTTAGGTTCCTTGGGGAAACATTTTCAGCATGAGTACTGGTGGATGGTGGATCTCAGTTATGGAGTCCTAAAATCCCGAGCATCTTATTGTTTCCACCAGAGTTCACAACAAATCGGAAGCTGACATTAAAACACATTAAACTAAAAATAAACTCAATTCCGCAGTCGCTCTTGCACAAGATAAGCGAGCATCGTCTGGAAGGTCGCACTGGGGACGAGAACAGTAACGCTAGCACGGCGTCGTTCGGCGGCGCCCAGATCAACCGCGTAATACAAACTCTCGCGCACAAGTACTGCGTCGACAGTAAGGGTCACTTCGAGGACCTATCCAAGATCATACAGAAGGTGCTGGCTTGCAGGTGAGATGTTTTGCTCTGGAATGGTGCTAACTATGAACTACTAAGTTTAACTATGAAATAACTTAGCGGTATTTGTTAAAGTCCGACGCTTGATCTACTTGCTATCAATTAGACCACCAATCTGAACTGAGTCAGTGTAGAAAATGTAACGTGTCCCCTCATCCATATTAATGTGTCAGAGACCTGTATCCTGCAGTGGGGCGTATATGGGGTTCCTCTTAATATGCTGACGGTTTTTTCTGGGAATGATCAGACCATCAAACTGAACAACTTTCTCTATGGGAATGAGAATTCTAATGGGCCGAAGAACCCTGTTTAGTCAGACTTAACATTCTCTAGTTCAATTTTAATGCTTATGGCACCCGAAATAAGGGGACAGTTTAGAATAATAAACTTGTAGCTAATAATTTATTTCGTTTTCAGGAAAGAACTAGTGTCCTACGATAGATCGCAGAGTGAGCAACTGAAGGGTGAAACACTGCCGGTTTATGCAGGACTGCTGCAAAACTATGACGGAGAACTAAGCAAAGGTAATTTTATGTGTAATGTGTCGTATCGAAGCGAGATAAAGGTAAGCGCATATTAGGGCGGTCCGCAGCGCAAAAACCTGTCCAAATAGCTTCTATACAATTTATATGAATTATCGCATATTGCGTCGGGGCAGAGCGCGTCACATTATTGAGCGGTGGATATATGGCCTGCTCCGCCCCGGTGCGGCTAGCCCGTCGTAGTGTGCTGTACCAAGTGGAACTTTTTCGTCTGCCAGTATGACGTCAAACTAAAAATCCGTCAATGCGTTGCGACCCGACCCGCTCTATTGTGCAAAGTACGCATTTTCCGCTGCGATGAGGTCCACCCTAATATGCGCTTACACTGAAGGCAACTTTATTGCCCGATCACGCTTGGACATTTTGAATTGAAACTTTTATCTTCTGTCACTAAGAATCTCACATTTGTCGTAATGTGTTACAGAATCAGGCGGTGGATGCTACGGTTGTTCGCTGGCGAGCGCCGAGCATTGCCTCACGCTGCTGCGAGCGTTGGCGTCCCAGCCCGAGCACCGCACACGGCTCTGTCGGTTCGGACTCGTGCAGGAGCTGGTGCAACACAACCTGCATCGCGGCACTCCACAAGTTTGTTACTATTATTTTTATCTTTAGGCCCTAGTTATAACATGCGTATTAGTAAAATTGTATGAATTTACTTGGTTAGAGTACCTGTCAAACTGAACCACTTTAACTATGGGAGCAAACCGTTAGTACCATAAAAAAATGCATGCATAAAAAAACCTGCTGTTTCATACAGTTCAGTCGAGTATAAATTGCAGTTTAGTATAGAAACAGCTGATTTGTTCTGCTACGATCGTTTTGCACCTATAGTTAAAGTTGTTCAGTTTGATATACTCTTAGTTTTAAAGAATGTCAATGATATCAACTTCACCCTGTAGAGATGGAAACGCTGCGTATCGTGCGTGCGCATAATACGCCCGTTATAAGTAGTCCCTTAAAAATTGACAAACAACTAAAGACAATTTGCAGTTTCTTGGTAGTATGAAAACCAACGGAGAATGTTCATCATGCATAGAATATCATTGGGTCGTCACGCTAATTGGTTGAACTCGTATACAATCATTAGATGGCTTTAGGGATCCTGGGTCTGCGTGGAGTGTGGCTCCTTCCTTCTTTCCCTTTTCTCTTTCATTATTCGTGAAAGGATGCCTTTGCCCTACATTGGGACGTGCATTAGGCTTATAATGTAGCCGGTAAGATAATAAGCATGCGCTATCTGAAGGCTTCGTGGCCTACTGTGATTTACTCGGCTCCGTTGGAGAGTTTTTGTGTTGACTGTACTATTCTTCTGGTGGCAGGAGTGGTTTGATGAAATATATAGAAGGCCTGTTTGTTGCACTGGAGGTTTTTTTTAGTAATTTTACACAATGGTTGGTTAGACGCAAGCACCGTTACTAAATCTTTTTAATTGTTACATCTTATGTTGGTGTTGCCAACTCTATCTGCCTTATTTTTGCAAGGCTGAACGATTCGAGCATTCTTCTTTGCTGTTTCGTTAATCAGTGTTTTGTTTCAGTGCCAAGAGGAAGTGCGCTCGCTGATCTGCCTGGTGACCCGCGACAATGTGCCCGCTACCGACCAGCTGTGCACGTTGCTGTCTCAGCGCATCACGCTCTCTCTGATGGGGCACGCCGCTTCACAGGACCACAACAATTCGGTATGTCAAGTTTTTTTTGGTCTTCATTTTATATTTTTACGGATAGAAGACATAATTTTAAGAAACCCATTTAATTTTTATTGTGATTTATCGAGTTTATCCATATACATTAAATTTTTAAATTACTTTGATCTGTATTCTCTAAATGCAAAAATGGTGGAGAGAAAATAATTCGAACTCCATGGAGAAAAACTACTTACTGCTTTATTTAAAACAATATTGTTTGCCTTCTCTTTCTAACTCTATGCTGGAAACAGAAACGGCAACATCAAATGTCAAATTCTGACATTGTGAATGTATCTTTTTTCTTTTTGGACAGTTATTTTAAGTTTACCAAGGAGTTCACAGGTTTTCCAGTGACGTCACTGGACGGATCGAAAAACGTTTTTTTTTTATTTAAAATATTTTAAAATCTCTAACATCGAAATATTATTATTAAGACAATTATCTCAAAATGGTTTTCGATTCAGCCTTCACAAAAAAAACTTGACATTTCAAATTGTGTTTGTTATTTATTGATGATAATTGATACCATTAGATGTAGTAAAAGTTCGATTGTTTGAAGTTAGGATTAATCGTTTTAGTCAATTGATATTCGATGAAGTATTCGGTATGGCGTAGGAAGTTAATCGACACAGATTTTATAAATTCGAAAGTTCATAGTGGTTCATTATGTCTTCGACTTGTATGTTTGAACTTCAAAACCGATTTCAATGAAATTTAGCAAAGAAGTAGCGTGAGATAAGAGGCAGGTAACAAATTGTAAGCTTTTCCATGCACAATTGCAAGTAAAACTGCGGATATACCGTAGCACATGAGAATTTAAGTTTTAGAGGAAAAAAAGGAAGTAAAATGTAAATAAAAAAAACAAATAGAAACGGATTTTGTGCAGGTGCGTCCTCTGGTGCTGCTGCTTGGATCCCTGGTTAAAGTACAGGATTCCGTCGACTGTTGGGAGACGAGGCTGCGGTGCATCGTGAAGCTCTGGGTTTGGTAAGTTTATAAGAGTTTACTATCAAAACTATTGAAAAGGAACTATTGGCGCTCACGTCCCCTTAAGACGCAATAGATTGAAAATTTCGTTCTCTGGATAGTTGGCTCGTTGGCGAAATCGGACAACGCAATTCCCTGGTTTGGAAGAGTGCGGGTTCAAGTCCCGCCCGAGACTTAATTTTTCAATCTTTAATTTGATATTGAAAAGGAAACCTTCGGTTTATGTTGAGACTTTGCTGTATATGTTATGTAATTTTTTTAACTTTGAGCTTTTGTGTTTATGACAGGTGCTGCCCTCAACTGACGGAAGTAGCAGGCATACCGCCAGCGGCCAGCACTATTCTTAAATCAGAAGCTTTGGCTGGAATACCAGGCATCAATACATCATCGCCTAATTGTAAGTACTTTTCCAATCTTCGTATTTACAAGCTTAGAATATCTTCTGTCTTGGAATGTTATCTTATATTAAAGAGCTAAACGTAACTCAACTCCAACTGATCAATAAGGCACGTATTTTTGCCTTTGCTTCTAGGTGACTCGCTTTAAAAATTATTTTAATTTTTTTTCTGGTAGTCTCCATACTGAAGCACGGGTAATCACTAATCAGCTTGGGAAACTGTATAATATTTTGTTACAGCCCATCAGTTCGCTTTGCAGCAAGTAGCGTTGCCTTGTCTCCGCTACATGCATCAGCTGATGATCCCAGTACCAGCTGTTCCTTCTACAACGTCCAATGATAGCGAGAACAACGATGCCAAGGTGAAGAATATAATAATGTGTAGATTAGAAAACATAATTCATTCACAAGCGATGAAAAAATGAATAGTTCAAATTGTGTTTATAATACTATAAGGAGAATGATGACGAGGTTCCCGTCTCACGCATCTCCTCTCCCCCGCGTGGAATGTAAACATCCCTTGTCGAAGGCGACGGAGCTTGGCCAGTGAGGGACTCTTGCGTGGGACCTTCAGGGCTAGTGACGTGTCGTGTGTGTTCCTCTGTGTATTTGTTTGTGCATCGGTGCATTGATAATTTTAGACTTTCCAAGTAGTTGTTAAGTCTTAGTGACGATTTAGTGAGTAGGCAGGTACCTACTTCACTTGTGAAGGACATTGTTATCATAAATAGGCATCATAGAAAGTCATGAGCCCATAACTGATTGTTATTATTTCTTCATATCCATTAGTCACCTTATAATACGTTATAAGCGCCACTGGATTGAGAGATACCTGTTTGTAACAAAATAATTATAAAGACCTCACCATAATTCTCCGTGTCAGTGTCTGATTGTAGCCGTCATTCATTGTCGATTCTTCAAAATATTTTTCTCTTGCGTGGCCTTGGTGACAAGGAAAAAATTTCGTACGACGTTTAGTTCATAAATAAGAAATCTAATCTATGAGTGCTAAACCTTACGGTAGTATACAGGGTATAAGTGACAGCCTTGCAAATACTGAAACAGTGAACTCAGACAATCAAACTGTGAAAGCTTCATAGTGAAAGTTGTTCAGTTTGATGGTCTGAGTTCACCGTTTCAATATTTGCTAGGCTGTCACTTACACCCTGTATAGTACTCTGTGGCTAAACCTTAAAAGTGTCTACACGCCAAAGTAGCCGACATGTCGCTGTGCAGCCCGCGCGTTTGCATATTGCCGACAAGGCCACTGAACCCGCCATTTGGTGTGTACTCGTAAACACCTAAAATTGTACTAAATGAATACATAAATAAACACACGACCACATAGTCTCTTTCGGGCTACTGGAAACCCCGCTATCTTTTAAATGCAGTAGCAAGCATTTAAAAGATAGCTATTTTCTCTTTTTAGCATATTAAAAGTGTCAGTACGGAAGTGTGAACTAAACAGTGATATAAACGCAGGACGCATCGCCGCAGTCGCCCCCGTGCGGCGGAACGATAGAGCTGTCCAACGGCAACGTGGTGGTGGACCTGGCGGCGTGGCTCGCGGGCCGCGTGTCCCAGACGCAGTGGCGCCGCCTCGTGCCCAACCGCGACGTGCCGCCGGCCGAGGGCGCCTTCCTGCCGCCCAGAGACAGGCATCTCGCGCACAAGTACGTCGGCAAGTGGAAGGAGAGGGTGAGTTTGACGTTTCTCTTTAGTTCTATACTTATAAGAGTTCCGTGAAGGACTGACAACGCACAGCCTACGCCGCTTAAGATAGAAACTTGACATTTGGATTACAGGGTTTTAGGGTAAACAGTTGCATTACTTTAAGGGATGATTGTATCCATGATACTAAATAACTTTCCCTAAGAAAACTAGGAAATCCTCAATACAATAATTTGGCACTTTCCATACTAAATGCGATCAGCTGATCGAACGTTTGTGTGAAAAGTCGAATTTTTTTGATGAATTTCCTATAGGTTTCTTAGGGAAAGTTGATCAATATCGCGGATACAATCATGAGTTAAAATAATGCAACTGTTAACATAATTCAACGAAGGATGTAGAGGTGCACTAAGATAGGATTTTTCGATGTTATTATTTCACATACTACAACATTTCGGTACTACTGGTGAAACGTGGTTGTTCTGAGGTTTCAGAATATCTCTGACCGCCCCCTCGGGGAATATGGTCGTGAGCATATGATGCTATGCTATGCTATGCTATTATTTCACATGGACCAAGTCGTGGGAAATGCCCACGCCTATGTCCCCATGGGTTAGGCAGGGACAATAGATCGCCTCATGCTACGATTCCGACATACATCTTTCGTCTCATCAACATCCATAACTCTATCTTCATACATGCTCTTCGGTTCCGGACACATCTTACCTTTCCCTTCTTCAGTACCTGTCTCCGATAAATAAATAGGAAATAATGTAAAATTGTTGGTGCCATCAGGTGATGCTGTCGCACGGCATGCGTCCGCTGGCGCTGGAGGACGGGGGCTGGCTGCGGCCCGTCATGTTCGACCCGAGCTCGCGCATAGCTCGCGACACCGCCTGCCAGATGGTCAGGTCACTCTGCGACACGTACGACAGGACTAAAGCGGTGAGTTACCTTCCGCCAAGCCTTCCGCTCAACAATACGAACCTACACCATAGATAGCAGTAAACCGGTCTGCGAAGGCGCGTGTACGGGAGCTGGAGCAAATATTATTGCGAACCCAAGTTAGATAGATGCAGAAAATCTTCCCATTGATCTCTTAAAACTTCTCAATTTAACAAACAGCAAATAAAAAAAACTTTGCGTTTCATTCTACAGGTATTAATATTACTGACAAGCTTCTTACCAGAAGTCGGAGCAGCCGGTGAAGCCAGCGAACAGTTCCTGCAATTGTATCAAAGTAAGCCATTGATTATGAGCCTTTTTTACGTTTGAAACTTATATTTCATTGATAATTAATTAATGATGGAATTTGATTCATTTCATTGACCATATCTTATCATGTTCCATAACTAATGGGTATCTGTTTCTCAGGTCTGGCCTCGGAAGCACCCTGGAAGCAGTTCTTGGCTCTGCGCGGTGTTCTGCAACAAATAGCTGATTTGATGACTAAGGAGATCGAGCAACTGCATCGTCTGGAAGAGACCACTCTCACCTCTGATTTAGCTCAAGGTACGTACATCTGCGAAAAGCCGTACGCAACCGCAAAATAATGAGTCGAGCATGAAGATATCCCGCGCATTTTCAAAAATATATAATGTACGATATGTCGTGCGGGCATGCTAGCCCCACAAAGCCCCCAAATGTTTCTATACTACTACTACATGCATAGTTAAAATCCGGACACATAATAAATTTTAATTGTATTGTTTTCTGTTATGCGTGTTGCATTTTAATTTTTTACTATAACTACGTTTATTTTTTTCATTTATAAGAGCGTCAGTAGCCCGTTACGGAGCGGCATAGACACCAAATCTTGAGGGTCCGGGTTCGAATCCGCACGGACTACCTGCTGCCATGTACTAATGAATTTTCCTAGTTTATGTACGGAATACCGACTGTTCTCAAACGGTGAAGGAAAATACCTTTAGGAAACCTGCATATGCCGATGAAGAAATTCTGAGGGAAGACCTGTGCCCTGCAGTGGGACGTATGTAGGCTGATGATTATGATGAATACACATGCCCGCAATTCGGTTCGAAAGCGTCATAATTGTATGTTTTGTTGTGCAGGTTACGCGCTAAAGCGTCTGACGGAGCTGCTGGGCATGTTCATGGAGGAGGGCGGGGCGCGGCGCACGTATAAGGGCCGGCTGGTGGGCTGCGTGCTCGGCGGCTACCTGTCGCTGCGCCGCCTCGTCGTGCAGCGCACGCGCCTCACCGACGACACCCAGGAGAAGCTGCTCGAGCTGCTCGAGGAGATGACCACAGGTACTACACTCTCTGTCTATTGTATCCGTTATGAATAGGCAGACTAGCGGCCTGGATGGCCGGACGATATCTGTGTAAAATCCGGCAAACAGAGGATGATATTAGCGAAGGATCACCATCACTGTATTAAGATAGCGTACACCAGTTATTCTACTACTTTGATCTAGAACGCATGACGCCAACGCATAGGTATCAGCACAGACACTCATACAAATTCAAACAAGCGACCGCAAACTAGCGAAGGAGATTGTGCCGTCGTAAATAGCATGAGAAATGAGAGGCCTATGCCCAGCAGTGGGATTTATCTGGCTGATGCGGGGTACTCCAAACTATCTGGCATGTATGTGGCGTAAAAGTGGCGCGGTCTAGTCTCTGTCGGTAGGCCAGTGAGCACAACTGTGAAAGAGGCGCGATGCTATAGATATAGATAGACAGATGGTGATATGAGTACGACATGATGCTCAAAGATATATACTTTACGTAACTAATAATACCGTCGAATTAAACAGGAACAGAAACGGAGACGGCCGAATTCATGGCGGTGTGCATAGAGACTGTGCAGAAGTATCCGCTGCACGACTACCGCACGCCCGTGTTCATATTCGAGCGGTTGTGCTCCATCATCTACCCGGAGGAGAACGACGTCGGAGAGTTCTTCCTCACGCTCGAGAAGGACCCACAGCAGGAGGACTTCTTACAGGTCTATTTTGACGTCTAATATTACTTTTACATGTATTTAAAAAATACGACAAGGCTATATTTAAAAAAATCTTAACTATTGAGGTCATAATGAATGGCTTTACAAGAAGAATAAGATTCTTATGCAAGTTGTCTTTGGTCAAGGAGTAATCATTGCATTTTTGAACGGGTTTTTCATTCTCAGAGACTCATTAATCCGGAGATCGGATAATAGATTGAAGAGTATCCTTGGACTTCAGGCCGTGACTTTGGCCAGGACGTTCCAGCGCTTTTATGGCCTCGCATGGCCACTTCTAGCTTCCCGTATCTCCGCTTTTGAACATTCATGGCCGTATCGCTCACTGAGTCGCGGCATTGCTCCTAACTCTAAAACGCTTGTATTTGCACAGGGCCGGATGTTAGGCAACCCTTACTCGTCCCTCGAGCCCGGCATGGGTCCGCTGATGAGGGACGTGAAGAACAAGATCTGTACGGACTGCGAGCTGGTGGCCCTGCTGGAGGACGACAACGGCATGGAGCTGCTCGTCTGCAACAAGATCATGTCCCTCGACCTGCCCGTCAAGGAAGTCTACAAAAAGGTCAGTTGTTACACTGCTTAGTCTTTATTCTCTAGAAAATTTGACACTGTACCTACCTAATGTTGATGTGAAATCGTACGATGTCCGAAAGTTTGAAACCCGAATTAAAGGACGAATATTGTTAATATTT
The DNA here is from genome assembly GCA_963924505.1 of Agonopterix alstromeriana. NCBI lineage: Eukaryota > Metazoa > Arthropoda > Insecta > Lepidoptera > Depressariidae > Agonopterix > Agonopterix alstromeriana. Next base: position 4,444,667 of record OZ004665.1, on the reverse strand, counting down.
GGTTATGTGTTTAAGCATGATCATTGTCAACGTCCTAAGTAGACGCGGCCCAACTATCATGTAAGCCTGTGCCAACTAATTTTTTTTCGTGCCTGTGTCCCCAGCAATAGGAACGTATAAAAGCTAAACATGATTATGATATTAGCTTCTCCAATTAATAATAATGGGTAACGGCGTGTTAGATTTTGGATAATCTTGTGGCTGAAGAATAACCGATATCCAACTGTCACCACACTCATGTCGCTAGCTTAGTTATTAAACGTTCGCAATTTCCCCCAGGTATGGTGTACGTCAGGTGAAGGTGTGGACGCAATGCGCGTGGTCTATCGCATGCGAGGTCTGCTCGGAGACGCGACGGAGGAATTCGTCGAGACCCTCAGCCAGACCAACGCGGAGGCTGTCGATGATGAACAAGTGTACCGCATGGCCAATGTACTTGCTGATTGTGGTGAGTGTTTAATCTTTCAATGATGTGTTGTTTTGTATTCTCAATCATCATTAAATAAACGGTAACTTCTGTGAAGTTTCTGAACGCGGCTGGATCCGCTTTGAATTCGAACATTTTATGTTTTGTCCTTTAACATCCTTGGCTATCCGGCATTAAACACACATTTCACATTGATTGTAACTATGAAGGCTGTTTTGGGTATTGAATAGTTGTTGGTTGCGAATAGAGAAAAGTAGTTTCTCTTTTGCAACTGGTTACGAAACGTAAGATACGATGGCCGGAACTGGAAGTTTTTTTATCTTTACTTATTTCGGATCTAATAAAACACGTATCGTAGCAAAAGCCGTGGTGGTCCAGTGGCGAGTAACTTTGCCTACCGTGCAGAAGGCGATGGTTCGTTCCCCGCCCAGGCCGACTCGTAACAATGAGTTCGGCTTTTCGGTGATGGAAAACATCGTGAGGAAACCTGCATGCTTCAATTTCGAGGCATGTATTGTACCCACTGTCCATTACAAGTGGCGACGGGCTCACTCCCCGTCACACTGGACAGAGTTTCGATACTACTAGTGAAACGTGGATGTTCTGAGTTTTCAGAATATCTCTGACTACCCCTTCGGGGAATATAGTCGTGAGCATGCGCATGCATGCATCGCAGCAAATTTTACACACAAGTTAATAATATTGTACGAGCCCACTTTGTGCGAAGATCTTCTCTAAGAAAATTTTCTATGTTAGCCACATGAGAGCTCATCAACGCCAACAGCGGAGTTGAAGCAGTCGCCATGGCCAAAAAATCTGTCAGGAGCAAACATACATATACAAGTAAATACAAGATAGGTTTTTCATGGCTTTAAATAATAGTATTATTATCCCGGCAGGCGGGCTGGAGGCGATGCTGCAGCGGCTGGCGGCGATCCAGCGCGTGGGGGCGGCGCGGGCGCTGTGCTCGACGCTGCTGCGGCTGCTGGCGCTGTGCACGCGCGTGCGGCGCTGCGTGCGCGTGCTGACGCGCGCCGACACGCGCGCGCTGCCCGTGCTGCTGCACGCGCTGCACCTCGCCGCCATCGAGGAGCGCGACATGCCGCACGCACACCTCGTCTACCAGCTGCTAGAGGTATTGTCTACCGTACACAACAATTACTTCGCTAACTGATTCATAAATAGCTGATTGAACTGAGACATTTTGCCATTCTCCTCTTGGTGGAGGATGGCGGCCGAGCACACCTCAACTATGGAGTGAGACAGGCCTGTTATGGGTCCTGTTCTATAAATATCAGAAAAACTATTACTAACCCTAGATTTGAATACGAATATGTCCTATGTAATTGATTTTATTTGCATAAAATGTATGCAGGGACGATAAACGGTTGTAGGTCTGCTACATACTGTCATAATGTTAGAGCAGCTTGAATGCTAATAAACCAGTATGATGCAGAACATTGTCTTTTTGTTCCCATACGTATAAACAGCCATTATTACTAATTTTAATATTCAAGCTGCACAAAACTGGATGAAAAGAAGGATTTTACAAATTACTTTGTCATAGTAATTATAGTACTCTGTGCTTTGTCTTTTGAGCGAAATAATTAACAAATTCATATTTAAATCATGACCGTAATCCCTTTCGGGGTGATCAGAAATATTATTACAATTATCAATGAAATAATTAACACAAGTTTTAATGGTGAAATGTTATTGCAGATAATGGAACGCATTCTGTCGGTAGCCGCTAGTGAAAGCTTGGAATCATTCCTTCAGTTCTCACTTACTTTCGGAGGACCAGAATACGTACAGGCTCTACTCAACTGTACTGAATGTCCGGGTATGTGGTAATCATTTTACTATTTTTATTTCCTGTTTTCTAGAAGTATGTTAATCTCCGATATTAAGGGGCCATAGGTTCAGACGAATATTTTCTATGAGAAACGCGATTGCCCAGGCCTCCGAAAAGTGCGTGCGTGTGCTTTCGTTGCCGTATTTTCGATTAAAAAGAATTAGCAAAAGTACTTTTTATAGATTTTTTTATGATTTTACTAGATAAAGTAATGGTGAATATGGAGTATGAATACCATGAATTGGAAACTATTTTAAGTTCTTCTAAAAAGAGAATAATGTTTAAAAATACATGAAATTACGTCATCTTTGTGACGATTTTCTATCGAGTGATGTAATCCCAATCGTGTATTCAATTTATGATTTCACTAGATAAACTATCCAAGAATACTGGGGTATGACTTTGGTTTGTTGGTAAATTGTATAAATCTAGTCGGTAAATGATAAATAAATTATGCCTCCAAGGTATTTCGTCCTACTATTGCGCCTTGAAAAGGGGTAAAGGAGCGAACCGAGAGTTTCCGCTTCGTTTATTTACCCCTTCATTTAGTATCTTATATTGCATGATCTACAAAAACATTCCGCCATTCACGAAACCCTAATTCTCAGGTATACGCAGCAACTCAGTAGCACTAGGTCACCTAACCCGCGTGCTAGCCGCTCTAGTCTACGGCAACGATCTCAAGATGGCCATGCTGGTCGACCACTTCAAGCCGGTGCTGGATTTCGACCGGCTGGACTCAGACCAGTGGAGCGAGGAGGAGTTCCGCATGGAGTTGTTCTGCGTGCTCTGCGCTAACATCGAGAGGAATTCTATAGGCGGCACGCTGAAAGATTATCTTATATCCCTGGGGGTCGTTCGTGATGCGCTGGAGTATATTGTGGTGAGAAGCTATTTGTCTGTTTGTCTGTAGTTACTATTGAATGTAATTTTGGATCATTCTTAATTGAGATTAGTCGGAATAAGAAATAAGACTGATGTCAAATGACGTTTATGCTTTTAGCTTTCAATAGGAATCTATTTGTTGTTGTTATTTAATCGCCACAAGCTTCGTCATAACAATGAAATACAAGCTCAGTCAAATAACCCGCCCCTTATCGATCATGGCGCAAAAGAGCCCATAACGCTAGCAGCGTTGCCACGCTGAATTGCTACGGCTAGCCTCTATATTTGTGCCACCCAACAGCATACATACCTACTTGATTTGTGTGTATTATGTGTTAGATTCAGATAAAAATTTGATAAGATTTTGTATGAGACTTAAGAGTCTATAGTATTTAAGGTCAATGATTATAACGTATGTAAATGTTGCAGAAACACGCCCCGTGCGTGAAGCCGACGCTCGTGTGCACGGACTCGGACGAACTGAAGGAGTTCATAAGTCGGCCGGCGCTCAAGTACATCCTGCGCTTCCTCACCGGGCTCGCTACCGATCACGAACCTACTCAGGTAATATCTACTATCTTATTAGCAGAGTGAATGACCAGCAGAATCCGACCTCTGCTTATTAGTGTGAAAATAAGCTGGGAACGGCAGTAAATTTATTTTTATCGCATGCGTTATGCAAACCATCATCCTCAGTTCAACAGCTCTTCAGTCATAAGCTAACAAAGATACACATAAAACTGCGTTTTTATAGAACGGTCATATTTTACGATACCGTAGTATACGATACCGTAGTATACGATACGATACGATATATTTTAAGATATATGATAGCAAATGATTTAGAAGTGGAGTATGGTGGATTGGGGTGGTGAATGGAGAAAGATGACACATTGTGCCGACCCGAAGTAATGGAATAAGGTCAAGAACAGTACACCGTCACTTACGTTTGACAGCTGCGATAAGTGCCTACGGCGCCGCATACTACTTGCGGTACACACTTTCACGCATTGACATAAGGCGCATATTGGTTCGTCGTTCAAGAAGTGCAAATTTTGAAATTCTATAAAGCGTCCGAAATCGGGAGTGTGCGGTAACTATTAAATATAATCGGTGGCATGAAGATGATGTGATGACTCGTAGTGCTTTCATTTACCTGTGATATTGTTCCCTAGATGCTAGTCTGCGAGAAAGTGATCCCGATAGTTCACCGACTGGAGCAGGTGTCGTCGGGCGAGCACGTTGGTTCCCTCGCAGAAAACCTGCTGGAGGCTCTGCGCTCGCAGTCACAGTGCGCTGCCAAAGTTCAACAAGTCAGGGACTTCACTCGACAGGTTAGTGACAATCATTGATTGTGAATACACGGATTAGTAGAATTCGGATTCTCGCGGATTCTCCGCGCCGCGGAGTGCAAATTAGCACATATAATTATGTCAAAATTGATGATGGTTATACCAACACATTTTTGTTGTTACTGGCTGCATTTTCTCTGCAGCCCTAGCCAAAAAAAATCGATCAAAAAGATAATACTTATAAAAATGTTTTTGAATTACTCTTTGACAATGTTGCCAATAGGTACTGAAAATGTTGCCTTAGTTTCTACTACTCTATCCCTCTCTGCCCTATTTTTTTCGATTGTTAATTCCTCTACCCTAAGGTTGTCTGGAAGAAATCGCTTTTTAGCGATAAGACCGCCTTTTTTGTACCTACTTTTAATTATTTATCTGTATTCAAATGTATGTTCTGTTTTGGTGTGCAATAAAGTATAATTGAATTGAATTGAATTGAATTGTACTCTAAAATCGTTATTAAATACAGCTAAAATGTATTCCTCATTCTCGCTTAAAGGAGAAGAAGCGTCTAGCGATGGCGGTGCGAGAGCGTCAACTGGGTGCTCTGGGCATGAGGAGCAACGAGCGGGGCCAGGTGACAGCGCAATGCTCGCTGACTCAGCAGGTCGCCGACCTCGCCGAGGAGGCGGGCGCGGTCTGCTGCATCTGTCGCGAGGGATACAAGTACCAGCCCACCAAGGTGAGTCGACCGACTGTAGTGTTTCAATGAGGAGAAGAAACGTCTAGCGATGGCTATGCGAGAGTTTCAACTAAGCATCGAGGCGAGGCGACTATTAGTTTACCTTTATAGCATAGTTCGGACTACACGCGAGTGTTTTAGTCGATTGCGACAAAATGTTTATGGTTCAGACATGTTTATGTTTAGCTAATAATATACTCGCCACTCGACTGAAATACTCGCGTAGTCCGAATTACTGGCCGTCGTGTCCCTCTCCTTAGTAGGATGGCAATGCGATTATGCTTTTAGGACTCACTATTTGTGCAGTCGTTTTGCCACAGAAAATGTACCTACCTACGTACGCTACCTTTACGTCAAGCTAGCGTACCAGGTAAAAAAGAAATATATCGTAAACTACAATGGCTCTATTTTATTTGACCTAGTCACTAATTAAGCGCTATTTAGGAACTATTCATTGACATTAAAGTTATCCTGAAGCCTATAAGGGCTATATCCTTTATCTTGTTCGTTCGGCCGCAAATACAAAGAGGGCAAAGGCGTTATATCACTATATCACGCTGCCGTTCCTTTTGGATCACCCGTATGGGACTAAAAAGGTTCATAATGTTAGAATTTTCTATGGACTAGGTACCTTCACTTGACCACCATGTATACCGTTCCGAAACTTCTAGGGGTTATTATAGACACTGAGTGGAAGCGTTCACTTGTCTGTCTTTACCATCTAACTGCTGCTGTCAATCCGCCTGCCAGAGCCTACAACAAAAATATAGTAATATTCAATTCCTGTCATGAATTCTTCATTCAGCGCACATCTATCCATAGTCCTGTGATACATGGATCCAAGAAATTAGATTTAAAAAATGTTGGTAAACCAGGTGCTCGGTATCTACACGTTCACAAAGCGCTGTCCGGTGGAGGAGTACGAGGTGCGCGCGCGCAAGACGCTCGGCTACACCACCGTGTCGCACTACAACATCGTGCACGTCGAGTGCCACATGGCTGCCGTCAGGCTAGCTCGCGCCAGGTATGCCATTCTTTTAAATACACTAGAGTTTACCCGCGACTTCGTCCACACTAATTTTAAACCAGATTTTGAGTCAGGTCATAAGCCATCAAACAAAAAAGTTTCATCAAAATCAGTTCAGTGATGTTCGAAAAAACAAACAGACAGACAGAAATTATAAAAAAAAGATTGATTTAGAGTCAGCGACACCTTAAAACCATTTCGTAATATGTTTCTTGTAAAGATATCTTCAATGTTCTGTTACAGTTTTATAATAGTTTAGATACATAAATTCACGACCGTAACGAAACTTTTAAGGTGGTTGTCTTAAGTTCCAAGTTAAATTATAACAAGTTTTCATTATAACTATGATGCCTTTTTGCGTCCCCAACGCTGGGGCATAAGCGGCAGTGGGGATATAGGCGTTAGTCGGCATTCCGCTAACCCAGATTGGCAGGTTTCATAAACGCATCAGAATTTACTTCCTCGGGTATGCATGTTTCCTTACGATGGTGTTGTGCACAGAAGCGTCAGCAGTGTTCCAAGTCTTATAAATATCTAGTTTTATAAGGGACTAATGGTTACGTTGTTTAGGGACGAGTGGGAGAGTGCAGCGCTACAGAACGCATCAACCCGCTGCAACGGATTGCTGCCGCTGTGGGGACCGCACGTGCCCGAGTCCGCATTCGCTAGTTGCCTCGCGAGGCACACTACTTATCTACAGGTAACATATTAAATACAATTGATTTGTATTGTCGACATTAACATCTCGTACAAAGTTATACTAAAGGTGCTTTGGGAGACGAGTGCTCGGATGGGTGACCGTTTTGGTGGTGTTTAACCAGCACGTCTAGTATGATTTCTCTACACGCGCGCGACGTGCCTTCGTTGCATAGGAAATAACCTGTTCTCGCGCTTTTCCGAGAACGAAAAGTATGGAAAAAAGCCGAGTCGCGCGCAAGTAGAGAATTCATGCTAGAGGGTCTGGATTGTACGTTAGGTAGTTGATCCGGATACTGCTGTCGATAGTAGTATTAATTAAAGTATATCCTGTAAGGCATCTATTAACTCTTCTAATACCTACTGGGCCTGCGTGGTTCAATATGACACAGTCTCTCTAACTCTCACATTATATGAGTGAGAGTAATTTTCCTTGGGACGTATACATTATACAATTTCGATTGTTCCAATTTCCGAATTTATATGAGAAGTCCAAAAAAAATTGTGAATTTCGAAAAGTGATATATCAAATATTAGTAGAAATTGTTTTAATGTTGCGTTAAATCAATTACACGTTGTATAGGCTGATGATGTTCTGAATGTTTCACTAGGAATGTACGGGTCACCGGGACATAGGGCACACGTGCACGATCCACGACCTGAAGCTGCTGCTGGTGCGGTTCGCGCGCGGGCGCACCTTCCACGACGACACGGGCGGCGGCGGGCCGCTCTCCAACATGCAGCTCGTGCCCGCCCTGCTACACATGGCGCTCTACGTCATCAACACGTACGTCACCTCATTGTGTTCTCACATCTTTTTACTGTACGACAATGTTTATTTGTCATGTGGTCAATCTTTTGTGATTTACAATGCTCATTCTATTCGTTCGCAATGCTCCGGTACATGGATGGACGCATAATTGCGGTCTGGACACCAACTGTTATAGGCCAGCCGCACATTATATGAATGTTTTATCTGAAAATCCCGTGCACCAATCAGAATCGTCGTACGCGTCCTGCAAATTTCTTACCATCTAGTACAAAATGTATGCACGGAGTGCCTTCCGGCGAGCGTTTGAATTTTTCTATTAGAAATTACTCGTCATGTACCATAAAGTCAGCAAAGCGCACATACGCGTTAAGCGTTGGAATGTGTTAACGCTAAAGGGGTATGAATTTGTGTTCTGTCCCAACTGGCAGTTCCGCACCGCCGTAATATGACATCCTGATCGTGGCTTATTTTAGTTGACTTAATATTACACCGTGACTGGTAATCCAATGTTCCCACACATTTTACATTTCTTAAACGCTTTAGCTACTACTAAAAGTACTGAGTTTTTAAAAACCTTGTGACATCCCTTAAATGATGTATGTTGTAACGTCTTACAGGACGCGCGTGGCGGCGCGCGAGGTGACGGCGCTGGAAGCGTCACTTGCGTGGCCGCCGGCGCGCGTGCTCGAGTCCGCGCACGACGCCGAGAGCCCGCTCTACTTCCTCACACTCATGCTGCTGCTCTATCCACACGCCAAGTAAGTGCACGAGTTTTAACCTTACACAATACACGTTTTATATTGTTTTTACAGATCCTTGACAAAAGCGTACGACAGGTTAAACAAGAAAACTGGAGTATACGATACGATAGACTTGTTGTTAATGTCAAGTAAAGACATTATTCTCACTATGTAGAAAGATTTAATTACAGTACGACCAGGAAAATAATTACCCTCGTCAATCTTCGTTTGCGCAGAGTCCCCCGACAAAACCCGAAGTCGTTTAGTAATTAAAGGGTGCAAAGACGGATAGCAGCGAAAAGGGCGCGAAAACAAGTAGCCAATAGCGACAAGGTATTGAGGGTGACGCATCCTGTTTGGTAAATATTATTTCGCGCGCTTATAAATCTGGTACTACTGTAAGCATGAGTGCTATCGTGATGACACGAAGGAAGTTCAGGAAAAGGGGCAAATTAAGTCTTTAATCTTGATTAGAGCAAGCACCACGCAGAGGTGCTCTTGATTTATTCTAAAACAACTACGCGCGCGTTGATACGCTACGGGACCCTGCGTGAGGCAGCGAAGATTGTTTTCTGTCAATATTTTTGTTTTACTTTTTTGTTATCTAACTTGAAATTAACATAACGTGAAACCAACATTAATTTACAAGGTGTTACAAAAATACAAATAAACTTTTAAGTTGGTGGTTTAGACCATCAAACTGAACAACTTTCACTATGGGACCAATATCGAAATCGCGAAAAAAAAACTGATATTCCATACTAAACTACAAATCTACTCGAGCTAAATGTATGGCGCAGCAGATTTTTTTTTCGCGATTTCGATGTTGTTCCCATAGTTAAAGTTGTTCAGTTTGATGGTCTAAACAACCCCATTAAAAGATTAAAATTTTTATTTTTACTTTTGTAACACCTTGTGTACCAGTGCACTTGTATAAATTACTGATGTTAATTCATACTAGTACACTAGTATAAATTACTTTTGGTTTTAAATAAATAACGTTATAGTGTAGTAAAACCTATCCTATATTTGTTTTCTAACACACGTCCTTTCCTAAAAGATGGCGGTCCCTAAAGCTGGACATGTTGAAGCGGCTGCTAATAATAGGTCACGTGCGCGCCGTCGCGCCGGGCGGGCCCGCCATGCGCGCGCTGCAGCCCGACCACAAGGCGCCCAAGACCTGGGCCGACTACCGGCCGTACGTCTTCTTCGTAGCCATCATAGACCAGCTTTACACTGTTATGTTCAAGGTGAGCTTCAAACTTTTAGTTAATCATACATCCAGACAAACGCGAGCGTTTTTGGGTTATTTGTTTATCGGAAAGAGGACCATCGCTGCTGTAACTCTTGTAAACAGCGAAGACCATTTACAACACTAGACACCGAAGTCCAACGAGTCCATTGGTTGACTAATTTGTCTTTGAACCCGCAAGGAAGTGATAAGGAAGAAGGGAGGGGCAGCAAAATAAAGTATCTCAGATCGAGTGTTCGGCTTGACAGATTGGATGAAACGCTGCCACATGTCGGTACGGGTAGGCGATTTCGCACCGCACCGTCGCGACGTAACATCTGAAGAGCCGCGAATTTAACTAAACATTATCCCTTGGATTCCGCCGTGACACTGATTGATCTCATCGCAACTATACAGGGTCCAACTTAATATGCTGACAGTTTTTATAGGATGTTCAGACCATTAAACTGAACAACTTTCTCTATGGAACCAACATCGAAATCGCGAAAAAAAAATCTGCTGACCCATACATTTGGCTCGAGTAGGTTTGTCAACGCCTACGCTTAAAAATAACTCGTATGTAATCTCACTCTAATTTTCGGAATGATTATCTTGATAAATATGAAAGTATACACCAGCTTGTTGCATGACAACTACCAGTTAATTGTTTTCTCACCCTTACTTTAACTTCGGCAGAACGTCACCGCAACCGCAGTAGACCAATGGCCGATCAAATTAGCCGAGTACATCCGACACAATGACGAGGCGAACGCGAAGGCCGCAGAGAAGATAGTCACCACCCTCACGGACGAACTGCTGCCCTGCGCTACCTTCGCAGAGTTCTGCGACGCGGCTGGCTTCCTCGAGGACATCCCGGACCCCGACGCATTCCTACAGGCTCTGTTCGAGGAGCAGCCTTGAGAAAGGTTCCTCGTATACTGCCTTAGTTACAACGGGTGTCTGGCCTGCTAAATTATTACTACACTTAGGATTTGACAAATTGATGTTACCGAGACCTCAAACGGAGCGTCCCTTTCACTTTTCTAGGCCAATAACTACGTAAATAAATGTCACTAATAATGCTTATTTAAATTATAATCATCAATAGTAAACTAATTAATCAAATGTTATGAATTTAAACTATCGGATTGTTTTGGTGCTTCAATTGTATTCGCTTTCAATTTGGTTTTAATTTTAATAAAAATGTATCTGCTTCAATTTGTTGTTTAATTAAATTACATCATCAAATCGCGTTTACATGACAAATTAATCTCTATTTGGTTGAGTACAGTCACTTACACAAGTAGCAGACCACTTAACTATTTTCAATTAAAGGTTAAGAATAGATTGACTTTCGAAGCTGTCCTCTAATTAACTTTTACAATCATGATGAAGTACCTATATGACAGATTCCTAAACCGTGGAGAAGTCAAGAGACCCTCCACTATGTAGGTCGCCACATTCAACGGTACTCAAGGTACTCTTGACTGCAAGATAATGCTGGAGGATGACACGACCTTGACAACTACACGGAGAATTTTTAATAGGATTTGCGGTTGCGCAGGCGCACAGGTGATAGATATGTCGCGCGTGATTAGAGCGCCGGAGTCACGACTGTTGCGAAACGTAATGAAGATTAGGACGGAGTATATCGTGAGGTGAGATAAGTGTCATTTTGATAGTTATGTCATGAGGTTCATGAGCTGAAGGGTAATAAAAGGAGGTGAACTTGAGGTAGTACCTTTGTACTGCAAGTTCTTAGTATTTACTCTGGGCCTTTGTTCTCTTTTCGTGAGGTGTTATCATTGATGCATTAAGATTATGCTTTTAATAAATGAATCCCACGCGTTCGTAGGCTCTTCAAGCGCATGTTTTAGTGATCGTTCGGCCGCAGACACACGGCGCGAACATTTTTAAGCGCACCGCAATTTGCAGTTTCTACCCACTGCGGCAGCCGCACGAAGAAATTCGTGTCAAATGAACGCGCCCTTAGGAACAGCGCACCTAGCGGAGATCTGTTCGAGCAGTTTTCATTATTCGATTGATAATAAATTCAATGACTATTGAAATAGATTTGAAAATAGCGTGCAATAAGTAATGCGAACACGTCACAGGGACAGGGATCTCTTACACGCTATTTTCAACTCTATTTAAATTACCATTAAGGAAAACTGCTTGCTGTTAACATTGTTACTGTAACACCTGCTCAATATTGGAGACGCATACTTGAGTCTATTTCTAGGTGTTTATTGTGCCTTGTATTTTTATTGTCATGCAAATTAAAATAAATTAAAATAATATCGTAGTTCCATAACATCTTTTTGTGTGCTCCGCAGGCTCGATAGCACAAAAAGTGCTATGAGCCATCCTAACGGTATAATTGAGCCTTGTCTCATTCCCAAAAATATTCAATTGTTTTATTTTTAAATAAACACATAAAACAATAATCTGTAACTAGGTATTATTATCTTGACAAACTCTAATTTGCCACAAAAAAGAAGTCAAAACTCGAAGCTCTGCAGATGCTTTTTTGTTCGATCGCGAGGACGTTGCTCTCAACTCGAAACAAGCGAGCACTGTTAACTTTTATTAGGTACTCTGTTTTATTCGCAATGTTTATTATTGCATTGAGCTTAATGTTTGTGCTTGTCCTGTGACATATGTGAACGCCCTGCCGAGCCCAGCAGGTTGCAACATGGCTGCATTTACGAATTATACTTGTAAATTACACATTGACTGGTGCAATTAGACTGTCAGATGACAGCTGAGACCATTGTCTGCCCAGTTACGAATTATAATTCTGTAAAATTATCATATTATTGCACTTTTTATTTTGGCAATGTGTGAATAAAAACACTGTTAAATATTGAATGATTTATTCTGCAATAAACATTTCTGTGAGATATGTCGAAAATTACCAACTAATTATATTATAATAGGTCAATCTCACTCACATATTCACAAATAACACAGGCATTCGAGTATACAAACAATTTGATGCAATAATTAAAGCATCTCTTAACTTATCTTTATACACATACAATATAAATAGACTTAATACTTTTATAAAACACTAACTTAAATATAACTTAATTTTTCTATAGTAAAGAATGTATCGTGTTCGTGAAATGTCGGATGTAAAGATATATTCGTTTTAAATATCAGCTTTGGATTTTTGTATCTAGCGAACGAATTCAAGACAGAGTGACAATTAAAATAAAGTAACAATTAGGTATAAGCTCAATGACTAAACTCGTTTAAAGGTCATACACACGGCGACCGCTCGGCACTGGTGTAGCCAGTCATTCTTGGTGAGCAGAGCCCTTACAATGTCGATGAGTTTATACCATGATTGTCTTCCACATACCTAACTAAACATTATTAACCTTGTTAAACACAATCCTTAAACGTATCAGATGTGACCACAATGTGGCACTGCTTATCACACACTTTCTGTCGTAATAGAGATTTTCTATCCATTAATATAAATAGATTCTGTACAGGCCGTATTTCCATCAGTTAATTAATTAGATCTTATAAAATGAGGCGAAGCAAAGTAGATTGAAATCAGCAGAGGTATGGGAAAGACACGAATAGAGAAAAGGCACAATATTATCACGCGATCTTGTCTGTAACAAATGTGACGCGGTGGTCACTAGTCTCCAGCCGTCTAGAAGTCGTAGGAGCCGCTCTCGCCTGTCTTGCCGATGCGGAACACGAACTTGTAGATGACGCCGGCGAGCACTCCACCGATGAGCGGGCCTGCCCAGTACACCTTGGAGAGAGAGAGAAAATGTTACTGAATATGGTTGAATGATCCAGGTAAAATGAGGCGTTGGGACTGCGTTTTGTAGAATTCTGGGATGTAAATTTTACCTCACAGAGCTCCAACCCAAAAAATACGCCGCAGACTTAAGTGTCATGTTTGCTATGCCTTGTTATTTAGAGTGAATATTTTTTTCTTCAAATATAAGTGGGTACCTAACAAAAGTGTAAAATGAATTTATGTAATTTTGTGTCAAAGTTTATGTTTTAAAATAAGAATGTTCATCTACTTTTCGTGCTGTCTCTACTACTATTAGGAAAGGAAGTGATGTGAAAGTTGACTTCCTATCTATTATAGTTCTGTCGTACATCGGATCTAACTTTACATAACATCTTAGCGTGTAAGAATAACATTACATAAATCTGTTAGAAAAAACAGCATATATCGGACTTTAAAATACGAGCAGTCCACGCTTTCTGCTGCTCTAACAAACATGGGAAAGTTGAACAATGGACCTATCACCAGCATAATGATTTGAGGCATCTGCCACAGCACATAATGCACTGTAATGAGAATAAACAGACAATACCATCGCATTGCGTGAAGTATAGTGGCCTGCGTAGTGCTTGAGAACTATAACTCACATAAACTTGGAAAAATAAAACACGATTTCGCGCAATAGGACATTGACATTGGTCTAATTTATTCTAGATCATTTACCAGTCTGGAACCAGTTTTTACTTAGGTAATTTATAAATATAGGTATGCCTTATATTTTATTTCTAGCAACAGGATTAACAAGTCTTAAGGTAGGTATAGGACCGTCTACTTCAGCAAGTTTGTTTTCCCATTAACAAATATTTAGTTGTGGAAAAACAAACTAAAAGACAACAGGATGCTTAACACACTCCACATAGGTGGGGATACCTCTTAAATTCGATCTTTAAAGTTATATTTGCACACAGATTGCTTCTAATGGACTAAACTAATATCATAATACTATAACAACGTGCGCATGGATCGAACTACGCCGGAATCTGCATTTTAATGTTTTAAAAAATGTACTAAAAATCAAAAGCAAAATTTTTTATTAGTAGGTAGTTATAGGTATAATTTTGTATATCCCAAATGTCACGAGACTGATACGAAGTGGAACTTAATTCTTATTAATCTTTTTGCATAACTAACTGAAATAGCAAGACACTTACCGTATAAGGTCACAGAGTACCTATCATACACTAGATAAAATATCGGATGATATACATTATGTATGTAGTATAACCGTATAACAGACTGGTTATCCGCTTGATGCAAGTGAAAGTGATGGCACGTGACCGTTAGATAAAAGGGACTCTGAGGATTAACGCCAACGTTCACTTTGATGTCGCTTTAGCCAAACCGATTTACCACTTTTTAATCCAAAGAGAAGGTATGTAACTATCCTACCGACCTTTCTCTTTAAAAAGATAATATAAACGATTATGTTTTATGTGATTTAAGCGAAAAGGAACCTAGTGAGCTCTTAGGTCCCTGGTTTTTAGAAGCTATCTTCTCGTCATTTGAAAGACAAACAAATTAATGAAAAATATAGCAATGATCTTCAACATCTGGGCTTTATTTGCTATGAAGCATATTTCTTATTTTTCTATAAAATACATATGAAACCTGTGTTCAAAGGAAAGCCTACATATTGGAAAAACTCTGTATTATGTGCATCTACGAGTACTTTATAAGTTGAAGTCACTTTTACTTGCGACACACACCATTTTGTAAACAATACTATGATCTAAAAAATTTTTAAAATGGCTTATTACTTAGTTGTAAAATTTGGTGCGAATTGTTATGATTTTCGAATTTTATTTCCTTGGATTAGAAGGCACCTACCATAGTGACACAAAATGACGTAGTTTTGTAGAGGTGAGGTGGCTCTGACAGGGTCAAGGTCGTACGGTCAGGGAAACCTCTTAATATGAATTGTACTTACCCAGTGTGAAGTCCAGATGCCCATGACGAGGGCAGGTCCGAAAGAACGCGCCGGGTTCATGCTCGAACCAGAAAATGGGATCTGCAATTATTTGTTTAGGTTTATACTCGAAAGCCTTTATTATCAAAAACTAATATCGAAACTAATAGTGCTTGTTGTGGACAACAGGGTGAAATTGATATCATTAGCATCCTTTTAAACTAAGAGTCTACCCATCTAACTAAATCACCTTGTACTTGGGAGCAAACTACTGCTGTTGCGTACATTAACGTAACGAAGTCTGGTTATATTTTAAATACTAACCAATTAAAGTCAATGAAATTTTGCAGAAACAATCTAGAAACAAATCTCTATGCTTTTTTGGTGTCCGATTTTTGTTAAAATACCAACGGTAATATACCCTTAAGTATGAAGCTCCTTTATGTCCTGTATAACTGCCTCCGTGGTCTAATGGTTAAGAACATTGGGCTCTTGACACGGAGGTCGTGGGTTCGATTCCCACGGGGGACACCTAGCGATATGTCACTTTGTGCGTTTTTCCCCAGTTGGTTAGGACATTGCAGGCAGACCTTATTGTCTGAAAAGAAAGATGATTTCGTGCTTCGGATGGCACGTTAAGCCGTTGGTCCCGGCTACTATCTCTCGTAGTAGTAGTAGTTACATAAAAACCACGTCAGAGGCCGTAAGGCGGTCTGAAAAAACTCTGACACCAGGGCTTGCCCACACGATAAGAAGAAGAAGTCCTGTATAGTCTCCCAGTGATACGAATACTCACGCAAGCGCAATGGCAGGCGGTGATGCTGAGGCCGATGGCGAGGGGAGCGGACCCCTTAATGTCGTTCCTGCGCGCGTCGCACACCCCCTGCACGACCATCACCAGCACGAATGTGATCAGAGCTTCCACCAGCAGTGCCTGTAAGTTTAAAGCTATTGATTTAAAACTGAAATTAATGGTCATAGTAGTCTAAGAAGTCGACAATAATTTCATTCATTCATTCATTCAATTTAGGCTGGCTTTCACCAAAAAGTTGCTTAAATCACTGGCTTAGAATACTATGGACGCCAGGTCTAGTACAAAATTCTCGAAAAAAGTGTCCGAGACTAATTTTTGGAGCGAGCTACCTAGTGTTTAAACTATTTATATTCTAAACAAAAAAAAGTATACAGTAGTAACAGTAGTAAGTAGTAAAAGTAGCACGCATCCCAATCAACCTTTGACTAATAATTATATGGACTAGCCTTGCGGTAGCATTTCCCCTCTGCCACGGTATAAGCACAATTGATCTTGTGCATTTACATTCAATTTTACACCTTATCACTAAACGAGACAGCCTATAATTGCGAAATAATAACTTCGAACTTAGAACGTTTGGGGTTCACACAAGACCACTTTTCATGATTTTTAACATTCAAAATTAGAATCTAAAGTTATGGGGAATAAAATCCAAAGTTGCGGATTTCATGTTACCTCGCCCCCCGCAAAAAGTGACAGAAATGTTTGTTAGTAGAATTACACGTGTAACCAGTCCACATATAAATAGTCAAAGCAATCAACTAATCAATCCGTCTCTAATCTAACCAATCACTGATAATCAATAGAGATACATGCTACAGATTCGAATGAAGACTGACCAATTGTCTATTAGCGGTATCAAGCTACATCGTAGCTTCTATCAAACTTATTGTCTAACAGTTACTACAATATTTTACACACTATCTTGTAAGTATATTACCTACAACCTTTTACAGATAGGTATACAAAATACAAAATGTTTATTGAACCAACGTGTGATACAGGTTTTTAGGACACTTTATGATTAACAACCTTAGATTACCTATACATAGTACATTGGATAGACAATACATTTAAATATATAGGTACTTTTATCTATCTGTGACATTAGTTAGACCAGGAGTGCGATTTTTGAAACTCATTCGCTGAGCTCAGCAGTTGAAAATTTCAAAATTACTATGGAGATATGCATCTTTCTACTGCTGATTTGACTTTTAAAAATTCAAAGCGAATGAGTTTCAAAAATCGCACTCCTGTTCGGTAAATTTGTTACGTATTCGTTAGTAAGTAGGTATATACCTATAGTACCTGAACAATAAACAATTTTAGATTTTACCTGAGGATCAGTAACTCCAGGGCCGGGTAGTGTCATTCCGAATCCACCTACTTTTTCATTGGGAATAGCCAGCTGCAAAGAAAAAAACCATTAGGTACTTGTAGTTCTAATACCTAATACATAAACATTTCAGATTTCTAATCATAATATTTTATTACTAGCGGCGACCGCGATTTCGTACGCGCAGACCAATGACTTTGGCTTTTCTTTGAATGAAAGTAAACAACGTTCCCTAGGAAACATGGGTCGAAAATCGAAAATAATTTTTGGACCTCCCATACAAAAGTGCGGATCAGCCGATCTATTTTCTATGGGAGGTCCAAAAATTGTTTGATTGAATGAACTGATTGCGATGAAATACAGCCTATAAATCCAAACTTCTATGCTTTTGTGAAAACCTCATCCAAACTCAGTCGTTTTTAAGTGAGCGTGCACAAACAGACAAAAATGGGCTCGATGCATTCCATTACGTATCCTAAAGGCCTCCAATGAATATTGTTTGCAAAATATCTTTAATGTACATCCACGCCAATAGAATATATAGGGTCCTTCTTAATATGCTGACACTTTTTTATGATCAGACCGTCAAACTGAACAACTTTCTCTATGGCACCAACATCGAAATCGCGAAAATAAAATCAGCTGTTCTATACAAAACTGCAAACCTACTCGAGCCAAATGTATGGGACGGATGTTTTTTTTTCGCGATTTCGATGTTGGTCCCATAGAGAAAGTTGTTCAGTATGATGGTCTGGTCATCCTCTTAAAAAAGTGTCAGCATATTAAGAAGGACTCTGTATATTCTTAGCCTGCATTAAGTAGTTGCTTAAGGGTATATTACTGTTGGCACGCTCCATACAAACGAAGTCTGGTGATATTTTCAATACTAACTGATTAAACTCAATGAAATTTTGCAGAAGCAATCTAGAAACAAATCTCCATGCTTGTATCGTGTCAGATTTTCCATAAAATGTACAGTTTTAAACTTACAGTGCCTCAAAGATTTCCATACAAATCTTAAATTAATCCTAACATTGAAACTGTATATTTTAACGAAAATCGGACACGATACAAGCATAGAGATTTGTGCCTAGATTGTTTCTGCAAAATTGTATTAAGTTTAATTGGTTAGTATTGAAAATATCACCAGACTTCATTTGTATGCAGCGCGAATTTACGCATTCGGAATAAACTTCTCTTAAATAGCTTAGCATGATCGTATAGTTCTAAGCAAATAAGAGCTTTCAGCAAAATCACTGCACATTTATCTGTATCTCAGACCACGCCGATTACCTAACAAGTAAGTGTGAGTTTAGAACTCGGCGCATGCGTACTGTGTCATTATAGTGAATACTAAATAAGCACCGAGAAACTACTAGGTACGATAGAATGTTGATAACAGGTAGTGTGATAGTTTCTCTTGTTTACAAGATATCGTGAGAATCTTTGTGTGCAAATGAGGGATCTATGCTAAATTTTGGTCTTTTGTTTTGTTGGTATTTAATGAAGTGTGTTAAGTGTAGGTTTTTCTTTAGTCTTTGTTAAGGAGCTTTTGCTTGTAGCTTCATCTGCGCTTATAAAATAATGTACGTAAATATACAGTTTCATTAAGGGAATATAATTCGGAGCGCGTTCCATACAAAACTAAGTCTAGTCATATTTTCAATAATAACCAATTAAAGTCATAGATTTTTTTAAAAATAATCTAGAATCTAATCTCTGTGCTTGTATGAAGTCAGAATTTCGTTAAAATGTATAGTTTTAAAGCTACAGTGCCTCAAAGTTTTCCATACAAATCTTAAATTAATCCTAGCATTAAAACTGTATATTTTAACGAAAATCTGACTTCATAGAAGCATAGAGTTTAGTTTCTAGATTGTTTCTGAAAATGTTCATTGACTTTGATTGGTTGGTATTGAAAATATCACCAGACTTCGTTTGTATGCGGCGCGCATTAACGCATTCGGAAAAAAATTCTCTTAACCCTTAGGTGCATAATTGTTTTTATCCTAGTAACGCCCTGGCTTTTTCGGCAACAAAAAAACAGCTGTCTCGTACATTTTAGTCGAGTAGGCATTGCAGTTTAGTACGGAACAGCAGATTTTTGTTTTGTTCTGACAGTTTTGCTCCCGTAGTAAAAGTTGTTCAGTTTAATGGGTAGAGTATGTGGTTTAAAGGTTATCATACTTTTCCTGACACCTTGTCGAAGTTAAAGTTTCGAAAAACTGAACTCGACCAATTAACTTTTTCTAGTCCAGAACGAAATGTAATTCAACTTGTCCTTTGAGAGTTCACAAAGGGTAGACAGGGTAAAAATTCTTTGTATTATTCAAAATCTTAAAATACACCTATTTCTCAAATTCTATTAGGTAGTTTTATTCTTAACTGCAATAGGTAGCAGGTAGGCTATTGCAGTGAAGAATAAAATGATCGATAATATTTTATGAAGTCCTTCGCCTTATTAGTAAAATGTCGCATCGCTGGCTGAGGTCAGATCATGTGAATCATATCGCTTTAGTCAGCGATAATTAGCTAGATGCACGTTTGGTATTTAAACAAAGCACTAACGATAACAAATGTCTAGCTTGTGCTGGTTTTAGTTGCCAAAGGTTATGATTTTGAAACTAATTATTTAGTTCGTTAGATATTGGCTCAGTATTGACGTGAGTGATCGGTTGTTATTGTAAAACATTTGAAATTAATCGAAGATAGTTTCGATATGTAATCAGTATATTTATGACAGCCTCTGGAAACTTTGAAGATATGAACGAAGATATGAAAAGATGATATGACAAATTAATTTAGCTCAATCGATTATGTTAACCTTACCTTACCGATGATGATCGTTAGTGCTCAATATTATGATAGTAATCTGTTGTCTCTCTATGCATGTTGTTTGATAATCTTCCACAATGGTTGTTCAACCCTTAGATTAAAGTAAAATTAATGGATAGGCCTAAAATGCGTTAAATTGAAACACACAACTAGTACAATTGGTACATAAAAACTAGCACAATAATAATTGTCTGTCATCTCGGTACAAATTTGAAGTATACCATTAATTTGTTTTGCCTCATTTTTCTGGTTTGAAATGTTCGCGTTAGCCACGGTTTATACAGAAGAGACGTGTGGCGGTGGCGGATAGTCAAAGTAGCACAATTATAAACTTGCACTTTAGTACGTAGCATAGCATTGTTTGGAAAATTACGCACGTGCCTCCAGGCGAAGTCACCTGGAGATTTTATTTTGCTTTTTAAAGCTGTTTGAGCGGTCAAAACTTTATAATACACTAAATACGAGTATACACAAGATTGATTAACATTTAACATAAAATTCAAGGTTTTACGGCTCAAACATTTTCAGAAAGTAAAAATAATCGCTCTAATATGATCTGACAAAACCACGGGGCTATCTTGTACGAACTATAGTCCTGACTTGAATAGGTAATTGCTTCAGTGCATGAAATACTTCTTTCCTCCTAAAGCAACAAATCATTTAACGGGTCCTCATTGATAGATCCGACTCACACTGTAAAAGGCGAATACTCGTATGACGACCATCAACGAAGGTCTTTAGTCCAATTTGTACGGACGCCTTTATTCTCGAAGTGTCGGACCATCAGTGTCAGGGCAAGCGACACTTTTTAGTGCCAAGTGCTCACATGTGTAGGCTAGACACTTATGGCGATTAGAATGTGGTTTAATATAGGCCTGTTAGTACGTTAATACTGTGGAAATTGTATCAAGGTGTTCTAAATTAATGTTTTATATAATCTAGACTTTGAACGCTGGAACTTTTCTAGTGTGTAAACTATGATTATGGTTTACTTAGAGTGCACTAGGCAAGCTTATCTAATCTTACATTACCCTTCTAATTTGACAAAATTTCAATTGTTAATGTTGAGATCTATCGATAGATTACTAAAACTGTTTTGCTTTGAAATTGTCTCATCTTTACGCCACGATAGCAAGTCCACTTGGTACCTATGCCATCAACTGCATCGATGAAGACTAAAAATTGCGGGATCAATTCCGGTTAAACTTGGCATAAAGACATGACCCAAAAGTCTAGGAGCCCGATTGCGCTAAAGTCAAAGTTCCTTTCTTATTCAGTTTCATTTCTAATCACACTGCAATCCAATTACTATTTAACTGTGCTGAATTCCGCATCGCGCTAAACTCTATGTAACTGACAGTCTTTAGCGTCTCAGAGATCTGTCAAAACGGCTCTAACGGCTGTCAAGAGCAGTACCGCGATTAGCGCAATACCAAATGTGTCAAAAGTTATGGTTCGTACGTAGACCAATAACGGTTAAATCACCGAATATGCACCGCGATTGCAGCCCAGGTGGGAAAATATCATAGGCAAAAGGAATTTTGAAACAAAAACCTCAATAACTTTCCTATTGTGACATATCTAAAATAACCTTGACAATGGCCACAAACTGCCTCTGTGTACCAATTAACGTACCCTGATGAAAGCAGCGCCGGCGACGGCACCCAGGCACTGCACCACGATGTAGAAGGCAGCCTTCAGTAGCTTGATGTCTCCAGCAGCGAACAGTCCCAGCGTGACGGCGGGGTTGATATGCCCGCCCGACACATGCCCTATACCCTGTAGGCAACAGAAAACAGTTGGTTAATGGTTTTTAGGTTCCTTGTCATTCTATATTGAGAGCAGGACTTTGCTTTGCAGGCTGGGATTATTACAGCGATTTAGAAGTAAGAGTAATCTTCTTCCTTACTACCTTTCTGTAGAGAATCACGAACGATAAGAATATTAAAATTAAGTCATTTGCTAAGCAAAGGGAACTATGAAAGAGGCGTTCACAAAAGACCAGCAATGGTCGCAGTAGGATAGTCAAGGCAAGGCCCCCTACTCCCTAAGCCAAGGCTAAATCGTATTGAATAGACTTCAAAAGACTGATAGCAGGTCGTCGACCATCATTTACCCCCAACTGCTTGGTGTAGTATGGCCTATTATCTTTGAGGTTGAGATAGTCTTTGTCATAAGAAGGATCGTGATTAACTTCCTTTATGATCGGGATCCTACAAGCTATAGGTAACTAACCAAGTAAATATTAAGTAACCACGGATTAAGCCACCCATTACAGTTATACAGGGTATAAGGAAAAGTATCATTAATCTTTAAACCACATACTCTACCCATTCAATCCGAGCAAACCTGTCAGAACAAAAAAAAAACAGCTGTCCCATACATTTGAATCGAGTAGGTATTGCGGTTTGGTATGGGACAGCTGATATTTTTTTTGTTCTAATCGATTTGCTCCCATAGAAAAATTATTCAGTTTGATGGGTAGAATATGTGGCTTAAAGGTTAATGATACTTTTCCTTACACCCTGTATAGGTTAAACAACTCGTACAAAAAGTAAATTTTAAGGAAATCTAAAATATTTTCACTTATTAAAGACTACGCTCCAAAAATAAGATTACCATCGCGGTCTAAGATATATTCATTGTCACTGTGTTTTTATTACTGGGGCTCCATTTCCGAAGTAAACAGATAGGATAACTATCTAATCAAGGAAATGAAAGCTATTCTCTATTCATAAACTAGTAGTTACGTGTGTAGGTAAGTGCTCAATTAAGACTCAGCTCTTACAGTGACTAACAGCCCTTATTAATAAGAGAAAACTTTTCAAATTACGGATGTTCTCTCTGCTAGCGCCTTAAGAGAAGTTTATTCCGAATGCGAAAATGCGCGCTGCATACAAACGAAGTCTGGTGATATTTTCAATACTAATCAATTAAACTCAATGAAATTTTACAGAAACAATTTAGAAACAAATCTCTATGCTTGTATCGTGTCCGATTTTCGTTAAAATATACAGTTTCAATGCTAGGATTAATTTAAGATTTGTATGGAAATCGTTGAGGCACTGTAACTTTAAAACTAAACATATTATTAAGGAAAATCTGATTAGATATAAGCATAGAGATTTGTTTCTAGATTGTTTCTGCAAAATTTCATAGAATTTAATTGGTTAGTATTAAAAATATCACCAGACTTCGTTTGTATGGAGCGCGCCCACAGTAATATACCCTCAACGTTTTAATGAAGTTATTTAGGAAAGTATACCTTATTAAAAGAAAGTAAGACGTAAATATGTTAATAAAACTAACAGCAACTCACAATGTTTAATGGTAATAAAATAATATTACATAATATTATGGTAATAAATACGCTTTAATGATAATGATCTGCGTTTTTTAAAGGCGCCTAGTAATAATATCTTCGTTGCTCACCTATTGTAGTTATCATTGTACCTAATCGCTGTCAATCAGCAATAAAGTGATTTGCATTTAAACTTAAACTGTTAAATTTCTTTAAATTTTGTTTAGTCTTAAAAAAACACTGAGTTAAATTGTTACCGGTTTAGCCGACAGTTGTGTAATTTTTCTAATTTGTACGTGGGACATGATATTGGAGTGTATTTACTTATTTAAGTTATAGATATAGCTGCTTATTGTTCATTTACACTACCATTGACATTATGGAGCCAGCTACGAAATCGCGAAGAAAAATTAGCTGTTCCATACAAAACTGCAGTACCAAACCTATTCGACTCAAATGTATAATAAATGTAGCAGTCTCAGCTCAGTAAATGTCTCAGCTGTTTTATTTTTTGCGATTTCGATGTTGGCTTCATAGTAAAAGTGGTTCAGTTTGATGAGTAGAATGCATGCTGAAGTTATCTGCAGTGATACTCGTATAAAATTTACCCTGTATAGTGAATTTCCAAAAAAAAAAAATATTTAGCTTTCTGCTCATATTTAGACATTTCGTTGTCTATTCTTACTTGAACGTAATCATATAATAAGTATATAAGCATATGCTGTATATAACTATATCCCCCGAGGGGGTAGTCAGAGATATTCTGAAACCTCTGAACATCCACGTTTCACTATAGTAGTACTGAAACTCTGTCCAGTGTGACGGAGAGCGAGCCCCTCGCCACTTAGAATGGACAGTACCTATAGGTACATTACTTGCCTCGAAATTGAAGCATGCAGGTTTCCTCACGACGTTTTCCTACACGGTAACCATCACCAGCCTAAATAGATCCCACTGTAGGGCACAGGCCTCCTTTCATGAATAAGTGTGAGTGGCCTACTCCACCACGCGCGCCCCGTCATGGCTCTACGGTAATAATAATTAACAATTAAAATTAACCTTTGAACAAGGTACAGATTCATTGCGATATTTATCTTAATATTATGACAGTTACATGCATAAATCTCAATTAAAGGGACGCGCTAACAAACAGCTATTGTAATTGGTCGTTACAAGTTCGATATCGGCGAATAAATCTAGTTGTTGCAGTGTTTCTCAAATAAATCGACAGTAGGATTATTTGCACTGCAAAGCATATGCTCACGGTTCCCCGAGGTGATAGTCAGAGATAATCTTGATATTACCGTTATATTTTTTATACTAATCAATTAAAGTCAATGAAATTTTGCAGAAACAATCTAAAAACAATATGCTTGTATGTTGTCCGATTATCGTTAAAATTAAGTTTAAAGTTAGAATATAAATATTTTATTTACTAGTAGTACAAAATTTGTGTAACTTGTATTGCATTGTAAAGAATATGTGATATAAGGCACACGCTGAAAGTACATATTTACATTTAAAAAGTGACATCTATATTCAAAAATGTTTACACAAAACGCAAGACGTACATACTTGGACTGTAATTTTAATGAACATTTATAGCGATAAGTAATTACAACAAGATAGGTATTGATTTCCGACACAAATATCTACACTCAAAAATATTTAACTTCCCAGCAAATCAGACTGTCAGAGCTTTAAAAGCTTCGGAAATATATTTCAAATCACAACTAAAAGTTTTAGAGCCTCTGTACGAAACTAAACCTATAATTGGTAGGTTCGTGGTGCGCGTGAGCATCAGAACGAACCATGGAGCACCGATGCGCGACCTCTGACTCATCTGCTCTATAAGTTATGTCATAGGTCAAGTTAAGTGGGGTTGGTAATTGAAAAATTGCTGAGACACTCCAATCCATCCAGTTGGCCTAGTGAGGTTTTTTAGAATCTCTTGAGGTCGAATTCTGACGGGTCATAAAACGGAAAACATTATGCATAACATCTGTGTGAAGGCTGTCAAGTTATCCCTAAACTATGATTAGGTTAAATTCCTAATTTATCGGATTTTTGGGAGAAAATGAGCCTTCAGTACTTACGCCATTTGAAACATTACTACAACTACCAACTTTCTGTTTAAGAATGTAGTTGTAGCAAAGCTTACATTTAGCAATATCAGCTTCAGGATGGTATGACGTGTCAAGTGGTAAGAGGTGGCTAGCCTTCCGCCCACATAAACACTAGGAACGGGAAGAATTGGGATGGTCCATTCGAAGCCGGAACCACACACAAATTATCTAGTCACATTTAAACTATGTATTTTGATGACTAGACAACGATATAGAATACATCATACAGGGTCCTTAATATACTGAAACTTTTTTAAGGGGATGATCAGACCGTCAAACTGAACAACTTTTTATATGGGACAAACATCGAAATCGCAAAAAAAACGAAACGTAACGTAATTGACGTTTTCTGTGGAACAGCAGTTTCGCGATTTCTGTTTTGGCTTCATTTAAAAGCACCGCATGCATTTAATTTTACCCCTGTATAATTGGTACTTATAAGAGGTCACTGGTACTGATTACTATTATACTATGCATATTATGGGCTAAAAATGGTGTAAAATTAACGAATTTATTTACAAGTGTAATGATTTTGAGTCTATAAATAAAAAAAGGTCAAGTAATGGATATTCGGGGGCAACAATAATTAAAGTAAATGAAATAAATGTTCCGAATAGAGGCCGAAATGTGAAGAATTTATTGAAAGTCAAATTAGAAACGGATATGAGATTAAAAATAAGAGCAAAATAAATAATATACAGTCATTGAACTGTCGTCGATTGCAATTTCGATCTCACGTAACTGTAATTTATAAGTTCAAAATCTTATTTATGTGCCATAAAACATACAATATACAAGGTAATTATACAGTTAATTATAATGAATATATTATTTATTAAATCACCAATGACATCACTGTTTCGGAGGTGAACACCACTTTGGCCGTGACACTGAAATTATTTGATTTGTATAATTTTGAGCATAAATTAGCAATTATATTACTCTACAGCAATTGATACATGAATCAGTGTATAGTAAACCTTGAACGAATAGGTAACCGTTAAAATAAATTTGAAAATAAAAGGTAAGTAGTTGATTTTAAATTAAACTGCTTCCTTATTATTTATTAGTTTAATGTATCTAATATCCGTCGATTGCTGAAAATGTGATGTTTACCTAATACTTAAATAACAACGTTCAAAGTTCAATTCACTGGCCAAGATATGATGATATAATTATTTCCAAAAAGATAATTTTATCTTATACAACGTGTTAATGAATGAGCGCAAAACCTCATACACCCCAACTGAATTATAACAAAATAATTAGATTGAAACAATAATTTCATTATTTAGATGGTTAAAATTTAATGTTATTCGCATTTTAAGTAATGATTTGTTATTATTTCAGCAATGAATGAAAGCGCTAGCGCGCTCGTGGATACATTTTAACAATCTTGTTTTGGTAGTAAATAGGGTGAGTGTACCCGTGCGGTGGGTTGAGATCGAGTTCAATTAAAAAAAATATTTAATATTTTGAAAAAAATTACCTGTGTTGAAAACATGATAATTCAATTCTACTCTCGATTCTAAACCAACTACTTTCTAGTTTTGTGTTCATTCATTAATACGTATACTACTTAATATGACTGGATGTAAATACTCTTAACATATGGAACACAGATAAACCTGTAGGACATAAACTACAATATCAAAGTTATTAAACAAATGATTGGGGTTCAATCTTCCATTCAGAAGTGTGGACTGATATTAATGATGCCTGCGTGCATGCCTGCGTTTATGGTCCAGCTGTTCGTATCAGTTCTATAGAACCTACAAGATTGACATCTGCAGAGACTATGAGCATAGGAGAGGCGATGACTTGATGACTGATGAGGTCGCTGACTCATCCGATTCACACGTTATTGAACTATTTGAAAAGAGAAGTGTAAGTGACAGACGACCTTATTGATGTTTTTAAAGATACCTTTAAAACATAAATTAAGTGAATTGGAATCGAATTAAAAATTAAAGATAAGTATAACACATGTCACACAGACATCACACGTTCAAATCGGTGGTCGAAATTGTCATAATCACCATACTCTACTGCTGATTTGGACGTGTGACTTTCAAAAATCCCATTCCAGATATTAATTAGGTATTATCATTTTTATGAAAAGAAATATCAATTAAATTAATAGCAGAAGATGAAAATTATATAATAGACTTCTATTTACGCATTACCTTATAGGCAATAATATGTAAAGAAAAAAGGTTATAGAAACAAAACTCGAAAACTTAAAGTTCAAAACAAAGCTTCGTTTAAAAAATTGTGGTCTGCTCTGATTATGTTGATAAGTAAAAATAACATCGACACGAAATCTCGTGAATGTATTAAAAATTAATATGATTAATTCATATTAACAAATCCACAAATGTCTCAGGTAGATATAGTTGAATTCTATCAATAATCGTAGTATGTATAACTGCACAGGAAACTGCAACTCATTGGTTAGCAGAGCAATTTAATAATTTAGTGCATAACTCGACTACTTTTATGATTCAGATAGTGTCGAAAAATTAATAAAAACGTTAATTAATTCAATGTGTGGTATTTAGCTGAATAAATAAATGAGAACGCTAAATGTAAACGCTAAAACCACATACTACATATTTATAGGTAGTTGTTTTTAAATCGATCAGAAATGTGTATTATTTTCGGTTAAAATTTCCTTATTTCGAACTGTAAGCGCAATTTTCCTTAATTTTTGCAAAAAATGTTGATGTCAAGCATGTACTTAAAGTTAATGTATCTTATACAGGGTGGTCAGAGTGTAACAAAACACCCTAGTATCTAATACTTTAAGGGCTGGTTCAGACTATCAAATTGAACAACTTCCACTATGGAGCAAAAGTAGAGAAAAAACAATCTAATGTTTCATACAAAACTGCAGTACCTACTATATGGTAAAGCAGATTTTACAAAGAAAATCGCTAAATTGTAAGTTGTTTAGTTGTATCCATAGTGTAAGTTTTTCAGTTTCCCGGTGAAAACTACTTTTAAATATTGTGCACGTAGGGTGTTTTATTACACCTTGTATAAAAATCTTGTAATACAAGAAAGGCTTCATTTAGACGGAGACAAAACACTGATTAACTAATCACAGTCTCAAACATAATATTTATGAGATCTCACTTAACTATTTACATAACATACGGTTTAATTATAAAAGCGTGGGATAAACTCGAAATGTTTTCAAAATTACCATAACTAATGAATTCAATGCACTTATCTAACGAGGTGAATTAATTGCGGTTAGAATGGGATCCTAATCAAACACCGTATAGTTTGGTCATATCTCACGTTAACTCCGTTATACCTGACTTTACTGTCACGTCAAACAAGCTATTTTCTTGCTTACGTCTTCGCAATTAGAGTTCTGTTACGGGTCTTCTAATGTAGAACGAATTATAAGGGCAATGTGTGGCAGTGGCCCGCACCATGCGTGTGCGCAGCGGTCACCGATCGATCAAGGGCGTCTACAATCCCTAATGCGATGCCACAAGGTGCACACTTATTGCTTAATTAATTTAAATTGTTTTTCAAAAATATACAGTTTATTGCATTAACCTGTGAATCCATTGGATTAAGCAAAGAGTAGATAGAATAAGGGTTAGTGATGCATATGTGCATCACGAAGATTCCAGATATAGGACAGTTAATGCTACACAATTTTATCTCTTTTACAAACAAAAGAAGAAGAAATTACGATGCGCATATGCAGTTCGGCAATCCGCATTGAGCATGGTGGACTACCAATGAAGGTCCAATGTGCCTTATCAGTGATGACGTACAGAGGCTAATGCTGAGGATAATGATAAAAAAACAACCTATCCCTATCATGTGATATCCAAATCGTGAAGTCTGACCCATACCTAGTGAATCTCGTAGACGATAAGGGTATTAGTAGCTCTCGTTGAAGTCTTTTGTATGAACACATTTATTTCTAATATCCATTATGCTGTATTTACTCTTCACTCGTAAGAGACATGAAATGGCATTACCTTTTACTCGTAAGAGACATGAAAAGCAGGTCCATTTTTCGTGTACATAATGCAAGAAAGTCACCTATTTAATCAAAGGTTAGTTTAATCAAAAGTCACTGTTTAATCAAAAACATTGTTTCTGACTACTCTGAAAGGGATTATTGTCGTGAAATAATGTAGTTACGTATATTTTTTATAATTAATGTTTGGTCCTAATTTCCTCCAAATTGAAGCTGTATTAAACGCTTATGACTTACGCCAAAGATTAACGGTAACACACATTACACACAACACATTCGTTCTCCACTGATTCCAACTCGCAACGGATGTAATAATCCATTCGGTAAACCCGATAATTTATCTTATTAAACCAATCATTCATTTAGTTCATAATATGTTATTTGGGTCGATTAAGGTTTCAGTCACGCCGCAAAACGATGTTCAAGTGATAAACAGGTGATGTGTCCGTACTATAATTAGTTTTATATGTTTATTTATGATTATCCTTCACGATTTCCGATAATTCGTTCTGTAAATAACATAGTTACATGCTAGTACATACATAATACCGGGTCCAACTTAAGATAGTGACGGTTTTTGTAGGGGGATTTTCAGAGCATCAAAAAAACAACTTTCTCTATGGGACCAACATTGATATCGCAAACAAAATTTCTGATGTCCCATACATTTGCTTTGAGTAGGATTGCAGTTTTGTATGACACAACAAATTTTTTAGGCATAATTATTCAGTTTGATGATCTGATCATTACCTTTAAAAACCGTTACTATATTAATAATGACCCAATTTAAAACATAAGATGTGAATCCCATAAATACATGATGTACCCAAAAACGACGAGCATGTATGAAAAGACAGATGGATGTGGAGGAAGCGAGAGAAGTCTGTCAGGATCGTGGCAGGTGACGTCTCTGCCTACCCAGTGGGAGATATGCGTGAGAATATGTATGTATACAACGTGTTAATGAATTAACGCAAAACTAGAAAGTAATTTGTTTAGAATCGAGAGCAGAATCTATTTAACTCGATGCCAACCTACCGCACAGGTACACTCGCCATACTTACTACCAACACAAGGTTCTTAAAATGTATCTATGAGCACGCTAGCGCTTTCATTTACTGCTGAAATAAAAACAAATCATTTTTGCATGAAAATTTTAAATGTGAATAACTTTCCATTGTAATTAATAAAATAATTAAATTATTGGTTCAATGTAATTATTTCGTTATAAATCAGTTGGGGTGTATGAGATTTTGATCTTATTTATTAACACGTTGTATACGTCATTTATTATTCTCATTAAACTTGGCGACTTAAACATAAAGGTACTCTTGTACAGATATATAAAGAAAGCATAAAATCAGAGTTTCAGTACTACTGGTAAAACGTGGATGTTCTGAGGATTCATAGTATCTCTGACTACCCCCTCGGGGAATTTAGTCGTGAGCATATGCATGCATAAAATCTATTTTCGTGAACCGATAAAACAACATTCAATGGAAAAGCGCAATGGCAAAATCTAAAGCAGTTGGCCATAAAATAATTCACTCGATTGTGATTGGCTTAACTTAACCTATCAAATGCAGGTCACACTCAACACTTGCATAGGAAAAACTATCGGCCACCTGCGTTTCATTTTATATACTACGCAATTATCGACACGAAAATAAACAGTTCATTATTATAACGATTAACAATATCGGTGGATATAGTGAGAGTAGGTATTTCATGTAATGAATAAGAAGTAAGGTATTGGTACACCCTGGATTTTTCACTGTCACTTCATACAAATGGGCCCGCACTGAGAAAAAGAGGTAAGCACGTACCATACTGAATGAGTGCGAGTAAGTGAGGACTACAAAATTGCCTTCTATCGTCTTCCACCAGGGGGTGAGGATGTAGTACCATGCTCTTATCTTTGTTCTTCCTACTGTGATATTGGTATGTTTTGGTGTGTAATAAACTGGCTTAATAACGGACATGGATCATGGATAGTATCGCTAGACTATCAGCAAGATATTGCTAACAGTTTAAATTAGGCAATAAATTTGTTCACAGATATAAAAAGCTTAGTATCATGCAGTACCCTACGGCACCTAACCCACTTGAAGCACCGTTATATTGACCAGTCCGACTGTCTGGTTCAATGTCTTCATTATTCAACTGTATTCGCTGTAAATAAACACAGTTAAGGCGCAATAGTAGGAATAAATAACTTGGAGGCATCTTTTATTTTTCATTTTTCGACTAGATTTATACAATTTACCGAAACCAAAGTCATACCTCAGTATTATTGGAAAGTTTATCTATTTAAATCATAAATTGAATACACGATTGGAATAACTTCAGTCGAGAAAATCGTTACAAAGACATGAGATATTTTCATGTATTTTTAAACATTTATCTCGTTTTAGAAGAACTTTCAATAGTTTCAGATTTTTTGGTATTTATACTCACATATTTATCATTAGTTTATCTAGTGAAATCATAAAATAAATCTGTAAAAAGTACTCTCGTTAATTTTTAATCAAAAATACGGCACTCGCACGAACTTTTCGGAGGGCTGGGCAATCGCGTTTCTCATAGAAAATATTCGTCTAAACCTATAGCCCCTTAAATATTTTTAAAGATTTCTATCGCTAACAGTTTAAATTGATGATATCTACGTGCCATGATTTGTATACTCTTCTATAAAGTAAATAAACTAGTAACAATGACTTTATAGACGATTCGATGTACATTGTACACACGACGACAAATCAAGCTACACAAAGCCAACATAAGCTGGCCGGGCGACGTTATTCGTTAATTGACCTACGCGCGGCCAGCATATTATAGTTTTGTAAAGCTTGATATGTCGCCGTGTGTACAGTGGGTTTGAGTGTGGATAGTGTGGGCAGTGGAGGTAACATAAGGGAGTTATTGGGTGAGATAAACACATTCAGACAAGACAATTCAGAGAGGTTATTTATTTGGTGCGTACTAAATCACTACCGTATACAGCGTCGTTCTTAATATGCTGACACTTTTGTTGGGGATCATCAGACCATCAAACTGAACAACTTTCTCTATGGGACCAACATCGAAATCGCGAAAAAAAATCAACTGTCCCATACAAAACTGCAAACCTACTCGAGCCAAATGTATTCAATTTTGGTTCCATAGAGAAACTTATTCAGTTTGATGGTCTGATCATCCCCTTAAAAAAGTGTCAGCATATTAAGAAGGACCCTGTATAATATACGAGTACGCACAAATCATAATTTGTAACACAATAGCTTGCTGAGAGCATTGTTAACACAATTACACCTTTAGTTCCGTAGAAGACACCGGATTACGTATATACAATGTAGTTATAAATAGTGCTTTAATTTCAAAGTACCTACTGCGACAACCTCGCTACGTGACTGGTATATTTATCAATTAGTGTCTTCAGGTGACATAGAAATCTAGTGACTGAAGTAAATTAAATTGAATTAGAATACACGGGGTGATTAACAGCAACGGATTGTATACAATGTCATTACATCTAGTAGAGAACCGTTTGCAGAGATCAAAAGCTGAATACAATATTTGAAAATAACATAGAAAAAGAATAGAATAGAACTGACATTAAAATAATAATAGTCGCAAAACGCGATAGGCTTATATCAATATCGTAGTTACAACCTATTTCTGAACAAATAGGTACACACATACACACACACACGCACGCGCACACACACTCACACACACACACACACACACACACGAACAAACAAACAGTTTAACTTATGTACGACATAATATGATAGAAATATTATTTCTTTCTTTCTTTGCACACCGAAAACAAACAAATTTGTTATACTTACCTACTTGTTTTTAATATTATAAAATATTATTTATCGGCACAACAATATGCCTAGTTTAAGTAAATTTACAGTTAAGGTACCACTGTTAGTACTATAATTTACATAATTGTAAACTGTGAGGCAGAAACCTCCAGTACAGACTGCTGATCTACTCACTCTGTAAATGCATGCGTTTTTGGAAATAAACTTGAAACTTGAAACAACCGAGTGATCGAGAGAAAATCTATTATCCCTTTCTGCGTATGCGATATTTTTGTTTGACTTAGTTGTAATTACTTACAAAATCATGCAACTAAGTCAAACAAAGGCATCATTTTTCATACATTTTTGTCCATAACTTTCCAGTATAATACGCGCTTAGCTCGTCTAAATAATAATCAGTCTACGGGAAAGAAAATTTTAATAACAGCAAATTTTTTGTACGAAAATTTACGTCGACTGTTTTTACAGTAGAATTATTTATTTGAAATCTTGTTCAGTATTTGTTGAAAATTAAATTTATGAATTTAAAGAAATATGCCACGTTATACAATCATTTTCATTACATTCAAGCTTGCATACCAGCTATAACTTAAACTGAATCTGAACACAACTTTTCTCTAGCTTTTAATTTCGTTCGAATTTAAAACGGCCTATTGCTATTGATCAATATGTTCTCAAACTTACGATGACCAGTCGACATGCATCTGAGTAACTTATTAACAAACGTCTACATATGGAGCTCGTTATACGCTGCACTGACTTAGATTGAATATATTAGACCTACAGGTCATGGACTATAAAATACAGTTTTACAGCCTGGTGCCTACGCACTCAATTACAAGTGTTATATGCCTGTTATCGAGTTATTTTAGTAAGCTATATAATTATAATTAAAAAAAACACACGTTGAATGAAGAATGAGCCCCTTTTTTAGGGTTCCGTAGTCAAACAAGGAACCCTTATACTTTCGTCCCTTCTGTCTGTCTGTATGCCCCGCCTCAATAACTGGCTGATTTTTGCACCTATTGAATCGAAATTTGACATGAAGAAGAATTCTGTTAAGCAATATTGAAGCGACTTTAACAGTCGGGACCCATTATTTGGAAAATTTGATCCGGTCTAGAATTTTTATTGGGTTAAAATCGCTTCAATATTGATTAACAGAATTCTAGACTACTGGACTTTTATTTAAAGTTCACTTTTTACGCAGACGGGTTTTTTTATATTTTTTTCCTTTTTTATTTTACACTTTTTAGTTTTGTCAACTATAAATCGTTATAAATCCTAAATGGTCATTCGAAATGAAAAATGGTAAGTGAAACCTAAAGATGATAAGTTCAAAGATCAAAAATTTCTTTTCTTTCTTGTGTACTTAAAGGTTTTCGTTTGGCACTTACGGCGTTTTCGCAAATGGTAACTAAGCGCTATTGCACTATCTCCGTCGAAAGAAGTTTTCAAAGACAAAACATTTTGAATAAAAACCAAATATATACAGTATCATAGAATCTCACCGACTATAGGCTGTTTTAAAGAAAGTGGATTTACAGTCGTAAATCGAAAGAAGTATTCACACCATTACCGTATGTCACAGTCACTGGTGTCAAGTTGAATGTTGTTAAACCCCGTTATTAAATTGTAATGCATCTCTCCCGTCACATTAGGCCTTTATTTATAGCTAACTTAGAACGTAAATTTAAAATAATTACGAATAGTGGCCCGGAGATAATGTATAATTTTTGTGTGTTTGAAAGCTTGTATATTTATGAGTATGTCGTACTTTAGGCTTAAGGCTCTACCGCCCGATTTTACCGTAAAATTGGGTAACTTTGTAACCATTTTTATACATTAACAATGACATTTTTTAAGCAGAAAGCAAAACTGAACGATGTACAGGACGTGAGAAGTGATTTGGTTTTTCTCGAAATCTACTTAAACTAATATACGAAAGTTACTAGAACTATTGTTAGGGAGTATTATTATTTTTTTTTTTTTAATTAATGTTTTCCTATCAAATTAAAGATTGAAAAATTAAGTCTCAGGCGGAACTTGAACCCGCACTCTTCCAAACCGGGGAATTGCGTTATTCAATTTCGTCACCGAGCCAACTACCCAGAGAACGAAATTTTCAATCTATTGCGTCTTAAGGGGCAATACGTGAGCGCCATCTACTGGAAGTTATTGCAAACTAACCGATTCGCAAGTCCAGCATTACACCTGGAATTTATACGATATAGATGACGCACCCTTTTCCAATTTCAAATATTATTGATTATAAACATGTTATAGCCATGTTGTGCTTCACTATACAGTGTATAAACATTTCTTGCCACTTCTTCTCATCTTTTTGATTTCTTCCTCAAATTGTTGTACCTATCTACAGGCTGAAATTGATATCATTGGTATCCTTTTAAACTAAGAGTCTACCCATCGAACTAAACAACTTTTACTATGAGAGCAAACCGAAACTGTTCAAAATTTGAACTTCTGTATGAAGCACCAGATTTTTTTTTGCTACGATCGGATTGTCCCCATAGCAAAAGTTGTTTAGTTCGATGGGTAGACTTTTAGTTTAAAAGGAATCCAATGATTTCCATTTAACCCTGTATTATTCAAAAACATGTTTCTAATTTCTAATTTAAAACAAATAAATGTAG
Organism: Agonopterix alstromeriana; assembly: GCA_963924505.1. Lineage (NCBI taxonomy): Eukaryota > Metazoa > Arthropoda > Insecta > Lepidoptera > Depressariidae > Agonopterix > Agonopterix alstromeriana. Next base: position 4,408,366 of record OZ004665.1, on the reverse strand, counting down.
GTAGGTAAATTTCTAATTTTACTTTTGTAGATCGTCATATCGAAAATTATAACATATCAATTCTCTACAGAATTATAATTCCATATCCAACTAATTATAAGTGACCAACACGATATGTAAAACGCCACAAAGGCTGTTTTTCAACATAACTATTGAATATTCATGTAAATAATGAAATTGGACTGAATATGCAATACGCGCGTGCGTCCAGCCAGCTTGACGCTTACCAGTACTTGTAGTCTAGGAAAAATAAGGTTTGAGATTGCATTAAAGACACTTTAGTAAATTGTGTTTGAAATAATATTACTGTTAGTTTATAACACTTTTGTCGAGATTTCGTGGTTATATAGGCTCAGGAACCTGAGAAATACCTTAAAATCGATATTAATGTACAAATGGCAAGCTTATTTCTCAAAATATTTCGATCAGCATACCAGCAATAGAGACAGTTAATTATCAAAAGGCAAATTTAATGTGTAAAAACAAACAGTAAATAATTTAGTTTTGAGGTTATAATTTTTGAACACTTACAAAATATTAAATATCTACCCAAATTAACGATATTAACCTTGGATTATTATTGTTATAAGTAAAACGTATTGAACGAAGCCATCCTGTACAAAATCACCAGTTTTCCATTTTTTGTTCCTACCTAAATTTAATGTTTTGTAAATGTCTTAATTATTCAATAATACAACATAAAAAATCAGGGATTATTGAGAATTTATGTTTTTCAGGTATGTATCTACTATATTCCAAATTTTCACCAAAAGTGCAATTAATGCAACCTACTCCATACAAAAATCCGTAGATTTCCCCGACTATTGCTCCAACCATTATTCATTCAATGATTCGAAATGTTAATAAGTTTTAGTATAAAGCCTATAGCAAACTAGATCCAATTCAAACTATTTGATACGTATCATCCTGGACCCTCAATAAAGCTTAATAAAAACCGGTCAAGTGCGAGTCGGGCTACTCGCGTAGAGAGGGTTCCGTACCACGCCACCACACAACACACGAGACATTTAACACGAAACCGACTCACACTTCACCGGTTTTTATTATTTTTTTGTTCTACTGTAGAGTTTGCTCTATAATCACACCAAGTTTGACGCTTTTATGCATTACCGTTTTTACGAAAAAACAACGTTGATAAAAACTAGTCTCTTGTATCCCTTGTGTGTTTTGTGACCCTTAAATATTTTTTTGTGATTTTTATTATTTGTTAACAAACCCGCCGTAATAACGCAAATTCTGTGAAAATTTCAACTGTCTTACTATTACGGTTACAGCCCTAAATAGGAGGACGGACGGACGGACGGAAGGCTTAGTAATAATGTCCCGTTTTCACCCTTTGGGTACGGAACCCTAAAAATGAACTTCGTTTCAATTACAAACTGAAAAGACATGATGGTTTATGGTTGAAGCCTAGTTGTAGCAAAGATTTTGAGCAAAGTGAAAGGTGGTGAATTTACGCATGCATCTTAAAATTCGAGCCTCTAGGATTCTTACAAACTCGACACGACATCGAAATCGCAAAATATAGCTGTTGTTCGACTGCGACTAATTTAATTTTATATTATTGCATTTTACAATAAACTCACTTGAATGAATGTGAAAAACAGTCTTTCATTAATAAGATTACGTGGACACAAAGAAAGGCTGCAAGTCGTGCACTCACACGTCTTTTGTATGTTCCTTATTTCTATAAGCGACTAAAGTAGAAAGCTATGATTTAAAGCCTTTCAAGCCATTTATGATCTTACATTTCTATAGATAATGAGATTGACTGTTTAAAATACGACAGAAAGGCGAATGATATAAAGTATTTTTATAGTAATCGTGGAATTAAAGATTCCAATGCTTTTATGGAAATTTTAATTTATTTAAAGGTTTATGAACGGTTTACAAGTGGCGACGACGGACTTGCTCCCCGTTACACTGGACAGAGTGCTGAGTGGATGTTCTGAGTTTTCAGAATAACTCTGACTACCCCCTCGGAGAATATAGTCGCAAGCATATACAGGGTGCAAGTGACAGCCTAGCAAATACTGAAACGGCGAACTCAGACCATCAAACTAAACAACTTTCACTGTGGAGCCTACCTCAGGAAACGCGAAAAAAAATCAGCTGTCCCATACATTTGAGTCGAGTAGGTACAGAAGTTTTGTTACTACAATTACTTGCTAACGATACATCCACAATTCTACATATTTGATAAAGACACAGGGGTCTTAAAGTAGATGAATACATCTCAAGCAAACAAAATGTTGCTAAGAATATAACATAGATAGGGACTCATGTTTTGACTTATCAAATTTATTTAGACCGAGACAGTCTAGTCTTCGAGACTTACGCGGTCAATAACTAACCAAAGTTAAATATTTGAACTGCCCGAAATATCGAGAAGTGATAAAAAACGCGGTAAGAACCGTTAGTGTTTATACTAAAATTGACTGCCATCTGCTACAAACTTTACAATGCGAAATTTACACTTACGTAAACTTTTATCAAATTCATAAATGTTTCAGATTTCGAAGAATGTCGACCTCCGGGTACATTGAAAATGAATCTGCAAAATGAACTGAATTAAATTTTTTCTCGGATATCCGCCACCGCCACACGTGTCTTCTGTATAAACGTTTAGCACGGTTTACTTAGAGAATTTATTATGCCGATGCATCTCAACTTGATACTTCAACGTGTATTCCATTACAAATTTACAAATGACCAATGATTATTCTGTTTTTTGACTAGTTTTAACATTGAAAAGGTTTCTTTTGTCGCTTCGGTACAGGCCCGATTTTCAGCGAAAGTGTGACAGCGCCCTGGTGACGTGAGTTTTGGGACTGATTCGGATTTAAAAAAAATCAAAGTAACACAATTATAAACTTTATAGTACGTAGCATTACGTTTGGAGAATTACGCCCGCGCCTCCAGGCGGCGTCACCTGGAGGCGCGGGCGCGATTCTCCTTTACAACAAAAACGACGCTACGCTACGTAGAATTATATTGTGTTACTTAGATTATCCGCCACCGCCACACGTCTCTTTTATATAAACCGAGGCTTACGGGAACTCGGGCACTCGACGCATATGAATTGCATTTAGTCTGTTTATTTAAATTGTATAGGCACTTATCTATGCGAGGTGACTGAATCTAGATTAGGTGTAGTTTATTTATTTAGAGCGCTAAGTAAATTGCTTGGGATCGTGTTATTTGTATTTATTATTAATGCTCACAATTGATATCAAAACTAGATTTTAGTTAACAACAAAACAACATTTTTGTTACCACATGTATCTTATCATCTTAACTATTATAAAACTGTAACAGAAGTGTGTCTGTACATTGGAGATTTACATGAAAAAGATTACGATATGGGTTTTAGGTATCCCGGACTCCAAATCAACCTTTTTAGAATTTTTGTCTGTCTGTTTGTTTGTATGTATGTTTGTAACAGCATCACGCAAAAACTAATCTTTTTTTGTTTGATAGCTTATGATCTGACTTAAAATCTGGTATATTATTTATGCGGACGAAGTCACGGGTTAACTCTAGTATTTATATAAATCTATCAAACACTTTATGAATTTTCATACCTACATTTATCTAGAATAGGTTTGCATTTTGGTATGGAACAGCAGTTTTTTTTCGAGATTTCGATGTGCCATTGAAAAAGTTGTTCAGTTTGACGGTCTAATCACCCCTTTAAAAGTGTCAGCATATTAAGAAGGACCCTATATTTATGTATGATTATGGATGACAACATTTTAGGTGTACTTATTTACGTATAAACTACACATTGTAACCTGGTTTATTTAAAACAGAAATTGCTGATCGAAGATTGATCTGACTATATTCCCCGAGGGGGTAGTCAGAGATATTGTAAAACCACAGAACATCCACGTTTCATTAGTACCGAAACTCTGTCCAGTATTCGCTTTAGTATGTACTAAAACCAATTAAGCAATTATTTTTACGCACAAATCGCAAAAGCAATAAATTGTACAAGGTAATTTGATATCATTCGATGTAACAAAATCAATCAGAAAAAATCAATTGGACTTGTCCGTACATCGTTAATACTTCAATAAGTCATAATATTTGATAGACTACGTTTCTTAAACGTCCTTTTAGTTACAAATTATGATTGATCGATATCGGACCATCATAAAATGTAGTCAAAGGTAACATGTAACGGACGAGGTCAAAATATTTGTCTAACTAATAAAAATATGCTACTCGAATTTATTTATTCTACATGTATGCCATGTTAGCTTAATCAAATTAAAGATTGAAAAAGTCGGTGGCGAGCGGGATTCGAACCCACGACCTGCCTATCGGGCATGCTCCACTCGAACGGAGCTGTCGGCGCCCCGCTGGCCACGACGAAATTTTCAATCAATATCATCGTCTTTAAGGGACGTCAGCGTTTAACATCTACCAGAGTTTATGCAAACTACTGAGAGTTTATGCAAATGCTGTTGGAGTGGAACATGCCCCGGATAGGCAGGTCGTGGGTTCGAATCCTGCTCGCCGCTCGACTTTTTCAATCTTTAATTAGATATGCTACTATTTTTAAGCGATACTGTGAAATAATCAAAGGTTTACTATGAAAACCGTTTATCTAAAAGTTCCGTTTATCTGTTAAAGTGACGTAAGAAAACGTTTTTTGCCCGTGGGTGCGATACGAAGCGACTAAGGGATAGTTTTATTTTCGAATTTTTTTGAGTTGTGACATCTAATAAACAAGGTATTAATATGCTGACACTTTTTAAGGGATGATCAGATCGTCATCCTGAAAATCTTTCTCTATGGGACTAACATCGATATCGTGAAAAAAATCAGCAGTACCATACAAAACAGCTGATTTTTCTACTCTGCAGTTTTGTATGAAACTGGTATTTTTAAATAAAGTATAATTGATTGAATGGTTTTTTTTTTCGAGATTTCGATGTTGGCTCTATAGTGAAAGTTGTTCAGTTTGTTGGTTTGAAAACCACACCCTGAATGAGACAAAATAATGTATTCGTCCTCACTACGCAGTTCTTACAACGCAAATTCGAAATGTCCTTTACATTTAAAATAATTGATACCCGAATAAAGAATTGATGAACGCCATTAATCATTGTAAAAAAATAAAACAATAGAGTCGACTCAAAGCGTCGATGAACATTAATTTACATGTAAATCGATCGATTGTCCGCACTATGGGATACCAGTATTGGCATTGGCTACGTATTTGTTATGGTGACTAGCCAAGCCACTCAAACGGACAGAGAATTTATCTCTTTGATTTCAAAACTAATGTAGTCACTTTCCTTTTAGTGTATTAGGTACTCTATATCGGCTAAGTAGGTATACAATGAGGACTATGAAGCTAGCTAGTGTGTTTTCATACAAAAAGCGAAAACGATTATACCTACCCCATTATAACCATACCTATGGTTTTGGTTTTGTTAGTGTTAATTTCATAATATCTTGTATAATAATTAAGCTCTTTAAACACGAAAACAATACAGGGTGTAAAGAAAATTATTATTAACTTTTAAACCACATACTCTACCCATCAAACTGAACAAATTTTACTAAAAGAGCAAACCTGTCAGAACAAAAAAAATATCAGCTGTCCCATACGTTTGAATCGAGTAGGTATTGCAGTTTAGTATGGGACAGATGATATTTTTTTTTGTTCTGACAGGTTTGCTCCCATAGGAAAAGTTGTTCAGTTTGATTGGTAGAGTGTGTGGTTTAAAGGTTAATGATACTTTTGCTTACACCATGTATATGTTGCTATAAGCAAAGTGACCCAGAGGTCACACCTACTCAACATAGCCCTCAACTAAAATCCGCAGCATTCAACACTTAATTAATAGTCGATTCCCAAAGCTCATAATTGATTCTGATAGCTGCAATTATAACCTTGTGTATATTCGCACCGGTTATTTGTTAGAACAATAGTTGTCGATTGATGGCGATTGATGACCGATGGAATCGATTCGGACACGTGCGTCAGAACTTCCAACATGGGATAGTAGAGTCGTGACTATATTGACACTGATCTGTTAACTGTTTAGACAACTAGCTATTACTAATAATGGCTTGAGTCAAAACGAGGCATGGGGGAAAATTGTGGCGATTTTGGAGCGATTTGTCCAGACGGAAGATTTCGATTATATCGTTTAGAAAATCGATAACGTATTTAAGACTGTACTAAGCAATTTTTGATTAATATTTTGTCTGTGTGATCACTGATCATCATATCAATTGTCTGAATTTAATTAACTATATTAAGAAGCAGAATGGCTAAGAACTGTCAAAAAATTTGATTTGATACCGATTGAATCGGGGACTTAGGTACACAATAAGACCCTTTTGTATGTTATGAATGACAAGTGGACAGAGCCAGCCCATAACAGAAAAGCATGAAAGAGGGGTCGGATTATTGCTCAGCAATGGTATGGGATAGGTTAGACAAAGAATCATGGCGAATTTGGACCAAGTAATTTTTACGAAAACGAAAAGCCGTTCTGGTCAGCGGTCATATTTATTTTAAACAGGAAAAATTAAGGTATTTAAAAAAAACCTTTCACATGTCTTAGAAGTCCGGATTCAAAAGTAGAAATTACTAGTACATTGAGCAAATCATCTAAAAAGCAGTAGCAAAACGCAACCATGATAACTATTTCAGTCGGATATGATCACTAAAGTAGTTTTTGGTCGATAGGAAACCTCTTTGCTTTGACTTGGTTGAACAGATAGTGTGTGTAATTTCGTTTTCTTTAATTATCATAATATTATACGGTTATCGTGAATTTCCATTAAAATAAAAACTATTAACTAATGCATAGAAGATGGACTGGGCTATCTATTGCGAAAGATTATGAGGTTCACTCACTTGATTCAAAAGGTATCATAAGAAGAAATACCTTTCCCCCAACTTCTACAGGTTACAACCAACTTTTTTGTTAGTTTTGTATTACTCTTAACGTAGTGCTCGTATTAATGGTGCCTCTAAGACGGAGACCAAAATAAAATGCAACTCCGCCGATTTTTTTAAATATTATTTTCCAAGCATTCTAGACGTGTGAAATTGGCAACTCTAATTCTGGTCAGTCTAATTCAGATCTAATTATTGTAAGAAAGAATCACAAATTGAATATCTGATACTCGTGACATGGTACAAAAACTTCTGAATTGCTGATAGTACGATCTAGTTACCATTTCACTTACTTTGACATGGAGAAAGTGTCACAATTATTATTTGCACGTCTATTTACTTTCTCTATTTCATAAAAATAAACCAAAAGACGATAAAAGTACCTACAGATTCGTTCACAATTGTGTTTCATTTTGATACTTTCTCGCATTATTTCTCCTTCATTATTTAATGCAAATGTTACAAATAAACACACAGTAGTCAACTCTCATGTGTAATGCTCATGACCTTACGAAAGTATCAAAAAAGCTAGTTCGATACAAGTCAGGATAGGAAGAGTTTCGTCGGACAAGTCCGGTGAACCGGTCGCTATGTGGGTCAAGTACACACACCGGTGGTCCGGCCCGTCCGCCCGTCCGTCCGGCCGGCCGTCCGTTACGTCATCAGTGTGCTCTCACCTTTACTACACTCGTTACTTATAAATAGAATAATTAATTCGTACAACCTTCCAGATCAATGTGTGATTGAAAGACATATTCTGTGCTTTAGAGCTATACCATTCTTATTTCATTTTAAACTCAAAATTCAAATAATATTACATGGATAGCTTTCTGATGTAATTTTTGACTCTACCACCGCGTCGGAAGGTGTTCCGTTGTAGAGAAGATGCGGCCAGAAACTCTACAACACACATCTTTTAAAAAAAAAAAATGTATACAAAGTACACTTACAAAATACAATATTGAATTACATAGTGTAACATTTAATTTTAAAATCTACCTATTACAGGTTCCAACTTAATATGCTGACAGTTTGTAAAAGGATGATCAGACCAAGAAAGTGTACAACTTGGTCTAACATCAAAATCTCGAGATAAAAACAACTGCATACATTTTGGTCGAGTAGGATTGCAGTTTAGTATGAAACAGACGTTTTTTTTTCGTGATTTTGATATTAGTCCCATAGAGAAAGTTGTTCAGTTTGTTCAGTATCATCATTTCCTTAAAAAACCGTCAGCATATTAAGAAGAACCCTGTATGTGTTTCTATCTAATGTTTGTTGTCTTCAACATTTAAAGCAAAATTTTCAGGATTTTAAGATATTCCGTACCCGTATTATTTATTAACAGCTATTGTTTTTTGAATGTTAGTCTTCTATCTATAAAAATAAATAAAAATCGTGTAAAAATATTACGGCTGATATTTTTCTTCCTGCATACATTCATTTTTAGAATCATTTGACTTAATAAAATCTCAATATTTAAAATGAAGTAGCTTTGTAATTGTTTTTGAATCAAGTATTGCAACATTTCTATCGCTCAGAAATAAGCATGACATCGTTTGGCCAATTGACCATCAATTTTGCAATGTTTCATATGTGTGGGCCCATTGTCAATTGGGGCCTGGGGCTAAGCTACCGATCGAAACCATTATTAAAATAGATAAATAATTGTAGTAAATATTTAAATAAATAGTGAACAAGGTTGCCTTCATCGAGTGCCAATCTTTGAATGGATTTATTTTTAATAGCCCACCCCGTGTCGAGCCTTTGCCAACCGTACCCATTATGCTCTCAGCATTACCACGTTGAACGACCAATGAGATGAGATTAATACAGGGTCCTTCTTAAAATGCTGACACTTTTTTAAAGGGATGATTAGACCGTCAAACTGAACAACTTTCTCTATGGCACCAACATCAAAATCGCTAAAAAAAAATGACTCTTTCGTTTTTTTTCGCGTTTTCGATGTTGGTCCCATAGAGAAAGTTTTTCAGTATGATGGTCTGATCATCTGCTTAAATGTGAGAAGAGATTATAGAATAGAGAATTTGAGTCATATATCGTTACATTCGTTAACTGAGTCATAATCATAATATATCGTTAACTATAGGAAGTGAAATTAAATGAAAGACATAATTCTTTTCAAGAGATCATAAACTAATTCTAGAAAGGCCGGTTATTTTGTCGCTAGCTAGCTAGCCCACCACCGCCGGCCGCTATCTAGGCTGTAGTAGCTTTGTTCATTCGCGTTGAATCTGTTTCGTATACGGGATTACATTGAATTAGTTCAGTAGTTTTGACGTGAAAGTCGTGGGTTTAAAATATAAGTGTGGATTATAAAGTAGATAAACAACAATTTTGGTCGCTATATTTTCCTCGATTTCTCGTTTGGAAATGCCTCGAAACCAGAGATAAAAATATAATTAAATTTTACTAATCTGGTCCTAAAAATCTAAAATGACTAAAATCGGTGCCGGTGATCCATTATTTTATGAGCTTATGAGTTATAAAAAATAAAAACTGAGAGTCAGGGCTGTCACCTTCGAGCACTTAGCTGTCAAATGGTTCGACAATGAAGTATAATGTGTACTATTACACGCTCGTAATTAGCTTTAGAGAGCTGGCCAAGCGTGTCCGTAGCGGATGTTGATTGATAGTAGACGCTGGGTCAGCAGAATAAGAGGTGACAGGTTCAATGCTCTGGTTGTTCTAGGCTTCTACCTATGTAGAAATGTCAATGTCACAGAAATGTGTATTGCAGTTATACTGTAAACCATTGCACTCTAAGACACGGTTTATACAGAAGAGACGTGTGGCGGTGGCGGATAATCTATGTAACACAATATAAACCTTATAGTACGTAGCATAGCGTCGTTTGGAGAATTACGCTTGCGCCTCCAGGCGACGTCACAAACAAAATGACACTTTGTGGTCTGTCATTGCCATTGGTACAAACATCCTACCGTATACGTATGTGAATGCTGATTTTGTTTTCACCATTTCTATGTCGGTCCTATAAAGAAAGTTGTGTGCTCGAGTTAGCTAAATTATAAGAAACAAAGCTTACAGTTATAACAGATTATTTATTAGGCATATTATATACGAGTCCATAACTTGTGGAATTAAATTATTATATAGGTAGTAGGTAATATTATTACGTTTTGTAGATATTTTTCTTTTCTTTTTGCTCGGGAACAAGTTTTTTTACATGAATACTTCTCTTCTTCTTCTCATGAATACTTATAAGTTTTACATTAATTTAAGTGTGCCTTAATGATTTGATCACGCACTTTAGTTGTATTCTTTGAATCTGCAGACAGCTTAAATGTGAGTTTACTTCTTGATTAAAAATAAAAAAGTAATATTAGTATTATATTTTTGTAAAAACCGCCCAAGAGCGTGTTGGACTCGCCCATGATAGGGTTCTGTAGCCGTTGCAAAGTAGAATAAGAAAAACGCCCTATTTTTGTCTTTGAGTGCAGAAACAGACAGAACATACAGAACACGCAGACACGCGCGCGCGCGCGTTGATCTCGAGACAGAAGCATTATATCGATTTAGTTTCTATGGGAGTTTTGTTCCAATGGACAAGACCTATCAAACGGCCACTCACTCGATTTAAAAAAAACTCTTTCGTTACTTTTTTTGATGTCGAACATATTTTTTTCTTCATAACTACTACATAACTTTTATCTGTCTTCATGCCAAATTTCGATTCAATAGGTGCAAAAATGAGCGAGTTATTGAAGCGGGGCCTACAGACACACAGACAGAATGGACAAAAGTATAAGGGTTCTTTGTTTGACTACGGAACCCTAATAAAAACGTGATTAAAGCACACTTAATTCAATGTACAATTTAATATTTATGAGAAGAGTAGTAAAAAAACTTGTTCCCGAAGAAAAAGGAACAACAAATATGTAAAACTCTCTTAAGAATATTACGTAATAAGAATGGTAATAAGATGACAAACATTTCAAATACAATATAATAAGAATTTTATATTCACGTTTGCAAGATTAGAAGTGCCGACTCGTTGAAGTCTTTTCTATGGAAATATTAGTAGAATACCTTATTATTTGCTCTTACGCGGTTCCTAAAGCTTTTTAGGCAAATTTTGATTTAGTGCAATGGTTATGTAGCCGTTTTTAATATACCTATACAGGGTGTTAGGGTAAACAGTTGCATTACTTTAAGGGGTGTTTGTACCCATTATATTGAACAATTTTCCCCAATTAACCTTTAGGACATGGTTCAGATTGGCACAGGACCGTGAGGAGTGGCGCAATAAAAAGGAGGCCTATGCCCAGCAGTGGGTTGATGTGGGCTGATTTGATTGATTGATTGATTGAACCTATAGGAAATTCGCATAAAAATTTTGGACTTCCAATACTAAATGCAATCAGCTGATCGAACGTTTGTATGAAAAATCGAATTTTTTTTTTGCGTATTTCCTATAGGTTTCTTAGGGAAAGTTGTTCAGTATCATTGGTACAATCGCCTCTTAATGTAATGGAACTGTTTACCCTAACACCCTGTAGAAACTGTAATGACAGAAATATTTTCTTCGAAAAATTTTCCTACTTTCTTCGCAAAAAGAGCTTAATTTTTAAAAGCAAAAGTGTTAATTTTGACCTTTGTGTCCTTACGGGGCAACTGGTTGGACCGGTAACGCCAGCACGTGCGCTCGCGCAGCCGCCGCCGGTTCCCTTGCCTTGACTTGACTGAATCAAGCCGTTCAGATAAAACGTGATAGAGGTTATGTTTACGTTGACAGCCGATTATTTACGTATCGCAATAATATTTTGACCGTAGTATCGGTATGTTATACGGTTCGTTTTATTACTTTTCAGTTATTTAACGAAAGGAACCTAACTTAACTGTATTCTTTAAACATTAAACAGTTTGTTTTTTGTTTTTTTTTCTATGCTGTATTCTGTGTTTTGGTGCAAATAAAAGTATATTTCATTCATTCATTCAGTTAGATACTTTACATACATAAATACGCTCACGCCATTGTGGGGTAGGCAGAGACCACGGAACGCCACACACTACGATTCTGAAACAATTCTTTAGCCACTTTCGTCGATTGAGGGTGCTACGCACTTGTCCTTTTCGGATATTATTATTAAACGGTTTTATTTACTTTTTTTCGTATATTTGATTATTTTATTTTTGTGTTTGTTTCAAATCTTGCGACAGCTTTTCCAGCTTATTGATTGGATGCCTAACGATCAAATGTAATGAAATTTTTTGCAAACGTAAAAAAATTAAAACGTTCTCATAGAATTAATAGATTTTCCAAAACCAAATAGTGGAGAGGCGTCGAATTTATTTGCTACTAGCTGTTGCCCACGACTTCGTCTGCGTTGACTTTAATAAATACCGGCCAAGTGCCCTCCACCACAACACAAAATTAAACAAAAACAATTTTTAAGTTTCTCCGGGACCCTAAGCGCGAGCCCGACATACACTTGGCCGGTTTTTATTGTTTGTTGTTTTATCTTAGAGTATGCACTATAATCACACCAAGTTTCACAATTTTGTGTATTGCCGTTTTTATGATAAAGCAAAAACAAAACACCTTGAAAAAAAAAAACGTTTCTTGTATGGGGCACCCTTAATTTTTCACTTTTGCATGTTTAATTTTTCATTATTTGTTAGCAAATTCAAATTAATAATATACATTCTGTGAAAATTTCAACTCTCTACCTATTACGGTTCAATAGCTAGGTCGGACGGACGAACGGACAGCGTAGGCTTATGAATAGGACCCCGTTTTGCACCCATTTGGGTACGGAGCCCTAAAAAGTGTCATTATGTATTAATCCAGGGCATAATTATTATATTTGTGTACCAAATTTAACCTAAATGCGTATCGTGCGTATGCAGTGATTGAGTGACAAAAATCCAAACATAGAATCATCTAAACTTTACACTTATAATATTAGTAAAATTAAATAAGAAGATTTATAGTCAAGTACAGTCGAGATCACTACTGTATAGCTATAAAGAACATATAATTACCAGCTACATTGAATTTTGAAAGAAAGGGGTAAATTAAGACATTTTATAACAATTTGTACAAATATGTTGAATACCTTTGTTAAAGTCAAGCTATTTAATTTTAACATTTTCATCAAGTGCCCATTTGGGATACTGTCAGTATGTACCTACGTTCATTAAGAAGTAAGTGTCGAAATCGGAGCGCCGAAGGGTTCATAATAATTCGGCGTTTTTAATCTTTACAGGTTTTGGAGCGAACCTTGCGCAAAGTGAGAAAAATGTCACGGTCTTATTAAAGTGATTCGGTAAGTATATAAGGGCGTTTTCATCGACACATTTTAATGTAAAACGCACATTAATATGATAACTATGTAAAGCATTTAAGAGTAGATGGTCATTATCAAATTTGCTCTTTATAAAACGATAAATAAAAATAATTAATTATTTTTATGGTTTTAATTATATTGACTCAATTAACCCGTACTTCTAATTGATTATTCAATTTATAAAATAATTGTTTTTTTTATTAACCTTATTTATTTAATTTTTTTTTTCATTAGTATGTTTAATTATACTATAACTTATGAGATTGGACACAAAATTGATAAAGGCCAACCAGACTAAAAAAACAATACTTACAAAATAATATATCAATACACAAACATTCACATACATCCGTAGCTACCGAGGCGAGGGTTACCTACCGTCCCGTGGTTACTAAACCACAACATGGCTCCAAGCAGTCTGTTACCAAACTTATTATCAATATACATACTTACATTCAAATAAACTTGTCTTCATTTACATAAGCACAAAAACGTGAGTACCGACAACATTATAATATTCATACACGTTTAGTCGTTTAAAATTATTTAGTTCCTACTTATAAATTAAGTAAGTATAAAACCAGTTTTTTCGATAAATTCATTATAATCATATTGCAATATAAGATTGTCGATAAAATACGGAGATCTTCGTTTCCTATCCATTGTCATCCAAATATAAACGGACCATTAGTAGGTTTTTTACTGCACTAACTAAAAAACCAACGTTAATTATTTTGAGATAACATTTTTGCATCATTATCGTTTTAAGCTCTATCACAAAGGGATGTTGCAAAAAATAAACGACATAATAATAAAAGAAACATTGATTATTGATATTTTTTACATAATATTTTGACCAAAAAATGATCTCACGATATGTTCGGACGCGGACGGTCACGACATGACACGAAGCGAGCAGGTTGACTTGAAGCCGGCGGCGGCGCACAGCAATGAGAGTCAAGGCCGGCGTGATCTACGAGTGCGTATCGATCAATGATCTACGGTTACAGCCTGTGCGCACAATTAGTACGCGGTATGAAAAATTATTGATTTTGATACTTTTTATTTATTTATTTGGGTGTTGGGGGGCTTAACAGGCTTTTATCACTTTTGCTTCTGCGACCTTCGCTGGTCTTTTGTCAACGCCCATATTATAGTTCCTTGTTGATCCCTATTGCAGTCAATAATAGTAGAAGGTTTTATTTGAAGGATTTATTTGTAGGCAAAATTAGAATTGCAATATTTGTATGCAAAAATGTATAAATAATTAATAGTTTTGCCTTAATTTTTTCTACGAAGTTTTTTTGTCGATAGTTTTAATTTAAAAATGTATAAATGTGTTTATGCGAGAAAAAAATCAAAACTGGATGCAATAGAGGCAGTGTTTAAGCAATTTATCATAGTAGGTATAGTAATTTTTCATCTTCTGAATTACAATGTAGGAAAGTCAAAGTGTGATGTAAACAGTATTTCAGAGTGGAAACATGTCGGAAAGAGGCAAAGACCGCAAGTATTACGATATTACTTGTCACAATGACAAAATAGTGCCTAAACTAATGATCTTCTGTTGCATATTAGTGTCTCGAAACTTAGATTTTTTTTCTTGGGTAGCTATTAAGTAAAGTTTTAGCAATAATGTAACGTAGTATTTTATAATTTTCTTTATGTATCTTTACATTTAAAATAAAAGACGTATTTATTTCAAGAGTGCAGATATACAGAGTCCTTCTTAATATGCTGACAGTTTTTTAAGAGGATGACCAGACCGTCAAACTGAATAACTTTCTCTATGGGACCAACATCGAAATCGCGAAAAAAAACAGCTGTCTCATACATTTGGCTCGAGTAGGTTTGCAGTTTTGTACGGAACAGCTGATTTTTTAGTCGTGATTTCGATGTTAGTGCCATAGAGAAAATTTGACGGTCTGGTCATCCCCTTAAAAAGTGTCAGTATTATTACGAAGGATCCAATGTGTTAGGGCTACGGTCCATTTCTTAGTAAGTACCAAAGGAATATGTTCATTTCTCTTTCATTAGCAATAATACAAAAATGTTTTATTTTATCCGCAATACAATAAGTTTAAAAAACGCACTGTGTTTTATGGATTGATGTTTAGCATTGAACTCTGCTTGCATATTATTAAGTTTTATCACACACCGGACATTTCGCAATGTTTGTAACGGGCATTTCTAAAAGTTAATATTATAATTAAAATAGTGTAATATTTAAACGGGCGACTAAGGTCGTTAGATGCGTCGTATGTTACATTAATCGATTTCGTGTATATCTTTATCTGGATATAAGAAACTTATTGATTTAAGTTATGCTGCGCTAACGTACATTGACATTTAAGGGTATATTACTGTTGGCGCGCTCCATACAAACGAAGTCAGGTTATATTTTCAATATTAACCAATTAAAGTCAGTGAAATTTTACAGAAACAATCTAGAAAGTAATCTCTATGCTTGTACGAGTATCATGTCAGATTTTCGTTTTTATTATTTAAAAATTTGTTCTAATTTTAAAAATTTGTTTTAAAATTACAGTGCCTCAAAGATTTCCATACAAATCTTAAATTAATTCTAGCACGGAAACTGTATATTTTAACTAAAATCTGACAAGATACAAGCATAGATATTAGTTTCTAGATTGTTTCTGTAAATCATTGAATTTAATTGGATAGTATTGAAAATATCACCAGACTTCGTTTGTATGCAAAAATTCGCGTCATAATTGATCCTATTCAACGCTGTGGTTAGTAGTTAAGTATTTTAAAATCCGAAGCTTTTTATGAAAATTGTTTGTTTTAAACTTTGACTAATTATTATAAGGACTAGCCTTGCGGTAGCATTTCCCCTCTGCCACGGTATAAGCACAATTGATCTTGTGCATTTACATTCAATTTTACACCTTATCACTAAACGAGACAGCCTATAATTGCGAAATAATAACTTCGAACTTAGAACGTTTGGGGTTCACACGAGACTACTTTTCATGATTTTTAACATTCAAAATTAGAATCTAAAGTTATGGGGAATAAAATCCAAAGTTGCGGATTTCATGTTACCTCGCCCCCCGCAGAAAGTGGCAGATAGGTTTGTTAGTAGAATTACACGCGTAACCAGTCCTATGTGGACTGGTTACGCGTGTAATAGTCAAAGGTTTCAAACCAATCAAAGTCTTTGTCAGAAAAATTAAATTTTTCAAACAATGTAAACAATATGAATTATAATCAAACGATATTAAATTCTAAATTTGGCAAAAACCAAGTAATTGTTGTTTTTTTTTAAATGCGGTTATCATACAAAAAATAGTACAATGACTCAAAGAAGACAAAAAATTGGGAATTCCAATTTAATCGTCCTTTTTATCTTCACGCCAAATTTTATAAATGTCAGACTTATTAACACTGCGTGTAATTAAAAGTTCAGGTATGAATTATTGTATTTACATAACGAGTTGTTTTACGATTATTTATACAATTAATAACTTATTATATTTTCGTCATTCTTCAATTTTTAAAGCTCTCAACTTTTCTTCCTCCTCAAAAGGTAGCTAACTACGGCGACGACAATATCTTTTTTAGGTTTCCATACCTAAAGGGTGAAAACGGGACCCCTATTATTAAGCCTACGTGGTCCGTCCGTCCGTCCGTCCGTCCTACCTATTTAGGGCTGTAACTTTTGAAACGTAATAGCTAGACAGTTGAAATTTTGACAGAAGGTGTGTTATATTGGCGCATTTGCTAACAAATATGAAAATTTCAAAAATTAAGGGGGTTTTTATACAAGTAACTAGTTTTATCAACGTTTATTGTTATCGCTCCATCGTAAAAATGTTCATGCATACAAGCGTTAATCTTAGTGTGATTATAGATCAACAGTATAACAGCACATAATAAAAACCGGCCAAGTGTGAGTCGGTCTCGCGCTAAAGGTCCCGGATAAAACAAAAAAAAGTTAATTCATTGTATGGTGGTGTGGTACGGAACCCTCGGTGCGCGAGTAGCCCGACCCGCACTTGACCAGTTTTTTTTTAGTGACTTTCCGGAGTTAACAAACTGTACGCAGTCTAATGTCTGAATGTCAATAAGATTAAAAATGATTTAGCATTTTTTTTGCGCCGCTCAGTAAATCGTGACTATGGATTACGAGACGGTGTCCTTTGTAGCTTAAATACCTCAGTTAATACTTAAAAGTCGATCAAAGAAGTCATTCGTCAGGATTATCATCATTTCCGGGGATTCCTATTTTAGTTACCTATTATGATTCAACAAAAAGTCTAGACAGAAAAAATAGGTATTCATACTAACTGTTATTTAGTTTTAATCATAGAAAGTAAAAATATATGTTAGCTCACTTCTTCGTCCGTATAAATTGTACTATAATTTAAGTCAAACCATAAGGTTTCAAACAAAAAAAGTAGAAATCGGTTGTGTAGTTTTAGCGTGATGCTCGAACAAACAAACAGACAAAAATTGGTTGATTTAGAGACGGATACACCTAAAAATCATATCGTAATCTTTTTCTTGTAAATCTTCAATGTACCTATAGACACACTTATGTTACAGTTTTATAATAGTTTAGATATACTCTTAGAATGGTTTTTATAGTGCCAGCTTATCTTGTCTCGAAGACAACACGAATTTATATGTAACGACGAAATGTTTCAATCGTATTTAATTTTATGGAGAATGTTGTTCAATTATCGATTTCGATACGTGTTAATGAATAAACGCAAAAGTAGAAAGTAGTTTGTTTAGAATCGAGAGCAGAATCGAATTATCATATTTTCAACATATAAAATTAAACATTTTTATGTAAAATTAAAAATTTACTGAACTCGATCTCAACCCACCGCACGGGCACACTCATCCTACTTACTACCAAAACCAGATTCTTAAAATGTATCCATTTCATTCATTGCTGAAATGACAACACATAATTTTTGGCTGAAAACTTAAAATGCGAATAACTTTAAATGTTAACTATCGAAATAATGAAATTATTGTTTCAATCTAATTATTTTGTTATAAATCAGTTGGGGTGTATGGATTTGCGCTTATTCATTAACACGTTATATAAGTCGTACGGAAAACCGTTTAGCAGTTTATTCTACATCCATGATTGCTTTCATAAAATTCTTATGGTCGAATTTACTCTTGCAAGAATCGATGTTACGTTTCGAAGTCTGTGAACCTTTGTGTTTAGCAGGTTTGCTAACTAGGCTAATCGGTCCATTTATTATAATAATTAAACATCTCGATTTGAATTCACATAATTAATTTTTTTATAGAATTCACTTTCGTGAAATTTCGATTCGAGATTTTTTTAAAGAAATCATTGATTCTTCTTGCGTGAAGCAACTAAGCATTCCGTAACTGACTTTGGAGGTGGTTGACTCAAGCTTTTTTTGACTCTTCCATGTTTTTTTTTTTCATTTAGATAATGTAATTCGTAATCATTCGGTCACGTAATCGTATTGAATGAAAAACAGCAATGTTCAACTTTTTCCTAGAATTGCGTTTTTTATTAGATATAAAAATGATCTTCAAAGTATTAAATGGAAAGTTTTGGATACAGTATTATGCTAACAATAACTACCTGTATTCCCCGAGGATGGAAGTATAGGTATACA
Source organism: Agonopterix alstromeriana (assembly GCA_963924505.1). Lineage (NCBI taxonomy): Eukaryota > Metazoa > Arthropoda > Insecta > Lepidoptera > Depressariidae > Agonopterix > Agonopterix alstromeriana. The sequence continues at coordinate 4,389,449 of OZ004665.1, read as the reverse complement.
ACGTATTAATGAATAAGCGCAAAACCTCATACACCCCAAATAATTTATAACAAAATAATTCGATTGAAACAATAATTTCATTATTTTGATAGTTAAAATTTAAAGTTATTCGCATTTTAAGTTTTCAGGCAAAAATTATTTGTTATCATTTCAGCAATTAATGAAAGCACTAACGTGCTCGTGGATACATTTTAAGAATCTTGTTTTGGTAGTAAGTAGGGTGAGTGTGCCCGTGCAGTGGGTTGAGATCGAGTTTAGTAAATTTTAAATTTTACAAACATATTAAGTACTAAATACTTTGAAAAATATTACCAATTTTGAAACCATGATAATTCAAGTCTGCTCTCGATCCTAAACAAACTACTGTCTAGTTTTGCGTTAATTCATTAACACGTTGTATATTATTTAGAAAGCTGTGTAATGCTGTTATAATTTTAGCAGATTTGTTTGTTTTAAATAACTAGAGAATTGTGAAAAGATGTCGTTCAGAGTGTGGTTTATTATTTTCCATTTTTATTAATTTCTTTTATCATCACCGATTCTAGATGAAAACAACTTTAATATAACTGTTTCAAATTACAGTTTTATTTTGTGACACCAGTCTGCTTATAGCTTGAACCGCCTTCTTAATAGCTATCACGAATTACGATCCTATAACAATACTCTTTTTACCAACACACGGTACACGAGTGCTCGACCCGAGTTCATTTCTACAGTTTTTTCTTTCACTAACTTAGTGATGACAGTACCGTTAGTGCGGCCTTTCTGGGAGATCGATGGCTTTGGGTTCACGAAGATCATTATTTAGTCAGATGTAAGAGTGTTTTGATTCACGGTTGAAAACGTTGAAAACTTAATTGACTTTTTCACATTAAACTCGTCAGTTGTTGCTGCTGTCTTTACTATCTTCAGCGTCTTCAAGGTTTCATCTCTGAGAAAATCCATTTTCACACAAAAATTTATGCTTTCCAATTTGTTTTGCCATCTATAATCTAACGTCATCTATATTAAGATAGCAATAGGCTGCAATGTCCATTCTATCTGACTTTATTTCAGCCTACTGCAATCTCAAAATAGATTCTAAAATGCGATTACAGATTATCTTAACTATTATTAAACTGTAACAGAAGTGTGTCTGTACATTGAAGATATTTACAAAAAAAAGATGATGATATGGTTTTTAGATGTCCCTGACTCCAACTTAACCGTTTTTTAAAATGTTTGTCTGTGTGTTTGTTTGTGCGAGCATCACGCGATAACTACTGAACTGATTTTGATGAAACTTTTTTTGTTTAATAGTTTATGATCTGACTAAAAATCTGGTGTATAATTTGGGCGGACGAAGTCACGGGTTAACTCTAGTATAATATAACACAAAATAAAAATATTGTCAGTTTAATCACTTTTTTCACCACTAAGTTAGAACAACAATTTTCCAGGATGTTGAAGTTTTGATAGAGTACTATGGTTTACAAACAAATTAAACAACAAACATTGATTGATATTCAAAACAGACATTGACATGTAAACAAAAACAAGTAAACAATATTACACTGGAATAATACCGATAATGTCTGCCGGAATATAATTATGTTAATTGATTGATAAACCTCTTCTACTTATGGGTGATACGCTAAACAGATTTCCTAATATTCTATATTAAAGTTTCTAAAAATGACAATATTTTTATCAAATTCTATAGGAGAGGAAATACAACGTGTTAATGAATAAGCGCAAAACCTCATACACGCCAACTGATTTATAACAGAATAATTAGATTGAAACAATAATTTCATTATTTAAATGGTTAAAATTTAAAGTTATTCGTATTTTAAGTTTTGAGGCAAAAATGATTTGTTATCATTTCAGCAATGAATGAAAGCGCTAACCAGCTTATGGATACGTTTTAAGAATCTTGTTTTCGTAGTAAGTAGGGTGAGAGTGCCCGAGCGCTGGGTGGATATCGAGTTCAGTAAATTTTAAATTTACAAAAAAAATATTTAATATTTTGAAAAAAAATTACCTATGTTGAAACCATGATAATTCGATTCTAAAAAAACTAGTTTCTAGTTTTGCGTTAATTCATTAACACGTTGTATAACATATTATTGTTTTGTATTTATTAAATACTACCTTACCTACTACCACATTCTATACTATCGACTCTCGAGTTTTATTGTCGGTTATATTACTATCATGTTGTCATCGTATGAAATGCGTCAAAATAACTAACTTTTTAAATGAAAAAACCAGCCAAGAGCGTTTCCTATACGTAGCCATTGTTTAAGTAGAATAAGAACAATTTGAAACATAACTAGAAAATATATTTATTCAAGCTTGTCAATTGTTTTGTCTTTCAATGGTTCAAACAAAGGCTTATGCGAATACAGAGATGAAAAAAAAAAGTTAATCTGAGCTTATCTAATATCAAAAGGAGAAGTTTTGGCCGAGAAATTAGAAGAATGCGTAATGCATTGGCTTTTCGACTCTATAGGATGTAAGAAAAAGTATCATTTAACCTTTAAACCACAGACTGTACCCATCAAACTGAACAACTTTTACTATGGGATCATACATGTCAGAACAAAAAAAATCTGCTGTCGCATACTAAACCGCAATACCTAACCGAGTAAAACGTATGGGACAGCTAATATTTTGTTTTTGTTTTGACAGTTTTAGCGTCCATATAATTTTATATTATGTTCATTGTTTTATTTGTAATTTTTGTTGGCAATAATTAAATATTACGTATTTGTGTTGAATTTATAATCATAAACAAAGTTTAAAGGCCTTAAGCTCGTTGAGGTGTACCTACTGCATCGTAAAACAACTTACAAACGAAGGTTTACAAACAAAGTTAGAGTTACACTTGCAAATAAGTTTACTTAGGTACGCATCAACCAACTTCGACAAAGTGATTTTGCTGGCGGAAAATTGTCTTTCCGATGATTGATTTTTCACCTTTAACTGAAAGTCTTTAAGATCTGATATTGCTTGGAATTCTAAGTGATTTTTGTTATAAGTATAGTATGTACGTAAAATGCCTGTAATTTTAAAGGATTTGACGATTCTTGTGTGGGCCGGATGGTTTTGCAACAAAACACACATTTCTAAGTTTTGCCAATATTGTTTCCGATGCGTTAAACGGTGTTTAACTACGGTTTTATGGTTGTTACTTCGCTTAAGTAGTTGTTAGTTGTAAAACATTTGCTTTAGTCACTTTTAATTAATGACTTCTCATTTCACAGTTTTGTTAATAAAGAAGATTTTTTTTGAGTGATATACAGGGTGTTAGGGTAGACAGTTATATTACTTTAAGGGATGACTGTACCCATGATACTGAACAACTTTCCTTAAGAAACCTATAGGAAATTCGTAAAAAAAATTGTAGACTTCCCATCCTAAATGCAATCAGCTGATCGAACTTTTGTACGATAAGTCGAAATTTATTTTTGCGAATTTCCTATAGGTTTCTTAGGCAAAGTTTTTCAGTATCATGGTTACAATCAACCCTTAAAGTAATGCAACTGTTTACCCTAATACCATGTATATTTGATGGAAAACTTTGGTAAGGGCAGACACAAGAGGACGTATCTAGACCAAACTGGTGGAGTCATTCGAAAGTAACCGAAAACGACGACATAAATATGAATCTAAAGGAAGCCGAAAAACTGTCAGGATCGTGAGGACACATGAGGAGGTCCACTGTATATCCTTTCGAAAAAAGACGTAAGATATTTTGGCTTTTGAAGTAATTATGTTCTATTGATAGAGTCCACTGGCCAATTCCTTCTTACCCTCATTCGTGAGAGGAGGTCTTTGCCATGCAGTGGTATCATTCAAGCTATTACTTACTCATGTTCTATCAACCGATTATACTTTATTTCATGTTCAACAAACTAAAAGAATTTCAAATAATAAAGAAATTCTAAAGCGATACTTTTATCTTAACTATTATAATACTGTAACAGAAGTGCGCCTGTACATTGAAGATATTTACCAAAAAAAAGATGACGATAAGGTTTTTAGGTGTCCCTGACTCCAAATCAACCTTTTTTAGAATTTGTGTCTGTCTGTTTGATTGTGTGTTTGTTTGAAACTTTTTTTTTATAGCCTATGATTTGACTTAAAATCCGGTATATAAATCCGGTATATTTTTAAAAATCTATCATATTAACTATACGTTACCAATGAGAAGAACAATGTCAATGACAACTAGATTAAAATGATGATAGGTAAAAAGCTTCCCCGCCCACTGCTCCTTGTTGCGTGCGCGGGCGCTTGCAACCACTTCAAGCCCACTGTCTCTTTAAAATAAATAGGATCGTCACATAAGTGCTATCATAATATGAGCCCGCAGTGGCAAATACAGGCTGTTCCAAATACTTTACTATACTCCACAGTGACATATGTCAAAGACGATAAAATTTGGGCCCACGCGAATAGGTACATAATTTCTCAATAACAAAATCGGTGTTTCTTTGACACATAACGGAGAGTCTAGATGAGGAAGGCCGAGGATACAATTTTGAGAGAGCCTTATGTCAGCAGTGGACGATGATAGTCTGATGGTTGTGATATCAATAACAATAAATTTACAAATCGTAGTTGAAAAGAATGAAAAAAATAAAACTAAAATTTTAATGTGTCTCAATGTTTCCAAAAGTGATGATGATGATGGCCACAACATATCAGTCAGCATCGATTCCATTTTACCACATGAAATACTCACAGATGTGACTTTAATAGCTAAATATTTATTACCTACAAAACCTACAAAGCCCATTCGCAGCAGGTACAGTACAAAAGTCTGGTAAACTTGTATTTGTGTAAAAAGGTAGAACAGCTATATTCCAACTGTTCTGTACTTACGTTCATACCAACTCGTCTGCCAACTCAACGACAATGATGATTTTCATAATAAGAGAATACGATCATACATCGTGTTTTGTTTTTCGCGTTTTCGATGTTGGTGCCATAGAGAAAGTTGTTCAGTTTGATGGTGTGATTATTCCCTTATAAAAGTGTCAGCATATTAAGAAGGACCATGTATACCTACGAACAGCCTGTATCCGCACAGCATCGTAGTCAACACACGGTACAATAAACTCTACTACAGCAGTGACATTGGACGACAACACGACTCGACATTTGGAGCATAGATCTCATTGTTCCATTGTGATGCTAATCCTCGATTGACAGATGATGAAGTTGCGCAACTGTCGCATGTTGACGCAATTTGATATGGCGTGAAATGGACCAGTTGCGTGCGTGAATTGGGATGACAATTTTATTTAAATTACTATTTTAAAAACTGTTTGATATATTAAAAGGCTAAAGTGAAATAAAATATTGAATATCTATAAAATTACTGAAATATAAGTGTTTAAAATTTACGATTAGAGCGAGTGGCACTTATAAGAGAAGTGACGTCATAACCTCGTATTTGCATACAAATCATGACGACGTGTCATACCAACACCTGTTTTACATGAAAGAGATAGAAGATGAAAGAAACGTTTTGAGTGCGATTGAATCGCATGTACCTTTTTTGTTTTCTACCCGATTGTAATTTCGTTTGAACATTTTGTTATTAAATTCCTTATAAGATATGAATTTCCAGGATCAGTCATCATCCCTATTATTTTTAAGGTCATTGTTGACTTTTTGAGATTAGTTTTGGATAAATGGAGTTATATTTATAAAGCTACGCAAATAGAAAATTAGGTATTTTTAGATCCTGGTCGGAGTCAAAATGAAAAAGGGTCTGGCTCCAGCACTTATAATCAATTGTCCAAATGCCCAAAAATAGGTTATAAGCAATTTTCAAGCTTTTTCACGAATTATGGACGTTTCCGATGATGCTATCCGTAAAACAAAATACTTAGCGGAAAAACCTAGTAATATTTAAAAAGAATGATTTTTTCTCAACATTGGCTTCATAGTGTAAGTTGTTCAGGTTGATGGTCTAAACCACCCCTCTAAATGTTATTGGGGAGTAGAAATAGTAGTACCTAGCTGTAGAAGAAATCTGTGTGGTATAGGTACAATGATTGTCTTGTAGATACAAAATGGTAGCCGAATAAAACAGCATTACTACAAGACATTTAACAAACCATTATCTACAAGTATCTGTAATCCCGTTTGTCACAATGTGAATTAGACCGTACTCCGATTAATCATACCAATATAAATGTTATCAGCATCCTTCGTGTGACAGCTCTTAATTTGTCATTTGTCCGATTGATTTGAATATTTTAATTTGGATTTAATACTTAGTTCGATCGAATGACCTCGATTGATGATAGTTTGGTTATCTATATTAAAAAGTTCATTCTAATTTAAACCTTACCATAAACTATTAAGGTGTATGTGCATCATTAATGATTGGACTACACGATAGACGTTTGATAATTGCTTGTAATTATCATTGTGTCTAACATATTAATGTTCGTTTGAACTAATTTAGAGATAGCCAGATATGCCATCCTATCTTATTTTCAATAGTAACTAATTCTATGAAACCAAAATAATTTACCTAAGTAAAAGCTTTCTGTTATACAGCCTCAATATATGCGAATTTTTAAAGTGGATAGAGATAGATGTGCATGATTGTGTAGTATAAATAAGAATTCAAATACGGTCCAAATCAGTATCTACTTACAGCGTAATTCTACCTACATGGTAGACTCCATTTTACGAAGTAGAATAATTTAACCTCAGCATTTAAATCTGCTTTCCTTCAGGACCAAATTTACTGAAAATGACTGGTCTCATAACATCGTTTATGTATTATAGTCTAAGGAATTTCCTTATAGCTTTGATTTGTCTTAGCATCTGACTAAGACAATTACGACATCTTCAGGAAAACGCGGACAAAAACCATTAAATACCCTAACAGGAACCTTAATGACCACTTAAGTACATATGTAGTAAGAGGTCAGGAATATAGAGGAAGTCAACAACTCAATTTCTGTAAAATACGTTTGGAGATGTGATACTTCCGACATTAGCACTTTGTCAAATGTGTTTTGTAAGATTATTATATGGAGGAGTTGCTCTAGCAAGTGGTGAATAAATTTATACGCACTTTATAGTGTTCTAACTTACAGTCATTTGCTTCTGTTGCGTTTTGTTAGAGAAGATTTAGAGAAACATAGGCACAATTTTGATTAAAAGGGATAATCAAATATAATTTCTACATCGACACATATAATAACAATAACCTATGGTACTGTGAATTGGCCTAAGACGGACTATATTTTGTAAGTTATTTGTCTTATAGCTGTAAGCACATTTAAGTAATTTAAGGTCCAGATACCAACACGCACTGGGCCCGCGTGGTGGAGTATGGCCCACTCCCTTTCTCCCTTAATCGTGATAGGAGGCCTTTGCCCTGCAGTGGTATTCTACAGGCTATAACTAACTAAAGGTTTAATTTAAATATAGAAAACTATAGCCCGAGAATCTAAATGCTCACAAATTATTTACAAAAGAAAAGTCACAAAATCTTGTACACATAGCCCATCAGAAAAGGAGTTGAGACAGTGCGGGACGATAGGGTATATAATATGTATGAAAACGCAGATATATTTACTTGTCAGTCTAATTACTGTGCCTTGCTACCTCGGCATACCGTCTCTTGTGGATTTGTCAATAATGAGCTACGGCTCCATAGCGACTGAAAATCACTTAGTAACTGAATATGATGAGGACAAATTAACAAATTGGCAAGCATACGAGAAGGTGATTAATGCCGCCTCGTTAATTGGCTAATACTATACAAAGAAATACTAATAAATGTAGGAATATTCAATACAATCTTTTAGTAATTTTTGTTTGTATGTTTAAAGCTGGATTTCTCAATTGAAATTTTAACGAGTTTTATTGGGCAAACAATATAATTTTTTATTTAATTCTTTATTTTTTAAATTGGGGCTTTCAACCCTGAGGTTATGCCAGCCCCATCGTGCCTTAACCTTGAGACTCTACGCAACAATACAATGAAAACCTAACACTTCACGAATATACAACTAAACACTAGTACTATAAATAAAAAGGTACACCATTTTAGTCTCTCCCGACGTAGGGGCGGCTAAAATGATAACAAAAGAGCCTACATAAAAAAATATATATACATTAATATAAAACATCTAAGTTACGTGTATAGAATAGAATAGAATGGAACTCTTACTATGATATCGCACTGATCTCTTTCACATTTTGTATTCAGATTGCAGAGAAGATTGTATTTGCATTGTGCAATTGAAACAATTAATATGTTTACTTTTTCTTATTAACAATAAACAAATAAATATGTTGCTCACTCAAATTAAAACATAAAAAAAATCGTTAATTATAAAAACAGCAGGGTTCTTAGTTCAAAAGTGTAACCTTTAAAATGTCGCCCATGACCTTAACTGTCACGTATTGAAAAAAAAACATTTGCTGTACGCATGTTTATACCATCTGCATACGCCTATTATTACCAAACTGACATCAGTTAAATAAATGTCAATAAAGTACTTTGATTTGCATATGTTACCGATCCTACGATATAGCCATGGTCATAGTCTCATGATAATTATCATTTTCAGGTCGGCACTTTGTAAAATATAAGGGTACTTATAGATACAAACCTTGGTGTAAGTCATAAACGATAGCCTGAAAAAAAGGAAGCATGCGGTCACACGCGAAGGAACATGTAAGTATGTCCTTTCGTCGTGGACAGAAACTACCAATCACTGTAATGTAATTGTAAGCGGGGTTCACTTTTAGCTACAGAATGAATGAAGTCTCATGTGGTGATTTGTAGCTAGCCGACCAAATAAAATCATCAATTAATTGCTGAGCTATTTTTTGATTAGATTAGTAACTATAGATCTCCTATAACTTATATACAAGTTAATACCTATCTATAAATGACGATATCTCTTGGTAAACTGTACTACATATAAACATTAGTACTCTCTCTCTCTCTAGCAATGCTGCCTTTATGTTTTGTTATTTCTAAAATCAAAACTTGTTTCTGTGCGAGGTTTAACTGCATTGATTAAGCTACATAATCACATACAGTAAATTCATTATTGAAAAATGCGTGATTTTAAAATTAATGCATTGTTTTTGTCCTGTCTAGATAAGATACATATTTCCCACTTAAGTTAAAAATTAAATGAAAACCAAACTATTATGCCTTTAGTTAATGACAAGTTATTGATAACGAGTTAAACAGTCAATAAATGTAAGTATGTTACGGTTACAATCAAACATTTGATCAATTTGCGCAACGGCCCGGAGCGTGCGTGACACACTGATACCGTCGTGACCGCTAGAGTGTGTCGATTACACTCATAACTTTATTATGAGTGGTGTGATAGAAAAATATTCTAAAGTGGGTCACCGAACTTCATTCAAGTGATTTTGTGCAATATGGAATACATCTGTTCTTTTATTGTGTTACTATGTTTAGAAGGTTCCAAAATAGTAGAGTTTTCTTTTTATCACTTTGCGACTCCTGGCAATCTATAAACTGGCTGGATTATAATTTTATTTATTCAGATATTTTACAACATTAGATAAATATTTACTTTACTTACGTGTTCTTATCTTAAGACGTGGGCGAAATACTGTACGCGACTAAAACCATCTCAAAATGAAATCTTATAAAAATAAAAACATAGAAAAATTAGCACTTGTCTATATGTCAAGGTTAATCAATTCATAAATTTAGCTTATTGGCCTTTAATAAAATTGAGTGCAGCACGCATGATTATATTCTAAACTAAACATGAGTGATCGGGTCCGCGACCGCGTGGGAAAATCCAGCCATTGATCAAATTGTTCGATACTTCTCATTGTAAACTACATTTTGTACCTTATTTCGTTACGTATATGTTATCTTTGGAAGATCGTCCTAAACGCACTTTATCTTAGCTACTGTTTAAGTTAGATTAGACCGATTTAACAAGGTTTTAGTGAGATTATAAAGATAGCTGCTTCTTCTGTTTAGCTTATAGCGCCTACTGTTATTATATCACCATAGGAAATAATGAGTGTTTCTAATTAAACCACAACCTCTTTGAATTTCAGTAAATTTGAAAATTATGTATGGAAACTTTACGTACTCGATTGCTTAATAAATAAAGCACTAAGTTTAATTTCAGGTATTCGTAGAATTCTAGTACCTATAAAAACTATTTACGAATTGGGTATATTATAATATTGGGTTAATGTCGATGGATATTTTAAATACTTATGCATATGAACATATTGATTGGTTTAGTTTTACAAAACACTGTTATATTGACTCAACTGAAAACCGATTCAATAACAAACATGTAGATAATATGTATGAAAACAACTAGCTACGTATTATTTAACTGAACTTAGGCTTTATTTGTTCTTTATTAAAGTATAAAATACAACGCCATATCAGGCATTGAAATTTACCGTAGCAGAGTAAATTGAACCTGACAAATCACCACATATTGAATGCCTCAATTTTCATACGATTATTCGAGCAGCACCTCTACCAAAGTCCAAAAATATTTGAGGTGCTCTATACTCCACAATACCCTAGAAGATAGTCGAGTAACAATCACTTAAAAATAGCCTACCTGTGCAATAGAAGCGACGAGTAGACCGAAAGCCAACGCGATGCTGGTGATCTTGGGCGCCAAGCCAGTGTTCTCCTCGTTGATGACCACGCACGCCGCCACCCCGAGGGAGACCAGCAGGAAGGTGCCGATCAACTCCGCTAGCAGCTGCCGCCAGATCAGCTTGTTGTCTGTCACGTCTGATAGGCCAATGATGGAGCTTGTTCCTGTAAATAGGTGATTTTTTAGTCGAATCACAGGATCTTGCTCCTTCAGTTGTTATTTCTGTTTGTTATCTTGCTTTTAAACTATAATGTATGTGTGTGTCTTTATGCAGATATTTACAAAAAATAAGTTACGATATGGTGTTTTGGTGTCCGTTACTCCAAATCACACATTTCTGCAGTTTTTCTCTCTCTGTTTGTCTTTTTGTTCGAGCATCACACAAAAACTACTGGACCGATTTTTATGAAACTAAACTAACATTATGATAAGGCCTAAAAATTGGTATAGATTTATTTCGCTACGATGACGGGAAACGATGTGGACGAATTCGTGGCCAAAAGCTATTACCTATACACATCATTAAATTTTTAAGGAAATCTAGGAAAGACGAAGGCCAGGAATTTGAAAGTCTTCTTGGCTCAGAAATCAGCCGATGCAATAATGATAGCCAACCTTCTACTACCTAACCTAAAACTTTATTTTATTAAATTCTCAATTGGTCCTAACTGTGAATGACTTCGAATTACTTTGTCTTATAAACTACATCATTTAATAATTCATGTAGCTAAAATCTAGTTAGATATTTATTGTAATCGTAAATGTCAGTATTTTATTTTGTCTGTTGGCAGGACATGCAACGCTGTCTTCTTCTTATCGTGTGGGCAAAGCCCACAAACCAAAGCAAAGCTGTAATAGGTACCTAATATTTGTTGTTAACACCTTTGTTTCCACCTATGTTTACAAATAAACTATAGTGAATTTCAAATAAGGACGAAAAGATTTTCCGATTCCTATATAGCTTTCTGGCCAATTCTGATTTATAAATATAATTAATTTGTAAGAAAGATTTACTATCCGACGTATCTTGGACGTTACTAAAGCAGTTCTAAGAATAAGTGAGAGGAAGTGTTTCAAATCTCTGTTTATGTAATTCAATAAAATATCCTTAAAATTTCGTTGCTATTTGAAATGGAGTATAGTTGAGTTTAAAATGTTCTACACATGTAAAAATCTCTATTAAAAAATAATTAAAATAGTTAATAATTAAAAATCTCTATTAAAGAACCCATGCAAATCAAAACAAGTAGAAAATCAGCTACAAGTCAATCAATTTTACTTTAATTTACACCAAAAACACTGTACACAGAGAGTAAATGGACAGGAAATACAGAAGGTACAAAAATAAGTATAAACTTTCTCTACCAAAATCTCCTCGATATAATTAATGTACCTATTGTTTTGTTTACACATAGTAAGTACTGCTGTTCTACAAACACGTGATATTTCTAAATATTATGTATGTAAATTGTTTATAAATTTAGCACTTTAATGGCTTTAAAATTATAATATAATTGTGCGGTCGGATGATCTGATAACGAATTAATTTTAAACGTTCAAATTATCTAATTTTCATTAAGGAATCATTAGAATAGTTCGAGCGTGAAATCGCTTCATTGTGTCGGTCGATGCTAAAAATATTAAATAGATGAAACGATTTATTTCCATTTACGAACAAAAGAGGACAGACCTGTTTGCAATTTTGTTGGAAAATTTGATATAGAATAAAAGATAGAAATATGCGAAAAGATTTTTCATTATATTCTTAACTATTGGAAATCATTGCCACCTTTATGTTCAAATTTCGTCAAGTGTAGTGAATACGGGACCGTCCCTGTTGTGGCCGTATAAGTTTTAAATATTTACTTTAGATCTTGAACTTTTCATGTTTTCTCGAATATTCGAATAGATTATGTTTTTCAAAGAACACTAATTGAAAAGGAAAAAATGTAAGACAATAAGTGTAATGATAAGACATTGATATCAACATCTGTACAAATACAACCTGTGTACAACCGGTAGCTCAAGTATGAGTTTACTATGAGTATTGAGATCAGAACATTTTACTGTTGTTATTTATAAAACTTTCATGCTTAGGAACCATATAGAAGCGCTGCTTTTACAACGTGTTAATGAATAAGCGCAAAACCTCACCAACTGATTTATAACAAAATAATTAGATTGAAACAAAAATTGCATTATTTTGATAGTTAAAATTTAAAGTTGTTCGCTATTTAAGTTTTCAGGCAAAAATTATTTGTTATCATTTCAGGAATGATTGAAAGCGCTAAAAGGAAAGGGCTCGTGGATACATTTTAAGAAACTTCTTTGGTACAAAGTAGGTTAAGTGTGCCCGTGCGATTTGTTGATATCGAGTACAGTAACTTTAAAATTTTCCAAACAAATTATTTATATTTTGAAATAAATTACCTATGTTGAAACCATGATAATTCGTTTCTAAACAAACTACTTTCTAGTTGTATAAGCAGCGCCTATATAGGATGTCTGTATTTTTAACTATATTATATATTTTCTCATTTGATACCATCGAAAAGATTATCTAAATTCCCCATTAAAACAATTAGAATAAAGCTCATATTGTAATGGTTGACTGTAAACATTAAACAATGTTAATTAAACATATTCTCTTTGGTTCAGGTTTATATTGCGTAAATTTTCAATAATATGTTTGTACTAGATTGATAATAAAGTCGTTATTAACAAGTTATTTAATGAGTCAGACTATTAACACCTTATGTACAAATACATTAAAATTACAATAAATACATTTTATGAAGCCAAACTAACAGTTTTTCTATAAATTTAATTTCATTTGTGTTTGCATTAAGCTAGTAGTGGATGAAGGTTTAATTAGTATATAGTAGTATAGTGAGTATTCAAGTTTAATACCTGTTGATAATAATCTAGTGCTCTACTTTTGTAATAATCAATCGATGCCATTTTTGAAACTCATACGTTGAACTCAGCAGTTGAAAATGACAAAATTATTATGGAGATATGCATCTTTCTACTGCTGAATTGACTTTCAAAAATCACAATCTAGGAGTGCGATTTTTTAATGTCAAATCATCAGAAGAAAGATGCATAACGTCACAGTAATTTTGACATTTTTAACTGCTGAGTTCAACGTATGAGTTTCAAAAATCGCACTCCTGTTTCGTTTTCCAATAACCTTATTTATCTTAGAAGCTGTACGACCATAAAAACTCTACATAAGCCTAACCATCATTTAAACCTGATTGGCTAAATTGTTGGGGTGCATGAAAGGAGCTTCCTCGAGTGACGAAACATGAATTAGTCTTGCGCACCCTGGGCAGTCAGCCTCGATATCATAGCTGGATAATCTTTACACGACAGCATCAGTGTAGCACATGCTGACTTGAACTAAGAAGAACCCTGTTTAACACTAAGTTTCCAAGACATTGGAATGAACTAATAATATTTAGAAGCGCCTTAATATTGAGAGAAGGCAAACATTTAAATTAAGATATCTGACTTTCAATTTCGAATGTGTTCGAGAAAAAAAAATGGTTTCTATCTATCATGTTTTATTTTAGAGAAAGTAAATGTTTCAAGAACATTTGTTATGTCGTATTAAAGATAGTTTACGATTTATTTAGTTGGTAAGCCTTAAAAAGCTACTCATAAGCCGTTTGATAGCCAAACTAAACAAGTTTTACCGCGGAACCAAAATTGAAATCGCATTCAGGCTTAGTCCAGAAGTAAATGTTGTTCAGGGTGAAGAGTAAAACTAGTTTGAGTTGGATCGAGTTTGATTAATTATGCACTATACTTAGGTCACAGGTTAATCAAAACTAAGAGCATCTTATAGTAGACTATTTAACATAAATTGGTTGTTAATAATATCGAGGAACCACGAGTTGCGAGTATTTCGTTTATAATGCGTAAAAATATAACATGATCAGAAAATATTTGAAAGAGAGAAATAATATCCGCAAAAATACTAGGAACTTAACTAACTGATTACATTTTCATTCATGCTGTGTTATTTTTTTATTTTGATAAGATTGCCATAAGCTATTGCTATTTGCTTTGACGTTAACTTTTTAAGCGTAACTTAACTGTACGTATATATTTCTGTAATAAAATAACAAAACTCACTCTTCTGCATCTCATCCATCGCGTAATCCGTTTTCATTTTGATAACAACTTTGCAAGCACTTTCTACTTCAGTCCGAGCACAACTGCGGCTTTAATGCACCCCGACCGCACTGTTTCGACAGATATTATTTACCACCGTGAAAGTGTAATTTGATTTGTAATTGAAAAATTCCGAAGACGCAACCGTCAATTGTTTAAGAGTTTAAAATTCTTCTTTCAATTTGTTTAGGTTTATAAAATTGGAACGTCGATCGTGTCGTTAGTTGGTGAGTGCGTGTGAGACCACCTCTCCGAGTGGTTACATACGGCTGAGTGTGGCGAGATCATGCGACTGCCGGTGCCGGGGATGACAGGTAACCGCCGAGAGTGCACCGCACTTTAAAAATTCGGAATGCGTTGCGTGCAGTGCGACCATGTTTACAAATTACTGCTCAATTTGTCATTCGTTTGACGGAGAGTTTTGCCGAAAATTGTAAGCAACGGATTCTCGGTTCTAAGAATTCATTACACATTTTTACGGAATCATTTTTCATCCGCTTTATGTTATGTTACTTTTGCAATAAAACGTGCTGGCGAACTAGCTTGCAAATAGTTTCTTGAGACATTTCCCACACAGTAACATTAAGGACGAGTAATATGATACGAGTGTTTGGGGTGGTTCGGTAAGCCCTACTGCGTCAACCTGGATTTGAAACAACCTCCAGGTTAAGTTGGTAATCCATGATTTTTATTATAGAAAAGAACCTGAATTATTTAACCCAGAGTTAAGTGACCCAGGTTGACGCAAGGGCCTAAGGTACAGTCAATTTAAATGTATGTCTAAGCCACGGTTTATACAGAAGAGACGTGTGGCGGTGGCGGATA
The DNA here is from genome assembly GCA_963924505.1 of Agonopterix alstromeriana. Taxonomy (NCBI): domain Eukaryota; kingdom Metazoa; phylum Arthropoda; class Insecta; order Lepidoptera; family Depressariidae; genus Agonopterix; species Agonopterix alstromeriana. Next base: position 4,373,784 of record OZ004665.1, on the reverse strand, counting down.
GTCAAGGTAACACAATTATAAACCTTATAGTACGTAGCATAGCGTCGTTTGGAGAATTATGCCCGCGCCTCCAGGCGGTGGCGTCACCTGGAGGCGCGGGCGCGATTCTCCTTTACGACAAAAACGACGCTATGCTACGTACTATAAGTTTTATATTGTGTTACTTAGATTATCCGCCACCGCCACACGTCTCTTCTGTATAAACCGCGGCTTAGATTATAAATACTGGATAGTTTTATTTTACGCCGTCGATCGTTCCCATTTCCGAAGCATGCAATACTTATCCGGTATTCTGTAAAGATTCAGACTAAATAACACATTAGTTTTATTCATATCGCGTGGTTGATTGAATCGCTACGTTGAGTTATGTTCATACATGCAATTTATAACATTACGTTTGACACGATATACCTACATATCTCAATTTAACACAATGATAATATGTAGAGTAGGTAACTAGGTATTGCATTATGTATACAGGGTGTAAGGAAAAGTATCATTAACTTTTTAACCACATACTCTACCCATCAAACTGAACAACTTTTACTATGGGAGCAAACCTGTCTGAGCAAAAAAAATTAGCTGTTCCATACTAAAGTGCAATACCTATTCGACTAAAATGTATGAGACAGCAGATTTTTTTTTTGTTCTGACAGGTTTGCTCCCATAGTAAAAGTTGTTCCGTTTGATGAGTAGAGTATGGGGTTTAAAGGTTAATGATACTTTTCCATACACCCTTTACAGTTATTATTTCTACGATTGAAATAAGGAATTTCTTTGTTTTCTTGATTTTTTATATTACGGTACCTACCTAGGTAAGGTAAGAGGAGTGCGTTTATTTATGTATTTTCAATTGTTTGTTCACAGTTATTATAATTAAATTGTAACAAAATAATTTGTAAGTGTAAGTAAATAAAAACAAATAGTGGTGCAGGTAGAGCCCCCAAGTAACACACATAATTATTTGTCTTTCTAAATTATAGTAAAAGGTTGATAATAATGTGATGTAGCTATAGCTATGTGACGTCGCGTCGTTTCAACGTATGAGTTAGTAATGAGGCATTATCCAAGACTAGTAATACAAAAAATCACTAGACGGCAATAATAAAAAGTTCAGAAAAACCTGTCACTTTGACAGTAAAAGGTGCTGTGTATCTATGGTTTACAGATTATAGAGTCTGACAGATGGTGTTTCCATTGGATAAATTGTTCACTTCCAATAAATACGCAAAGAACACCGAAAATTTTAGTTTGTTATACATAAATTAACATTAACTATGCAAAGACTCGATGAAATCAAAGTATCACAACGTCTTTCATATAAAAACCATCTTAATCTATCGAGAAAAACACTGAACACTTTCGAGTTGACAGCTCAATGAGCACGATTGTAACGCCATCCTACCAATGTCTTTGAACTATTTCCTTTTTAAATGAAATTTCATTTATTGATTCTAAAGAAATCAATTAATAAGTTTTATATACAGCAGCTGAATGGTTGTTGAATGTATATCGCGTAGGACATAAAATGTTTATTAATAAAGCCTTATCGGCAGTAATAAAAATTCAGTAGCAGCAATGTTTAAGTTAGATAAGGTGGGCGGTGTTGTCTCGGCCTCGTGTGTTTCTACAATAAGAAAACATTGCTCTGTTTACTTACCACACTTTTGAACGTATCTTTGTTTAAAGAAATAATACATTTAGGTATGTTTTGCCCGCAACTTCGTCTACACCACCGACTCCCTTCATCGTCATCATCTCAGACGATGGACTTCCACTGCTGGACATAGGCCTCCCCCAAGGATCGCCACAACGACCGGTCCTGCGCTGCCTTCATCCAACGGGTTCCCGCCGCCTTCACCAGGTCGTCAGCCCGTTTTGTGGGGGGCCTACCCACGCTGTGCTTGGGTTGGGTTGGGTACACACACGCGGTACGTGGTCACCTCTCCGGTCCATCGGTTCTGCGAGCAATCCTTCATCGTATCGAGATAAAATTTATACCATTTTTGATCTCATCGTAAAAAACTAACGACTTAAAAATCGGTCTAGCAGTTTTTGCGTGATGTTCAAACACACAGACCCAAATAATCCAAAAATCGGTGATTCTAGTAGTCAAGGACTGAATCAGACCAGACCATCAAACTGAACAATTTTCTCTATGGGACCAACATCGAAATCACGAAAAATAAAAAGCTGTCACATGCATTTGGTTCGAATAGGTCGGCAGTTTTGTATGGAAGAGTAGATTTTTTTCGCGATTTCGATGTTGGTGCCGTAGAGAAAGTTGTTCAGTTTGACGGTCTGATCATCCCGTTAAAAAAGTGTCAGCATATTAAGAAGGACCCTATATAGGGTGATGATGATTATGATTTTGCTTTCCCATAAATTTTTCAATCAAACAGCTTAAGATTAAAATGGCATCGCTAAATCAACTTCCTTATCGACCCCTCACCTCTATCACAAAAATAAAAATTGTAGGTATAATAAAAATAACGTCACACCTTTATTCATTAACATTTGCTGAATCATTAATACTTTAAAATAATTTATTAAAATGCAAAAAAGATAAATCTTCCTTAATCAAACGTATAAACGAACTGCGTCATTTTTTTCGAGGGGATTCTTCTATTGGAATTATTATTAATGACAATTATTTTACGAATCATAAATTACAATTTAAGTTGTGTAATTATGAGTTGACGATCTAATGATACAATAATGAGTTTAAAAATAGGCAAAAGACGTAATGTTACTAAATATAAAATAAGGACAAAAACTGTTCTATAATACAAACATTATTGTACGAATTGAATCTAAATGTTCTTGTCAGTGTTTTCAAACTCATGTTTTAAATTAGTTCGACAATGACGAGATGCTACAAACGACAAAGCTAGAGGATTAAAAAAATAATTACAGTTATTTGGAGCTTGATAAAAAAGTCGCCCAAGTTACACGCGTGTCTAATAAAAAACTAATTTGGAATGAATGAAGCGGTTTCTTTTAATGCTTCAATGAGAAGTTTGATGTTTTTGACGATATAATACATCTACTTAGATATGATAATAATAGATCGTGTACCATTCGACTATGATACGTTTCAACTTAAAACAAAATTGACTACCAACGTTTTGAATTATTCAGTTAATGCCTTTCAAGACGCGACAAATGTCAAAAAGTGAATGCAAAATTCCTATTTTGAACTTTGACTCGGGGTGACTCCAGCGCAGCCCATGAAGTTAAAATAAAAGGTCCATGCTGCACACACTGTAGGTACCTATTATAAGTAAAAATACAATGTAATATATCATTATCATGCAATCAGGTATTATGATGGAGCGATATAGCGTTGCGACAAAGTGTTGTCATAAAACCTGCAAAGTGTACTACGCATGCTGTAGGGATCTGTAGTCTAATATCTTGACGTCCCGCACAGTTTATGACACTAATTGACCCGTCTGTCGTTCAAGAACGAATGCGCAGGCAGAATAACGGTGGTGGTATATAGGGTTCCTTGTCAGACTAAGGCACCCTAAAAAGCGATTGTATAATGATATTTTCACAATATTTTATGGAGGACTTGTTAAATAGTGATCATTATTATCGCGTTCAACTGCACTGAACGTTACAACGTTTTATTGTTATCACATTCTTGACAGAGGCTCTTACATATTTATCTTATTGTTATGAATGTTTGGCCGACTTTTTACAAGCTAGTCCTCATTAGGTGCAGATTGTACTCTTATACAACGTGTTAATGAATAAGAGCAAAACCTCATATACCCCAACTGATTTATAACAAAATAATTCGAATAAAACAATAATTTCATTATTTTGATAGTTAAAATTTAAAGTTAAAATGCATTTTAAGTTTTGATGCAAAAATGATTTGTTATCATTTCAGCAATGAATAAAAGCTCTAACGTGCTCATGGATACATTTTAAGAATCTTGTTTTGGTAGTAAGTAGGGTGAGAGGGCCCGAGCGGTGGGTTGAGATCGAGTTCAGTAAATTTTAAATTTTAGAAAAAAAAAAAATATGTTCAAAAAAACTACCTATATTGAAACCATGATAATTCGAATCTGCTCTCGATTCTAAACAACTTCAACTTACTAGTTTTGCGTTAATTCATTAACACGTTGTGTATTCTGTGGCAGACTGTGCAAAACAAAAACAAAACAAGATAACTTCACGTCGAGGAGATGAAAGTTTTGGCAACAAGAAGTAGACAGATAGGTAAGTTACGTTTTTTAAGTTAGTATTTTGAAGTATTTCTGAATAAAGGAGACATTGGAATGCCATATTTTCTTTCTGCAATATACTATTGGGTGGCAAGTCCTCGTGTGCCCACCTGCTTTGGGATGAGTACGGATTGAACAGCAGTGGGTATGGGCCGGTGCAACCTGGGCCTATGTCAGTCACATCTCCTTTTCGGATCTACCTGGTTTGCTGTAAAAACCTGACAAGGTTGGGAGGACGTTTCTCCATGTGACCCTCTGATTGGCAGAGGGCACAGTGGTGAACTTTATCGAACAATGGCCAGCACTTATATGCTCTTACTTGGAGTGAAAGTCACAATTTAAAAATTAGAATGAAAAATGTACTATAAAAGTATGACAGTGGGAAGACGGCCTAAGTACTACAACAATTCATCACAAAAGTTACAAGGTCGATTCACTAATTCGTCACACTAATGATTATGGTAGCGAATAGGATAGTGTTATCTATATCAACCTTTTAAACCCTATTTTGATAGCAAACGCATTTTGGTAGATAAGACCGAGTGCACAAAATATTGAGCACTAAATCAACTACTTTGCCTATTAACCTGGTTTTATTTCTCCTTTGATTTGGGAAACCCCTTAACGACATGTGCTTCTAGCTTCTAATATATCGTACAGTAAATTTTTAGGGTTCCGTGGTAAAACAATGAACCCGTCGTTTGTCTTTTCTGTTTGCATGCCCCACATCAATTCGGTATGTCAAGTTTTTTGTTGGTCTTCATTTTATATTTTTTACGGATAGAAGTCATAATTTCATCGAGTTCATCAACAAAAATTTAATTTTTAAATTACTTTGATCTGTAATTTCTAAATGCAAAAATGGTGGAGAGAAAATAATTTGAACTCTATGGAGAAAAACTACTGCTTTATTAAAATAAAACCTTTCCTGCCTTCTCTTTCAGACTCTATGCTGGAAACAGAAACGGCAACATCAAATGTCAAATTCTGACATTGTAAATGTATTTTTTTCTTAATGGCCAGTTATTTTAAGGTTTACCAAGGAGTTCACAGGTTTTCCAGTGATGTCACTGGACGTATCGAAAAAGACGGTATTTATTTAAAATATCTGTAATCCTTTCATTTTAAAATCTCTGACTTAGAAAATATTATTATTGAGACAATTATCTCGAAATGGTTTTCGATTCAGCCCTCCAAAAAAAAACTTGACATACCGAATTACAGTCCCATTTAAAAAAAGACTATGCTTCTTAATATGCTGACGGTTTTTTTAGAGGATGATCAGACCATTAAACTGAACAACTTTCATGGACGTGTTCGACACGCTCTTGGCCGGTTTTTGTTCTGGTTTTACGTGGTATATCTACCAATCTCTATTTCCTGTAGTTTCAATGACTTAATCACTATCTTAAGAATAATTAGTTTGTTAACTAATAATTAACAAAAAGTGAAATCTGTTTTAGACGGATATTTTTTGCACGGAAATAGGTAGTTAGACTTAAGGTTCTCATGAGAATTGCTAAGGGGCGGATGGTACTGGCTAGTCAATCATTATGTAAATACTACAAAGGTGATGCAAGATACTAAGTTACAAAAACAAATAAAATGGTTATGATGATTTAGGGGTGTTAAATTATTATGGCGGATGTGATCTTAACAATTAATTTTTTTTGTATAAGGATAAATAATAGTACATTATGATACAGGTGAGCAAAGCTGGTCATTACAGACGAGGCGGGATTGCAGCACGAGTCGCAGACGAGACAGATTAATTTATTCAGAAAAAGTTTTTACGTAATAACTGAGATTTAAAAACAAACTAAAGAAAAAAAAAGTTCCATTACTGCACTAGTGCTATAATATAATCATTTTGCACGCGTGTTCTATAAGCTGCATTATGTACCTAAAAGCGGTGCAATAAGATCCACTTTACGAGCAAGTATGTTGAAAAATATATAGTAGGCATTTTTGTTGTTTTATTTCATGACTTTTTATAATATTGTGTGTATTTTGGGTATAATTGTCTAAGAATACTTATCAATCGTTTTGGTCAGTCAAAAAATGCTGCAGAATTATAATGTCGATACATTATACGCAAGAATTTTAAGGGAATATAATTCGGAGCGCGCTACATACAAACGAAGTCTTATTATAGTTTCAATATTCACCAATTAAAGTCAATGTCATTTTTCAGAAACTATCTATAAACTAATCTATATGTTTGTATGAAGTCAGAATTTCGTTAAAATGTACCTATAGTTTTAAAGTTACAGTGCCTCAAAGATTTCCATCCAAATCTTAAATTAATCCTAGCACTAAAACTGTATATTTTAACGAAAATCCTTCTTCCTACAAACATAGAGATTAGTTTCTAGATTGTTTCTGAAAAATGTCATTGACTTTAATTGGTTAGTATTGAAAATATCACCAGGCTTCGTCTGTATGCATGGCGCATTTACGCATTCGGGATAAACTTATCTTAATACTCTACCACCAGCAGATAATAAATACGTAGGTAATTGGGAGACACTCTGTATATATGTATGAATAGAAACTAAAACAGCATACTATTGCAGTTTATAGTATATTGTTATTAAGAAACATGCATAATTTATGTTAATAATATCGCACGTGAGAATAGATCGACACAACAATGGGTAACTTCCTTAAATATGTCGCAGTATGATTCTGAACAAAAAGTAATTTAAATTGTTGTTAGTTCCTTGAGAAAAAAAAACATTTTGTTTAGTATATTTTTATGTGAACGCTTCTTGGGACTCAGGACATTATTGAAGGTTTTACGTTCCTTTTTTCCTGATGAAAAAGCCGTGGTCGTCCAGTGGCGAGTAACCTTGCCTGCCGTGCAGGAGGCGATGCTTCGATCCCCGTCCAAGCTGACTCGTACCAATGAGTTTTTCGGAATTTATGTACGATTTGTAATAACACCACTGGCTTTTCGGTAAAGGAAAAAATCGTGAGGAATCCTGCATGCTTCCATTTCGAGGCATGTATTGTACCCACTGTCCATTACAAGTGGCGACAGGCTCACTCGTCCGTCACACAGGACAGAGTTTCGTTATTACTAGTGAAACGTGGATGTTCAGAGTTTTTAGAACAGTTATTGTGGATCTCTGACTACCCCCTCTCGGGGATATATGGAAGAAGATATAAGGATAGAAAATTTCCTTCTATCATCGTACTAGGTGGGGCTAGTTAGTTTAGCTAACCCTTCAATCGATGATTCTTTCTTTCTCCTAATATACAGGATGTTAGGGTGAACAGTTGCATTTACTTTGAGACAATCGCCCCATAAGGAAAGCAACTGTCTACCCTGTAGTATGTAGTTATTGTCATTTCCGAGTGAACTTGACCTTACATTGCCACATTTTAACTCGATTTTAACAAAAGAACTTAATTCAATCAGTATCATCTATATCATTATTTAAAAATCGGTATCTGTCATGAGTCAGATGACGTCACGTGACATAACTCATGAGGTCATGAGTCTGCTCAAAGAAATCTCCTTAAAGATTACCTCTCCTTTTTACCCTACTGCGGTTGAGCCTATAATGGTCATTCTCTTCCTCACCAATGCAACCTCAAGTATAATAAAATCCCTGGTTGGACGGAAAGGGACGCATGGAGTGACGATTTCACAAAAGAGTGAGAACAAATGTTTTTGGTTCTTCATAATATTACCTAATTAAAAGGTTCGTGTACCCATTAAAGAGATCATACACTTAGACAAACAGACAAAGTAGGTTTCTGTAACAGTTCCCTCAAGATACAGATGTTAACACCGATATAGTCGGCATCATAGTGTGTTTTCCATAGGCCAAGCATACAGCACGTGCGAAAGATCGAGATAAATATATTATATTTATTACGTCTGTCTTTGTCACTGTGCATGCGGTGAAAGAAATCACCGAGACAATACGATAGGCCAGCATACATCGGACCCAAGATCGAGAGGCCTGGAGAACTGTGGTGACACAAACGGCCCACGATGGTCATATCCCTCAGCCATGAGGTCACGGATAAGAAGAAAATGACGCTTTTTTTTTCGGGCATAGGCCGACTGCTGTAACTCCTGTGAACCAGGATCAACAGCGGCGAGCATTCACAACACTAGACAATGAAGTCCAGCGAGCCCGGGGGATGACTCTAATCTCTCTTTTCAATGTCAATTAAGTAAAGGAGAAGGAAAAAGAAATATCCGACTTACCTCCATTACAAATGGGAAACAGCAATAAGAGAAAAGCAAGGCTATCAGAGAGCCAATTCCAGAGATCATTATATGGCAGAGTTGAACAGAAAACAATGTCTGAGTGAACCCGCGATACAGTGGAGAGTCGAAAGCCTTACGGCAATTTGGAACGTATCGTACAGTAAATATAACTTTTGCAAAAGATTTGTCTCAGTAAAACCGATGTCGATTGAAGTGAAAAAGAAAAGGATAAATAAATAAATTTCATGATCGGCTAACCTTACAGAGTTAACTACTTTCACCGCACTAGTGAGTTATAATGTCACTTGGTCGTGTCAAGGCTTTTGATGTAAATGAATTAAATGTGAATTTAAGGACAGGTCAGTGTTTGATATCGATAAGACTTGGAAGAAAACTTGAGTTTTTTATATGTACCTATAAAATGCTGCCAGCGTTCTTGGAACCGTCCCTCGGGGAGAGGCTTTGGAGGAGGTTTACAGGTTGTAGGTCCCCCCGCCCCTCCTTTTTTTTTTTGATTGCTTTTTTTTTTGTTTGTGTAGGAATTTGACGAAGCTTGTTGCAGATATACGGGATGTATTTATTGACGAAACGTGTTGTGGATCAGAGTGGTGTATTTCCTTTGACGAAGCCTGTTGTGGATGTGAGTGATGTATTACCATTGACAAAGCCTGTCCTATAAAATTGTTCTTAATATTATAGGTACATATAAAAAACTCAAGAAGTATAAATACTGACGGTTTTTAAGGGGATGATTAGACCGTAAAACTGAACAACTTTCTCTATGGAATAATAAAAAAATCACGAATGAAAAATAAGCTGTTCTATCTAATGGAATATAAAAACAATGTTAAATAAACATTTTTAACGGGTTCTTACCGCGTAACTCTAAAAATCTTATAAAATGAATGACCAGCGCCCGCGGCATGGTGCTTCGATAAACATTTTATCGCGCCTGCTAACTCGTTCGCTCGCACGCAAAAAGAAAGGGAGCTAGGGCGCGATAGCTTTTGATCGCGCCATCATGCCGCGGGCGCAGGAGTGCGATTTTAGAAACTCATACATTGAACTCAGCAGTTGAAAATGTCAAAATTACTATGGAGATTTGCATCTTTCTACTGCTGATTTGACTTTCAAAAATCGCACTCTTGAAGTGCACAGTTGCAAGATCCATATCTCCATACATTTTCTACTGTTGATTTGAACGTGCGAGTTTCAAAAATCGCACTCCATTAAAGTCATCCGTTCAAATCAGCAGGGGTGCGTTCACAACCTACGCCCAGAGTGCACTTTGGGTGCAACTTTTCGCACTCACGCCGTTCCGAGCCTCGGTGAAAAAACGCTCTTTGCAACTCGGTTGTCACAACTTAACCGTTCCGAACCTCTGACAGGTTTCAACTTTTAACCATCAAATTCGACGGTTAAAAAACACTCTGACGTTTTGATTATCTGTGGTTACTTGACTTTTTGCTCATTTTGAATAAAAGTTAGTTTTTTTCAAATTATTTTTATTCACTCTTTGATTCTCTAGCATGGAAGATGAGTTTATATTGTATTTGGAAATGATGGAAGCCCTGGAAGCCCATATTACTGTCAATGTCAAAATTTGAGGTTATAAAACAACCGGGATCGTTCCGTACCTTATTGCGAGTTGAAAAACAACTGTTCGTTCCGTACCTTAGATTGAAAAACAACCAAACAACCGCACCCGTAGGTTCTGAACGCAGCCCAGTAGAAAAGGTAAAAGTACTATGAAGATTTTGACATTTTCTACTGCTGATTTTCATGATATGTGATTTTCAAAAATTCAAGAATTCAAATAAAGAATAAGATACATTTTTTTTTTCTTTTAAAAAGTAGTTTATTGTAAGTGTAAATTCCGTCAGTGTATGAAGGACTCTGTATACAATAACAATTTAACAATTGGTTTCAAGTCTCAACCTTTGTGTTCGCAGTTAATTTAATAGTTTAGCGGCTACTCGCAACTGTCATTGTCACGGTCGGCCATATTTTTCCGAGTTTTATTTACTTTACCATTTATTGGCGTGTGACGAAATATTTGACATATGAAAAAATGTTATCACATTCAATTTGTTACGAATTTCGGAAATGTTTTAGGTCGATTTTAAATGTAGTTCTTTTGCTCTATGTACAGGGTGCAATGACGTTCACAGGGTGTAACAAAACGCCCTGTATCCATCAAACTGAAAAACTTTCATTACGGAGATAACTACGAAAAAAGAAAAAACAACTGCCGTCATAACATCTGAATCGAGTCGGTCGGCAGTTTTGTATGAAACAGTAGATTTTTTTTCGAGAGTTCGAAGTTGGCTGTATACGGAAAGTTGTTCAGTTTGATGGTCCAAACCACCCCTCTAAAATAATACTAGGGTGTTTTGTTATTCTCTATAAGTTTTCTAGTGTAACGTCATGTGATCGAATTATGTCAAAACAATTGACTTGAATTGATACAGGATGTAAAACGAGGGTTGACAACACCGGATAAGAGAAGCGCTGCTTACAGTGTAATAAAATACGTGGGGAAATATGAAAAAATGTGGTATTCGATAATACTAGAATATAATCGTCGTTCGTTGATTCAGTCGTACGACTAGGTATCCTCCAGTAGGTATAATAGTAAAAGATCCCAGGAATATATCTAAGCTGTCATATATTTTGTCGGACATCAATTTCAAATAGAATGCGAATAGGAACCTTAAAAAAAATGGAAATTATTGCAGCACTAAAGTTTCAGAGACAATTTGATTGAAAACAAAACTAAAGTGCGGCAAGATTTTTCTAGGCAACTTATTTAAATCACAACATTGTAGCTATCAATGTTTTGAGTTCAATAACTAGTCCGAAATATAACAACACAGTTTATTGTACACTGTTATAGCAATTAACTTAAACAAGAACTATTTTATATACTAATCGCGAACCAAAAACAGGTAGGTACTTATTTAATTAGCGCGTACATATATCACCACAGGTGGGCTCGGACTGTGGCATCGATGCTCCCGGCGATCGGGCGACCGCGTGGTTTACGAAGACAAAAGCAATGCAGCGTACACCCGGCATGACAAGTTTGATTTTATAATATTTAACCGACTATGAAAAGGAATGATAATGATATTAAGTTTTATGATTTTATTACAATAATAATTTGCTTATTGATTCATCGATGCCACAATACTCCCCTGCCGAGACCGTTTCATGGTCGATAGTGATTCGGAAAACGTACTGTTCGTCCGCTTTTGGTTTTTCTTTCAGGTGTGACGTCGTCCTCTGGTTGTGCCGTATTATCAGCTGTGATATCACTTTTAACCTCGTATGCTGGCTTGATTCTGTCAATTGTAACTGTGATTTCTTTGCCATTGACATCCAGCTTGAAAGTTTTCGGATTCTTTTGCAAAACTTTGAACGGACCTTTATATGGTGAATCAAGCGACCTTCGTGCCTCTTGTCGGAGGTAAACAGATTCAGATGTAAAGATGTCTTTTGGTATATAGAATGATCTGTTCCTGGCATGGTTCGAAGTTGGTTGTGGAGACAGCTTGGCCATGTGGTTTCGGAGACGGCTGGTGAAATCAGTGATGTCTAGTGTTGCATCTCTTACTGGACTGAAAAATTCTCCTGGGAGTCGGAGTGGTTCTCCATATACCAACTCGGCTGCTGATGTTTTGATGTCGGTTTTCCATGCGCTCCTTATTCCTAGGAGTACTAAGGGAAGTACCTCGGTCCAGTTGACGTTTTTGTGACACATGACCGCGGCTTTTAGCTGGCGATGCATCCTTTCCACTAACCCGTTGCACGCGGGGTGGTAAGCTGTAGTTGGATAGTGCTTTGCCCCAAGGAAACCGGCGATTGACCGAAAAAGCTGTGATTCAAATTGCCGGCCCCTATCGGTGGTGATTTTGTGTGGGCAACCGAAGCGGGCCACCCAGCCTGAGATGAGGGTGCGGGCGCAAGTCTCAGCAGTGATGTCGGCGACGGGGAACGCCTCAGGCCATCGAGTGAATCGGTCGATGGCTGTGAGGCAGTACCTGAAACCATGCGAAAATGGCAAAGGGCCGATTAGATCAAGGTGGATGTGGGAAAATCGATCGGAAGGAACTGGGAAAGTGGAGGGAGGTGAGTGGGTATGTCTTGTAATTTTATTTAGTTGGCATTCTTTGCATTCTTTGGCCCAACTCTTGCAGTCTTGGCGTATGCCAGGCCAAACGAATCGTTGCGAGACTATTTTGATAGATGCAGATGTACCTGGGTGGCTTAGCTTATGTAGGCTCTCAAAAATGTGTTTTCTACTAGCTGGCGTGACGAATGGCCTAGGAGTTCCTGTAGAAACGTCGCAGTATAAGGTCGCGTCTGGCGATGTAATTTTCTGTAGCTTCAACGTTGTACCTTTCAATAGCAGGTCTTGCAGCTCAGGATCGTTTTCCTGATCTCTAGCGAGCGCCTGAAAATCGAGTATGTCTGCAATTGCCTCTACGCGTGAGAGACCATCTGCCACAACATTGTGTTTCCCTGGTAAATAGCGGACGTCAGTGGTAAATTGAGCGATGAAGTGCAAGTATCGAAGCTGTCTTGGTGAACATTTGTCTCGTTTGGTGTTGAAGGCATAAGTGATGGGCTTATGATCTGTATATACTGAAAATTTGCGGGCTTCTACCATATACCTAAAATATTTTATACTCTCGTATATGGCGAGAAGTTCCCTATCATATGGGCTGTAGTTCCTTTGTGCGTCACTTAGTTTTCTAGAGAAATACGCTAAAGGCTCCCAGTTATCTTTCCTTCTTTGTTGCAGTACGGCGCCAATTGCTACATCTGAAGCGTCCGTAAAAACTGATAGCTCCGCCTGACAGTCGACGTGGGCCAAGAGTGCGGCGTTGGCCAAACTAGACTTACATTCTTCGAAGGCGTTTAAGTTTTCAGGTGTCATAGTAATGGGAGTAGAACCTTTTGTGTTTGGACCTGTGAGGAGCGCGTTCAACGGTTGTTGTATTTTAGCAGCAAGTGGTATGAATCGTCTATAGTAGTTGGTCATACCTAAAAATCTTCGCAGTTCTTTCGCCGTTTTGGGTACTGGGTATTGTTGGATGGCTTGAACTTTCTCATGTAGGGGGCGTAGGCCTTGCTTCGACACGTGGTATCCCAGAAACGTTATCTCTTTAGTACCCAACTCACATTTTGATGTGTTGATGAGTACTCCATAATTCTTGAGGCGAGTGAACACGGTCTCTAAGTGTTTCAGGTGCTCCTGTTCAGAATGAGAGAAAACCAAAATGTCATCTAGGTAGCCGAAAGTGTAGTCTAAGCCTTGTAATACTTCGTCGATGAACCGCTGGAATGTTTGGGCAGCATTCCGTAACCCGAAGGTCATATATGGGAATTCGAATAGCCCAAACGGCGTGGTGATGGCGGTCTTCGGTATGTCTTCTTTTTCAACTGGAATTTGATTATATGCTTTTATTAGGTCGATCTTTGAAAATATCTGGGTCCCCGACAATTGATATGCGAAGTCATGAATATGCCTGATAGGGTAATTGTCTGGAATGGTTCTGGCATTCAAGGCACGATAGTCGCCGCATGGACGCCACCCGTCATCTTTTTTTTTAGCTAGGTGTAGTGGTGAGGACCAGCAGCTTTCGGATCTCCGCGCAGTACCGGCAAGTATCATACCTTCAAATTCCTTTTTAGCTATCTGTAACCTATTTGGATCAAGACGTCGTGGGCGTGCAGTTACCGGTGGACCTGGGACTGTGCGAATGTGATGTTTCGTGCTATGCTTTGGCTCTAATGATGTACCTGCAGGTCTTATAATTTCAGGGAATCGCTTCAATAATTGGTGATAAGGTGAATCCCCGGATACAGCTTTAATTCCAATCGACTCCTGTGAAGAATGGCAGTGTGGTACCTGGATGGACATTGTGGTGAGTCCGTCGATGAGGCGATGACTGCGGCAGTCTACCAGTAGGTTGTAGTGGCTAAGGAAGTCCGCTCCTATTATTGGTTTTGACACGTCGGCTACAATAAATTTCCAGTTGTAGTCGCGACGTAGTCCAAGATTGAGGGATAATTGTATATAGCCATACGTAGATATGAGAGTATTATTAGCGGCCGTAAGCTCGTATTTGGTTTTTGTTCGGTGGTCTCTAGTCGCTGATTTTGGGTACACACATAAGTCAGAGCCCGTATCTACTAGGAACTGTACTTTTGTATTTTTATCAAAGACGAAGAGGCGGCCATTGCATGATAGGCAGTCGTTGGCCGCTATTGACGGCTGCCGTTTTAGTTTCCCGATGATAGCGGCGGTTTGAAAGTGCATGGAATGGTGCAACGAGTTGCTTTTTCTCCAAATCTGTTGTGATACCAACAGTAACCGTTGTTGCGTGACTCGGATCGAGAGCGGTCCTGTGGTCTTCCACGGGATGAAGAGCGATCGCGAGAACGTGAAAATCGTGAAAGCTGGGACTGCAGAGAAGCAACTTGTTGAGTGAGTTCAGATATTTGTTTAGTCATTAAATCATTCACTGCACCATTGGAATGCGAACAAGCACTCGCAACTTGTGGGGACGGGGGTGCAATATCGAATACGCTATCCGCTAAATCTGCTACGACTTCAAGGGCCGTCGTTTTAG
This sequence comes from Agonopterix alstromeriana, assembly GCA_963924505.1. Taxonomy (NCBI): domain Eukaryota; kingdom Metazoa; phylum Arthropoda; class Insecta; order Lepidoptera; family Depressariidae; genus Agonopterix; species Agonopterix alstromeriana. The sequence continues at coordinate 4,358,677 of OZ004665.1, read as the reverse complement.
GCTGAGTAGCGATGACTGTTTGCATATTGTGTGGTAGTCTACTTGACCATAGGGTGCGTATGAAATCATCAGGTACCTTGGGTCCAGCGAGGGTGCGGAGATGTCGTAAAAACTGAGATGGTTTTCGACCGGCGAGCTCTTCGTGGTCGAGCAATTGTTTCACACGTTTTTCTTGTGATGACGATAGCCGCTTTATCAATTCCATCTTGAGCTTTTCATATTTGCCAGTAGATGGAGGTGCGATGATGATGTCCTTGACTTCTACGGCGTACTGATGTTCGAGCTGGGATGTGATGTAGTAAAATTTGGTTGTATCGCTAGTGATGTTGGAAATCGCGAACTGTCCTTCTACTTGGCTAAACCAAACTTCTGGTTCTTCGGGCCAGAAAGGAGGTAGCTTGACTCCCACCTTAAAGACCTCTGCCGCGGGAGGTGCAGTAGCATCTTCAAATCCGGCTGTTTCCGAATCCGACATCGTGTTCGTTCTCGGGGTCACCAATGTAGCTATCAATGTTTTGAGTTCAATAACTAGTCCGAAATATAACAACACAGTTTATTGTACACTGTTATAGCAATTAACTTAAACAAGAACTATTTTATATACTAATCGCGAACCAAAAACAGGTAGGTACTTATTTAATTAGCGCGTACATATATCACCACAGGTGGGCTCGGACTGTGGCATCGATGCTCCCGGCGATCGGGCGACCGCGTGGTTTACGAAGACAAAAGCAATGCAGCGTACACCCGGCATGACAAGTTTGATTTTATAATATTTAACCGACTATGAAAAGGAATGATAATGATATTAAGTTTTATGATTTTATTACAATAATAATTTGCTTATTGATTCATCGATGCCACAACATAAATAAAGCCGTGGTGAATAAGAATATGCTTATGCGTAAATAAATATGATTTGAGCGTCTCAGAGATATCTCACGGTTAAACCTATAACTAATTAAACCTCATACTACACATAGCTAATTCTAATTTTGAGAATGTATAATTATGTTGACGTAGATCTTAGAAGCTCTATAATTTAAGTGTTCCATTGTTTATTGACGGATGCATCTGATGCTGTAGCTCTTAAATTGATGTTTTCGACGCTATTGTTGTCATAAATATAAGTGAGATTAAGTACTCATCGTTATGTAACATTTAAATTTTTGTAGACTTATCAGTAAATTTATCGATCATAAATATGACGTATTTATACGATCAATAGTTTTATAGACGCCAATTCGGTAATCATTTCTTATCACAAATCCTTTAGTACACATGCTTTATACAACGTGTTAATGAATTAACGCAAAACTAGAAAGTAGTTTGTTTGGAATCGAGAGCAGAATCGAATTATCATGTTTTCAACATAGGTATTTTTTTTCAAAATATTAAGTGATTGCTAAGTAAAATTAAAAATTTACTGAATTCGATGTCAACCCACCGCTCGGGCACTCTCACCCTACTTACTACCAAAACCAGATTCTTAAAATGTATACGTGAGCACGTTAGCGTTTTCATTCATTGCTAAAATGATAACAAATCATTTTTGCCTCAAAACTTAAAATGCGAATAACTTTATATTTTAACTATCAAAATAATGAAGTTATTGTTTCAATCGAATTATTTTGTTATAAATCAGTTGGGGTGTATGAGGTTTTGCGCTTATTCATTAACACGTTGTATAATATGTACTCTAAATTTCGAGTCGTGCCGGTCCGGTCCCCATGTCGGATTACTTTAATTTTATATTAATTTTATTTGTCGGTCGGATCCCATACTGAAGTATTTATAAGTGGAAATAACAGGTTTTTCGGTACAGTTACTAAACTATTTTTTCAGATTTTTATATTAAAATTTACATTGACAAAAAAAACTCACAACTGTAATCAATTTTGTAGTGCCCAGAAATCTTCGTACAACTACAATTACCATGCCAACATTCAATAATTTTTTGACACAACTTAGTAAAATCTAGACATTTTCATGTTTCTATCTTCAGTGGTTTTAGGCTGAACGTTGTCAGTCCGTCACGGAACTGTTTTATATGTATTGAAATTGGATAGATGAAAACCAAAGATTCGAGTGTTGACTCCGCTTTTTCGTAAACTTTCAAGAAAATCTCGATAATATACACAAATGAAAATGCGCAGTGGCAAAACGACCGTGACAATGAACGGAGCACGCGTCGCGGCCGATCGCTAACCACCAGCACCAACATGCTATAGTTACTTCGAGTAACTTGCAAATTTAAGATTCAAATATTGTATAGATCCAAACAGCATACAGAACAACTTTTTCACGAAATCGTAGTAGAGCTTTACGAATAGTGGAGAATCGCTTTGCCACTTTCGTGTGGATTCGTGAACATTTTCTGAAATCGTGTTCTTACAAAATCTTTGCTATCTTTATCGCGCTGGCTGATGCCCTCATAAGCTCCATATCAATGGTCGCTTCCCTATTTGTACAGGTGTAACAAAACATCCTAAATCTATTTAACTCTTTTCCAGGCTCAATAATTTATAGAAATACCAAAACAACATTATAGTTCACAAAATCCAGCATACCTAATATGAAAACATAACCTAAACCTTCACGGTCGGCAGTGGTGGCGCGTATCCAACGCGGAATTATGCAGCCTTGAGACTCACCTGCCACGCCACGGTACAAGTGTCTAACTATAGCGATTTGATAGGGGTTGACAATCCATATGAGACAACTTTGAGACTAGGCACCCTCACTAGAGCAGGATGAAGCCCGCAAAATACTACGGGTAGAAGGCATCCAGTGACACGCGTGCCGGGATCGTTGCAGATGTAGATGACGCAAAGGATATTGCGGCAGGGCGACGACAATCAAAAGGACTCTATAGATAGGCACTAATGCACGGCAGGCACAGCAATCTACAGTTTCACTATCGACTTTGACTTCGAATAACACTATAACCTAATGATAATTGTCTTTCTATTAGTATTTATACGGATACATTTATAAGGTAACTAGATCGCCTACTCCACTATACTATTCTTGATAAGGACTTATTTGTAGAGTAAATATTTAATGTCTCCCGCTAGCTCTTTTAACATGAACATGTTCGTGACATTCATTTTGTCTGCAGCATTAGTCTTCAAATAATACATGATATGCGTGCAGAATGATACCAGCTTCTGTAGTTTCCTATCCATTGTTATATTCATATATGCAGAAAATATAATGAATTAGATACAACTTACATAACATTAGCTATGTGAATTTTAAAATGTAATGTAACGTACGATAATTAGTCTTGAAGGAATATCTATTTCCGCATTATAATTTGTTACTTTTGATGCTTATTAGAGTTGCATGCGTCTCAGAAGACCAGGTGAGCCAATAATTGTATTACACGCCATTTCCACAAGTGATACTATCGCAGCAGTACTCGCAATATACCACCGAATTCCATATAAATGTACGAGTATCTCACGGCGTTGGAATCGCATTGTGGAGATATACAGTATTCAGGGAGCAGCTACTGCTTGTTACTGCTGGCTATGGGAGGGGGGGGGGAGGCTCAACCTGCCCAAGGGGTGCCCTTAAGGGGTACGGACCTCGGCAATGGGCGTTGCTGGGACTACGCCGCGGATTAAGGAGCGGGGATCGGTGAGAGCCTTGTGGAGATTAGCTCTATTTTTTAGTTTAAGATTTTTGATTTGATTTCTAGCCACTTCTTCTCATCTTTTTGATTTCTTCCTCAAATTGTTGTGTCTATCTTCAGGGTCAAATTGATATCATTAGCATCCTTTTGAACTAAGAGTCTACCCATCAAACTGAACATCTTTTACTATGAGCGCAAAAAAAAATCCGATCTTTGCAAAAAAAAAACAGCTGTTCCGTACTAAACTGCAATGTCTACCCGATTCAACTGTATGAAACAGCAGATTTTTTGTTTGCTCCCATAGTAAAAATTATCAGTTTGATGGGTAGACTCTTAGTATAAAAGAATGCAAATGATATCCATTTCACCCTGTATAGTACCTAATTTTCTTGATAATAACATGTTTTACAGGTATTCTATTAAAAATGCTAACCAGTAACGATACGGTATGGTGCCAACAACTAATGTTTATTATAGTAACGCTTAAGTAAGTATTTAGTATGTTAGTACAGTCAGGCATCAAAGAAATCTGACCCCTCTATTCGGAGCGCGCTCCATACAAACTTAGTCTGGTGATATTTTCAATACTAACCAATTAAAGTCAATTAAATTTTTCAGAAACAATCTAGAAACTAATCTCTATGCTTGTATGAAGTCAGATTTTCGTTTAAATGTATAGTTTTAAAGTTACAGTGCCTCAAAGATTTCCATACAAATCTTAAATTAATTCTTGCACTAAAATTGTATATTATAACGAAAGTCTGACTTCATAAAAGCATAGAGATTAGTGTCTAGATTGTTTCTGAAAATTTTCATTGATTTTAATTGGTTAGTATTGAAAATATCACCATACTTCGATTGTATGCAGCGCGCATTTACGCATTCGGATTAAACTTCTCTTAATATTTATAAGCGAAGGGGGGTTAGATTGCTATAAGTTGCTTACACACTCTCGGGCACTCTGCCATGCCCAGCAGTGGACACTTATAGAGTAATCAAACTACATAATTATGTCTTATATATCTGTACTTAGAAGAGAAATTCACAGTTAAATGTCAGATTTTATGTAGTACTCGTAAGTGTGTAATAAGTTCATAAAATTAAAATAAGTATACAATGTGTTAATGAATAAGGGCAAAACCTCATACATCCGAACTGATTCATAGCAAAATAATTAGATTGAAACTATAATTTTGTTATTTTGATAGTTAAAATTTAAAGTTATTCGTATTTTAAGTTTTAAGGCAAAAATGATTTGTTATCATTTCAGCAATTAATGAAAGCGCTAACGTGCTCATGGATACATTTTAAGAATCTTGTTTTGGTATTAAGTAGGGTGAGTGTGTCCTTGCGGTGGGTTGAGATCGAGTTCAGAAAATTTTAATTTTTACATACAAATTATTTAATATTTTGAAAAAAATTACCTATGTTGAAACCATGATAATTCGATTCTGCTCTCGATTCCAAACAAACTACTTTCTAGTTTTGCGTTAATTCATTAACACGTTGTATAATAAGTTCTTAAGTATAAAAATAACAATGAAGCAATGAAATAACAACATAGGCCGCAAATAACAGACGTCGACCGACTCATTTCCATTTGATTGTGATTCTACGATAGTAACAGAACAAAGGAACATCAAAAAAACAAAAAAGACAAATTATTGTTGTACAGTCGATAACACTTAGCATTACTTATAAGTACCTATATTATACATGGTGTTCTCCGTGATCTAATGGTTAAGAGTATGAGCTCTTGACACGGAGTAGGTTACACCTAGTGTTATGTCACTGTGCGTTTTTCCCCAGTTGGTTAGGACATTGCTGAATCACCTGATTGTCTGAAAAGGAAGATGACTCCGTGCTTCGGATGGCACGTTAAGTCGTTGGTCCCGGCTACTATCTCTGGTGGTAGTAGTCGTTACATAAAAACCACGTCAGAGGCCGTAAGGCCGTAAAAACTCTGACACCAGGGCTTGCAGCCCACACGATAAGAAGATACAAGGTGTTAACAAATGAAAAACGTTTCTACGACATCGAAAACATATCGTCACTATTCTTACTTACGTTTAGTAAGACTAGCGACCCTATCAAAATTCAATCTGGAAACTTTTTGAAGTTAGAATAGATTTTTCAAACAAACTGACGACCGTAAAGCCAATCAATTTACTACTACTATTTTTAAGCAGCCGTAGCAACGCTCACTTTTAGCATGTTGAAGGTTTAAGAGAAGTTTATTCCGAATGCGTCTGGTGATATTTTCAATACTAACCAATTAAGAGGATATAATTTGGAGCTCGCTCCATACACACGTACTATGGTGATATTTTCAATACTAACCAATTAAACTCAATGAAATTTTTCAGAATCAATCGAAAAACAAATTTCTATGCTTGTATAGAGTCAGATTTTTGTTAAAATGTATAGTTTTAAAGTTACAGTGCCTCATAGATTTCCATACAAATCTTAAATTAATCCTAGCATTGAAACTGTATATTTTAACGAAAATCTGACTCCATACGAGCATAGATATTTATTTCAAGATTGTTTCAGCAAAATTTCATTGAGTTTAATTGGTTAGTATTGAAAATATCACCATAGTACCGTTGTATGAAGCGCGCTCCGAATTATATCCCCTTAAAGACAATGAAATTTTGCAGAAACAATCTAGAAACAAATCTCTATGCTTGTATCTTGTCCGATTTTCGTAGACAACATACAAGCATAGAGATTACTTTCTAGATTGTTTCTGAAAAAATCACTGACTTTAACTGGTTAGTATTGAAAATATAACCAGACTTCGTTTGTATGGAGCGCGCCAACAGTAATATACCTTTAAGCGTAAGAACCAGGTTTCAAGCTGGAGGAATGACGTGTCAGGTGATAGGGGATAATTTCAAAATGATCTATTGTATTAGAATTCAGATGTTAACACCTTGTATATCGTAAGTTATTCCAATAAGCAAAAGTTTTGTTACGACTGTACATAAATTACGAAGAACAACGTTCGTTGAATGTGACTATACTAATTATAATAATTAATGTACCTAGTGGATCATTGGGATACTAAGTAAGCTATGAATACGTGGATCATTTTTATAAATCTTGGACATTGTCACAAAAATTATCTAGTCACATTTAAAGTACCAGAATATAGCCTAGCCTAGACTTGTATTATGATGACTAGACAACGATATAGAATACATATATAGATACAAACATCCATGACTCGGGTACAAATATTCATATTCATCATACAAATATTAGTCCCTTACGGGATTCGAACCCTTGACCCTCGGCACAGCAGGCAGGTTCACTACAGACTGTGCTATCGGGCCGTTCTTAATATGTTGACACTTTTTAAGGGTATGACGAGATTATCAAACTGAACAACTTTCTCTATGGAACCAACATCGAAATCGCGAAAAAAAATTAGCTGTTCCATACAAAACAGCAAACCTACTCGAACAAAATGTATGGGACGGCTGATTATTTTTTTCCTGATTTCGATGTTTGTCCCATAGAGAAAGTTGTTCAGTTTGATGGTCTGATCATCTCATAAAAAAGTGTCAGCATGTATAATCCAAAAATACATGTTCTGTGTTTTACCTAAAGAAGTTTTGATACAAGCAAAAACAATTTACTATAATTAAATTAGTTACCTAGATAGATTTTATAATAAAGCATATAATTTAACTACAAAACAAAATCTAAATTTCTTAATTATAAAAATACGAGAACCAAGTTTCTTTTTAGATTATTAACGTGTGATAAGTCTTGGCACAGCATGGACTTTCCTGACACAAGACATGCGTATGCGCCGACGCAGAGTTCAAAGAAGTTTCAATTTATTAAAAGCTCTTCCACGAAACTCCACTAATAAGAGGTTAAAGCATAAGATAACTTCCTTAAGGAAAACTTTGGTTAGTAGATTAATTGGTTCAAGTTAAAAATGACTATGGAATGACGTAAACAATATTATATTGTGAAATTGCATATAAGTATAATTAAATAGGAATGTTCATTGCCATAACGACATATATAGATAGACGCCAACGATAGATAATTGGTTTTAGCAAAGCGGACAACCCCGAACAGTATCACGGACATAATTATGAATTTTGTATCTTTGTATTATTGGATAATTTAAAAACCACGTTACAAGTTCATGTCAAACGATTTGTCATGTAATGAAACAATAATTTAAAAATGCGAACTACATACCTTTACCGTTACGAATTCTATAGACTTCTGTCTCTTTATTAGTTCTCTTTTTAGCTCTCCACGTCTTAGATACCAAGTTGTAGAATGAACTTACACTAAGCTTTTCATCCCGCCGCTAAATGAAACGTTTTCAGTGCGAGCCGCGGGCTAAAGAGTTGGTGCTAATTCTTGATCAAATCGAGGTGGACCCTTAAGAGAAGTTTATTCCGAATGCGTAAATGCGCGCTGCATACAAACGTAGTGATATTTTCAATATTAACTAATTAAATTCAATGAAATTTTGCAGAAACAATCTAGGAAAAAATCTCTATGCTTGTATCGTGTCAGATTTTCGTTAAAATATACAGTTTCAATGCTAGGATTAAGTTAAGATTTGTATGGAATTTTTTTCATTATAAGAACGTAATTTCAAACACCAATCAGCGCAAAGTGAAGAAGCGAATAGCGACTTGCGTGCCTTAGAAGAGTACGGCAACATATTATAGCGGATGATTTGTGATGAGTTTCACGCCATGAAAAGGAGTGAAGTCACGTCATGGCAGTGAGTTTTTTGGCGCGGAATTTGAAAAGTCAACTTTTGATATTTATGTAAGCCTTAAATCTTTATGATACACTATAAAGATAAAACTGTGCAAGTTCCCCATTGAATGAAAATTAGAATAATTGGAATGGAGTCAATCACAAATATTTTAATCACGACTACGTAACGTAATTTCTACAGAAGTCACGTTGTAAAACGATATTTAATTAGATAATTTACGATTGGACTCGTCTTCAGATCCACAAGTTTACAACTTTCTTTTCCGGTAGTTCAAAAGAATCTTGTTCACTTAGTTTTATCACTACCGGCTCAGCAGGTAGCTTCTTCGTTACTTACTTGTTGAGATGAACTTAACTAGTTAGTTGCACTGGTTTTGATGATTTATAAATATGTTTAATTATTTAAGATTACATTCCCCTGGATGCCCATACCGAAAAAAAACATACTTATTTAACTAAGTAAAACTCTTATATGCTTCGATTTTTAGGGTTCCGTACCCAAAGGTTGAAAACGGGACCATATTACTAAGCCTACGTTGTCCGTCCGTCCGTCTGTCCTACCTATAAAGGGCTGTATCTTTTAAACCATAATAGCTAGGTGGTTGAAATTTTCTCAGAACATGCGTTATTTTGGCAGATTTTCTGGGAAATAATAAAAACGGCAGTACATACATACAACCGTCAAACTTGGTGTGATTATAGTGCAAGCTCTACATTATAACAGCAAATAATAAAGATCGGCCAAGTGAGTGTCAGGGTCGCGCTATGGCTCCCGAGAAAAATCGATTTTGGTAAGTAAATTATATTGCGTGTTGGCACAGAATAAGTAATAGTATATAGTCCTATATACAGAACGGCCACTCCCCGCCCCGCTTTGACTTCAGATACCCCACCTCACCTCACACTTTCTGGGCAACTTGAGGGAAATCGAGCAAGGGAATGCAGTCAGGCGCGCACACCCATAGTATTTGGCATCATAAAATTTAGTCCTTTCAGTGTATAAAAAAACGTTGTGTGCATGTGCGAACGCCATCAAGTCAAATCCAAAACTTTGTTTGAAGTGCCGGACCTGTGGTGTTGGTACGAAAGGCCAAGTGCGAGTAGTCCGGCTCTGACTCGCAGTTGACAGGTTTTTTAATTTGAAATAAGTTTTATAAAACAGGACAAGAGCAATTAAAAAGCAAAGGCGCATCATCAATATCACCTCAAAATCAAGAAAAATATTTAAAAATCAAAAGGTTCTCATTACAAGCCTAGTGACGAATCTCTATCATAAGGTCGTATTATAATTTCACACCAATCGAGGGTCAAAAAAATCTTCTATTGTTCAACTTTTACAACTAATACAACATCCCTGAACTACGCCAAAAACGTTTTACTGTTCGATTTACAATTGTAAAACACTATCGAAGCTTTTAGATAATCTCACCAATCGACCATCAAGTACATCATTTATCAATTGGCTGTAGTGGAAGGCAATAAACCGAATTGCGTTAAAGGATCTCTAAAATAGCAACTCCTACACATAGTGGCAGCACCTACAAGAGGGCATTGGCCCAGTTTTTGCGGTCTGTTATACATCAACCCGTAAGTGATTCCACTTATATAGCGTAATAGCTATTTGGCTAGGTCTATGTTGTGTGCATGAGAGTGTGTAGGTGTTTTTAATCAAACAACAGTTCTTTCTTTTGATCAGACTCCTTTGAAAGGTCAATCTACGAGTAAACCACAAAAAATGCATTACGGAGTCATGTGTGTGGTCTGTCTATACTCCATTTCGATTAGCAACGGAATTTCAAGTATTTTGAATTACAGAAACAGAGATTTGAAACACTTACGCTCGCTTATTCTTAGAACAACTTTAGTAACGTCCAAGATATGTCGGATAGTATATTATCTTTCTGATAAAAAAAAATATATTTGCAAATCAGAATTGGCCAGAAAGCTATATAGGAATCGGAAAATCTTTTCGTCTTCTTTTGAAATGAAGTATAGTAGTAATATATATATACAACGTGTTAATGAATTAACGCAAAACTAGAAAGTAGATTGTTTATAATCGAGAGCAGAATCGAATTTTTTTTTTTTTCAAAATATTAAATAATTGGTTTGTAAAATTTTAAATTTACTAAACTCGATCTCAACCTACCACACGGGCACACTCATCCTACTTACTACCAAAACAAGATTCTTAAAATGTATCGACGAGCACGCTAGCGCTTTCATTCATTGCTGAAATGTGAACAAATCATTTTTGCCTAAAAACTTAAAATACGAATATCTTTAAATTTTAACTATCAAAATAATGAAATTATTGTTTTAATCTAATTATTTCGTTATAAATCAGTTGGGGTGTATGAGGTTTTACGCTTATTCATTAACACGTTGCATAAATATTCCAAATATCTTCCAAGTACCTAAGTACCATTTGATTTGCGAGATGAGTCATCGACGTAATCAGCCTGAACATTGGATGAGAAACTCGAAACTATAGAAGCAACTATTTTGACATAAATGTGATTTCCTAAACTGAAAAATAATATTCGTATTAGAAGCAGTCTCCTTAGTTTATTTAATTAGAATAATATACACTCAGTCAGTACCCAGTATACATTTAATTGAAAATGAAATCCGTAACTCCGATTTGTCCATCGAAACAGTAGATCACTCTCAACATTTCAACTTGTAAACAACCACACGATCCGTTTCACTAATCAAGCCTAACCACACTAATCATTAATCACAAATCTAAACTTTCTTCAACTGTCAGCCATTAACCTGTTTTGCTGCAAGTGCGCCTGCGCATCACAATCATCAAGACACCTAGCAGAACTCCTTAAGATATTGTCTGAAGTACGAAATTGACTTGAAACGTGGGCCATCGTATTCGGAATTAACTGTAAGCCGCAATGGGGAACTTGCACCAAAATTATAATGAGAAATTATCTTAATAATTCAATAATAATAGTTGTGAATAGAACATTACTGAAAGGTTTACCTTTCGACGCGGTGGTAGAGTCAAAAATGACGTCAGAAAGCTATCCATGTGATATTATTTTGAATAAAACATTTTGAGTTTTTTTTAATCTGAAGTTTTTATTTTTTACGAAATATTGCAAGTATAAGTTAAGTGGATCGGAACGTAATTTCAAACACCAATCAGCGCAAAGTGACGAAGCGATTAGCAACTTGCGTGCGTTAGAAGAGTACGGCAACATATTATAGCGGATGACTTGTGATGAGCTTCACGCGTCATGAAAAGGAGTGACGTCACGTCATGGCAGTGAGCGTTTTGGCGTGGAATTTGAAAAGTCAACTTTTGATTTGCAATAAATAAATGATTTATGCATATTTTACCATTTTTGTTTTTGGTATTTTATGATACACTAAAAATATAAAACTGTGCAAGTTCCCCATTGGGTAGAAATTGCCTATACTGCGAGGGAGAACTCAACTTTCTCTATAGGACCAACATCGAAATATCGAAAAGAAAATCTGCTATCCCATACATTTGGGTCGAGTAGGATTGCAATTTTCTATGGAACAGTAGATTTTTTTTTGCGATTAAGACGTTGGTCCCATAACAAGTAGTTCAGTTTAAGGGTCTTATCATCTCTATAAAATACAATCAGCATTAAGAAGGACCCTATTTCGGGACCGAAGTGGTGACGTGAACGTGACATAAGTCGGCGGTTTTGAAGTATCGGTTTACGAAATGTTTGGGAGTTAAAATAATTGTTGGTTTGAGTAACAGAAGATTGTAGTGTAATGGGTTTGTTGAACAATAATAATCTATTACCTTTCTGTTATGGATAGAAAATTGTTTAAGTATATCTGTATCTAATTGAAGAGTATCGAAAGTTTTTGTTCTACAATACAATGTAGTTGATGAAGGTACTTGTATTTTATTGTTAGGTACTTTAGGCAAGTTTTGTTTAAAACAGAATGTTTTAATAGTTCAATAAAAATTTATATTTAAAACCCTGTATTGTAACCTACTTTGTAACGTTGTTCATTGTGTACTACTCAGCACTTATAATATACAGGGTCCATCTTAATATGCAGTTTTTAAGAGGATGATCAGACCATCACACTGAACAACTTTCTCTATAGGACCAATGTCGAAATGTAGAAAAAAAAATCTGCTGCCCCATACAATTGGGTCGAGTAAGATTTCAGTTTAGTATGGAACAGCTGATATTTTTTTCGCGATTTCAACATTGGTCCCATAGAGAAAGTTGTTCAGTTTGATGGTCTGATCATCCCCTTAAAAAAGTGTCAGCATATTAAGAAGGACCCTATACCTATATAGAAGGAAAATAATTAGTCAGTGCTATCTGACTTAATGAGAACTAGGAGTGCGATTTTTGAAACTCATACTTTGAACTCAGCAGTGGAAATTTTAAATTTTACTATGGAGATATGCATCTTTCTACTGCTGATTTGACTTTCAAAAATCAAACTTCAGGAGTGCCATTTTTAAAAGTAAAATCAACAGTAGAAAGATGCATATTTCCATAGTAATTTTGTCATTTACAATTGCTGAGTTCAACGAATGAGTTTCAAAAATCACACTCGCAAATAACTTGCCATCGCAACTTTTCGCCAATAGCTTGCATTAATCATTATGGGCAATTTCTATTATCCCTATAGTTTCCTTAGATACCAACAATAATAAATAATTTGGCAGCATTTTTGGAGTTTACAAAGGTGAGATTCGTTTGGAGTTACAGTGAGTGGAAGTGTCGGCAGAGGGCGCCCTCGTAGGACGTATTCTGATCAAATCGGTTGCGTCCTACAAAAAGGGGAGGTGCGGAGTACTCGAAACCGACGAGCATGTATGAAGAGAAGTATGGATGTGAATGAGGCAAAAGAGGTATGTAAGGATCGTAGTATATGGCGCGCTCTGGTCTATGCCTACCCCACTGGGAAAGAGGCGTGACGTTATAGATAGATTCGTTTTCATCGTCCCTCATCACTAATTCCCAATAGGTAATTAATCTTACATAAACACAACTGCGCAAAAGGCTTAGATAAATACACTGTGGTACATCTAGAATCTTGCCCCGCATATTAATAGCCTAGTTTTCTACTAACAGATGTTATCCTAACTTTGCATTCATCATGTTATGCTTTATGACTTCGTAAACTGGTAGTGACGAAAATAAATCTGTTACATAAAAACGGGTATAAAATAGTAGTTTCCGTAACGCTGGTGTGTATAGGTACGTCTTCAACTGATGTTAAGGGCAAAATGCACCGGCCACTTTGTTAGCTGCGACAGTTGACGACCTAAGATGGCCACTTCAATAATTTCCAGTCAGTTGTGAACAATATACATAATGTTTTAGGAGTACCAAATGTACTGCATGAGCGTAATGACGCTTTTATCGCGTTTTTTAGGGTTCCGTACACAAAGGGTGAAGACAGGACCCTAATACTAAGCCTACGTTGTCCGTCCGTCCGTCCTACCTATTTAGGGCTGTAACTTTTGGACCGTAATAGCTAGACAGTTGAAATATGCGTTATTACGGTGAATTTGTTAACAAATAATAAAAATGACAAAAAGTTAAAATTTAAGAGGGATCCTCATACAAGAAACTAGTTTTTATCAACGTTTTTTCTTCTCGCTCCCTTGAAAAGAAATGTACAATTAGTGAAGGCGAAATTTTTAATTTCTTGAAATTCCTCGTTATCACCACATTCTCTACTGTGTTTTATAATAATTATCATCGGCTTTCTCTAGAAAGTAACATCGCCGTAGATTTACCGCTAAGGGTGTAGTTGGTCCCTTAGGGCCCTCGTTAACTCATCTCCCGTACTAATAAATAACCGTAACAGAAGTATAATGATGCAACTGTTATACAATGACCACTAGACGAAGGTATAATAATTCAAAGTACGTTGAAAGGGAGTCGACACCGACTACCGTTCGTTCGTTACTTTACTTTCTCGCGTCAGCAACGTCCTTTCACTCATCCGTACGATCGATCGCTTAAAACAAATTATTTTAATCGAACCATACTCTTATGTCCGCAGATTAGAGTTCATTATTGATTTTACGTTAACTCGGAAACAAAAAAGATTAATGGAAGAAATTGATGTGAATCTTGCGCGTTCAAAGTGATGTCAATTAAAATTGATAGCGTGATGCCAATGCGCGTTGGATTCATAACCCAATAGTTAGTTGTCTGATAAGCTTAACAGTCTCTTTGTTACTCTAAAAGTCTTTAGCAAAATTAATATCAGATTAATCTCTTTTGATTGAAGAAATGCCAAAGTAACGTGTAGTAGAAGAATAAAAAGGTTTTGGTGAGTCCCAAATTCAAGTCAGTCATTCAGTCCAAAAGGTCGAAAAGTGTGGATGTAATCAACTCGAATAACTTTTAGCTTTAGTTGATTCTTAGTAGGTACTTACTACAATTTTTAGGATTCTATTGTTGCCTTGAAATTCAGGAAAAAAATGAATACAATATTTTCTCCGAAGTGATACCTCTAGCAATATATTGTTTCTACATAATGTTATATTTGTTTGGTAAACCTAGCAAATGGTTAATTACGCTATACCTATATGAATATATTAAACTTCATAATTGTGAATGTTACCTAAACAAAACAATTAATTTAAAACCCCGCAATAGACAAAATTTTCCATAAAAGTAACATAAACCTGTTCAATTACGTTACGAGAGCAATTCGGAGCATGTAAGGCATGTAACACAATACGATATAAAAGATTTACGATCTCATCGTAATAGTTATCCATCACGATCTTAAGGCTCTACCGCCCGATTTTACCGTAAAATTGGGTAGCTTTGTAACCATTTTAATACATTAATTATGGAATTTTTTAAGCAGAAAACAAAACTGAACAATCTATAGGACATGAGCACTGATTTGGTTTTTCTTGAAATCTATTTTAATTAATAACACTGAAGAAAAAGAAATCAAAAGTCACCCCTTTTTTTCCAGTTGTAACCATTCTTACTTTGTTGATCAGAAGAAAATAAAAATATGCAGTATACTACAACATAGAATGATTTGGTTTTCTTATTTTTTTTTAAATTATCTATATTTTCAAAGAAAACGGCTAAATTCTGACCGGAGCCACGCGCTCGTCGTGTTCCGGGCGGATACGCCTTAACGACTCACGCCTAGGCAGAACCTTGCACCCACAACAGTGAAAATTTCAAATCAGTTCATAGTGAAGTAGAAACGTTCTCCAAACCATCAAACTGAACAAGCTTTACTACGGAACTAACGTTGAAATCGCGAAAAGAAAATCAGCTGTTTTATGAAATTTGATTGAGTAGTTGACTTTCTATCGACATTTTATATGGAACAGCAGAATTTTTTTCGAGACTAGAATAATGCAAACAAAACTGTTTTTCTATTCTCATTCACTCCAACAATAAGATATTCAATAAAATGGAATGTGTTTGATTTTAAGCGTTAAGTTATGCACACAAAATCCAATTTCAAGACAATCCTGAAAACACAAAACAATTCAATATGTATACTGGTGCAAAGTAAACAATTAATTAAATGAAAATATATTATTTGATCATGCAAGCGGCACACATGATATGAAACGAGAAAAGGATATGATCTACACATAATTTATTAATTAGCTATAAAAAATTTATACAATATTATCTCCGAAGTGATACCTCTAGCAATATATTGTTTCTACATAATAATGTTATATTTGTTTGGTAAACCTAGCAAATGGTTAATTACGCTATACCTATATGAATATATAAACCTGTAACAGAAGTGTGTCTGTACACGCGGCGTCACAACAAGCTACGCAAAACCAAAATAAGCTGGCTGCGCGATGTTATACGTTATACACTCTACGCGCGGCCAGCTTATATTGGTTTTGCGTAGCTTCATGTGTCGCCGTGTGTACATTGAAGATATTTACAAAATAAGGATGTCGATATGGTTTAGGTGTCCCTGACTCCAAATCAACCTTTTTTTTTAATTTTTGTCCGTCTGTTTGTTTGTGCGAGCATCACACGAAAACTACTGAACCGATTTTGGTGAAACTTTTTTTGTTTGATAGCTTATGACCTGACTTAAAATCTGGTATTATAAATTGTGTGAAGTCGCGGATTAACTCTATAGTGTTTCATAAAACTAATGAGATAAGTGTAAGTTATAGGCTGTAGGATCCCAACGCAGGGCAAAGGCCTCCTCACGAACGAACCAATCCTACGAATAAACGATATGATATGATAAACAGTCAATGAGGCGTTTTCCAAGACTAGTAAATCGAAAAGTCAGTAGATGGCAATATTCAAAGTTCAGAAAAACTTGTCACATTGACAGTAAAAAGTGCTGCTTGTCTATGGTTCGCATCATTCAAATGACGTTTGATAGTGGTGGTGTTGCCAATGGATAATTTATCACTACCAATAAATACGAAATAACACCGAAAATTTTCGTTTATTGTAAATAAACGAACATTTACTGCACAAAAAGCAAACCAATTTGAGGTATCAAAACGTCTCTCATATTAAAACCATAATAATCGTATTAATAAATCAAAAAATTGCTCCCTAAAATTAGGGAATCGAGAAAAACACGTAACACTTTCTATCTGACAGCTGAATTGGCACGATTATAACGCCATTTATAAATCCTTCCAGTGTCTTTGAAAACTTTTTTTTTTAATGAAAATGTCTCATTAAGGTAGTTTAATTTTATATTTAAGCGCATCATGGCATAAATAGGTACTATAGTGTACTTATATTAATCATGCATTTATTCCTAAGATGTGTAAACAACTTTACGTGCTTTATATAACTAAGGATGTCATTAACAACATTATTCAAATTTAATTTAATTCTCATTGTTTATACAGCAATTCCACATAACGTTAAAGCAAATTTATATTTCGTCCATGCTATTGCACAGAAGTTTAAAAAAAAGATGAAAAAGAAGAACTTTCGATACAATTGTATCACTTTCACTTTTATAAATCGAACATTGAAAGTTAAGTTGATGGTATTTAAATCAAGTAAGTTTTCGCTGTTATCTTATCTACAAACGATTATAGCTGTTTTAATATGCAAATCAAGTACGCAAATTGAAGAAATAATGTATTTTTTCTTAATTAAAAAAAAATCTGTAAAGTTTTTTTATTGCTACTACATTATTGCTTAAAATTTTCGTAAAAACAAATGAACTTCATAAAAAAGGAATCTCAAAACATTTGATATGTCCCATTCCAAACCCTTATTCTATCGCTCACGTCCATTGAATTAGGCTCACATTATATCTTCTTATCGTGTGGGCAGCATGCCCTGGTGTCAGAGTTTATTCAGACCGCCTTACGGCCTCTGACGTGGTTTTTATGTAACGACTACTACCACCAGAGATACTAGCCGGGACCAACAGCTTAACGTGCCATCCGAAGCACGGAATCATCTTTCTTTCCAGACTATCAGGTGATTCAGTCTGCAATGTCCTAGCCAACTAGGGAAAAATGCACAAAGTGACATATCACTAGGTGTCCCCCGTGGGAATCGAAGCCACGACCTCCGTGTCAAGAGCCTAATGCTCTTAACCATTAGACCACGGAGGCAGTTCACAACATATCAATTATTCAATTCATGCATACGTGTATTTATCATAATATCAAGTGCACAATTTTTACAAAAAAACCATTTCTCATAACCTTTTCTCAGTCATGTTAAAGATTAGGATAGAGAAACGTAAGTACATCACAATCAGTGCAAGTTCATGCCATGCGTGCCGCTTACCTAGCAGCGGCAGACGCGCGGTCTTCACCGGTGCGGCCTCGGCCTCCGCGACTGCGGTCCCGGACTCTACATCTGCAATCATAGGCCACTGCTGTCAATTGTGTATATGGCCTGTGTCTATTGAAACAAGGTCTGTAGGATATTCCTGATAAAGTGCTCCATACAAACCGAAGTTACGTCCTAGTTTGAACAATTCGTAGATCAAGTAAAAAAAAATGTTGTCAACACAATTTAGAAATCAATATCTGTGTCGGTCAGTACGTTTAAATATTATGTACAAGGTGTTACAAAAATACAAATAAACATTTGGGTGGTTAAGACCATCAAACTGAACAACTTTCAGTATGGGACCAATATAGAAATCGTGAAAAAAATTCGGATGTTATTGATACTAAACTACAAATCTAATGTATGGGACAGCAGATCTTTTTTTGCGATTTCGTTGTTGGTCCCATAGTGAAAGTTGTTCAGTTTGATGGTCTTAACAACCCTCTTAAAAGTTTTAAATGTTTATTTTTACTTTTGTAACACCTTGTATAGTTTTAAAGTTCGTGGCTGAGAGATTTCCATACAAATCTTCAATTAATCCTAGCATTGAAACAATATATATTTAACGGAAATCTATAATGATAACTAGTCAACGATATAATGATCACGATGTCATTTATAGATACAAACATCCATGACTTGGGGACAGATATTCATATTCATCATACAAATATTTGCCCCTTACGGGATTCGAACGCGCAACCCTCGACTTAGCAGGCAGGTTCACTTCCTAAAGAAATATCGGGCCATCAATGATTTTTAAATGGTATAACAATTCCCAAGTTATGTAATAATACCTTTGACTATTTATAAGTGGACTGGTTACGCGTGTAATTCTACTAACAAAAATTTCTGCCACTTTTTGCTGGGGGCGAGGTAACCTGAAATCCGCAACTTTGGATTTTATTCCCCATAACTTTAGATTCTAATTTTGAATGTTAAAAATCATGAAAAGTAGTCTCGTGTGAACCCCAAACGTTCTAAGTTCGAAGTTATTATTTTGCAATTATAGGCTGTCTCGTTTAGTAATAAGGTGTAAAATTGAATGTAAATGCACAAGATCAATTTTGCTTATACCATGGCAGAGGGGAAATGCTACCGCAAGGCTAGTCCTCATAATAATTAGGCAAAGAATAATACGAAAACAGTTTTCAATTTGTTCAAAAAACTATTTGTCAAGCTAATGATTTTGGCTATAATCAAGTTCCTGATAGTAAATAACGTAATCATGTTTTGTGGTCAGATTCTAAGTAAAGAATTCCTAAATTGTATTTCCATTCAAATTATAATATTCGTTGCGAGTAATAATGGCAACATTAACATAATACGGGTAAAGTGTTAATTTTAAGATGCCATGTGGCAACATTTTTCTGTCATGCTCTCTTCCTTCCGGTGATCTGAACTGAATTACAGCCTTTGAAGATTCCTTTTGGTTTTTATTTATATTAAGTGCATCGCGGACTCCTGCTCCTATCAGCAAACCCACATACAGTCCATCAAACAATATTTTAAGTGCTAAATTATTCTAGAAACTTTCTAAAATAGTATTCCTAAAGATTAACTCGTTTGTATCTAATAGCTTTCAACAAAAGTTCAATTATTCTAATTTCTAATACCATTATTATTATCACATTATCTGCCTACAATCGACTGTAATATTATGAGTACCTACATCCCACTATAAAATAGAAAGTGCAATTTCTAAAATCGACATCGAAATATACTCTTTGGATAAGTTATCTTTGAACACGTATAGGGTAACTTATTATTAATCTGTGGTATAGTTAGCGAATATACAGGGTGTAAGGAAAAGTATCATTAACCTTTATACATTCTCTACCCATAAAAAAAAACTTTTACTTTGGGAGCAAACCTGTCAGAACAAAAAAAATATCAGCTGACCCATACGTTTGAATTGAGTAGGTATTGCAGTTTAGTATGGGACAGCTGATATTTTTTTTGTTCTGACAGGTTTGCTCCCATAGTAAAAGTTGTTCAGTTTGATGGGTAGAGTATGTGTTTTAAAGGTTAATTATACTTTTACTTATACCCTAGATTTATTTTAGGGATGCATCCGATACCGATACCGATACCGATATATCGGCGATACTTCGGGTTAGCCGATATATCGGTATCGACGATATTTTTATGACCGATTCAACGATACTTTTTAATTTAAAAATGTAGTGTAAACGAGCGTGTTGTCTCGTCTATTTCGTTGCAAACGAGGCATGAACTATGCTCGGGGAAACCCCGCGCTTGTGAGTGTGTTGTTTCCCGAAGATATTATTAAAGAGTCCGAGGAAGATGAGCCCCTGTCTACTCTGAGCTGTAATTCTCTCAAAGAAGAAGTCGAGAGATACCTAAGGTCTCCCAATATATCGAGAGATGCAGATCCATTCGTTTTCTGGCGCAATGACGTTTTATACCCAAACTTGAAAAAAATTGCGCAGAAGTACTTTAGTTTCCAAATGAGTTCTGTTGCATCTGAGAGACTATTTTCCAGCGCAGGCTGACTTAGTCTTATTCAAACAGACTTGCGAAATCGCCTTTCTCCGCAAAACTTAAGATTACTTTGTTTTTTAAACAAAAATCTTATCAATGTTAATTTTAATTACTAAAATTTTTAATTGTCTAATTATTACCTATGTCTCTACTTTTTATATTAATAAAAGAAAAATCTGACTTGTGATTTATTTATTATACCTTCATTTTTGAATTCACAGTAAGCGTATCGGTATCGGTATCGGTATCGCCGATATTTTTATAAGAGTATCGGTATCGGTATCGTATCGGCGAAAAGGCGTATCGATGCATCCCTAATTTATTTACCTTCAGGATGAACCCTTTAACACTTTCGCTGCTAAACTCAAAATCATGATCCTCGCGTAGCGTAATGCTAAAGTTGACGCCCCTCGTAGGTCGTGCGCACAGTCGTAACGATGAAACGATCTAAATGGCTCACTTTGTGGGTCACCCGCATAGGCGTAAGTTTAAGGTGACTCACGCACAGGTGAATGAAATAGAACTTGACCCCCCTCGTAGGTCGTGCGCACAGTCGTAACGTTGAAACGATAAATGTGGCTCGCATCGTGGGTTACCCGCGTTGGCGTATGCTTTTCGGTGACACGCGCGGTAGGTCATGAGCACAGGCGAAATGCGATTGAACAGTCTCGTTACGTCGGTTCTTCAGCACTGCGGCCCATTCGTCGCCGACTACGACGTAGGTCGTCAGCAGCGAAAGTGTTAAAGGAATTGAGATAGATAATTTTGTTAATAAAAGTACTATAGCATTTATATACATAGTATTATACAGGGTGTTAACTAATTTAAGGGGAGCTTCCAGACCAACAAACAACAATTTTTACTATGGGACCAACTTAGAAGACGCGTAATAAAATTAGAGGTTGCTTAGAAAATGTCAATGGTGACGCTACCCGCTGATTTTATTTCCGTGATATTTCAAAATTTTGTTTTTATAGTGAAAGTTGTTGAGTTTGACGGTCTGATTGTAACGTATTAAGGCTTACACCCTGTATAGCATTTTCAATGTACTCCTTGGTGCTTTATCTGGTAGGCACAGTCGGTCTATGAAAACTATAGAAACAAGCATATGCATATGCTTACGACTATATTCCCCGAGGGTAGTCAGAGATATTCTGAAACATCAGAACGTCCGCGAACGAACATCCACGTTTCACCAGTAGTGCCGAAACTATGTCCAGTGTGAGGGGGAGTGAGCCCGTCGCCACTTGTAATGTACAGCAGGTACAATTCATGCCTCGAAATTGAAGCATGCAGGTTTCCTCACGATGTTTTCCTAGACCCAAAAGCCAGTGGTGTTACAAATCGTACATAAATTCCGAAAACTTCATTGGTACGAGTCGGCTTGAACGGGGATCGAACCATCGCCTCCTGCTCGGCAGGCAAGGTTACTCGCCACTGGACCACCACGGCTTGGATACAAGGACCTTCAAAATAAATAAAACTATGCAACGATGGTAGGTAACACACATTAACGTTGAAGTTAATTACGAAAAGGATTTAAAAGCTTAATGAACCTCTATCTATGTGAGTCAACATGATCCTACTATATACCTATATACTATATACCTACTTATTACTTAAGTTTTTATTCGAATCCCAAAGAAAATAATCTTGTTTTCGACTTGCTTGGAAAATTTATACTTCTTATCCATATAATTATTAAATTTGAGGATTCACTGAAGACGTGGTGTGTTATTATTTTACCAAGTAAAGAAAAATAGTATTTCCGCCAATTAGCCGGCATGATGTTATTGTCTGGTTTAGCTTTTGGGTTCATGAAAAAGACGTATTGACGGAACATCGAGTTTGGTAATACGAGTAATTAAATACCTATAACGTATTAGATTTACAACGTGTTAATAAATTAACGCAAAACTAGAAAGAAGTTTGTTTAGAATCGAGAGCAGAAGCGAATTATCATGGTTTCAACATAGGTTTTTTTTTTCAAAATATTAAATAATATGTTTGTAAAATTTAAAATTTACTGAACTCGATCTCAACCCACCGCTCGGGCACTCTCACCCTACTTACTACCAAAACAAGATTTTTAAAATGTATCCATGAGCACGTTAGCACTTTCATTAATTGCTGAAATGATAACAAATCGTTTTTGCCTCAAAACTTAAAATGCGAATAACTTTAAATTTTAATAATCAAAATAATGAAATTATTGTTTCAATCTAATTATTTTGTTATAAATCAGTTGGGGTATATGAGGTTTTGCGCTTATTCATTAACACGTTGTATACAGACCCTTCTTAATATGCTTACGCTTTTTAAGGGGATGATCGAACATTCAAACTGAGCAATTTTCTCTATTGCACCAACATCGAAATCAGCTGTTCTATACAAAACTGCAAACCTACTTGAGACAAATGTATAATGTATAGGACAGCTGATTTTTTCGCGACTTCGAAAGTGGTCCCATAGAGAAAGATGTTCAGTTTGCGGTGTGATCATCCCCTTAAAAAGGTGTCAGCATATTTAGAAGGACCCTGTATAGCTCTATAGCCACGAATGCAAGTGCAGCCAAGATGCTGCTTAAATTGTATGTTATAATACATAGAACTATATACTATTACCTATTCTGTGGTCTTAGATGAAACGGCCAATGATGATAACTTATTAAGATCAACTGTTTGAATATGAGATATTTACTATCACTGAATCATCCATCGGGGAGTACTATATTCAATACGTAACCTAGAATCTTTTTACAAACTGTTAGCGAAGTTCGAATTCGAAACGGTAGTCATTTATTAAATCTCCAGGCAAGAATTTCGCGTATTGCCGAGTTTTTATTTCGTGTCATCGTTTTATCTTTCCTCCAAACTTCAAAGCTTCATCTAAAAAGTTTTGCGTACGCACGGCGACAGATCAACCTACCCATAGTTGGATCTTATGTCCATGAACATAGAGTTCAACTATGGGTAGGTTTATCTGTCGCCGTGTGTACATATCAAATCCCAAAATACATAAACATATTTTGTGTTTACCTATTTCATAATGTAGGGTAGGTAAGCTCGTACCTATTTCAGTTTAAGGAAATAAGTAGGAAATGGTTGTGAAATCATCAATCAATAGATGTTAATTATGCACTTTACGTTAATTTAATATCCACAAAATATTGGAGCTTTATTATTCTTCGACGTACGATTGTACGATTTGTAACACCACTGGCTTTTCGGTGAAGGAAAACATCGTGAGGAAACCTGCACGTCTAATATGATTTCGTTACACGCGCGCGACGCGCCTTCGCTGTATAGAAAATAACCTGTTCCCGCGCGTTTCGGAGAGCGAAAGCCGCGCATGCAGCGACATGTAGTATGGAAAAAAGCCGAGTCGCGCGCAAGTAGAGAAATCAAGCTAGACCTGCTGCATGATTCAATTTCGAGGCATGTATTGTACCCACTGTCCATTATGTGGCGACGGGCTCACCCCCCGTCACACTGGACAGAGTTTCGGTACTACTGGTGAAACGAGGATGTTCTGAGGTTTCAGAATATCTCTGACTACCCCCTTGGGGAATATAGTCGTGAGCATATGCGTTTATTCTTCGAAATTAATCTATATCGAAATCATGTGGTTCTAGTTATGCTAGATGAAACAAGGAAAGAACAAACTAATGAGAGCGAATCCCTTATTACACCGTCTGAAAAGATTTCTGCTCGAAGCCGTGAAGATTGGGCGACATGGAAGGCACTCAATAGACTGCGAACGGGAGTTGGGCGAATCCAAAGATAATCTGCGGAGATGGGACATATTGCCGGCCGATGCGTCTGTGGAGTGTGGATGTGGTCAGGTGCAAACCACTCGACATCTATCGCAGTGTAGCCTATGTCCTGCTCCCTCCAGGACATTTTAGAGGCTTTCACTCGAGGAATAGAGGTGACCGAATATTGGAAAGACAAAGTGTTATCACCTTAAGAAAAAGTTGAAAATTATTATATGCCATAAGTATGAAACTTGTGTGGTTTCAATCAAACAAATAATTATAATAAAACGGGAACTATTTCACGCACAAATTGAAATTTCATTTAGATTGGATAAATTGCCGGCTTCCTTGATTGATAAAATTTAACGTTTATTTTGTACTCGACATCAAACGTACAATTATTGATGAGCACTATTTTGTTGAATCGAAATGTTTTTCATTGGGTGGCCATTTAAATCGAAGTCGATAGCGGATTGTTAGACTTCCATGGTGAAATCGTATATTTTAGAGACCGTGCTCCCAAAAATTTTTTCTTAATAATGCTGACGGTTTTTAAGGGAATGATCAGACCATTAAACTGAACAACTTTCTCTTTGGGACCAAAGTCGTAATCTCAAAAAAATATATCAGCTGTCCCATACATTTGTGTCGAGGTTTGCAGTTTTATTTATTTGAAACAGCTGATATATTTTTGCGATTTCGATGTTGGTTCCATAGAGATAATTGTTTGGTTTGATGGACTGATCATCCATGATCATACCATTTATTAAGAAAGACCCTGGATATTATACATGTCATGCACTTATTCCCATTATTAGAGTACTTTATTAATTATTATAAGTACATGTTATACCTAAAGGATGCGTTCGAGAAAACCCATGAACAGTAAAATTATTGCGCGATGAAAATCTAACTTTCATTTCCACATTCTATACAAACTCAAGGCGCGGCAAAATCTATTCGTTTCTATAACCCTTGTATCGATGAATTTCTTTGCATGCGTAATAAGAATCGAGATCATTTCAAATAACAGCTTCCCTTGTATGAAATATATCATAACAATCACATCCGGAAATCAACCATATCATGCTCGTCTCATGCTTGAAAACCCTTTGTTTTTGACAGATCTTACCAGACCGCGGGTTTGATTCTAAAACCGTGATATCGTTTTCATCTGCGACTCCGGAAGGACCAGCGATGATTTCTTCGAAAAATGTGCCGTAGGATACGTTTGGAGCTGTAATGTTGCCATTTAAAAACAAATTAATTATGAGAGATTGAGATATTAAACCAACAATACCTATGCCACCTTCCAGATGATTACAGTAAAGGTTGTTTTAATGAGAGCGTACTTCGGAATGCATATAGGGTCCTTTTTAATATGCTGACACTTTTTAAGGGGATGATCAGACCATCAAACTGAAAAACTTACTCTATAGGATCAACATCGAAATCGCGAAAAAAAAAATCTGCTGTTCCATACTAAACTGCAAACCTACTTGAGCAAAGTGTATGGGACAGCACATTTTTTTTCGCGATTTCGATGTTGGTCCCATATACAAATTTGTCCAGTTTGATGGTCTGATCATCCCCTTAAAAAAGTGTCAGCATATTAAGAAGGACCCTGTATACCTTATGGAATACAGGCACTGATACAAGCTAGTTTCACAATGTCATGTTTTACGGCCACCCCGGTCCTGATATTCTAAGGATTGGTCCCCGCCATGGATGCTAATCCTCCTTACAACCACGAAAATTGGCCATGGCGGCGGTCGGTAACGTTCGTTCTTCTTTCATATACTTTTCCGTCGATGTTTCTAACGAGTTTACTTTGTCCCTTTCTATCCAACGACGCAATTTCCTTCCTCTTAGGTTTTAGGCATGATAGAAATGGAGAAAGTAACACGTTTTGGAAACATGGGCGGAAATTTATGAAAGAAGGACGAACATTACCGACCGCCATGACCTTTTTTCATGTTTCATCGCTTATAAAGCAGTCTGTTCTCCAGGTATAGACAATACCTATGCCAGCTTCCTGGTCCCGGCACTCAATATTATATGATATCAAATCTTTAAGGCGAAAAAATCCTAAATTCATAGTTATACCTAACTATGAACTATATATTTATAACTAACAGTCGCCAAGAGGCTACTTAGGTAAACCATATTTTCCAGAAGCCGTAGCATGTGGCGCGTGATACCGCTATATCACGCCTTTCATTCGTTCGCACGCAAAAGAAAGAGAGCTAACGCGCGATAGCGCTATATTAAGCTGCCATACAACGGCCGCAGATGTAAATCCGATTATCATAGATTACAAGTGTACACAGTGAATATGAAGACTTAGGACAGGTTTCCCCACTTCTTAGTTTTTTTTATTTATTTATAATTAATGAACTTTTTGCTTGTGCGTTAGCACCGCATTTCCGCCAATGTCAAGTAGTTTATGGGAGTATCTATCCCAATCTCAGGGATTGTTTTTGATCAAGAACAAGAAGAGGTTGAGGATTGCGGAGCCTCGTGGCAGGCAAAAACGCGACGCGCGAACAACACGCGAGACAAGTGCTCGGGTCAGGACCTGCAACGTGACTCCCCACTTCTTAGTTAGGATCTCGTAAGCTTATCTGACAGATCGTTTGAGATATCTTTCATACTATGTCAAATGATATGTCAGATAAGCTAACAAGAACCTTCTAAGAAGTGGTGAAACATGCCCTTAGATTTGGAATAAAGTAAAATTTTGTTAAAAATATCAGGTGTCATGTTGTTATACTGCATTTCTGCATGCCGATATTCATAAGTAGCCGAACGCCGACGTTCGTGGAAGACTCGCCAGTCCAGTTTTAATTTTTCAAAGTTATACAAGATATCTTGAATATCCTGTTTAGCCAATAATGATTTTAACTAACACGCTGTGACATAACTAGTGAAAGGACGTTAGTTTTGTACAAAAGAGTTTGACATTGCTCTGAAACAATTCGATACAGTCCATCATCTGTGACCATGATATTGAGTTTACAATACGTGTCAGCAAGTGGAGCAAACAACTATTATTATATTGTTTTACTATCTTATCTTTTAGGGGCCAAGTTCGACACGAGTTACCTTCCCTCTCTCTCTATCACCATGAAACTGTTCCTGGAGAAAAGATGCACAAAAACGTCTAGTAGACGAAGCCTGGCTGGTTTTGGAAAACGTAAGGAAATATTCATTTCAAATAATGGGTTGAACTGAACGGCGGCGTCTCAACTCAATAATTCGAACCACATTTATTATTTGTAAATTCCTAAAGTACATCAGTTTCAGTACCAATTTTTCAGTAGTGCGATATAATATTCACAGAAAATAAAATTGTAGTCTTTGAGCGTTGATCAGTAATTGACCTTTTATCCTGTTCTCTAGTCTCTAGTGAAACGTGGATGTTCTGAGGTTTCAGAATATCTCTGACTTCCCCCTCGGGGAATATAGTCGTGAGCATATGTATGCATCCTGTTCTCTAGGTACTGTGTACATTATGATAAACCACCCCACTACTTCTGACAAAGAGTTTAGATTTCTTTGGCAGCGTTTTTTGTTAAAGAAATACTAACGCCTTTTATTCCTTCCCGTTTTATATATCTTCTTATATACTTAAGGGTATATTACCGTTTCAGTTTGAAACGGTTGGCGCGCCCATACAAACGAAGTCTGGTTATATTTTCAATACTAACCAATTAAAGTCAATGAAAATCTAGAAACAAATGTCTATCCTTGTATGTTGTCCGATTTTCGTTAAAATGTAAAGCTTAAAAGTTATACTGCCTCAAAGATTTTCATTCAAATCTTAAATTAATCCTAGTATTGAAACTGTATATTTTAACGTAAATCGGACAACATACAAGCATAGAGATTTGTTTCTAGATTGTTTCTGCAAATTTTAATTGAATTTAAATAATATAACCAGACTTCGTTTGTATGGAGAGCGCCAACGGACGAAAAGTTTGGCGGTCGAACAATGACAAACAAATTAATTAAAAACAACTGAAACCATGAAATTACGGTCTGCTTTGTAGTATTTTAATATGAACAGTCATCCATTAAGTCGCAACTGGTGCGTGCAAGACGGCTTGTTTGCCAACAAGAGAACTATTACTTTACTAATTCCAGTACTATAGTGCTCTGTGCTAATTCGGTGTCGACTGTCGACTAGTTTAGAACGAAAATTATTCTATAGTAAATACGGAAAACAGTCAAATGAATAATATTTCGGCTTTGGTCTATACAAGAGGTTATTTAGCTGTTTTGTATGTTAATATTGATACCACATTTCTGGTTTAAAAAAAATAACAAGCATCTCTTTAGTAGGTAGGTATATGATTCTCAGAGATGATAAAATAAGTGGTAACTTCATTTTGAAAAGTTACTCTCCAAACTGGTTTGAGTAAAAAATCGTTTTCTCACAATCCCTCTTTAGTAACGCACTTTATCATCATCAGCCTATCGTCCCACTGCAGGGCACAAGCCTACCCTCAAGAATGGTGTATGGGCGTTGGTACACCACGCGTGCCCCATGCGGATTGGAAGAGTCACATACCAACGCATCGGAATTTACGCACTTATACAATAATTACCCTAATCAATATTATTATGTTACAATGTTCAAAATATCCTTTTTGGTTTTTGAGTCCCAAAACAGTTCCAAAATTCGTCAACCCCAGTTGGCCCAGGTATCAATTTTTTTGGTAGGTAACTAGTTTATTAGGTAATATAATAATTGTTAGAGTTAAATGATTGCAAGAATCCTTGGAATTGATACAATAAAATACGCATACGGAAAGATATCTAATCGTTAATACTTAAGTAGGATTAAATGCCTTTGATAATTATCTGGCTCCTACTTTCCTAAATAGCTTCTGTTGTTGTTACGTTTTGATATTAGTAGTCAGCTGTTATTTAGCGAATTTTCTCAGCAAACTAAGCCTGAAAACCTTGATCCTACTATAACTGGACCTCTTAATTAGACAAATAATGTTGACTATGCTAGACAAGATTAGTTCGCAAAGTGACGTTTCCACGTACCATAGTTGGTCGTCTAATTAAGGTACAGGCTTTTAGGTTCACTTCGGTCATAAGTTCAAATTTCCAATTCTACGTTTTATCACTTTATAAGTACATTTTATGTCGTTACCCTTCACTACTCAACTTTATTTTGCAACAACCCGATTGTGGGCAAGACCCCTGTACATGCATAATATGAAGATAGACCCCTTGGAATAGGGGCTGAAAAAAGAAAAGAAATACAGACGTTTAGAGCCGTATCTCAGAATTTAGCGCCTAGCGGAAAATCTAGCGCTTTTTAACGTTTAATAAAGCAACATTATTTGTGTTGAAATATGCTATATTTTGTGTTTTTTGATTGAAATATGATAATTATTGATTGCAAATTGTGGTTAAACCTGTCCATAGAGTGTGCAGTGTTCGGGAGATTCAAATACGAACGCTTATCTAAAGAGCTATCATAAATTTTACAAGAGATCTACGAATTGACTGACTTCGAAATGGCTTTCGGAAACACTGATATGTCTATTTAGAGCACTTTGTAAGGACTATTTATATGAAAAGAATTTAGCGAAGAATCTAGCGCTTTTTAACCCTCGAAAATTTTGGAATCTAGCGCTTTTTTCCCAGATTTAGCGGCCAATCGATTTTTTGAGGTGGCAGCCCTGATATCGATGTGAGAATACCTAGTAGATTCGTTACTGATCCTAAAACCTATGTTATTGAAATTTTACCTTGAGATTTTATCATGAACCAGCGTCCTCTTGGCCCACCACGTTGTTTATAATAATTTATTTAAGATTGTGTTAATTAATTAACTAGATACTTTGACCAATAATGTATACAAACCATAGCTATGTGAGATAACACTGTATCTACAGAATGTTTGACAAAGCCACGGAAACAACTGGTTTGTCTTAGATAATATAAGTTAAACATTGCGACCAAATATTGACAATTTTAATGCATTTGATAATTTCCTCATTAATAATTTAGATAAGTCTGGGTCACTTTGTGGAGGAGTGAGTTTTAAGGGCAAGCTTGATGCGGCTGTGGTCAAGAGATATGACGAATTGACAATCTATAGGAAATTGGTATTCATCAATTCGAACTATTCGCGCCGCCAGCGAGGTGGAGTATGGCCCACACTCTCTCACCCTTATTCGAGAGAGAACGCAAAAACTTTATCTACGTCACCAAAGTGAACAAAACGGCATACCCAAACTATATATTTTATAAAAAATTTAATGGGCTATCCCATTAAGGTCCGAATTAGGTCCGAATTGGGTATTTGACTACATACAATATATTTTATTCTTATCTTCTCAATAAAAAAAAGATTCGAAAATATCGCTAAACTCCCATTTTCATTGAGTTTTTAGCTTGAATACTATTTTTAATAACAACATAAACTTTAAAAAAGCAATGCAATGTTAATGACGTCACAACTCAGAATTGAGTACAAATTTCATACAAAGTGCACGTTTTGACGTCTGATGAAAGAGTAGCTGATTTGACTAGTTGTCAAGTAGCCTATTTTACCAGCGCGTACGGAATCGAAATAAAGCCAATAGCCCAACATCTCACAATATCAATAATTGTCTCCAGTAAATGTTTGCCGCATGCAACCCCATTACTCTCGGAGGCACACCCTGTAATCGCTTTTGTGACCTTTTCCTGGACGCACCTTTAAAAGTTTGACGGATTCGAGCAAACTATCGAGTTACAGAGTAAAAGGTACTCACTGAAAATATATCGATTTCACATCAAGTTTTTACGACATTACATGTATTCGATTCGATCAGTCGATGGAATCGAGATAAAATACAATTTCAAGGCAATACCAAGAATGAAATATACTAATGCGATGCGCAGCAATATACAACGTGTTAATGAATTAACGCAAAACTAGAAAGCAGTTTGTTTAGAATCGAGAGCAGAATCGAATTATCATGGTTACAACATAGTTTTTTTTTTCAAATATTAAATAATTTTGTTGTAAAATTTAAAGTTGTTGTTATAAATCAGTTGGGGCGTATGAGGTTTTGCGCTTATTCATTAACACGTTGTTACTATTAATGAATTCTCAATTCTAAACCATATAACATTAATTAAGTAAATAATAAGAAAAAATCTGGACTATTATGAGGTCGTAATGATTGCAACATTCAAGACCATTTTCCTGTTTCTGGACGTACAGAACATTTATATTAAATACTTAGCTTCTTTATTTATATGATTAAATTTAGCTATGACCTAGAGCTGAACAAAGCCTCACTCAAGCACAGATTACCTAACACTCCAGTTCCTCAAAATTCAAGTAATAAAACTGAAAAACAGTTAAACCGATAACTTCACGAATCAAACCACCTTCGAGCAGAAAAAACTTGTCTATAAATTCTTGTAACTTTTAAATGGGTATGAGTAAGGTCGTATGGAGAAGAATTGTAATTTTTTTTGTTGATCAGCCAGTAATAAAACTTACATAGGTTTTTAGAGAAACTTTCGAAATAAGTTTAAAAGACATCACATTCATTGCTAGGCTGCATCGGTTTTATGATATTAAGGTACAAATAACTTCTAAGGTTGTATGGGACAAATCGCTTTTTAGCATTAAGATCGCCTTTGTGTCTTCATTATTTCTTTACGGTATATTTTGTTGATCAGGTAATTGGTTTCGATTGATTGATTGAAAATGAGTTGTCTCTGACCGGTTTTGGTTACTTTTTCATGAACCTTTAGAGTCAAATATCTCAGCTCCGATGCGAACTAGGTCATAAATTTGAAACAAATTAATGTTTGTTTTTTATAGTACTTACTATAATTATACATATACTATACTATATTATATAGGCTTTTCGGTGAAGGAAAATATCGTAAGGAAACCTGCATGCTTCAATTTCGAGGCATGTATTGTACCCACTGTCCACTATAAGTGGCGACGGGCTCACCCCCCGGCACACTGGACAGAGTTTCGGTACTACTGGTGAAACGTGGATGTTCTGAGGATTCAGAATATCTCTGACTACCCCCTCGGGGAATATAGTCGTGAGCATATGCATAATTATACGATACTTTTATTGGTGGCCGCGACTGTTAAAAAATGAAAATATCTTTACTCATACTCATTTCGTACCACTACTGGTAGGTGAGTGAAACAAGCAATTTACGAACGTATGTTGTTGGCTTAAGTGTCATGTCAGACAATCAGAACCTACCAATGTGAAATGCAGATACCTATAGCATCCTAAACATGAAAATCGCTCAATCCACTTAATTGCTAAGACCCCAGAGTTTACTGAACACTCTTATCCTGAGTGCATAGTATTAAAACAGAAGTTTCCGACCAAATCACACAATAAAGTACTAGGTATGATTAGTTTATCGCATTTGCTATTGTTTCCTTACGTAAAACAATAATATTTTATGAAATATCCCAGTATTGTTTTTAAATAGAATATAAAACAGCGCATGAGTTCATACAATACATAAAGATCTATCACATTTATAGTTCAATTTATATCCTTTTAAACATGGTTCTTAATAATATTGTAAGATTGTATTGTAATAATATTGTATAACTACACTACAGAAGGGAAACTTTTCAGTCTACAAAATTTCAGTATTGAAAATGTAACCAGACTTCGTTTGTATAGAGCGCACCAACGCAACGGTAACATACCCTTAACAAAGGTAAGCATCAACATTTCTTATGGTCATCATTTTTAACCCCCGACGCAAAAAGGGGGTATTATAAGTTTGACTCCAATGTCTGTGTGTCTGTCTGTCTGTGGCATTGTAGCTTTCGAACGGATGGACCGATTTTGATGCGGTTTTTTTACGTGAAAGCTAGTTTCCTTGCGGTGGTTCTTAGCTATATTTGGTTAAAATCGATTCAGCAGTTTTCATGTAACTTTAAAAATTATGAAATAACATTACAAAACAAATTTAAAAAACACCCAACGCGGTCACCTATTTGGGGATGTAAGCAAATGTACCTGTTTTACTTCTTAACTCTCTTTAAGATATTTTAGGTCAATTAATGTGTAGGGGACGCATTAATTGACCTAAAATATATATTAAAAAAAGAGAGTTAAGAAGTAAAACATAAATTTTTTTACAACCCCGAATAGATGACCGAATTATTTTTTACTTCTTAAATGTTTGTTTTTGGTGTTGGGTTTTTTATGTTGTTACAAATATTTTATCTTAATTCAAAAGTTTGCCTTGTGACGAAATATTTACTTTCCTTATGAGTTTTAATTACCCTTTAGACTGATTATATTTGACTATCCTTTGGATGATTAACTTCCTATTAATAGTTTACTAATGAAGATTGATCGTGCAATTCGGAAATGCACCTAATCTCATCATTCATCTCAATCATTTATGAATACTCAACGCATATACCCACTTATAAAATATTATAGGTAATTTTTTTTTTTGTGTTATTTGTAGTGAATGAGAAGTGTAACTATACCACTATCTAAACACCCTTAGAAGATAATTATTACAAAAAAAAAGATCAGTTTTTGCTAACAAAACATCCTATGTAGTAATATTATTAGTAAGTATTAGTAAGCTATCACTATAGTATGGAGCCAACATCGAAATAAAATAATAAAATCTGGTGTTTATAAAAATCTGTAGTACAGACGACTGACTCGACCCCAAGTATGGAACTGCAGATATTTTTTTTATTTGGTTGTCTGTTCCATTCCATAGTGAAAGTTGGCCTGTTTGGTGGTTTAACCACCCCGGCTATAAACTTAAACCAAAAGTACGACATCAAATACATACAATAAGTACAATACATTTGTCCTCGTAGCAATATTAATGTCAAATGTTTTATATGAAAACAATTAGTTAATTACTTTTAAAAATATAAAAAAGCGAAAGACTCACTCTGTGTATTTTTCGTTGCCATTTTTCTTCAAGAAAATTCGCTTCGACACAAAATAAGAAAAACTAACTATAAACCCGTAACGCACAACACGCACGCGGCTCGTAGACTGCTACGGTTTGCTACGAGACTCTTGCGCAGCTATTATTAGCCGATACTTTATTATCCAAATTAATTTACACTGAAATTTTTTACAAGCCGCGTCCGACCCGCGCTATGTCCTAACTAAGAATGTATTCCCTGCGAATTATATTCGTGGGGTACGGACTGATAAAGTGGTAAATTATAGAATAAATAAGGCAGTGTTTATGGAGACAGATCATCTGAGTTAGGTCACAGCCAGGAATAAATTTGGTGTGATTTAGCGCAATATATTATGTAATTATGTATATGTTTTATTAAGAAATACGATTTTATTGAGTTTGCGGAAACTGAGGTGACCTAAGTTTTAAGTCACTTTTATTAAATATATTTTTTCGTACAGTTATAATATTATACAATATAGTGTTTTGGAGATGAACAAAGTGTAATTCGTATGAGAAGTCTACCAATTCGCATTGGGCACGCATGGTAGAGTAACGCCCATATAGTCGGGGAAATCTAGCGAGCTTTGTATGGAGCAGATTGCATTAATTGCACTTTGGGTGATAATTTGGAATAATGATAGATAAATACCTGAAAAACATAAATTCACAATAATCTCCGATTTATAATTGTGTAATATTGAGTAATTAAACCTAAAAGAAAAAAATAAAAATTTTGGTATGAACAAAAAATGGACAACTGGTGATTTTATACAGGACGGTTTATTTCCATACGTTTTAATGATGACACTAATAATCCCCGATTAATATCATTTTTTCGAGAAGATATTCAACATTTCGTATAAAACACATTGTAACTTCAAAACAAGAATTTTTTAGACAGTGATATTTTGTCACAGTATGTAAATAATTACAACTATTAACTTTAAGAATTATCACCAATGTGACTGCGATACTTTTTTTTTTATAAAGTTTTATTTAATTTTAACCCTCGCACATAAAAGACACTTTAATTATTCTTACGGAACCTAATAGCGCAAATTTGTGTTTTCTCTAATCAAAAAGAATCCCTTATAAATCTGTACAGGATTCCGAGTAATTTAATAAACACCAAAAATCATAGATGTGGGGCGCGCGGGGAGGGCGTTGCTCGTGTAGCGGGCGCAACTGGCGGCAGTTTATCGTTGATCATACCTTGTGCATAGTATCGATACCTACACGTTGCATCTTGTTAAAAGTAAGCAAATCTTTATCCTAACAAATTGAAATATTTTCTGTATGTGATGCCCTCAATTTATCAAAAATGTAAGGTAGTGAACCTGTAGGTACCTACTCCGTTGTTACCGGACCGACTTCATTCAGGGTGCTTTTTAATATGCTGACGGTTTTTTTAAGAGGATGGTCAGACCAGGTCAGATTGTTTTTGCGTTAATTAAAAATATCTAGTACACCGCGTCGTTTTTGCAGTAAATTATTATTTATTTTTGATGTACATAATTATTATTTTGCCTATAAAAACGGCACATATGACATTTCTGGCGATTCTGTTTTTTTTTGGCCATCTCCTTTGAAACAGAAAACAATCGCTCATTTCCTTGATTGTAACTATACTTCATTCCAAATAAGGACGACGAGATTTTCCGATTCCTATTTTGCTTTTTGGCCAATTCAAATTACCAAATGTAATTACTTTATTGGATACATATACTATCCGACATATCTTGGACGTTACAAAGCTGTACCCTCACAGTAAAACGTAAACAAACAAACTGCATGAAAGAAAGAAAGTAAGTATCCAGTCATATATACCCACTTAAGCCTTTATTGTGAAGAGATTATAGTACATTTCTTTCTCTTTTGATCACATTCCTTATGTGTGTGTGCACTGAGAGATCACCTCGCGAATTCGTAAATAAAGTACCGCAGGTTTTAGTAGTAGTTGTAAAACAATTGTAGAATTGCGTCCTGGAATTTGTAAAGCGATAACTAAAAAGATACAGCCTAAAATGTGTGATCTCTCAACCCTCACAGTGGTCCTTCTAGATCTGGGAAAGTATTAAGTTTAAACCAAGTTTTTGTTTACAGACATTTAGTAGTACTTTATTTACAATGAATCTACCATAATATAACATACAGCATTGTATAAAAAAAATACAAATTCTTTTCACTGATCTCTCAATCCACACGCATGAAATTTGTAATGATAGCGATTTATCGTTAATTTATTAAATAAATCGATATTATGTCAGTTTAACTTTTAGTAGAAACTGCAAGGAATTTTGTAAAAGAAAGAATACATAACAAATATGCCAACATCATTCTATGTAATTGGCATTTAATTGTGATCTCTCAATCCACACGTTTCAAAATAACAAATAATCTATAAAACCATGAAAATAACACCTACAATAATGCCAAGCCTCCAATATTTAGTAGTAAAATGCTACTAAATCTTACCAACTTCAGATCCTGGATTAACGGCGTGAAAAATGAGAAAAATAACTTAGTTAAATTCTGTTCAAATAAACTGAGGATGGTGACCAGAAATTAAAACTTCTTGGGACATTATATTTTTGTCACCTCACAAGTTACGGTAGTAACATTTATAATATCATTGTCACAAGCTCGGAAAGATTATGTTTATCATTCGAAATCAAAAGTGAATTTTATCCGCTAGCGTTGAATGTTTTTAAAATTCGAATCTTTCTATTCAATATTTTTCTATACCGCCAGTCCACTGAAAATGCATTAATAACTATACTCCATTTAAAGTAGCAACGAAATTTTAAGGCCATTTTGAATTACAGAAACGAAGATGTGAAACACTTACTAATTTGAAAGTGTCGAAGCGGCAACGTCGCTTTCGGTTGTGGCGCGTTCCTGTAGCAGTTGTAAAAAACTGACAAAAACTTTTTATCGGGCTTGTGGTAAAATGAGAAAAACATATCAATTTTGTTCAACTTATATCGAATAAATTGAACAAAAGAATTTAAAGCACATAATTCTCTATGAAGAATAGGTAATTGCAAATACCTAAAATGAACAAAGAAGGTTACGTGAAATGAAACCTAATCTTTGCTTACGTATTCTGTGGCTTTGTTTTTTTTACAACTTTTTTATTTTACTTTTTGGCGTAATACCAAAAAAGATGTTTACGAAAGAGAATGTATGTATGAGAAAACTAATGTTTTGAAAAAACCGGAACCGTTGCTTCCTCGAGGGCAGAGATTCAGAGACGATTTTTTTGGTCTTAGCTCGAGCTAAGCGTGGCGAAAATGTATGGATTTTGACACACGGGAGTCCGAACTATGACTTACAAATCGTCTCTGAATCTCGGCCTTAGTCACACGTCTGTGCTCGTGGTCAAACGTGGCACGTCTAGTATGATTTCTCTGCGACGCGCGACGCGCCTTCGCTGAACCTGTTCTCGTGCTTTTCGGAGGGAGAAAGTCGCGCTTACCGCGACATGTATGGAAAAAAGCTGAGTTGCGCGCTAGTTACAAATTATTAGACGTGCTGATTTGACCATGAGGAAAACTAGTTCCCAATAAGCAAACTGCTTAACAAAATAAAAAATATCCTTCTTGTATAAAGTCATAGCCATTACTCGGTCAACATGAACAACTCGGAAATCATGGTCAACGCGGACAACGTGGTCAACTCGCACAACATGGTCTATTCTGAGAACTCGGAACCATGAACAATTTGGCCAACACGAACAACTCGGACAACATGTCAATTCTGAGATCTCGGTCAACATGGACTACTCGGTCAACTTGGACAACTGAGTTGACATGTTCATGTTGTCCAAGTTCTAAGATTTGTCATCTTTGTTCGAGTTGTTCATGTTGTCCGAGTTGACCGAGTTGTTCATGTTGTATCGACTACAGTTTAAAAGTATCATTCATAATTACTCCCTACCCCTCCTAACAAAACTCCGTAAAATGACTGGGCAATTAAGTAAGCAGAAAAACGTGAACATATACTTCGTCCACGGTAGCACCTGACTTTGTCACATGCATTTTAAAAATACTATAATTATAGTACGGAATGCAATACTGGCTAGCATGGATCTTCTCTAAATCGAATTCTTTCTCGGTATATAAAATAAAATCTGGGGGCTTCTACATTGTGGAATCTGTTCGTTCATTTTGTTAACTTTAAAATCATTTTCATATTTTCTTTGTTTACTCAGTTTGTTAAGTTTGTCAGTATTTGTTAAAGCTAAAAATATATACTTAAACTGTTCTATCACACTCCGTGGTTTGCATTTCAAGTCTTCCCGCCAGAACATCTTTTAGAAGAATCTGTTATCGAATTGTTTCTGTATAGGTTTCTGCCTTTGCTCAGTATACACGGATTTTTTTTATTACTTTTCCGCCCTAGGGAGGAAATGCATCATCATATATAAACAATTACCTACTTTAAAAGTAACTATGAGAAATGAAAAGTCATGATGTCCCAATAAGTTTTAATTTGTGGTCACCTTGCTCGGTTTATTTGAACAGAATTTAACTAAGTTATTTTTCTAATTTTTCTAGCCGTTAATCCAGGATCTGAAGTTGGTAAGATTTAGTAGCATTTTACTATTAAATATTGGAGGCTTGGCATTATTGTAGGTGTTATTTTCATGGTTTGCATTGTTTGATTGAGAGATCACAATTAAATGCCAATTACATAGAATGAGGACATGTTTGTTATGTATTCTTTCTTTTACAAAATTCCTTGCAGTTTCTACTAAAAGTTAAACTGACATAATATCGATTTATTTAATAAATTAACGATAAATCGCTATCATTACAAATTTCATGCGTGTGGATTGAGGGATCAGTGAAAAGAATTTGTATTTTTTTATACGATGCTGTATGTTATATGGTAGATTCATTGTAAATAAAGTACTACTAAATGTCTGTAAACAAAAACTTGGTTTAAACTTAATACTTTCCCAGATCTAGAAGGACCACTGTGAGGGTTGAGAGATCACACATTTTAGGCTGTATCTTTTTAGTTATCGCTTTACAAATTCCAGGACGCAATTCTACAATTGTTTTACAACTACTACTAAAACCTGCGGTACTTTATTTACGAATTCTCGAGGTGATCTCTCAGTGCACACACACATCATTCCTTCAGTACCATATCAAAAATTAATAGTTACGTCCTTTTTGTATCAGATAGCTCCGTCCCTCTCGCACACCGACTCCGCGTTGCAGCACTGCCTCTAGCTCGTGCGCACTTCGATGAATGATTGTATTGTTTACGTTACTTGTGTTTTATAAATTATTTGAAGAATCCTGATCCCTTAAATAAGAGATTATGATGGTTAATAATAAAGAATATAAATGTTTTTGTAAAATCGAGAAAATACTGAGAGTGAGTTAAATGCGCAAGGGATAAATATCAAAAAAACACATTTTAGCTAGGTTCTTGAAGAGTCACCTAGGTGAAAACTTTACAAAGGTTCGATGCCTACATTTGGAGGGTAAAAATAGAAAAATCCCTGAAAGTGCTATTTTTTAAGTCTCGTTTTTCCCAACAAGTAAGAAAAATCATCATATTTTTAACACTTTTCACCATCAACAAGGGATTACTTAATTACCGTAATTTTAAGATGTCAGTAGATATAAATCTTAGTTTTCACCTAAAGTGCATTTTTTGTTTGGCGTAAAACCGTAAAAACACAACTTTAGGTATTTCTCAGGATCCGACACCCCTATGACCAAAAAAAATCGATAAATGCGTATTAAAATATTAGTATTATTATTTAAAAAACAATTTACTAAAGTGTATTTAATGCAATCTCAAACGCTAAAATTCCCCGACTAATATACCCTCCCTGAAGGTAGGACTGTGCCCTACAGTGGGACGTTTGAGTCGAGTTATGTTTGCAGTTTTGTATAGGAAAGCAGATTTTATTTTCGCGATTTGATATTGGTCCCATAGAGAAAGTTCTTCTGTTTTATAGTCTGATCATCCCCTAGAAATAGTTTCAGCTAATTTTGTTAGACCTTATTTAGGCTGATGATGATGATGTTTTTTTCAAACGTACATTTAAAAAGGGGAGATCGTTGGCTCAGTAGAACTTCGGTATCGGAAACTATCACCGAAGTTACGGCACTTCAGGTCCGGTCAGTCTTTGGATGGGTGGTATTTCATCTCGAGCGTATCTGTGCTTCGAAAGGCACGTTAAGCCTATTAAGGCGGCTTCAAAACTATCTGACAGCAATTTGACCACTAACTCGCCTCCACCAAATCAGCAATGGGCCCGCGTGGAGGGGTATGGCCCAATCCCTCTTGCTCTTATTAGTGAGAGGAGTCCATTACCCTGCAGTGGGATCCAAAAGGTTATAACTTACTTTGACATATTAGATGAAAGCCTGATATTTTTTGTATTTAGTTACGTAAAAAAGTCTATGTTACGTGCATCTACTTTATAAGTACACACGGCGACACATCAAGCTACACAAAAACAAAATAAGCTGGCCGCGCGTAGGTAGAGTAATGTATATTGTCGCGCGGCCAGCTTATGTTGGTCTTGCGTAGCCTGATGTGTCGCCATGGTGTACATAAAACAAAAACGTTATTCATAAGAACTTTACTTAGTTAGTTTTTGTAAAAGTTTTTGCTGGTGAAAAAAGATTACAAAATGCAATATTTTCGACTATTATTTTTGAGGTAAACAAAAGAGGTCCTTTATTATTATTTTAATTACTTTCAGTAAATGGAGTGGTTAATGTCTAAGGCAATAAGGGAAAAGGTGCGGCTCTACTATATTAATTCATTCCCCACGACCGTTAAGTGAATGAATAAAGAAATATATAAATATCGGTATTTTACAGGGTGTAAAATTAAATACGTTACATATTAACTCTTTCCCTTATATTTACAATGTTGTGGCATCATGGTGTGAAATGAAAAATATTTCAATGAAGGAAGCAAAAAAGTAAATTGCAACCTGGTTATCCACTCTTAGCTATGACGCTACAGAAATAGTTTTAAAATTCTTTGAATGACATCCTATTTTACTTACACACGAATTCACACACACTCACACTATACCGTTATCACTTTAGTGTATCTAAAAAAAATATATTTAATATGTATATTTTAAGAAAAATTGTAACCGTAAAATAAGTTAATTACAAGACTTATTATTAATAATTTGTGTCAACCGAGTTTGTATTTTGTATTCGGTGTACTAGTAATAACTATATTCTGTAAATCTGGGCCGCCACGAATCGGGCCTTTGCTGCCTTGTGCGGGGTCCGCCAGGAAACTTATAATTTGTAAAACTTTTATGGTAATAAACGAATTTATTATTATTAATAAACAAGTTACTTCAGACCATCACTGAATTATGAACAATTTTCACTATGGAGCCAACATCGAAATGGAAAAAAAATTCCGCTGTCCTATACATTTGGGTCGAGTTGAGCCATTGGCGTTTTCTATCGAACAAAGGATTTTTTTTTCGCGTCTTCCTTTTTGCCTAAAAGTTCTTCAGTGTGACAGCCTGAAGATATTTTGATATGCAACGCATTGAATTTTACACCCTGTATATTTTACTGCAATAAACAATGATCACCAGGAGAATAATATAGTTGACCCACATCTGAGGTTACAGGCCTTTATACATATGAGCATACCGGGAGTCGAACTCGGGGTCATTACATTAGTAACAATCACATCATCCTGCATGGGATGATTTCATGACTTGTTTTTAAAAATTATAACAAATTGAAGATAACTTTATTCCGAATGCGTAAATGTGCGCTGCATACAAACGACGTATGGTGATATTTTCAATACTAACCAATTAAAGTCAATGAATATTTTCAGTAAGAAACTAGAAACTAATCTCTATGTTTGTATGAAGACAGATTTTCGTTACCGCACAAATTAGGTATAAACCATATTTTAAGTCAGCTATCAAACAAAAACGTTTCATCAAAATCGGTTCAGTAGTTTTTGCGTGATGCTGTTACCAACATCCAAACAAACAAACAAACAGACAGACAAAAATTTAAAAAAAGTTTGATTTGGAGTCCGGAATTCCTAAAAACCATATCAATTTTAAATAAATTATTGTAAAGACATTAATAAAAATTAGCTGCTCAGATAGTTATGATTATGACACAATACGCGTTTAGATATGATTGATAACTTTTACTGTAAAGAAATTATTGAAAATAAGAACTGCTTAGAAATATTTAACCATCTTGTTTGCTGTGATATATCTGATGGCGACTGTACATACAATGTAATAAATTATTTTAGACATGACTTACGATGTAAACAAAAGAATAACCTCAACACTTCCCTAAAACTCTTCAGGTCATATAATTTCTTTCC
This sequence comes from Agonopterix alstromeriana, assembly GCA_963924505.1. Classification (NCBI taxonomy): domain Eukaryota; kingdom Metazoa; phylum Arthropoda; class Insecta; order Lepidoptera; family Depressariidae; genus Agonopterix; species Agonopterix alstromeriana. Next base: position 4,315,857 of record OZ004665.1, on the reverse strand, counting down.
AAAAAAACAAAAAAAGAGCTGCTTAAAAATCTAACACTACTGACATACATAAGTGGCAAAAGTGTTTTTCAGTAGTGCTTTGAGTTGGTTTACAAAATTGGTTATTTAACATGTTATAATTAGTACGTGTTACTACATGTTTAATTTGAATTGAGTTAGCTTGTTGTTTACATTTTATGTAATTTTTAATGGAATGTAATTGGCTATTCATTGCTATGACTTTAAATAATATTGATAGGTAAAACGATTGTGAAGGTGTAGGTACTAATCGGTAACGGACGCGTAACTTCAATTGAATTTTAATTTATTCCATCTAATAAAGGAAAGTTCAAAGGCTTTACAAAATATGGTTGAAGATTTGGGCGTTCTACCTATGGAAGGACTATCCAGTAAAAGGAAATGTCATTTCATCATGTACCTCATACGGCATAAGCCACGGTTTATACAGAAGAGACGTGTGGCGGTGGCAAATAATCTAAGTAACACGATATAAACCTTATAGTACGTAGCATAGCGTCGTTTTTCTCGTAAAGGAGAATCGCGCCCGCGCCGCGCCTTCAGGAGACGTCGCCTGGAGGCGTGGGTGTAATTCTCCGAACGACGCTATGCCACGTACTATAAGGTTTATAATTGTGTTACTTTGACTTTCCACCACCGCCACACGTCTCTTCTGTATAAACCGTGGATTAGAAATGCAAGCTTCATTGTCTTATTGTAACATGTGGATGTTTTTGCAAATTACTGAAATGATGAAGAATGAAAAGGAGATCTTTAGCAGACGTTTTTTACCGGCGCTATGTACAGATTATGAGACGTTATGTTGAGAGGTTACTATAGTAAAAAGAACAATTAATGGTTTATCGATGAATTCAAAGTACAGTTTGTTAAAATTATAGGTAGTTGACTGATTGATTATTCAAATGCCAAAAAAAATTATAATCGTCCAGAAAGCCAAGGAACTAATTAGGTATTTCCCAAGTTACCTAAAAGGAACAACAATAGTTTAACCAAATTGAACTGCACAAAAACATCTACGTTTTGAACCGAATCGAATTAGGATTTCCCCTTAAATTGTAATTATATGGTTAATTTTAGCTCAAGTCTCCTACTATGATTCTGAGATATACTAGTAGAATACATTTACACAATGTTTTATGTAGCTCAATATATTTTAATGCTAAAATAATCCTGAAAAGTCTCATACTCGTATCTGTGCGCTTTAAGTTAATACAACTATACTTGATTTCAAATAAAAACGTAACTATTTTCCGATTCCTATATAGCTTTCTGACCAATTCTGATTTGCAAATATAATGTATTTATCAGAAAGATATACCTACTATCCGATATATCTTGAACGTTACTTCAGCTGTTCTAAGAATAAGTGAGAGGAAGCTAGTGTTCAAATCTCTGTTTCTGTAAGTCAATAAAAATCCCTATAAATTTCGTTGTTATTTGATATAAAGTATAAGTACATAATACATTAAAATAAAGACTAAGATTGAAATAAATTGATGCTGTTACTACCTACTCCTAGCTTATTATCATTTTCTTCTTTTGTAATTACCTATTCATTCTAACGGTTTCAAGCATGTTTATTTCCCGATTCTGGGGTGCGGTTTTTGAATGTCACTGGTGAGCTTAAACGGTTTTTAAATCTCATACAAAAGCGTTCTCATACCCATGAGTTCAATACGAGTTGGTAGGGGCCCTCGTATTGAACTCATGGGTATGAGAATTTAGTCACCGGTAAGATTTAAAAATGCGAACTCTGGGAAATCGGTGAATATCGGCCATTTTACTCGCTCGCTTTACTTTAGTTGAAAAAAATCGCACTCCTGATCCGTGTAAGTGAAATTCAAGTGAGTTAAGTTCGAAACACAGTAGTAGAGATGCAGGGTCGACATACCTTGAATATTACTTGCATTTTTTTTATCTGTTTACATCGCAAAAAATGCATTTATCCGTAAAGGTGAGAACCTGGGTACCTACGCAATAAAATAAAGGACGGAAGCAGTAATTACAATTACTCATGCCTTATTCTTGATGATACCATCTTAGCGATATACAGGTAATCAAAATGAAAGTGATTCTTTTGAAATAGAAGTGACACGATATAAAAATATCGAAATACGTTACTTTATATACTTAAGCAGAGAATAGATAATAATATATAATTCTATAAAATTTATGTTAATTTATTATTACTGACTTGCTTTTTAGCTAACTCTAGCGATTTTTGTAATATAATAGCAGGTACAGTATATAAAACGTCGGAGGCCGTTTAGTCTAGGAAAAATAAGGTTTGAGATTGCATTAAAGACACTTTAGTAAATTGTGTTTGAAATAATATTACTGTTAGTTTATAACACTTTTGTCGAGATTTCGTGGTTATATAGGCTCAGGAACCTGAGAAATACTTTAAAATCGATATTAATGTACAAATGGCAAGCTTATTTCTAAAAATATTTCGACCAGCATACCAGCAATAGAGACAGTTAATTATCAATTGGCAAATTTTATGTGTAAAAACAAACAGTAAATAATGTTGATTTGAGGTTATAATTTTTGAATACTTACAAAATATTAAATATCTACCCAAATGAACGATATTAACCGTGGATTATTATTGTTATAAGTAAAACGTATTGAACGAAGCCATCCTGTACAAAATCACCAGTTTTCCATTTTTTGTTCACACCTAAATTTAATGTTTTGTAAATGTCTTAATTATTCAATAATACAACATTAAAAATCGGGGATTATTGAGAATTTATGTTTTTCAGGTATGTATCTACTATATTCTAAAATTTCACCAAAAGTGCAATTAATGCAACCTACTCCATACAAAAATCCGTAGATTTCCCCGACTAGTTAGGCTGTCTGAAAAACTCTGACACCACGCCTTGCTGGTTGCTGCCCACACGATAAAAAGAATCATATTAAACAGTTCCATGAGTTAGACTGCCTTGCACCAAAAAATTTAAAATTTAATATGATGCTGTCACTATCTGAGTGTATGAGCAGTGTGAGACGTTAGTGTGTGTAATACGTTTAAGCCTCATCTGGCAGCCCGGAATCGCATTTGATGACGCTCCATCCTTTTCTGTCGCTCAGGAACGTCATTTTCTAGAGCAAGAAGGATAATAATATACCTACTAATAATATATAGGAATACGACAGCACGCGGCAGCACCGGCAGTGCTGCGACCTTTCTTGCTCTAGCCAATGACGTTCCAGAGCGACAGAAATGGATAGAGCGTGAAAAAATGAGATTCCTTGGCAGATGAGGCTCAATCCTAAAACACTGATGATAGAAACGTGAATTTTAGAATACTAACATTATTTTACAGTGAATTGATTTTTCGAAAGTCAACCTCTAAAGGGGTGCAATGGGGCGTTGAAGTTTTCCGAAATCCAAGCCGACCTTTGACTAATTATTATAAGGACTAGCCTTGCGGTAGCATTTCCCCTCTGCCACGGTATAAGCACAATTGATCTTGAGCATTTACATTCAATTTTATACCTTATCACTAAACGAGACAGCCTATAATTGCGAAATGTTAAAAATCATGAAAAGTTGTCTCGTGTGAACCCCAAACGTTCTAAGTTCGAAGTTAGAACGTTTGGGGTTCACACGAGACAACTTTTCATGATTTTAACATTCAAAATTAGAATCTAAAGTTATGGGGAATAAAATCTAAAGTTGCGGATTTCATGTTACCTCGCCCCCCGCAAAAAGTGGCAGAAATGTTTGCTAGTAGAATTACACGCGTAACCAGTCCACATATAAATAGTCAAATAAGCCGACGAAGTCGAAGGCAACAGCTATACTCCATTCCAAATAGGAACTTATTACTACACGTACTTAGGTTATTTTCGAGAATTTTGTACTAGAGCGTCCATAGTTATTCTAGGTCAATGCTTTGGCTAGAAAGCTAAATAGGGATCGGAAAACCTTTTCATCCTTATTTGGAATAAAGTATAGTTTTTGATAAAATTGGTCCCTTCATCGTGATATTTCTTAATAAGTGTCATCATTTATGGGGCAATTTTTCAATCACTCTTTACTATGGAGTAGTAAGAGCCGCTCAGTTTGATGGTCTGAAGTTTGAACCACCCCTAGAAATGTGGAAAGTGATTAAAAAATCACCAAATCACCCGTCATAAAAATTCTTAAAAATAAATTAATCTAATATGAATAATTTTATCAAAAGAACATTGTTTACAGTTAGTTAAACGGACTATAAGTACCTAGATTTGGTTTTTAGGATTCCGTATCCAAATGATAAAAACGGGACCCTATCCGTCCGACCTTCTGTCATACCTATTTAGGGCTGTAACTTTTGATCCGTAATAGGTAGACAGTTGAAATTTTCACAGAATGTGCGTTATTATGGCGGAGTTGCTAACAAATAATAAAAATAATAAACATTTAAGGGGGGTCCTCATACAAGCAACATGTTTTTACCAAGGTATTTTTCTTCTTCAACAGTATACTTACCTACAATAACACACAAACACACATAAATTCAAGTTCATGCAACTACCTACGAATCACAAAGAAGTTTTACCATACTCCCATATTTCCTTTAGGAATCAGAAACGTACACTCTACATTATTATGATTGTGGAATTTAGAGGTTACAATACAGAAATGGCCCTACAACTATTCTGGTACCTAATGAAAAGTATGTGAGTTACCGCAGTGGGTGTCGAGTCGTTATTTAAAGATGTTGTCATATCCTCTCGCATCTGGATAGTTTACTCCTACGTTCAGTTATCAACTCTATCTTGATCTAAATTATCTAATACTATATTGGATCCAGGCTGTTTCATGCCTACGAGGTATGATATTTAAAGTGACGTATCATGGGTTTCTGTCGCCCGGGGCACAGACTGATTTGGCCGCCCCCTTTTCTTACCTGCACAAAAAATAACGGGTCGAGCGAAGCGAGTTCGAAATTTATTTGCACATCGATTCGGGTTGAGGTCAAACATCTTTTGGTTTATCCATGCAAAAAATAGAAACTTAGAGCGAGCTCGACTTTTCTCCTCAATACGAATCGGTTAGAGTCAGAGCTTTTTACGTATAAAACATTTGCAAAGCAACCTAAGTAAAAGCTATGGATCGAGCATAGCAAGCTCGACTATAGGCACAGAAATTAAAACAGAAACTAGAGCGAGTGAAGCGAGCTCTACTTTTCTCTGCTCAACGAAATGGTTATAGACTGAGCTTAATCAATCTTTTTCCCGAATTTGCCGCCCCTAGTAAAGTGTCGCTTCGCTACTGGATAATACACTGTTGAGATATTAAACTGTTATGGAAGCAAGTTGGAGTTGGTATGTACGTTATTGGGTGATCGCGTGTCGGATGTCTTTCCCCGGCCTACAACGAAGTTCCGATTGTATGGGTAGCTCAAGATTGAGTTTTTTTTTCTTTGAAAAAACTACCCTTGAAGTCACCGAATATTTAAAAGCATACAATGTGCAAGTGGTTTTGCTACATAAACTAGAAATTGGCAAAATCATCAAATATGAATGCCACAATTTTCAAAATTTGAAAGGAATATAATTTTTGTATGGTAGGTAGGTAGGTTGGTTTAGGTACGTAAATTGTAAGAAATTTCATGATTTGATAGATAAACAAGTACCTAACTACCTAGTTTTTTACAAAGTTTTGAGTGTTGTTCATGTTCAGTTTGGTTCATGTAATTTTCTATACAAATATAAATGTAATCAAAATAAAAGCTTTTTTTACTTTTGGTAAAACCAAAACAATAAAAATTCCAACAATCGATGCGCAAACAACAAAGAATGAACAAAAAATGTATATAAACAAGCATAAAAACTAAGATTAAAAAACGCTCAAATTGCTAGGACGGCGGCAAGCCGCTCGTTATCTAAATTAAATAAATAGCGGAATAACAAGATTAAAGTTAATGCGTGGAATTAACAACCTATTAGTAATCACGATTCTTAAAAAAGTTAACATCAAAGATAAAGGCGTTATCGTTTTAGGCTTTTTCATAACGTAACAAAACGTGCAAGGCAGGAAGATGATGAGGATGATGAACAACTTGTAAGTATTCAATATAAAAATTTGAACAAGAATAGTATATAATGTGGCAAAAGTTTAAACCAAATTAAACTTTAGAGGGACTTTCTCACCGTCAACTGAAAAGGTTGATATTTTTCATACTTTTCTATACTTCATTCCAAATAAGGACGACGAGATTTTCCGATTCCTATTTAGCTTTCTGGCCAATTCTGATTAGCAAATGTAATTAATTTAATGGATATATATACTATCCGACATATCTTGGACGTTACTAAATCTGTTCTAAGAATAAGTGAGAGGAAGTGTTTCAAATCTCTGTTTCTGTAATACAAAATAGCCTTAAAATTTTGTTGCTATTTTCAATGGAGTATAAGTGCCATTGCATGCTTCTGTGTGACGGTTAGTGACGACACTTCTTTATTGAGCTTTAACTTTCATTTTCACTCATTCATTGTTGTCTAAACAACAATATAATAAAGTCTTGACAAACAAAAGACGACAGTTTTATCGGTAGGAGCCCATTTGTCAGAACGTCGGCTGCTGTAGCCATTATGTTATGTTATACAATAACATTAGTATCGTTATTATGGCACTGATAATACTTGAGGCACGATCTAAGTTGTAATTTGTCTGTTTTCATTTTATTCAGATACAATAGAATTTATAAGCTACTGGCGCTAGAGATTATCTCCCTCTCAGTTTTGCTTATAAGAGGATATAATTCGGAGCGCGCTCCAAACAAACGTACTATGGTGATATTTTCAATAGTAACCAATTAAACACAATTAAATTTTTCAGAATCAATCTAAAAACAAATTTCTATGCTTGTATAGAGTCAGATTTTCGTTAAAATGTATAGTTTTAAAGTTACAGTGCCTCCAAGATTTCCATGCAAATCTTAAATTAATCCTAGCATTGAAACTGTATATTTTAACGAAAATCTGACTCCATACAAGCGTAGATATTTGTTTCAAGATTGTTTCAGCAAAATGTCATTGACTTTTATTTGGCTAGTATTGGAAATATCACCATAGTACGTTTGTAATATGGAGCGCGCTCCGAATTATATCCCCGTAAGCGAGCAAATCGTGTGCTTAAACTGGCCATAAGTTTTCGTTTTACTCTTCCATAGGACAACTTTTACTATGGGAGCAAACCGAGCGTAAAAAACCAGCCCCCCTAGACAAAGTGACATTCTATTGGCGTTGACGCTAGTAGAAAATGACAGAATGTATGGATTTGATATTAGCGATCGAAACATTTTCGTCACCATACGTCAAGTCCATACAATTTTACGTTTTCTACTGTCGTTAACGCTAATCGAAATACTTTGCATACATTTGAGTCGAGTAGGCATTGCAGTTTAGGATGGAACAGCAGATTTTTTTTTGCTCCATTCGGTTTGCTCCTATAGTAAAAGTTGTTCAGTTTTATGGGTGGACTCTTAGTTTAAAAGGATGCTAATGATATCAATTTTACCCTGTAGATAAGAAATTTTAAGGCGTATCCGCCCGAGACCACGACTCTCCATACTAATCGATCTGAACGAGCGCGTGGCTCCGGTCAGATTTCAGCCGTTTTCTTTGAAAAATGAGATGCAGTTTTATGAATTTTCAAAAAATAAGAAAACCAAATCGTTCTATGTTGTATTGTGAAGTATATTGTAAATTTTCATTTTCTTCCGATCAACAATGTAAGATTCAAATAGTTACAACTGGAAAAAGGGGTGACTTTAGATTCCTTTTTCTTCAGTTTTATTAATTAAAATAGAATTCGAGAAAAACCAAATCACTTCTCATGTCCCGTAGATTGTTCAGATTTGTTTTCTGCTTAACAAGTGCCATAGTTAATGTATAAATATGGTTACAAAGTTACCCAGTTTTACGATAAAACCGAACGGTAGAGCCGGAAGGAAAAGGCAACCGGCATAATTTTAAAATTTTGTACGTTGTGCAATGGACACAAATACTTTAATAGAATACTGCAATGGTACGAGGCCTGTAGATTCTCAGACCATCTAGTTCGCTGCTATTATAATGCAATTCAAGAACATTACGGAAGCACTTTAATCAAAATTACTTAGTGCTCTATTATGTTTTACATATTTTATGACTTAGTTATTAACCATCAGTGTTTTGACGTGGATCTTTGTTGATTAATATAATAAATACAATAAATTACATGTTTTTCTATTAATGTTTCGTTGTATTTTTGTTTTGTAAACTTGTTATGAACTGTAATGTTATGTGTGTGTGTTACTTATGCAAATAAATTGTTTATCTATCTATATATCTATCTCCCTACCTATATATTAGTAATACGACATATACTTAATGTGACATATAATATATACACTTATATCTGTTTTCCATTATGGTAGAGGTAGACGCACATACTTCTCTTAAATCCATTGATCATAAATGAATGAAAAGAAACTATGTATACAACGTGTTAATAAATAAGCGCAAAACCTTATCACCCCAACTAATTTATAACAAAAAAAAAATAAAAAAAAAATTTAATAATTTGAAAAAAATTACCTAAGTTGAAAACATGATAATTCGATTCTGCTCTCGATTCTAAACAAACTACTTTCTAGTTATGCGTTAATTAATTAACACGTTGTATATTTTAACGGAAATCTGACAAATGTAAAGCACAGATATTGGTATCTAGATCGTGTCTAAAAAGTGTCATTGACTTTAATTGGTTATATGGTATTGAGAACATAACTAGATTTAGTTTGTATGGAGCTCGCAAACGGTAATATACCCTCATGAAAATATTAAGAGTTGTTAATGCAGAGCAGTCTTTTTTGTCTCTAAGATCAAGTTTTGTGCAGTTCTCCTAGTCGCTAGAAGCGGAATACAACTATTTATTGTTTGATTAAACATCTAACTAAGTAATTAACGATACGTGCATCCCATAACAAAACTTATATTACCATTGTCAAGTATTGTTCTAAGTCACAACACATTTTAATGGTGTCATCGAGTTGAACTTGCAGATTGTTTACATTAAACTTGCAATGACGAAGCGTAGTGGAATAGAATGTAGGATCCTACTGCTGCTACTGCTTATGCTGACACTTTTTAAGGGGATGATCAGACCGTTAAACTGAACAACATTCTCTATTGCACCAACATCGAAAACGCGAAAATAAAATCTGCTGTCCCATAGAAAACTGCAAACCTACTTGAGTCAAATGTATATGGGACAGCTGTTTTTTTTTCGCGATTTCTATGTTGGTCCCCTAGGGAAAATGGTTCAGTTTTATGGTCTAATCATCCTCTTAAAAAAGTGTCAGCATATTAAGAAGGACCCTGTATATAATATTTACTCAAAAGGGGAGTATTTAAAACAGGGAAAACATCTATTCTATTGAATATATTAAAAAATCGATACTATTGAATACATTGACGTGCTTTTTTCATCCAGACAAACTTATGATCAGTGGCATTTCGATGGATTTTTTATTTGGAAGTTAAATATACAACGTGTTAATGAATAAACCTTATACACCCCAACTGATTTATAACAAAATAATTCGATTGAAACAATAATGTCATTATTTTAAAATATATAATATAATACTTAAAATATAAAGTTATTCGTATTTGAGGCAAAAATTATTGGTTATCATTTCAGCAATGAATGAAAGCGCTAACGTGCTCTTGGATAAATTTTAAGAATCTTGTTTTGGTAGTAAGTAGGGCGAGTGTGCCCGTGCGGTGGGTTGAGATCGAGTTCAGTAAATTTTAAATTTTACAAAAAAATATTTAATATTTTGAAAAAATTACCTATGTTGAAACCATGATATTTCGTTTTTGCTCTTGATTATAAACAAACCACTTTCTATAGCTTCACAAGGAAGAGAATAGTAGCTATCACAAATAATAAGTATGAAACGTATGAAACATATACAAGTGAATATTAACTAGAAAGTACCTAATTGAAACATCCACATTACATTAATTAATTACTTTTGTATTTAGCAACCTTGCATATAATTTTACCTTTGTTAATTATGTTAATAAATGCATTTAATTAGTCATAGTATTGTGACAAAAAATTATGGGTTTGTTAATTAATACGGAACTTTTTTATAGGACGCTCCCTCACTATTATGGCGACGAAATTTCTTTTTTTTTTACCCGCTTGACCCTGGTGCCTGAAACCCGAAATATGTTAAAAGTGAACCTTGTGTAGGTACTCTTATATATTCTGTAGCCTTGCTATTATATTAGTATTAGTGGTATAGGTAGGCAAGGTGTGTTGGTAAGAAATATGTCTGTCTGATTTTACCCAATTTATATTACAGTCCAGGAGTGTGAATTTTGAAATTCATACGTTGAAATCACCAATAGAAAAGTATGAAGTTTGTGTATTATCCGGTCATGGTTTCGAATTAAAAAAATAGCACTCCAAGAGAGTGATTTTTCAAACACACACGATCAAAATCATGCTCGAATGACGCATATCTCCATCGTAATTTTAACATTTTTTAACTGCTGATTTGAACGTGTGTCTTTCAATAATCGCACTCCTGAGCGTCGCCATCGTATTTATTGTATGTTTCGGGTTCTTATACATGGTGTAAGGAAAAGTATTATTAACCTTTAAACCACATACTCTACCCATCAAACTGAACAACTTTTACCATGCGAGAAAACACGTCTGAACAAAAAAAATATCAGCTGTCCCATACTAAACTGCAATACCTACTTGATTCAAACGTATGGGGCAGCTGATATTTTTTTTTGTTCTGACAGATTTGCTCCCGTAGTGAAAGGTGTTCAGTTTGATGGGTAGAGTATGCGGTTTAAAGCTTAATGATACTTTTCCTTACACCCTGTATATTTACTTGTCCACGTTTGCAATTACGAAAAAAGGAAAGAACAACTATATGTATCATCAGCAGCCCGTATCCACCCACTGCAGGGCATAAGGCGCCTTCCAATTCCGCCATCCATTTCGAAGCAACAAAAAAGTTTGAATGTTCAAAATTTTGAGCAACTCTCACTATGCATCGCTATAAAATGTCATATCAAAACAAATATTATACTATCAGATCATCTTTTAAAATAAAGCAACTGTCGCCGGGGGTGAAAGTGATAAGCTGTGATAACAGATAGTACTGTACAAACATCTACCGTGATATAATATGTTAAGATCGTGATAAACTTGTCTAGGCGGCGCCATTGTGCTTGCTATCTTGTTTGGACTGTAAACATCGGCTAATAACGTAGTTTGAAGGCTGTTTCGGAGATGAAATTTTCTAATTTGTTACTAGGTTGTTTGTTATTGTTATATGATAATTTATTTTTCATCCCCCCATCTCGGAAAGAGTATTTTTGCTCTTCGATATCTGAGTGCAAAAGCTGGTTTTATCCACTAGAGGATAAAGTAAATTGAATTTAGAACATCGTATGCACCAAGTTTGTGAATTCAAAACACTTCTCCCTCCATGGTGCCGAATTTATCATACAAACTTTATTTTTTTAACATTTAGTCATTTCCTCGCTGAGTGGGATGAAAAGTTACGTGTTGTACGCGAGTGCAAAGATTTTTCACCTCGTGCTCTTTTGATTCCCTCGCTAACGCTCATGGACGTTTCTATCTATTTATGTATTCTATATCGTTGTCTAGTCTACATAATACAAGTCCAGGCTAGATTCTGGTACTTTAAATGTGACTAGATAATTTGTGTGACAATGTCCAAGATATTAAAAAAAAATCGGATTATTTATGTAGACAGTTCAATCTTATATAAAAAGAAAACATTAAAAAAGATAGATAGTAAATAATTGAAGCCATAAGTACACAAAAATGCATGTAATTACAACAGACTAACAATAGTTTAGTATCAAACCAAATTGGACTATCTGCCGGACGTGATGAGCAGAATGGGCAGGGTGTGACAAGGAAACATGCTATAATTAGCAGAAGGAAAGAGTTCGACAATGGCGTAAGTATCAAGGAACTAATACTATTTGAATATTGATTTCAAATATCCTTTGGCATACTACGATGATGGCCTATCTGAGCATAATATTATTAAAAAGAAAAGTTTAATTAGTTAAATAAATAGGGGAGTTGACTACATAAAATATATTTTAGTTTTAACTGCTCAGTAAATAAACCGTTTAAAAATAACGCTAAAATCACATTTTCAGTTTTTCTGTTGCTTGAATAATATTTTTATTAACTGGATAAACTATTAAAAGTATCAAAACGACGACAAAAAACAATGACGTCACTATTAAATTTTAGTACAATATGTCATACAAAGCACGCGTTTTGACGTTTAATAAAGAGTTGTTAATTTGACTAGTTGAAAACTCGCGGTTTATTCAACAAGTGATACCACATGACGCAGTGATGCGCAGACCAAAAAATGAGAAATATAAGTATAAATTTAATTGAAAGCTTCGGTACCTTTTTAGTTCTAATAGTGGTAGAAAAGTCTCCGTTTATTTCTAGAAAATTATGGAACGGAAAGTAAATAAAATAGATTGAAGGAGATATCTTAACACCTAAATAATACTAACAAAGGTGTGTTAAGAAATCATAGTGAAAACAAACCAAATTACTTACTTAGAAAAGAATAGGGAACTGAACTAGATGACAAGGGCTTAATCAGGTGGAACAGTCACCATCTGATATATCGTAGCATACAAAGTGTTCAAATATTTCTGAGCAGTGCTAATATTCAAAAAATCTTTACAGTAATTATCTAAACATGTGTTTGGTCATAAATATCTGAACAGCTAAATTTCCATAATTTTTGAGTTTTATAAAATTGAAATGTATAACAACGGATTAAGGTCTTTTTTTTCCTAAACTGCTCTGATGTTTATGATCACTCTTATCTGACCGTGTAGATATATTAGATTTTCTAGGCGTTCAGATATTTTTGATTGGTTATGTGTAAAGAAATTATTGAAAATTAGAACTGCTTCGAAATATTTGACCACCTTGTTTGCTATGATATATCTGATGGTGACTGAACATGTATCATATTTTGATCGGCACACCACTATATAGAGTCCTTCTTAATATGCTGACACTTTTTTGAGGGGATGATCAGACCGTCAAACTGAACAACTTTCTCAACGGCACCAACATCGAAATCACAATAAAAAATCGGCTCTTCCATACAAAACTGCAAACCTACTCGAGCCAAATGAATGGGACAGCTGACTTTTTTATCACGATTTCGATGTTAGTGCCATAGAGAAAGTGTCAGCATATAAAGAAGGACCCTGTATATAATAGGTAATTATACTCTATTTCAAATAACAACGAAATTTTAAGGCCGTTTTGAATTACACAAACAGAGATTTTGGCCAGAAAGCTATATTAGGAATCGGAAAATCGATTCTTCCTTATTTGAATTGAAGTATAGGTACCATGCAACATTTAAAAAAACAGAAATTAAATTCACCAGCCACGCTCATCAGCATAAATCTGCAATTTTATTATTAAACCAACATTTGCAATGAGCAAGCAGGTACTTTATTGCATTTGTAAATTAACAAACGTAAACAATATGGAATCACAATAATTCACCGTCACAGTTATTAAGAGTCATAATTTGGAGTCAGGAAATGACCCCGAGTGACTTTGACCGTGGATTTGACATGCTGTGTGCGTGTGCACATCTCTGGGGACGATCGTGATGCGGGATGCATACGACGAAGTCGCCTTGCGAAGCGACGGTTTATGATAATGTTTTGTGAAAGTAAGTTGTGCTAATAAGGTAATGTTGAACCGCTTGAGAGTGTATGAGAGTGAGTTGAATAGCTTATATTTTTTTATAAATTGTTTGTTGTCTTAAAAGTAATTTCCTAAGAATAAAAAATATTTTTGACTGCAGTAATTCGTAATTTTACTGCAAAAAAGGTATTATTTTACCTACCTTTTTATAATGATGATTTTTAATGAGTACACTAAGTAATTGTTAATTTTAATAAAGTAGATTTCGAGCAAACATAAAGGTGTTTTTTGGTCCGTCATTTTATAGGTGGGTAGGTTGATAAATACAGACCAAAATCGATTTACCTTACACATTGCCGGTGGACCAGTAGGCACTCTATACAGCCCCTGGGGATTGTATACATTATCTAGGTAAAGTATGTAATGTAACTACTTAATGGAAAATAGTATTCAAATATTCTATACATTGCCTAGGTATTGTCACATATTGATTTGATTTGACGGCTCGATAGCACAGTCTGTAGTGAACCTGACTGTTGTGCCGAGGGTCACGGGTTCGAATCCCGTAAGAGACAAAATATTTGTATGATGAATATGAATATTTGTACCCAAGTCATGGATGTTTGTATCTATTTATGTATGCTATATCGTTGTCTAGTCATCATAATACAAGTCTAGGCTAGATTCTGGTCAATTCTGGTACTTTAAATGTGACTAGACAATGTGTGACGATGTCCAAGATATTTATTTATTTATTATTTATAGATAGCTTGGATAAGTTATATGTCAAGATTGACAGTCGAAGCTAAGAAAACGTCGAATAACCGTCGTAATAAGCGTGAATTATTATTTCTGTGTGTACAATAAAGTTGTATAATAATAATAATAAGGCGTCCCGAGTTTCTCCGCAGTAACCCAGATTTCCCGGTCCACCCAGTTCACCCCCATAACCCGAGTAATTTTCTATCCTTTATGCAATAGTCTCTGCACCGAACGTGGTTTGTCTTCTGGTGCATTTGCATAATGTATTCAGATATAGACCACACTAGGTGCATCCCCTCACATTTAGATAAAAGAGTCTCAAAGGGGCCTCTACGTGTTGGATCTGTGTCCCCACGCAAGCCTTCCAAAGGTCCGGGCTACGGCCCGTGAAATACCTTCCAGAGGTACATAATAACAATAATAATAATAGCCCACGAAAGTTGGCCCGTTTTGTTTTATACGGTAGAAGCGTTAGGCTCATTCTAGATATATAGTTACTTTTTCTAAGATAGATAGATAATATCGTGTAGCTTTAAGAATATAATGATTGATCTAACATCGTTAGCTTACTCGTTACAAACGCGCACCTCATCCCTCATCTCATCATTATCATGCAATTACAGAATTGTAGATTCTTAGATCAAATTTGTACGCGAATTCAAATTTACCTGCAAATGTTGACATTTGCGGTTTTATATGCACCTTTTTGGTCATATCTGCTTTATAGTTAACTAGAATAATAGGATAGTGGTTACAATTGTCTGCACAAAGGTCACAGTTATCCATCTCCCGACCGTGAACTTTTGTGGAGACCTAGTTTGAAGCTATAGGTAAGTATATAATTTTTTGTAAACCTGTCATACACATCTATTCTACACTCCAAGTTACAACAAAATTTTAAGGCTATTTTGAATTACTGAAACAGATATTTGAGACACTTCCTCTCACTTATTCTTAGAACAGCTTTAGTTACCTCCAAGATATGTCGGATAGTATATCTTCCTGATAAATAAATTGTAATCACTAATCAGAATTGGTCATAAAGCTAAATAGGAATCGGGAAATCTTTTCGTCCTTATTTAGAATGAAGTATAGGACTTTATTCCTCGAGGGGGTAGTAAGAGACATTCTGAAACCTCAGAACATCCACGTTTTATTAGTACCGAAACTCTGTCCAGTGTGACAGGGAGCCCGTCGCCACTTGTAATAGACAGTGGGTACAATACATACCTCGAAATTTAAGCATGCAGGTTTCCTCACGATGTTTTCCTTCACCGAAAAGCCAGTGGTGTCCTACCTAATAACCTACCTAATACTAATTATACCAAATACTTATTTTAAAATGCTAAAGTTTGGATGTTTATTCCTGATTCCACGCCAAAACGACTGTAGCATCTTGAAATCACGGGCCAACGCTAGTTGTCATGTTAATTGCCAATAATTAATAAAAATATTTATCTGTCTGTTGTGTAAACAGGGAAGCTAATAGTTTACATCATCTACCTAACCCAGTTGTAATCAAGAACCACGTGCAAACCACGATAATATACCTAGTGCTCAAGCTCGGGTTACATTTCCCGATGTTAGTCGATACTATTTGTGCATACTAAATTGTATGAGTTGTTTGAAAATCGATGAATGCCGTTTTTCTTTTCTCTAATATCAATGACATGGTTCTTTAGAAGTTAGAACCAATGACATTCTATACACATGGACTCACCATGTCATACAATAAAAAAACAAAAAATGGCATATGTCGCTAATTTCACCTTTAGTATGCTTCTATTATGCTCGGCTGTCTTACATTGCCGCTGACATTCCAGTCCTTTCAAATGTCCTCGGTCACAAAGCAGTAATGTAAAACTATTAAGCTCAATTTAGCGTACTGATGCGAAGTTCTTGTGTATAGAATGTCATTACTTTGAACATATTTTTTCTATCTCTTATAGTTTCGGAGATCCCCATACTGACCCATATCGATGTGCCACCCTATACCTGCCGCTACTGGACTGCGAACACTACCAATTATCTATGAAAGACCGTGATCATAAACATGTGATGCATTTACAACTAAACATTACTACAATTAACTGATTGGGACCATTATTAAAATTACAGTTAAGCTTCGCTATTCATTCCTTACAATGCTCTCAAATTAGCTACTGGTATTATTATAATACTTGTTACATACTGATATGATCAGATTTATCTGCGTCACTCACAACCATTATTGTACCTATTTAATGCCATCTTATTCATTAAAATAACCTGGAAAAATACAGAAGCATGTCAGAAGTCGTCATTTTTCTTAGATCTAGCCGATCTGACATAAGCTACATATTCTTAGAAGCTTCTATGGAGATTTATAACAACTATTTACTGAGAAGTAAGGAAATATTTCAAACTATGTTAAAGATTTTTATTGTACTAAGCAAAATGCTTCATCCTAGTGCAGTGGTATTAGGTTCATATTTAGTCATAATGATTGCCTTATACGTTCAATTTGAATTCAATTTAGTTAATGTATGTAAGTATAATTATTTGTTTTGCTAGGCTAATCACGTGTTATTGTATTAATATTTTACACTAATCAATTTACCACAATTCCTCTATTTAAAGTGTGAATAAATAAACTCAAAACATGAAAATCGTTTAAATATAAACAATAACATAAGATCAGATATCGAAAAGCTCGATGTCATATCCTCATACGGAACTTTTAAAATCCGTAATATCTTTAAGAAATTTGACATAGTATTAGGATCGGCGCGAATGAGCCACCGGCCACAGCTACAAGCAGTTCACACGCCTTTTCCATACATTTACTAGGGATCTGCCGCACCAACCTAGCTAAGCAGTGTCCGCGACATCGACAGCCACCGGTGGCTGTGGTCGGTGGCTAGTTCGCGCCGAGCTTTAATCTAAGAGAACAACACAAAAAAGAAACCTACTTTAAAACAGACATAAAGCTATCCGAATCTTACGAATTCCTCATTTTTTGTACCTACCTACCTATAAAACTTCCATAGTTGTTTCCTTATGTACTGCAACATAATTGTCTTGATTCGCATAAAGCTTTTATCTTGTTCTTGGAGATGCATAGTCGTTCTGAGAATTTATGAAGGTCGCTGGCAGTCGTCCGTGGATCCTCGACACTGTTTATAGAACTAGGAACACCATGAAAATGGGACTATTAGCAAATTATTCGCTTGAGAGTAATTGTTGGACCGCCCCGTCTAGACAGAAAGCTACAAGTCTATTAAGTTCATCGATAAGATCATCGTAATAGTAGGTATTCAAATTATGTGTAAGATACTGATGAGCAAAAATATTGTTAACCTATCGACATTATAGAACCAGAAAAGATATTATAGCTATCTAAGGATATGCTCACGACTATATTCCCCGAGATGTAGTCATAGATATTCTGAAAACACAGAATATCTACGTTTGACTAGTAGTAGTACAGTGTGACGTGGAGCACGAGTTGGTATGGCGGGATGTAGCGGTAGCGGTCTAATAAATAGGTAAGGTTGGTAGGTAAATAATAGGTAAATTGAATCCAAACAGCATTAAAGTTTCCCATAACGCTACCGTATAGTTACCCTAAACAGAATGGTAGCAAAAAAACTCCATCATTCGACCGACGTCTTTTTTATCGTCCCTGACACTTGTTCGCGGTGTCTTTGTTAAGTTTTTCATACGACCTTAGATCTTTCTGGACATTCTGAACATTAACCTTTGCTGGACGTTTATAAAACGTAACTAATAGAAGTTTGCGACTAAAATTTTCTTTAGTAAGTAAAGCATATCATTTTGTAGCTCTATATTTAGCTCTAGTTACGATGTTGTTGCTACTTATCTACACAACTACAATACTAGTAATCTAGTATCTTTTAGTTTGTTCTAGAAATGTATTTTATCAATAAATGGCACGGATTCAAACGAGAGAAGTCTGAAGTAATGAACAGATCGACGTCCCAAATATAAAAATAGACTATCCTGAATGGTCGCCACCGCAGTGCGCCGGCTTTCTCATACACAGTTATTTCTAACCTTTTACTAAGATTGCATCTATTTGAAATTTTACGAGTATTTAAAACGCAGCTCTGAATCTTTGTCTTTGTGTAATATACAATTTTACTTTAAATGAGTTAATAGTAGTGCTCGAAAACCAGCAAAAATGTCTCAAGAAAACGAGGGATTCTTCAAAAAATTCCACGAAACGGTAAACAGCGGCATAGACGACGTGACAAGAAATAATTTCGCCAATTTAGAAACCAACTCGAAACGTGTATCATACTTAAACGGTCTGCCTGTAATAAAGAATTACGATCTAACAAGCGATGTGGAGAAATGTCAGCATGGCGGCGAATTTCCCGTGAAAAAAGACTTGGAAAAAGCGAAACAGTTGAAGGATGAAGGGAATAAAGCTGTACAGAAAGGTGACTGGGCCAAAGCACTTCATTTGTACAGTCAAAGCATGGTGTATATGCCTCATAAAGAAAGTAAGTTATATACGTGATTCTAGTTTTCGTTGCTGGGTATCACATGTCACAATACGGATTGGATTTATACCTATGTTTACAGTGCTATACATACTTCCTACCCACTTGATATCTACTTATGTTTAGTTCGTTGATTTGTTCCAAAACAGATGACCTACAACCAACGATCTTATTTGGTCATCGCTGTGGTCCGACTAGATTCCGCCATTCCTAAGAAATAGCAAATAAAATCTTTGCTTTCGTCTTCCTGACTCCGACGTTTTCAATTTTTGTTTATTTAGGTAGTGACAACCAAACACAAATGGTTAACATTTAACGTTAGCGTTGTTGTATGGGCTAAATACGTATCAACATAATAAAGCAGTTTTTCTGTGGGCATAAAGCTAGCCACCTCATCACCTCTTGCCTAACACGTTATGCCATTCTGAAACCCATAATACCTATGCTGAATGAGCCATGCTAGAACTGCGCACGCTAAAAAAATGAATTGTAGATGTGGTAGTTCTGTTCTGACCACACCGAAAACGATTATGATCTTGACTTTATGTGTGTACCCACCTATGTAGTTTACTTGTACAGCCGAAGAACTATCAATACTGTTGGCGAACCGTTCCGCAACTCTCAACCATCTCGAGCAATATGAGGAGACGATTCAAGACATTAAGAGGAGCCTTGCACTTGGATACCCACGCCACCTGAGGTACAAGGTGTACGAGAGAAAGGCCAGGAGCTTGCTGGTCTTGAAGAGGAACAAGGAGGCCATTACAGCTTTCCAGTAAGTTAGCATTGCACAGCATATTCCCACAACTATATTCCCCGATGTTGTTGTCAGAGACATTCTGAATACTCAGAAAATCCACGTTCCACTAGTACTAGTACCGAAACTCTGTTTAGTAAGTCCGTCCGTTCCAGTAAGTTGAGTTGTGTTAACTTTTAAATGACCGTACAAACTACTGATTTTCGCGTAATTTTTCAAATTACAGAGATACCATCAGCGCGCTCGATGAAGCAAAGAATCTTGACAAGGAAAAGCGCCAAAAGATGCGCACAGATGCGAAACTAATGTTGGAAATACTGAACAAAGGTCTCGTGTTGGCTGGAAACCCTAAAGACCCGGAACCATTGGTAAAGATTCCTCCAAAGCCAAAATTACCAGGGAAGAATAACCCTCAGTATCCCGCAGCATCAGAAGCAATACAAATAGACCAAGATGACGCAAGGGGTCGATTTGCCACTGCTACTAGAGATATACAAGCTGGAGAAACGTTGTTAGTCGAAAGACCTCATAGTAGTGTCTTGCTTGAAGAGTACTCCAAGACACATTGTCAGAACTGCTTCATAAAGTAAGTCTGTTGGTACGTCAATCTACTACAAAGCATGCCTTTTCTTTTCCACGTTTTTTCTTCGCATTTTCGCCGTCCACTTTATTAAGGTCCATATTAATAAACAAAACTCAACTCTGATAGGCTCTTAAGTAACTTTAAACGCATACTAAAACGTCATCTAAGGAGGCTAACAGGCTAGCGTTGGAGATCAGTTTATTTTAATACGGGCCTAAGTATACGATTAGAATTTGCAAGCTGAAGTGGCAATTGGCTGGTCATATCTGCCGAAGAACTGACAACCGGTGGGGTGTCAGAGTTCTAGAGTGGAGACCGCGAACTGGTAGGCGTAGTGTGGGACGCCCTGCTGCCCGCTGGACAGACGACCTAAAAAAAGTAGCGGGGAGCGATTGGATGAGGAAGGCCGAGGACAGAGTTTTGTGGCGCGCCTTGGGAGAGGCCTATGTTCAGCAGTGGACGATGATGGGCTGATGATGATGAAGTATACGATACTGACATAGTAGGTACTCTTGTGATTAAAGTATAGCTAATTCATGCTTCTATTTTCAGATGCCCAATACCGTTGCCTTGTCCGAAGTGTCCAAACGTAATTTTTTGTAGTGAACAATGCTTGGATGCAGCACAGAAATCGTACCACAAGTACGAATGCCATATTCTACCACTTATATGGAAGTCAGGCTGTTCTATAACCTGCCACATTGCTTTGAGAATGATAACACAAAACGACAAAGAATATTTCACGAGCATCTACAAGGATTTAGACCAAAAACCAACTGGTCCTTACAAAACAAATGATTATAGAAATATTTTCCATTTAGTAAGCCACGAAGATAAAAGAACTAAGCAAGACATCTTGCACAGAACCGAAATGACAACTTTCCTGGTAAAACTATTGGAGTTAAGTGGTTACTTCGAAGGAAAACCTAGAGTCAAGCCTGTGGAGATTGATGAAATTAAAACCATGGCTGTCGATGACAAATATCAAGAAGATTTTGCTCTATTCGGCAGTCTAATACTGAAGAATCTTCAAGTGCTACAATTTAATGCTCACGAAGTGTTTGAGCTGCACTGTCCTAAGCCGAAAGTTGGTAAAAACGTGATCAAACATGACGGAACATCTGTGTTCCTGGCAGGTGCTGTTTTTCCAACTTTAGCTCTTTTTAACCATTCTTGTGAGCCCAGCGTAGTGAGGTAAGATTTTTTCTGTAAAGACTAATTGCAAAGTTATTTTTGAGCGCTCATCATAGTCATAAGGCGTTTTTTACAGATACTTCTGCGGTCCACGCATAGTCGTACGTGCAGTGAAAAATATAAAGAAGGGAGAGGAAGTGTCTGAGAACTACGGACCCATATTCACGACGGTGCCAAAGGAAAAGAGACAGGCGCAGTTAAAAGACCAGTACTGGTTTGATTGCAACTGTATACCCTGCCAACAGAATTGGCCGCTTTACAAAGAAATGACGGAGAAATACATGAGATTCAAGTAAGATAATAATAAAAAGATACTTTGTCACCAAGACCCAAATTTCTATCTCTAACTCTATGTGGCTCCAGCCTAGTCTTGCACCTAACCACAGAATAAGTAATAGTATATAGTTCTATATACAGAACGGCCACTCCCCGCCCCCTCTGACTTCAGATACCCCACCTCACCTCATACTTTCTGGGAAACTTGAGGGAAGCCGAGCAAGGGAATGCAGTCAGACGCGCGCACCCGTTGGATTTGACTACATAAAATAGTGTCTTTTCAGTGCATAAAAAACGTTGAAAAATAACGCTAAATTCACATTTTCAATAATTCTTTAGTTCAAATACTATTTTTAATAATAGAACGAACAAACAAAAGTATTGAAATGTCGATGATGTTAAATGCAAAGCGTGGCTTTCAACCCTACACTAGGTATATAGAACTATAACCTATTCTGTGCCTACACGCAATGTCATGGACGGTTTGCACCAAGAGCGCATGTGCAGACGCCATTTCGAAATTCCAAAAGTTCTTTAGAGTGCCGGACCTGTGACTTAACAGTGCGACAAATAAAGTTCACAATAACTTTGCAGATGTGACTCCGACCGCCCTTGCCCGAACGTTATACCAGTGGCGCATGATTGCAAGGAGTTCATGGTGCAGTGTGGCCTGTGCCAGCAGTATACCAATATATTGAAAGGGTTGAAATCCTTACAGGTAATAAACTGTTTTTTTTTTAATATGTACATTATAATTAGTACAAGCACCAGGCCAATGATATACAGGATGCTGACACTTTTAAGGGGACGTTTAGACCATCAAACTGAACAACTTTCTCTATGGGACCAACATAGAAATCGCGAAAAAAAAGTCAGCTGTCGTAGGAGTGAGTAGGTTTGCACTTTTGTATGAGACAGCTGATTATTTTTTTCGCGATTTCGATGTTGGTGCCATAGAGAAAGTTGTTCAGTTTGACGGCCTGATCATCCCCTTAAAAAAGTGTCAGCGTATTGAGAAAGACCCTATATCGAAATAGTACATTGCGATACGTGTAGTATTAAGCAGACGTCATCATCATCAGCCTATACAAAGTGTTACAAAAATACAAATAAACATTTAAAGGGGTGGTTTAGACCATCAAACTGAACAACTTTCACTATGGGACCAACATCGAATTGGCGAAAAAAAAAATCGGGTATTCCATACTAAACTACAAATCTACTCGGGCTAAATATATGGGACAGCAGATTTTTTTTTCGTGATATTGATGATTGATAGTCTAAACAACCCCCTTAAAAGTTTTAAACATTTATTTAACTTTTGTAACACCTTGTATAACTATGCATCCCACTGCAGGGCACAGGCCTACCCTCAAGGAGGGTGAATGAGCGTTAGTCCACCAGGCATGTCCAATTCGGATTGGTAGACTTCACATACGCATCAGAATTTCTTCGTCAGCGTATGCAGGTTTCCTCACGATGTTTCCCTTCACCGTTTGAGAGCAGTCGTTATTACGTACATAAGTTAGAAAAACTAATTGGTACATGGCATGTTGTCCGTGCGGATTGGAACCCGGACTCATGATCGAGTGTCCACCTCTCCGCAACGCGCCACTGACGACGCTCCAGAGCAAACATGATATTGTTTTCAATCTTTCCCGAAGTAACCTTTTTCAAAGAATAGGTCAATTCGATTGTATCAATAATGTGTTGGAATCAAAGTTTTTATTATTATCTTTATCTAGATAATTATACCTATGTATGTTTTCATAACTTATGTAATCGCGGTACTTTTGATCAGAAGCTTCGCTTGCCGCCATTTGCCACATATCAACTACCATTACCGGAAAACTAGTGGCTCTTATTTACATTGCGATTAGAGTCAGTTTAATTTAAGAGTCACATTCCAGAAAATGTTTCGTTTCGTTCAAATTTGAACTTATGTAAAGAATACACAATATCCGTATTTGGACGTGAAAATTTAAAAGTAAAACACAGTCTATTGCTATGACATACCAATAAATTGGACGTGAATTATTTAAAAAGCACATCGTTTTTCCGCGTTGCGTGTTAAATCGTTATAATTAGATAGCTCACTCAAATACATACCAATAATACCAACTATCAAACTAAGTTCACCTGCTCATAACCCCATAATTAGACAAACATATTTTTGTATCGTTTCAGCCTGGGTGACCAAAAGGTCGCATACATTATAAATTGGTTGACTCAGTAAATTTTGGATTTAGTCGATTTGGGATTCAGTCAGTTTGGGAGCCCGTGGTGTCGGGCAATTTGGGATTAGGTTGATGTACCGGAAGGTCCGGAAGCGACTATACATAGATACTACAAATACCAAAAAAAAAATTTTACTAGGAAAAAACTTTTGCGATTAAAAACAATTTATTATTTAATTATATATCAGCCTTTTTCATAATTCTTTACAACTTTCTTAACAATAAAAATGGGTGCAAAAGTGCATTGCAAAACGACTAGTGGCTCGCCCTTTGTACATGTCTGCTTAAATTGTTGTATGTGTACAATAAAGTTTTAAATACATAAATAAATAACGGTGACCCCAGCTTTGTGATTCCCCTTGTGCGCCCTTTCTGGGGTCACCACTAATGGTAACGATAAAATCGAAACTATTACACGATTTCATTAGCAAATTCCCATACTGTGACAATTGATCGTAAAGTTCAATACATGTAAACACCATAAACGATGGTATAACAAAAAATGGAGTCGTTCCTATACAGATTGTCCGCGTAGTCGTCGGTCTCGGGGTCCCAGATGCATCTCTGAGCACATTTCACTCCCGCGCCTTTCATTTCTAATACCGTACTTTGTACTATTATTTTGTACCTGAAATCAGATTGGATTATTGAGATTATATACTAGGCGTAGGATACAAGTGTCGTACTTAGAAACGGCATAACTTTGACAACATTATCAGGTATTATTTCGACTTTGATTTGACCATGAATATCTCAGGTTGGAAACGTTTTAGGAGATTTTACCAAAAACATTTTAGGCTGGTTTGAACGGTGGCTACGAAAATCACGAAATTTTACTCATATTTTTCTATAGCGGAAATTTACTATGTCAGGCTCCATACAAAAATGCCGGTTGGCCTTTTACTTTTCAATTCTTTGAATCGACTAGCGTTATATTTACTTAGACATAAGCTTTAAAAATCCGCTGGCATTTCGAGTTCATACACACATTACACATACATAAACTCACGGCCGTAATTCAAAGGAATGGGGCTTTAGGGGTGGTCAGAAATATTGCTACAACTACCATCTTTCTGTTCAATAGTATGCAAATAGCTAACTGCGCTGGCTCAGCGACTCACATTGGGTATTGACCTGCGAGACGATGCAGAAAAATTCGATATATCTATACAAGGTGTTAAAAATTAATGCTCCATTATAGATTTATGTATGTTTTTTTGTCTCGTTAGTGTGGAAAAAAGAGCATAACACGGAGCTAAAGTGCCTTTAATATTGAAGATAGCAAATGTTCCTCAAAGGAATTATTAGGTAAAAGCTAACTGTATCAGGAACCCAAAGAACTTGCAGAAAAGAGACAGGATCGGCGAACAAGAGCGTAGCTCTTCAATAAGATAATTACACATGTAGGTGACACAACTGTCACCTGATCACCCCGTATTTTTAGACCACCAATTGATAGCATCAACCAGCGGCCAGGAATCAAGCGCTCCGTTTTCGTGGATACGTGGTCAAAGTCAAAGTCAATATAATTTATTCAATATAGGAGCTTGCAGCACACTTATCAAACGTCAAATCTTTTTTAAAGCTACCACCGTGTCGGAACGTGTTGTCGCTGTAGAGAAGATGCGGCCAGAAACTCTACAATATAACACGACTTAATAACTATTACAATATAAATTCTTAAGCTAAAGTTATGTATACAATAATACATAGTCTATTTAATAAAATAATGATACTATACAGTAAAGTAAATAAACTATAAGCTAGTGACCTCAGACCCAAGTATTTTGATCATTTAAATAATCATCCAGTTTATAATATGCTTTTTTACAGAGGACTTTAGACTTGTGGTTAGAAAGACCATTTAATCTAACATTTCATTTCATCTCCGATCAACATTGATCGAAGCATTTCGTACATATAGATTTTTAGGATATACAAATGGGTAGAGGCCCTACCCTAGGGGAGCGTGTCATTTCTCTGTAAGCCTTACACAGACTATTGACAATTATTCCGATGGGCTCCTTGTCTACACGATGGAATTCGACGGATGTGCGCGTGCGTACCTAGGTAACGCACGCGATGTGTCCGCATGTGCCCGCGGGAAAATTGTCCGTCATCTGCTCAGGCACTTAAGGTTAAGCGGTACGATCATTCTAGGTACATGAATGTATGAAAGTAGTTATACCTTTTCATATCGAGATCCTGTACCCTCGCCCGCGCCCCGTTCGCGATCCTCTTGGCCCAGAAGAGTGCCTGGTCCAAACTATACGAGTGCCCTATTAGTTGCTCCTGCATGGTCGTCACTATGATGTCACGCACGTTTTGAACTTGAAAAACCTATACTGACCTGTTCATATCGAGATCCTGCACCCTCGCCCGCACCCCGTTCGCGATCATCTTGGCCCAGCGGGGCGCTAAGTCCACTCTATACTCCCGGCCCATCAATTGCTCTTGCATGGTCGACAGTATGATGTCACGCACGTTTTGAACTTAAAAAACCTATACTGACCTGTTCATATCGAGATCCTGCACCCTCGCCCGCACCCCGTTCGCGATCATCTTGGCCCAGCGGGGCGCTAAGTCCACTCTATACTCCCGGCCCATCAGTTGCTCTTGCATGGTCGACAGTATGATGTCACGCACGTTTTGAGCTTGAAACCTGTTCAATATCATACATGTATTTTAAACTTTATTCGCATTACAGTACAGTTCAAATTTTAACTACATTACTACCTACTATAGTTTTGCTCAAGGCAGGCCTACAACTCTAGCTCGCTGCCTACAACAGACAAATTGTATGTCAGTCCTCAAGTAATAAGGAGAGAATACGAGAATCCAGAATACTACTGTTCACACTAATCTCAAATATTTATAAAGATATGGCGTCACGTTGTAGCTTCTGACACGAGCACTTGTCTCGCGTGGTTTTCACGCGTTGCGTTTTTGCCTGCCACGAGGCTCCGCAATCCTCAATCTCTTCTTGCTCTTGATCAAAAACAATCCCTATGATTGGGATAGATACTCGCATAAACTACGAGATATGAGGATAAAACCTCTGCCCCATAGATACAAGGTCTAAACTATTATAAAACTGTACAGGGCCGTCTTTACCCGGGGGTGAAAGGGGTTCGTGGCACCCGAGCACAGGGACCTATGAGGCGCCAGCCGTTCGCCTTATAAACATACCATGCAGAATCTGAATTAATTATACCTTTAAAAATATAGGACCAATATTGTTTACAACTACAATACCTTCGGCACATTCGGCTTCCTATGTTGCGATGTGAAAGCCAATTTAGATCTTATTTACTACACGAATTAAATTGATGTTCTAACAATGATCAACCATGACCCGAGATAGATTGACAAATTATATAGGCGCCCAATATGGTTAAGACGGCCCTGAAACTATCAAAGAATTGTGTCTGTACATTGAAGATATTTACAAGAAAAAGATTAGAATTTGGTTTTTATTTTTAGGTGTCCTCCAAATCACCAATTTTTGGATTTTTTGTCTCTCTGTCTGTTTGTTTGATTGTTTGTTCGGGCATTACACAAAAACTACTGAACCGATTTTGATGAAACTTTTTTGTTTGAAAGCTTATGATTTGACTTAGTCGCAGGTAAAAGCTCATCATATAACAGGGGGATTTAGTTTAGACCATCAAACTGAATAAATTACACTATAGAGACCCTGTATAGGTATCTATAGAAAATATGCTTACTTTTGTCCAAGTCCTGGCCTGACTTCATATTTGGGAGGTGCAAGTGGTTTTGCAGCTTCAGAAACGACTACAGTCTCACTCTCTTGTACTGCTGCTACCACTACTTCTTGTTCTTCTTCTAGAACTGAAAATACAGAAGAATATTATAAAAAATAGTCTATGATTACTCGACCCGTATGTATGGGACATTGATTTGCAACGGGCTAGCACACTATCGGCACAACACCTCGAATCACCGGGGTCTCTTCCAGAATTCTTCGACAGCATTAAAAAGCTGGTGGGCTTCCTGGAGGAGCTGGTATGGCAGGAGTAGTCATTCCCACCTCACGCAAAATAGGCGCCTAAGATGTCGAGTTGCGAAAAATGAGCCCGCTCGTCCAATACCAATGTATGGGACAGCTGATTTATCTTTGCGATTTCGAAGTTGGCTTCATACTGAAA
Organism: Agonopterix alstromeriana; assembly: GCA_963924505.1. Classification (NCBI taxonomy): domain Eukaryota; kingdom Metazoa; phylum Arthropoda; class Insecta; order Lepidoptera; family Depressariidae; genus Agonopterix; species Agonopterix alstromeriana. The sequence continues at coordinate 4,287,591 of OZ004665.1, read as the reverse complement.
GTTCAGCTTGAAGGTCTGAATGACCCGTTAAAATATGTAACGAATTTAAGTTTACATCCTACCATCCATACCATAAATCATTGATTTATTATGAAAGTCTATATGAAAGAGCTATCGCCTCAATCATGGAGGCGGCGGTTCGAATCCTGGCCTGAGCCTAGTATCCGTATTTTCAATCATCACTACTCACTAGCTCGGCGCTAAATGAATTGACCCCTCTCTATACTAATGGAAATTGGCCTACCCATTCTATGTGTTGCTATCAAGTTGCTATGGATATTTCAACCACTTTACAATAATCCTTAACATTTATTAGAAGAACATAAAATTGTACGAAACTCAATTTAAGTTTCATTTTCATAGTTGGTTGCTAAGAATAAATAATCTCTAGTATTTATACAGGGTGTTAGGAAAAGTATCATTAACCTTTAAACCACATACTCTACCCATCAAACTGAACAAGTTTTACCATGGGAGCAAACCGAAAAAACATTTAAATGTATGGGACAGCTGATTTTATTTTTGTTCTGATCGGTTTTCTCCTATAGTAAAAGTTTTTCAGTTTGATGTGTATATAGTGTGTGGTTTTAAAGGTTAATGATACTTTTCCTTAGACCCTGTATACATGTACAAATAATATTTACGCATAGGTTGCTCAATAGTATACATACTTTCATCATCATCAGCCATTTTAGTTTGTTGACAAGAAGCTTCAGCATCCCAATGTTATCTGAAAGAAGATAGTATTTATTTAAAGAAGTGAAATAGTAATAGCAATGTTCATTCTTATCATAAACTTAATACAAGCAAATTGTTCTAAAATGTCTTCTTTGGTCGCCTGACAGCAAGCTTGGATCTCATAGTTCTACAATTCATAGACATGAGAGATTATTGTATAACTATTCTCATCACTTGTTTTATCAGTCCACCATCCACAAATAAAATAATAAACAACCCGACCTGACTCGATATGAGGGGCACATGACAATTCCACATGAATAGAAAAAGATATTATAAACCAATCACATTGCAGGATTTGCTGCGAGCAGTTGTCTTTCGCGTGGTTCACGTTTGAGCCTGCCAAGACGCTCCGCAATCCTTCTTAGCTGTGTTTTTGATCAAAAACAATCCTTGAAATAGGATAGATACTCCCACATACCACTTGACACTGGCAGAAATGCAGTGCTCACGCACAAGCAACAGTCAATTTGGTCACACACACACACATCCACTCACACACACACACAGCATGTACCACAGCTTGCTCTCACATGCTGCAGGGATTTCATTGACGTATTACAACTTTTATGTGTGAAATAAACATTTATTTAATTTATAAATAAAAGATATAAATAAACAAAAACATTTATCCTTTTCCAGGACACAGAAATGATGTATCGCCTGGGCAGAGCAGCCATGGAAGAGGGGAAGTATGGAGAAGCCATGAAGAAGTTGATAGAAGTTCTGAAACTCTATGACATAACTCTGGCTCCACCCTACCAGTCTTATTACGATTGTGTTCAGGATCTGAGGCGCTGCATGCTGTCTATCGGAAATTATAGCATTGTTTAATATTATTGTTGTTTGCTATTTGAAAAAGATAAGATGAACCCGAAACAATGGGACAATGTTTTGCCATTTTTTGTTATATAACATAAATGTTTTTGAAAATTATCTTTTTGTTGTGTTTGTAAGATTAATAATTATAACTTTATCAGATGTGACTATTTGGGGTTTTTTATTTCTTTTTGTCTGATAATGTAGTTACTCTCACATAAAAAGAGAGTGCTGCACATTACTATATAGTCTATTTGATAGTACGAGGCGAGTATGAGGTGAGTATGAGTATGAGGTGGTGATAATATATGTTAAAAGAATTAATGTCCTTCCGGTAGGAATAATTAAAGGTATATCGTTTACAGCGCAATTTTTTTACGTGCTTCGAAATGTACCATCGTAACATTGCGGAATAAATTTCGTTCTACCACTGGGAATGATCATGTAATGAAAAAGAGTTTCAACATTTCGCTACAACAAAACAAATCAAGTGTACAGCAAGTGTACTGACTGAAGTAGTATCATTTAAACTGCTACAGGCAAGCTACAGGCGTATTATTTTAAAAGTATTGTTCCGTTATTAGTTCACTTTTAACCAACCTAACCTCAAATATTAGTTACAAATAGGAATGTTAGGATACTACGAAAGAGACAATTTGACAAAATGCTAAGGAACGTCGCATATTGAATATGTAATTACCATATATATAAGCTTTGTAGCATAGCCACTTTCATAACAAAATTAAAAGATTCACATTAAAATCGGCAAATAGTCAAACAACAAAGCAAACCGTTGCCAAGCAACGGAAATTAAGGGAAATGGTTTTGACAGTTTTTTTAAGGTCTGTCTACATAGTACGGTATAGCCAGGGTATAGCACATCACGATTTGTTGTAAGCCTAGCATGCGCCGAGAAGACTGTTAGAATGATAACAATACCTATTTCCAGCTTCCGACAACGAGTCAACGAGTGACTAGGCTTTTTTCTAAAACTTTTCTTTTGCTCCTTTTGATATTATTTGAGTAGCCTTTTTATATTATCCTTTTCGTTAGCATTGGCGCCGGCCGTAACGATTTGCCAGAGATTATTGCCAAACTGCTTTGTCAAAGTGTGCAATGAAAACCTGCTAAATCATGGACAAAACAGAATCCAAGCCTTTGTTATTAAATATGGCAACTATTTTCAAATTTCATCAACAAGGATAGACTTATATCATTTCTTTAAGGAGAAACAAAGAGAGAATATAAATTGTCGGAAATGCCTGGGAAATGCCGATTGGTGACTGACTGACAAACTGACATTCGCTGCGTCCCGATTTACGCCGACAGCGCTGTGAGCGCGATAAATGTCGTTCCGATTTGACGTGAGCGCGTCCACAATCGAAAACGTGACGTCATTCATGACGTCACTACCGACGCCATCTTGCAATAACAGTGCTCACGGTTCGTGGCGTTAGCACTGTGAGCGAGTTGTCAAAAGTGACGTTTGATAGTTTTGTTCTAGTAAATTTTTGAGCGAATTTTCAAAAGTGACGCTTGACAGTTTTGCTGTCCTATATTTTTGGTTTGTTTAGGTCTCGATTTAGGTTTCTTTAGTAGTACTGGGTTTGATTATGTTCTAAAAAAGACGAATAAAAGTTTAATAACGATTAGTGATGAAGAAAATAATGTGAATATTTGAATGTTGTGGTGTGAACGGTGTGAGCGCGATATCTAGCGTTCCGAATTGGTAGAACGCTATCAGCGCTGTCGGCGCGCTAACGCAAATGAAACGGGTTTTAGCGCTGTAATCGATCACAGCACTGTTTTTATGAATCGGAACACACCGATTGTTTGCATTGACATTGACAGTGACATTAGATTAGTTTGACAAAATGCATGCAGGCAGTCCACCACCAAGCCAAGAATTATTTTGTTTATAATAGAAAATCGAGCAACTTCTTTGTTTTTTGGCCTGATTGTAATTTGGAATATTAATAAATAAGTACTTATCAAGTGGATCTATTTACTAATCATGGCTACGTATGATAACAAAATCTGGCTCCTAAAGAACATTCGTGATGCATTCATTGCAACCGATGATACCGGGCTATGTGAAATTGTTATGGCAGGCGAGGATTTCTCCAAAATATTTAGAGGTAAACAATCACAATACCCGCTATTTACTTATAGTTATATAACGCCTAAACGTGGCTCTTAGTTAGTAATTTTTGGAACCTTAGTCTGTTCACTAAATTCCCTAGTTTTGAAAAGAATTTACTTACCTATTTTGATTTTTATTTGTTACACTTTATTGTACACACATTGATAGAAATAATGGAGAAGACGTTGTACAAACAACGAGCTTATATCTGAAGAACATAGATTTTGTGTACAATTGTAAACATTAACCTCTTGACAGTGAGCAGCCATCCATCCACCTTAACCCTATCTGTGAAACCGGCTCCCGGTATAGCCACAGTCATGAGATTTTGCCTCTGTGACATATTTCGAACAAAAGCTCGCAGAACAAATGGTTGAATTAGCTAGCCTGTTTCTTCATATACATTTTGTGATAATTCCGATAGATAGAGAATATAACATAACGGTAGTTTAAAAAAACATCTACACCGGCTGCCAGTGTGACCACAGACAAGGAACAAATGTCATATACCGGGAGCCGGTATAGGTCACTCTACAAAGGTTAATTACACTGGATACACTTACAAGAAGCCTAAAATTACAGTCTCACTGCCAAATTTCTAATAAGTGTGACAGAATGATTATCCACTTATACCTCCAAACGAGCTAGCCTCCCACTCCTTAACATTCCCGGGATGGGGTGAATAGTGAAAAATAATTCAGCGCACGCCCATCCCATAAAAAAACCATTGTATCTTTTTAACTACTGTAGCTACAGGCAAATAAATATGAAGTATCCCTTATAATAAACAGAAATTAATATATTTCATTACAAATATTATAATTTACATGTGCAACCCAAAACATAACCAACCAACCAACGTGCGGCCATTGCCGAGAATTATGCCTATTTAAGTTTTATTGATTTAATTATGCATTAAACCTAAAGATTTATATAGGTATATTATTTTTAGAAAGTGTAAGAAATGCACTCATACACGTATATGTAATTTTTGGGGAAGTTCCTGTTTGTACTAGGAACTTCACTGTTAAATACTAGGTAAATATCAATCGACACATGCTTGATAAACTGACCACATCACTAGAAGATAAGAACCAGTGGTGCGGAATTTGAAGCATAGCTGCTGTAGTAGCCGGGACTGCTAAGAGAGGATGACGCTTGGATACTTTAGTATCTGTGAACGTATAAGTGGTTAAGGGTTGTGTTTAGTACGTACTCTCACAGAGTAGCTGTACTATAATGTTGCATAAAGTACCTTGCAGCCCAAATTTAGGGGGTTGAAGTGCGTGGGGGAAGGGCAACCCTCCTAAGGGAGAGGTGAGGAACCCCTCCCTATGTTCCCTTACTTGAATTTTTGCCAAAGGATAAACTCACCAATAGTATAAACTAAGGAAAATCATAAGATAGGTACATCAATTCAAAATGCAATTTTGTAAATTTCATACTAGCACCTCAAACAACAACCGGTGAAACTGATTCTAAAACAAAATCAGACGACGAAGACAATCAGTATGTGACACAATTTGACCCGTACCCAGATATAGAGGACAGCGAAGAAGACGATCTCATGTGTGGCAGCTATATACGATATGAGGAATTTGGTGGACACAGGTAACTAATTCAACATACAAGCTAATGAACACACTGGTTAATCTTGTTTCTAGAGTGGATGGTGCTGAGAAGGCTATTGTACCTATTTTTAAAGCCAAGAGAAGCCTAAACATTAGGAAAGTTAATCCTCCAGTAAATCTCTTGCTACCTACGTCAACAAATCAAAAAGTGACAGCAAGAGATTTAATGGAGGATTAACTTTAATGAATGTATGTTGCAGCTGGCAGTCAGACAGGTAATTTAAGCATATCCGTGTCCTTTGATCCGTGTCAATTGTAACTTTTTAGTGGCTACTTTTACAAACTTGGGACTGAATTTACAATCGTTTCAAACAATTGTAAAATTCGTTTCAAACATTCAAAATTCCAGTGTTCTCCTGACTACGTAAAAATATTTGATCGATTGAGGGACCACAATTATTTGCGGTTTTTTAATTTATTTAGTGATCCGGCGGAGCTAATATTTTGTAATTTAGTTTTTACAAACTCTTTATTAAGAGTAGTCATTTAAAATTCTTGTAAATATTTATTAGATTATGAGATATGGCCGTCAATCGGTCACGATTGAGGGACCACGATTTTGGGATTATAACTTTTAAGTGTCTACTTTTACGAACTAGAGGCTGGATTTACAATTGTTTTAGAACTTTTACTAAAGCCAGACGCATTCAGAAACTCAAAAGCCCAATTGATCCCTCAAAGGACATGGACATATTCAAGCGGGTTGTGCTGCAGGGGTTACCAGCCAGTCATGTTACCTCATTGCTGTACTACTAAAACTGCATAAATGCATGTGCCTTGGAGATGGATATCCAAAGCCAGGAGATTACAGATTTCTTCCCCTGAACGTTATTTACCATGTTTTTGTAGGGTGAAGAAAATAAATGTCTAGGGATCAACACAAAAGATCCCACTGGGTCGAAGTGTTGCTGGCTTGCCAGCCCCCATAATAAGATAAGATTGATTACTGTACTACAAGGAGGTAAATTATCTGCCATATTGGCTGCTTGTATGCGTCATGCCCGACTTTAATATGGGCTGATGATGATGATAAACAAGTGATGTTTAATTAATGGAAAGGTTGTATGTTTGAATATCTAGAAACATACAGTTGATTACATAAACTTGTGTTAATTAATTATTAATTTAAATTATTTCAGACAAAGATCCAATACAGCTCAATGGTTGGACAAAAAAGAGCAAGCATTGAAAAAGGCAGCCAAAATTAAAGTAGTGAAATGGGAAGACCCATCCCCTGAAGTTAACACCGAAGAGATCACTAAATTATTCTCCAAACTTGATGTTAAAAAACCTGAAAAACAAAAATCACTTTTAGCGGAACAACTGGAGAAATGTCCTGAACTACCTCACCGTCAATATCTGGAGTACGCGAAGTTTGATGGGACAGCGCAGCTGGGTTTACCCACGAAATCTTTCAAAATATTCATGACTATCCTACCAGAAAAACTACAGAATTATCCTCTAGTCGTCTGCGTGATTGCCAGTGCCAAGATCAAGGATTTAATTGGCTTTACGTGCTATAAATACAGGTAATGTTACCGTCAGCTTTCTTAAATACCTAATTGGTAGGATTCTTTTTGAATTGCAAGAGTTCTTGAGTGGCGACCGCGTATCAGAAAGCACAGCGTCGGTAGGCTCCCCACAAGTTGCACCGTCGACCTGGTAATGGCAATATAGGACCGGTAGTTGTGGTGATCCTTGGACATAGGCCATGTCCAGGAGTGGATGCCCATCGGCTGCCATGATGATGATGAAATAGCTGGATTCACCTCTATATTTTATCTAGACAAGCATTCTATAGCACATATATACTTCATTCCAAATAAGGACGACAATATTTTCCGATTCATAGCTTTCTGGCCAATTCTGAATACCAAATGTAATTAATTTATTGGATACATATACTATCCGACATATCTTGGACGGTACAAAAGCTTTTCTAAGAATAAGTGAGACTAAGTGTTTCAAATCTCTGTTTCTGTAATGTAAAATAGCCATAAAATTTCGTTGCTATTTTGAATGGAGTATAGGTATATCATGCATGCATATACTCAAGACTATATTCCCCGAGGGGGTAGAGAGATAATCTGAAAACTCAGAACATCCTCATATGACTAAGTAGTTTATATCAATCTCAAGGAATGTAGAATTTTACTCTCCATTGAGTTTGCACTTGCTTATAATTATAATCATGTATATCATATCTTGTGTTATCAGTGTAATAGAATATAATTAAAGAGTACCTTACCTACACATAATTCTCTATTTATAAAAACTTTAACTTAACATTTAAACACCTTTAATAATTACTTGTGTAATATCACCTTTCAGCATTGAACATCCAGAGATACAACTAGGATCAGTACATGACTATGGACTTTGCATAGCAGAGGACGACGGAGAAGTAGACTGGGGTTTCCCTTGCCTGGAGAACAGTGAACCTTGCTCCAAATTCGGCTTCACCTGCCTTGGTCTTGTTGACGTCAAAAATAGGAATTTAAACCAACCACCCATGCCAATAACTGACGATGGTTTGAACGATGTATTCAGAATGTTTAGTGGAACGTTCCAGGGATTTCCGAAGGCTACAGATTCTGGTCAGAGTAATCAGAATAATTCTCGACATAACACGGGGGGGAGTGCCACGTCTGAGGCCGTGATCAAGGCTTTGGAAGCTGTCAATGAAGGTAAATGTCATTATCGATGAGGCGTTTTCCAAGACTAGTAATACGAAAAATCACAAGATGGCAATAATAAAAAGTTCAGAAAAACCTTTCACATTGACAGTAAAAAGTGCTGTTTGTCTATGGTTTGCATAATGTTTGACAGGTGGTGTTGCCAATGGATCAATTGTTCACTAACAATAAATACGCAATAACAACGAAAATTTTAGTTTGTTATACATAATGGAACATTAACTGTACAAAAAATCGATGGATTCAACGTTAAAAACCATCTTAATCTTAGTAATAAATAAAAAAAATGCTCCCTTAAAATAGGGAATGGAGAAAAACACTGAACTCATTATAATAAAATAATAATTTTTGTATGTCTGTACATTTTAAAAATATTTTTATCTGTCAGCCCTAATTTCGTGGTGTATTTGAATAAAATGATAACCCTTTTCTTCATCAATCTTTAACTTTTCAAGAATTAGATATTTATTATTTAATGAAGTAATTTTGATTACTTATTAACCTTTTGTATCTTTTTACATAATTTGTTCAAATGCGGAATATTTTATTGTAATATCTATATCATGATTGGTACAGAAAATAGACTAGTTAACAGAGAATGTGCTGTAATAGGGTATTAGCTTGCATGAAATTTATTTTATTTTCTCATTGAAAGATATGTTTGAAAAAGCTAAACTTATATTTTCAGACATTTTTTAGCTTGAATTCTATTTTAACTAGAGGATAAACTATAAAAGTATGATTAGTAATAATGGCATATTACATTTTTTTATACAATGCGCACTTTTTGACTTTCGATAAAGAGTCGCTGATTTGACTTGGTAGGCAAACAACTCATTACAATAACGCCCACTTAAGACGCAAAAGATTGAAAATTTCGTTGGTTTCTGGCTAGTGGACTCGGTAGCGAAATTGGATAACGCACTTCCCCGGTTTGGAAGAGTGCGGGTTCAAGTCACGCCCGAGACAAATTTTTCAGTATTAAATTTTATTCATTACAATAATCTGGAAGATTTAGAGTCTTTATTGTTTCTTTCAGAGAGAAAAGGCATCATCGAATCAGATCTGGATAAGATACAATCACATATAATGGCTGCTGAAGCACCTCAGTACAAAACGTATAATGTTAGTATGCTAAGGAAAATGAGAACAAACACTTCAGTTCAACTATTCATTTCTATGGACCGGGTGGAGGTTGAGCCCTTGGATCCTCACAAGTTTTGGGTAAGAATGATTATAATGTCTAAATTACATATTGTAGGAATTGACACAGATTACTGAAGAGGTACTACGTAACAGATACATCACTCCCTTGGAAAACAATAAATACCCACGCTTTTATTACCTAGTTAAGGGTTATTATCACTTCGTACAGTGTGACAAATTTGTGATTCATTGTTTGTACCAATTGATCTGTACGTATGTATTAGAAAACAAAACAAAAAATTTTTGCTTTCCATTTGTATTAGACATATCTAGTTGTAATTGATCTGTGTTTTCCTTAACTTGGTGCGTAATTGACTACAATGTTTTTGTCATTGTGCGATATTTTCTAAACTACTCACATTTTTATGTACCTAGTTTAAAAATAAGTTTTACTATGTAAGCATGCTCATTACTTCGTTAATTAAGTACTTTTAAATATAGTTTATATCTATACACTTTTACTAAGTTCTCATGTAAGTGTATTATTGTAATTCTTATGACGAAAATAAAGATCTTAAACCCGTACAGTACCCGGCAAACATGTTGATAAATTTTGGGTGGTTGATGAAATTGGGAGGGCTATGCGTTACTGCTATTCAAGGCCATGTTCAAAAAGTTTGCCGGTCATTATACAGAATGGGGTCATTCTAGAGTGTAGTGCTTACTAAGACCGAATTTTTTGTTTCAGTCAAAATCAAAATACTTCCGCCACAGTATAGACTCAATCGCGTGGTGTCAGATACTAGAGTCCAAAGCGAACAAAACTACGTTCAGAATAGTCTACTCTCCTAGTCACAACACTTCTATTAGCGACAGGAATACTGGAGGTGAGTGTACATTTTCATTCATCACCAATTTGAAAGCATACTGATACCTACATGCGTACCTATGGTGCGAAAACGTAGACTTTGACGATAGGCCTAGTTTGTCAATCCAAAATCGCTTTACGAGCTATGATCCATATTTTATCTAAGAGATTACATCAGGAATGAGGTCAAACATCAGATATAACTCTGGATATAACTCTGAAAATTTGCAAGCTGAAGAGACAATGCGGGCCGTTTATAACAGAAGAGAAGTGTGGCGGTGGCGGATAGTGAAAGTAACACAATTATAAACCGTATAGTACGTAGCATAGCGTCGTTTGAAGAATTACGCCCGCGCCTCCAGGCGACGTCACCTGGAGGCGCGGGCGCGATTCTCCTTTACGACAAAAACGACGCTATGTTACGTACTATAAGGTTTATATTGTGTTACTTAGATTATCCGCCACCGCTACAGGTCTCTTCTGTATAAACCGTGGCTTAGAGAGGCTTATGTTCAACAGTGGACGAGGACTGCTAGATGGTGATACCTATATGATTAAATAAAATATCAAAAATTTTGATTTGATGGACTGTGCACCCTGGCAGAATGGCAAGCCTGTTTGGCAAATCTCTTCATCACAATGGCAATTGGCAACTCACTCTTCTTTGTCTCAACGGAAGATTCTTGAATTAATAATGAATTGTTTCATAAATAGCTGCGAGAATAAAGCTCATAATCACTTGCTTTCCATAAACAGCTTTATAACTAATTATGATATTTAAAGAAAATTATTTCGGTCAAAATTTATAGGTACTCAAACTTTGAATCTCTAGACCAGAGGGCCTAGTATGATGCGCGTGACAACATTATCTCGCGCCTCTTATCTCTCTATTTCGCGTCAAGCAACAGAGGCGTGACTTTGCTATGTCACACTGTCATGACTCACTCACTCACTACAAATCAGTTGTAGAAATTAATGAAATCTGTTAATGCTTTTTCACAGGTAACTCAAGTTTCTTTCAACCAAACGCTACATTCAAGGCCCACGATTTTGAATGTGACCACGATACTGCTAAGGAAATAGTAGAGAAAGTGAACACTATCCTCGACCTAAGGAACAGTCCGTGCCGGCGCGAATACAAGACAGCTAAAGAGAAGAAACTTCAGAGCAGAAGGAGCTTTCATACAAAACACTTGAGTTGAGTTCCGATTATAAATATTCCCGACTAATAAAGTGTTATTGGTGAAATAATATTGAGATTTTCCCAAACATTTTAATTGGCACCTCAATTAGTATATTTAATAAATTGTTCTATTATATTCTGACTACAAGGGATGTCTCACATGAATAGATATCTCGGTGAGGCCGCACAGTAAACAAGCTTTAATACAAGCAGCCTACTTTGCCTACAAGCTGACTACTTATTGGCGCGGGCTTGTATGACGGTTGTGTTCTGGTAGGATATTTATTCATGTGGCTGTACCGCTCTGTCGGTAGTTGCGCGGCGAGATACAGGAGCAAAGAAGCGCTCAGCTCTGCCATTCCGTTCGTAGACTTTCACAGAGGCTACTCGATTTATTTGGACCGGACTGTGTACGTCATACGCACGTGAGATAAAATATTCAAAGCTCTCTCGCCTGCAATGAGCGGTATAGCCCTTTGTGGTCAGATGATGACATTTATTACAAAGAAATAAAATCTGCTGTTCGGAAGATTCTTACGAAATCAATGTAACAAATATAATGTAAAAATGCAGATTTCAAATTTCATCTATCTGGACATTGCTACAATGATTGTTAGTACAGGCTGTCTGTGTATAGTATTCCGATTGAAGTTCCTGAAGGTTTTTTTACGCTAGTAAATTATGTCCTAATCATGTTTCTATCATACCGTTGATTGTTAGTACAACAATCATATTGATGATCAAATTTGAACTATAGGTGAAGTACATTTCTTCAATTTTTAACACTGTATGACAGTTTTTAATGTGTACAATAAAATATGAAATAATGTTCCAATTACAATAACTTTTAACCATTCTGTATCAAATTATTGCAATCTTAAGAGTGATTATGTTGTAACAAATGTAAAATTGTATATTATGCTAGTTAGTATTATTTTAAGTTATCATAACTTATATCAAAAATATTTATGATTTTGTACATCAACGCCCAAAGGCTAAGTTATGTTTAAAAAAACATGATAATTATAAGTTTTAACAGTACAACCGAGAATTACAATTTACAAAAATTCAATCCATATTTCTACAAACCTGAATGGCTTCACAATGTTTTTATTTTCAGATATTTGTCAAAATAATTTGTAATGCAAAAATTTAATTCAAATAATGGGTTCTACCCAATTTTATTTTCCGATAAGTATTAGTGTTTGTGTTCAATAATTATTTATTTTATGAAATACCTAATGATGTGATCCTGTATTGTTCTTAGTTAATTCCAATTATTGTATGAATCGAATTTATAATTATTCCCAATGAAATGTTGAAAATAAAATTGTTAATGAATGATTAAGTTGCTTTTTTTTCTTATTCGTAGCTTAGACAACATTATCAGAATATTATTAAAAATTTAATAAAACAAATGATTGTGTTAGTAAGTTTATTGTAAACTATATTTACATTACACTAATATGTACAAAGTACTACAATAATAGGCCAGATATATTTTATTTACAATCTATTTATAATCAACTGATATTAAACAAATTCAAAGAATTGAATTTATTCTCATATGACAATACACCTAATTTTGATCATACAAAAACTATCTTAATAAATACATGGCATCAAAAATTATGAAACTAAAAGTACTTGCTTTCACACAAGTCTAGACCTTTATTAATCAATGATTTTTTTAAGTTTAAAGGTGAATGCATACCTTTCCGTACCGCGCGTAGAATATGTATGAAATGACTATTATGAAGTTGCAACGTCTACATCATACCTTTTATACGAACAGGGTATTTGCCTCCAATAAAATCATTTTATTTTTGTCTTCTCATAAAAAGAAACGTTTGAATATAACGCTAAACTCACATTTTCAGTTTTTTAGCTTGAATTCTAGTTTTAATAAAACTATGAAAGTATGATACAATTTTCATACAATGCGCGCTTTATGACGTTCGATAGTTGCTGATTTGACTAGATAGGCAAATACCCATTTACCACATTTTTGAATGGTGAAGAACTTAGACGATTTATATACGGATCCGTCTTGCCTTAGCATTTCCCCTCTGCCTTACAAGATCAAAAAATCTTACGCATTTACATACAATTTTATACCTTATCACTAAACGCAACATCCTATTATTGCGGAACAATAATTTCGAACTTATCACGTTTGGGGTCACACGACACTGTTTTTCATGATTTTTAACATTCAAAATTAGAATCTAAACCAATGGAATAAAATTCAAAGTTGCGTATCTCGTGCTACCTCGCTCCCCGCAAAAATTGGCAGAAAAGTTTGTTAATAGAATTACACGCGTAACTTGTCCTCATACAAATAGTCTAAGGTGAAGAAATAAATACATATTTATCAGGGGTCAACACAAAAGATCAAAGGATCAAAAGTGTTGCTGACTTGCCAGCCAACCAGCCCCCGTGATAAAATAAGTGATAATAAATACCCTGCATGCAGCTGTTGATAGTGGAGATATGTTATGATAATATTTAAGATCATTGTATTAATTACTATACCTACTTTTCATTGATTGATTGCAGTATGGATAGGTGTGCATTCACCTTAATAATGTCATCCCTATAAACAACAAAAAATTTATTCATCCATTGGTTCAACTGTACTGTGTTCAAAAATGTACTCTGTTATTTTATTAATACGGTCTTCACAATGCTGAAGTATAACATTGTCCAGTTCACTTGCTCGTCTAAACAGAGCTCGGGTCTCCTTCACAGATTTGTGAAGTTTTAACTGACTGTCTACTAGTTTCGAAATGTTAGCTTTTGCGTTAATGAACTCAATGTCTTCCTTAGATAATGCTGCGTATGACATCCGTGACCTGCCTGGTGCTTTAACTGCCATTTGGTATTGTCTGGAAAAATTAAATTATCGATTTTTATATAAGCTTCACGAAATAAATCTGATATTTACGGTGTTATTTTACTGATATACATGCGAAAAGTAAAAATTTTATGTAGGAAATAATAACAGAAATGTAGTAGAACAGAATTGATACAAAGAAGAGAAGGGTAGGTAGGAAGACCTAAGAAAAGATGGTCAGATGACATCATAATTAATAATGCTCTTAGGCCAGTCTATTACTCTAAAAATTTAAAAATAAAAATTTGTCAACTGTCCAGGTACATCGGTAGGACTTATAAACTTGGTAGTACTGTTGTAGATACTATTTCTTATGCTGTACTATTGTCCTTTACGTCTAACTTACTATTTGGTGATGAAACGAGAAAGTATAAATTGTACGTACTGTCTTAGGTCATGGTATTTATTCCGTCTGTTGGTAACTTCCTTTTTCCACTGTTCTTTCTCTGATAACAGTTTGTCATGATACCTGGAAAAATTATAATTTTGGGGTGAAACAGTTCCGATTTAAACCTTTAGGGTCCTTCTTAATATGCGGACACAGACCAACATCGAAATCACGAAAAAAAATCTGTTGTACCATAACATTTGGCTCGAGTAGGCTTGCAGTTTTGTATGGAACAGTAATTTTTTTTTCGTGATTCCGTTTTTGGTGCCATGGAGAAAGTTTTTTCAGTTTAATGGTCTAGTCATCCCCTTAAAAAAACTGTCAGCATATTAAGAAGGGCCAGTAGTTATTGTACCTAAGAATACATTCAGACCGTACATTATAGTTGGGATGTTAAGAATGTACAATTTGGGCCATAAACCATTCTTTCAACAAGGATGGGCAACACAGCTATAAATTGAGTTTATTGATTCTACATTTATGTCATGTTAGCTTAATCAATTTAAAGATTGAAAAAGTCGGGCGGCGAGCGGGATTCGAACCCACGACCTGCCTATCAGGCATGCTCCACTCCAACAGAGCTGTCGACGCCCCGCAAGCCACTACAAAATTTCCAATCTATATGTCTTTAAGGGACGTCAGCGCCATCTACCAGAGTTATGTAAACTACTGAGAGTTTATACAAACTACTACTGGGCGTCGATAGCTCTGTTGGAGTGGAGCATGCCCCGGATAGGCAGGTCGTGGGTTCGAATCCCGCGCGCCGCCCGACTTTTTCAATCTTTTATTTGATACAGCTATAAATGTTCACAGTCCGCCGACAGCCCATAAGTACGAGGGAGAGGTTAGATGATAATGATTTATGGCCCAAACTGTACATTTGTAACATCAAAACAACAGGGTGTAATTGATATCATTAGCATCCTTTTAAACTAAGAGTCTACCCATCAAATTGAACAACTTTTACTATGAGAGCAAACTGATCATTGCAAAAAAAATCAGGTGTTGCATACATTTGAGTCGAGTGGGCATTACAGTTTAGTATAGAACAGCCAATTTTTTTTGCTCTGATCAGTTTGATCATGTAGTAAAAGTTGTTCAGTTTGATGGGTAGACACTTAGTTTAAAGGATGCTAATGATACCAAATTCAACTTGCATAGTCTCATTTTCAAGAATTGATGCATTTTTATTATATTCTAAGCCATACAAGGCCAAAATCTATAAAAAGCCATAAATTGATGTACAGAATAGCCATTTGGTACACACATACTTTTGGTTAAAACAATCATTTTGACGGGCAGTTCTTAAAAATATTTCCCTTACTGAGATATGATGTCATCAATTTTTTGTATGGGATTAGAAGAAACATTTTTCTGAGACCTATCGTGTCGGGTATCAGATGAAAGGTCTTTATGAGCCAGTTCTAAAAATATACTAAATCATTACCTTTCAGCTACTTGCTTTCTAAAAATTCAAAAAGTATTTTCAAAACATATCAAGTTTGGGCTCCTCCAGTTAGGAAACGAACTGCTGAGTAAATTTTTGTAAAGCATACACCAAATGTCTCGTAATATCCTCATATCTAACATCAATAAAGCTTTTTCAAAAATATTTATGTTAACTATTTTTTTGAATTTTTTCGTTATTTCAATGTTGGACTATTGAAAAAAAAAATGAGGATATTACGACATATTTGGCGTATGCTTTTGGTGTAAACAATTTAAAAAAAAAATGTTAAATTTTTTTTTCTATGAGCCAACATTATACAGGGTCCTTATGAATATGCTGACACTTTATTAAAGGGATGATCAGACCATCAAACTGAACAATTTTCTTTATGGGACCAATATCGAAATCGCGGAAAAAAAATCAGCTGTGCCATACATTTTGGCTCAAGTAGGTTTGCATTTTTATAAGGGGTAGTTGATATTTTTTTCACGATTTCGATGTTGGTCCCATAGAGCAAGTTGTTCAGTTTGATGGTCTGGTAGGTTTCAGAACAAACATTTTTTAAATCCCTTACAACAAATTGATGACGTCATAACTCTCCCAAAATGTAGAAATGATTGTTCTAACCTAAAGTACATGTGTGCCAAATGGCTATCATGTAGATCGATTTGCGGTTATTTTTGTGTAGGTTACAAACTTAGGTAGGTAAGCAATTGAGAAGAGTTTCAGAAATAAGGTAAAAGGTCAAACTTTGTTTACTTCCTTTCTATTCTAAATATATACTTTTTTGTATGTGTATGGTACAAATTATTAGAATATAAAATATAACGTACCTGCATAGTTCCTGAGAATGTTTTACATCAAGCTCTGTACTTGTTTTACATGTATTGGGGCCAACATTTTCTGTTAGCGTTTGTGGCACTGAAAACGACAACAAACATATTAATTCTGACTTGTAATTAATGACATTGTCCCCTAAATATGTTTAGTATATTAGTTTTTATCGAACATAGCGTCTCTAGGGAATGTTTTCGATTTTTTATACAAAAGCAAACATACCAAACGATTCTCTTCGTTCAAAGAATGTAGATCTTCTCCGCCGTGGCGGTGAACGAAAGGATTTTTGTCCTTCGTTCTCAGTGATAGATTCTTCCATAATTACGTCTTTTTGAGTAATTTCCACCGATTATTTTGAGAAATAAACAAAAATAAATTCAAAATTCTATTCTTGATTGACGTTACAAACGGACGCTTTTGACAGGGTTGCCAGGTGTGATTTCGGAAATTCCCTCAGATCGAGATTTGTTTTATCCCCAAAACGTACGTTTTGAAGAAAAATTCCCCAAATTACTATTAGTTGAAATAAAACACAAATGTTGAGAAAACAAACGGTCGATCAATTTACAGACAACACCCATAACTGCAAATTTGTTTTGTTTTGCGTAGGTAGTCCATTTCTAATAGGTCTTTCCCAAGAAAATTTTGTGGAGCATTCGGAGCCCTTGTCGGGGCTTATACACAGGTAAAAACTGTAAAAGTTTTGGGACATACAGATTATTATGATGTTTTTACAGACTATTGACACTTGTATAACATAATACGGTATTGAAATGGTATCATAAATCTAATAAGTAGAAACCGAAATTACTTGATTTTAAACTAAACAGCAACAAATTGCAACGAATTGCAAACTGTACTGATAGGCAAAGGTATCTGTCGAGCCATTTTAGCCATAATTTTTTTACAAACCCCCAACATTCCCGCATTGAATTTTTTTTTCTTACTAATTTCTCCAAAGAAAAAACCCTCAATCTGGCAGTCATACATTTCGATGACATCGTCACGTTTGGATACACGCTAAACATGCGCAAAACGACGCGCTTGGCGTTGTTGAGTTGATTCGTTCACACTGATTTGACTCATCCAGATTTGATTCAAATCACAATGAGTTAACTGCGCATACAGCAGTACACAGAACCGCAGCTTTGATTTGACGTTTTGTTTGCTCTCCCATCGCTGTCCGTTTCGCATTTTGGTTTTGTGTAGTTTTATCATAATTCATAGAAAAAAAACTGTGAATAATAAAATGGTTTGTTCTCGCGAGAGAACCTAATCTTCAATGGGTAAGCGTGCTTTTGTCCCGTCAATTGTAGGGGAGGAAATGCTATAATTTAGTGACGGAATCGAAAACCAAATTGTAGTAGTGTTTGCAAAGTTAAATGATTTTATGTTGTTTCTCAACAGCATTCAGTGATGGAGTTCAGTGAATATAAAGCAAATGAGGTATTGGACCCGATAGATGTAGAGTTTTACGCCGAAAAATCGCGGACTCCTAGTCCTACGCCCGTTCTCACGACAAATGTATCTTGTGATCTGGAAGACATTTTGAGCGACGTAAGTACTTATAATGTTTGTTGTACTCGCATCGGTATATAAAAAACTGCACTGTATTGTTTCATTACACATGTACTATTATGTACTTAGGATTCGGTAAAACTAGTCCATGTAGGCGCGGTATTGTTAGACTGGTAAAAAAAGTAGAAACACTCGAAACGAGTTCATAATTTAGCTCTCACGCCTGCATTCTGCCAGTTTAATTATCAATAATTATTGCGTACAAAACTAAATGGTCAGAGTGTATTCTTAAACATTAACTTGCATGCTTAACTATATATCTTTTTCACACTCCTACATTGGCAGAATTAATGAGGCTGTGTGTATGTGATAACTGGCTATAATTTTGTTTGACTCAATTAAAATTGCATACAAAATTTTCAAACAAATTTCCAGTAAAAGCGGTCAGCAAATCTATAAAATACTCAATCAACAGAAAAAACTATAGCAACAATAAGGACTGCTTTTGCACAAAAACACAACAGCATGTCTAATATAATTTCTCTACATGTGCATAACGCCCCTTTGCATCATAGAAAATGACCTCTTCCTGTGCTTTTTGGAGAGGAATGACTAAAAAAGCCATTAAAATGATAATAGTTTCGAAAATGAGACAGGCTTATATGCTAATCACATAAAGTGAGCAGGAGAAAATCAATGTTGTTTGTCCCTTTCTGCATATGCAATATTTTTGGTGACTATGTTGAAATTGTATAAGCATATGCTCCAGACTGTATTCCCCGTGTTGGTAGAAACATGGATTTTTTTTGGATGGAGGTTTCAGAATATCGATATTCTGAAACCTCAAAAAATCCATGTTTCACTAGTAGTACCAGCTGGAACTCTGTCCAGTGTCACAGGGAGTGAGCCCGTTGCCACTTGTAACGGACAGTGGGTACAATACATGCCTCAAAGTTCAAGCATGCAGTTTTCAGATGAAATTGCTTACAAAATATATAGATACTGCACAATTTTTCATACATTTTTGTCAAATCTTCATCCATTTCATTTCAAATGGTTTAATTACAATCATATTCTTATGTGTTAGTTGTATAGTCCTACACAGTGATTCATGGATTGACTTCTGATCACCAATCAAAAGTAACCACAGTGTAACAGACCTTGAGTTAATAGTGAAACTAATTGTTCATGATTATACACCACTGTATGCAGCTGTGGCATTTTGTATTTAAAAACCATTCCTGTCACAGTATTACCATGTAATTAAATACTTTTTCTTTGCAACATTGGCTATAAAACAAAGAACATTATTGGTCTTTACTTTTAATAAGTTTTAGGTAAGAGAAGTCAAATTTACAGATATTGGTTTCTAACTTAAAAATAAATAAATGAGTTTCTTGTCTGCAAATACGTGACTCAATACAGAAAGGTCAAAGGCAATTTTTACACAAATTGTAAATTAGTCATATTTGTATGAAAAAGTTACTTAATTAGTCATTACAATATTTATCACAAATTTTGTAAGGATACTCTGGAGTGCTTTTAAGCGACTTCAAAAAAAGCCATGGTGCTCCAGAGTGGCGATTAACCTTGCCTGCCGTGCAGGAGGCGATAGTTCGATCCCCATCCAGGCTAAATCGTACCAAGTTTTTCAGAACTTTGTACGATTTGTAACGCCACTGGCTTTTCAGTGAAGGAAAACATCTCGAGGAAACCCGCATGCTTCAATTTCGAGGCATGTATTGTTCCCACTGTCCATTACAAGTGGTGACTGGCTCACTCATTGTTACACTAGACAGAGTTTCGGTACTACTAGTGATGTTCTGAGGTTTCAGAATATATTCTTTGACGGCCCCCTCGGCGAATATAGGCGTGAGCATTCAACACGTATTATGTAATATTGACTGCAATATATTCACATGATGATCTATTAGGGCTTCCAAACAAAATTTTATAGGTGTATGAATGTATGTTTGTATGTATGTTTTTATAATATGTTGCAGAACTTTGTGCTGTGGCAGTAAATCTATTTAATTTAATTTTAGGTATTTGAATAAGACAATCCTTGGGATTGTGTTACTTCCAAAACCCACACAACATTGGCAGAAATGCAGTGATTATCATATCAGTGTCAGTCAAATGCTGTGCAATCTAGACACAAGCAAATGGCCATTAATTTGAAAATTAATAGAATATACTTCATTTGCTTCACCATATTTTATATGTTTTAGGCAATATCAGAGAATCTCCAAGGCTCTCTACGCATAAGTCGCAGCCAGCTGATCAACCAGGAGTTAACAATCAGACCAGAAGCAAACATAGAGTCCAACGTACCGGAAGGCCTTGACCTGTACAAAGTTATTTTTGAGGTTGAAAGCGACACTGATACCAAAATGAGTGATTTGGGAGCAACAGCTGTTCAGAACAACACCCTGAAGGAACAGGTTAGTTAATGCCTCTTAAAGCGCCTATTTGAGGCTATGGGCGACAGGCGGGCTGGCAGTGTTGTGCAACGGATCAGCCTTGATCCAAACAGGCAACGTTGCCGGCCTCCTAGGCACTCTGCCTTACGTAGGCGTTTTAGAGGATTAATCTATTTAAGTAGGTTAAGTTTTTTATGTTAGTTTCATAATAATATTGTCTTTTTTTAAACATTGGTAATCTTTCTTTAAACATGTTTAATAAACAAATTATGACAGGTTACAGGTTAGTAAATAATTATATTTATTGTCACTAGCTTTTGCCTGCCACTTTGTTAAAGTGGACACTGTAGATTTTCCCCAAAACTTCGAATATGAGGGTAGTAGTACGTGGGTGGTAAGGGCATGAGTAATTGTCATGCGATATGGCTCATGCTGACACGAAAGAAGAAGAGGAGGGGCAGTCCACAGAATACATTTTTTCTATGAAAATAGAACAAAAAAGAACTTTTATAAGTCCAATTGGTTTTTCGGTGACAACAGTCTGTCATTAACTGTGTCGTCCGCATGCAGCCATCATATTATCTCTCATAATTTGCTCTCAAATATCTATTTCTTCAATCAATCAATCAAATCAGCCCACATCAACCCACTGCTGGGCAAAGGCCTCCTTTTATTGCGCCATTTTTCACGGTCCTGTGCTAATCTGATCCAATGCGAACCCGTCACCCTCACAATGTCATCAGACCAACGTGCTGGTGGTCTGCCTACAGACCTCCGTTCCTCTCTTGGCCACTCTTGGCTTATTTCTTAGTTAATCTTTATTAGTTGTGGAATAAAATTTTGGTAGAATATTAATTAACGTTAGTCTGTTTTTAACATGGATACCATCACTTTCTGATTGCCGACTCTTCAATTACTTAGGTATATAATTTTTAAAAGCTATGTTCTGTCCTGAAATCTGAATCTACAGCTACAGTATTATCCCAGTAATAAACTCTCATTGTAAATGAATCCCGATAATAGAAAGTTTACTAACATTTCCTAAATCCACTAACTACACCTTAAACATAGCATGCCCACAAATTTATAGGGCAGTAATTGTTATAACGCTATAAAAGGCCTAACAAGCTGCTATGTACTGGTTGTATTATGTACGCAGTTTGTATTTATTTGACCGTAAACCGTGCAAGTAGGCCGTCAATTCCCGCGACAAATTGGTTAACGCGAGGTAAGGATTAACTTGATGTTTGATGGCTTTTGTTCTTTTTTGTCGGATTTTTTTATTATTATGTTGTTATATATCTTAATGAATGAATGACCTTCATTTATGTAGATAGTTGTGCACTGGTTTCTATACAGGGTCCTTCTTAATATGCTGACAGTTTTTTAAGAGGATGATCAGACCATCAAACTGAACCACTTTCTCTATAGGACCAACATCGAAATCGCGAAAGAAAAATAAGCTGTCCCATACAGAACTTCAAACCTACTCGAGACTCAGATTTTTTTTTCGCGATTCCGATTTTGGTCCCATAGAGAAAGTTGTTCAGTTTAACGGTCTGATCATCATAAAAAAAGTGTCAGCATATTAAGAAGGATCCTGTATATTTTTTAAATACCTACCTAGTCATGTTTTTGGTGTGCAATGAAGAATAATTGGTTTGGATTATTTAATAATAAATCTAACAACCTATTTCACTTAGGGATACCTACTTTGGGTAATGCTGAGTTTGATTATATTAAAAAATGAGGTAATACGGTAGACCGATCTACACTAAGGAAATTAATAATAATACAGGTTGTAAAATTAAATGTGTTACTTTCATATTTAAGGGGGGTGCTTCGGACCATCAAACTGAACAACTTTCCCGAAATCCCGTAAAAAAAATCACCTGTTCCCTAGAAAACGTCAACCGGTACTCGAACCAAATGTATGGGACAGCTGATTTTCTTTTCGCGATTTCCGTGTTGGTCCGGTAGTGAAAGATGTTCTGTTTCGTGCTCTGAAGTACGCTTAAGTATGTAGCGCATTTAACTTTACCCCCTGTATAACCATAGTATTTTTTGTTGCTTACCAAAAAAAACCAGCCGAGAGAATGATTTTTTTTTATGTCATCAAATATTAAAATTTTATTTAGCTAATATATTAATACATTGCACTACCTGTTGCCCGTGACTGTGTCTTAAAAAGTATGTGTGAGTCCAGAACAAGGCTGGCCAATAAATAGTCTAGGTGGGCAAAATTTTTGAAGTTGAGGCGGCGCCGGGCCACAACTTTTAGTGAGAGGTTTTTGGTACCCAACTACTAAAATTATACAAAAAAGAGAAAATCATATTTCAGATTCTTTAGATTCTTTTTCAATAATACCCAATTAAAGTCAATGCAATTTTTTAGACACGATCTAGAAACCAATATCTGTGCCATAGCGTAAATTTCATAAAAAATACTTTGTCTGTGCTTTACATTTGTCAGATTTCCGTTAAAATATGTAGCTTCAATGAGAGGATTAATTTAAGAATTGTATGGAAAACTTTGAGCTTGATGCCTTGATATTTTAACGGTAATCTGACAAATGTAAAACACAGACATTGGTTTCTAGAACGTATCTAAAAAAAATGAATTTAATTGGGTAACGTATTGAAAATATGACCAAACTTCGTTTATATTGAGTGCGCTCCGAATTATATCCTCTTAATGTGTTTTATGGAGAGGTTTTTTGATAATAATTTAGTATAGATAGATACAGTGCGGTCGTGTCGGGATATTGGCCGGCTGGCTGATCTGCTGCGGCGGGCATATTCAAATGCCTTGGCGGGCCACTTCGTGGTCCGGGGGTCTGTGTTTGGCCAGCCTTGGTCCAGAACATATTCACATACAAACTTACAAACATCCAAACATCGTCACAAACTTTCAAATTTATATTTGTAGGACTGGATAAGCCTGTGATGATAAAGGATCCTCTACCATCTGTCTTTACTTACACATTTACGATCATGCATAATGTATGAATCAACAAGTGTGTTTGCTGTATTTTGAAGTGTTTAAAGCAAATGTTTTCTATTCATATGTCTGAGAGCATGAGCGTGTCTTGTTCTTTATTCCTAGATTTTGTTATACAGGGTGTTAACTTAGGGACGGGCAAGCTGTTAACTTATACACATTTTTTTTTTCGCGATTTCATTGTTGGTCCCATTGTGAAATTTGTTTAGTTTGATGGTCTGCATTTAAGTTATGGTATATATAGGTATTTCTTGTACACACGGCAAGTCGGCGACACATCAAGCGACGCAAAACCAAAATAAGCTGGCCGCGCGCAGGTAGTAATATATAACGCCGCGTGGCCAGCTTATGTTTGTTTTGCGTAGCTTGATGTGTCGCCGTGTGTACATGGACACAATTATTTTGTCGTAGGCGGCATTAATTAAGAACGAATTAGGTATAACTCATTAGTTAGCCGTAAACTCGTAAAGGGGACAAAATAACATTCTTTAAAATTCAATCTTATAACGAAGTAGATAAAGTTTTTAACTATGCTGTCGTATTTTCTATAACATAAAATAAATATTATATTAATAACCCGTAACTTTAATTGACCATTTACTAGTACTAAACTGATAAAACTTTTTATGAGTCATAAAATCGATTGTTATTCAGTAATAAAATTACGTAACTCCTCACTCGCTAAAATCTGGAGCATGAGTTTATTAACACGATAGTTTCACTATCTGTGAAGTTCAAATTAATGTATTTTAAGCTGCGAACACACTGCCAAGTAGGCCTTGTCTTATTATGACTACCAAGGAACTTATACAGGTTGTAAGTGACAGCCTAGCAAATACAGCTACAGTGAATTCAGAACATCAAACTTACCAACTTTAACTATGGAGCCTACCCTCAGGAAACGCGAAAAAAATCAGCTGTCACAAAACTGATGTACCTGATCGACTCAAATGTATGCGACACCTGATTTTTTTTCGCGTTTCGCCTGAGGTAGGCCCCATAGTGAAAGTTGTTCAGTTTGATGGTCTGAGTTCACCGTTTCAGTATTTGCTAGGCTTTCACTTACACCCTGTATATGCTTCCGTCTTCAATATGAAAAAGGTTAAAAAGGCTTTATTCCGTTTAGACGTCTTTTGAATGGACCACGTGGATGTCGTACGAGGCTACTAAGGGAATAGAATTTCATATGTTGGTGTATTTGTAAGTGAAAGGCTAGCCACCTATCAATTCTCTACACGTCATTTCATCTTGAAACCTTCGGTTAACTAAAAGTGAGCATTGTTAATTGCGTGCAAGAAAGCTGGTAGTAGCAATGTTTCTGAACACCCCGAAAGGTATTATGTTCGCGAGTTTATGTATGTATGTAGGTGTGTATCTTACGTGAAACTGGTTAGAATCAAGTCAAGGATGACTGTCTTTACAACATGTTAAACCGGGACTTTTCGTGTGTTATTCCCACAGATATTTTCCCAAGCCTTACCGTTAATCTAAAAGACATCTTTACTGTCCTTATAATCCAGTTCTTCATGCAATTTCAGTACTTAAGTAAGGTGCCAAAAGAAATCCAGTCCTTCTAGCATATCGTGCACAAGGATATATCGTTTTATTAACCTTGTCCTATACTTGGCTCACTTAACATACCACTTTCTTTATCCGTGTTTTTAGATTCTTTCAGTTTTCTATGTTAAACTTTAAACCCATATCACACAATCAATTTTTGAGCGAAGGTGTTGATGGAACGATGTCGTCGCGTTATCGCCGTGATATTTCTGAGATCAGTCAGGCCTAGGACAGTACCTGGGCTTTCGATTTTCGATATATCGCGACCGTTTCGGTCCGACGAACTTAATTGTAATAGACTTGACATTGGAACGAAAACGTTCACGCAATTGCGAAGTTCGATTGTCCGGGTACAGGCCCAATGTCGCGGCGATTTATCGAACTGAACTTTAGTTCAGTAAAAATCGCGGCAATTCAGTTACATCGTTGCGGTGCAGCTGTGAAATCGCCTATACTTGAAAATAGCTTGTGTGATGTCTATTAGAGTAAATTGATCGCGATCTCTTCCCAGTAATCACTAATCAATCAGCATGTCCTGATAAACTTTAGACGTTTCTGTATGACCTCCTCCTAAGAACCGATGCTTACGGAGTTCGGGCGTTAATTGTCACTTAGTTGTTTTGGTTTCAACCCATTGTATGACCATTAAGCTTGTTGGCAGCGCTCGTGGACACTTGTCTTGTAAATTTTTCGCGCACGTTTTTCCAAAAGATATAGCAATACATTGCTTAATAGGAACGATGCGAAAAGAAACTTCGTTATGCATAAATATCAATGTACGTCGTTTGTGCGATTTGTTCCGAGCGTCTGTTAAACGTAAGATGTCCCATGTCTGAACTTTAATGTCTTGCAATTAAAGGCGATAAGGACTTGATGAAGGGGACTTCGTTATTGGTTTATACAATTTGTGTTGGGCGTGATTGTGTCAATAGATATTCTCTTCAGTGTCGATCGTTGTTTGATGAAAGTGACTTGAAAGAATTGCGTTGTGTTAATAATTTTTTGTAAGTTAATGGTGTATTGTCGAAGTAATAAATATTGTGAAGGATGACCACGTTCGTCGTAAAAGGAAAGGTAAAAGGTGATTGAACTGTCAATGTGTAGATTGTTTACCAATAGTTACCATACGATATACTTTAATTTATATAGTATAGGGATGAGTTTCATAATATAAGTTTCTGTTAGTGGTTAGCAGATGTTTTCAATGACAATGACATTATAGAAGCTCGTAAGTGCGAATGGGCCCTCTGTATTTGTGTTTACATTGACGTCAAGAAGATAATGTTACTATATTATTACCCGACTGCGCACGCAAAGGAATGGTAATATGTTTATCAGCATATGTATGTATGTAAGTTTGATCCTTTTTGGCACTCTAGAGATTGACGCATGGGGTGACTTTGATGATTCTTATTTTGAATGAATGATTTGGAGTTGAGTCATTAAATTATATGGCATTGAATGCATCTATTCTCAAAAATGTATCAATCATTATCTTCAGCTCTTTTTCCCCCGCAGAAGGTGTGATATTCTCATTTTACTATCCTTTCTGGTCCTTTGCCAACCACATCCAGAGCTTTAAGACGTTTCTATTAATGTAGTCAACCAACCTGGCTGCTGGACGACGTCCATTGAATCAAAGCTTTTTGAAAACATTTTCAGCCAGTTTCCTTTTTAGCCTGTCGATACCTTGGCGGAATTTTATCCTTGTTATCATTTATAAAATAAAAATAACTTTATGTTTACAATTATGAATGTACCTACCTCATCGACGAGGATACTTGTGGGTTGAGTATGATTCACTGGAAATGTAATAATATTTTATATTCTGGTCAGTGTTGCTATAGACGTTGAAAAAGATGGATCGTGTTGATTGAGTTCTTAAATTTAATTTACTTATGTTTATTTTGTTACTTTTGCTCTTTGTCATAAAATTTAAACGTAAAGTGTATTTATACGTATGAGTTTTATTTTGATTTTTGATATTAAGACTTGAACTCTTAAAATAGTAAATACAGTGAATAGAAGAACCTATAGTGTTAGTTATAATACTTAGTTATACAAGATGACTTACGGAAGGTTATCACAAATAATGTACAAGGTAGAACAGAGATTTTGTTTTAAAATGTTCAATGCTAAGGGCCTGTTTCACCAATTCTAGATAAGTTCTTAATAACCTATCTGACAGATCGTTTGACATATTTTGTATAAAAGATTGTCTCAAACGATTTTTCAGATAGGCTATTAAGAACTTATCCTGAACTGGTGACACCGGCCTAACACTTTTATTGAAAGATATATTTATTTCTACTTATTAACAAATATTGTAAATACCTCAGCAACTAGTGATTGGGTATGCGTTTTTTTAATCACATGTAACGAAACAAGCAAACTCGAAAATCAAAGGATCAACTTTCCAGCGTTGTACATTGAACTTTCCGAATAGCAAAGGCAACTTTTACCACACTCCGACTAAGTACAATATATTGCGGTTGAAAGGTTATCCATGCAAATCTGAAGTGGAACCACAAGTGCTAAAACAATAATAAAAATATTCAATATCCACGATGTGATTGACGATGATGATCCATAGAAAAATAAAAAAAACTTGTCTTAATAATTATTTACAAGTGGTCAGAAGCTATAGCAGGGGTGAAAAATAGTCAGTAAAGTCAGTTTTTTGAGAATCAGGAGCTACGTTCCCACAAAAGTGGTCTGATTTTAGTAGATTGAAGTGAAATCATTTTTATTTTGGAGTAGGTGTCCATTAAAAATCTCTTAACATTTCTTTTTCTTTTCGTTAGGTCCCTAAACTCACCTTTAATTAAGAATTTTTTTTTTTTTTTTTTTTAAATAGTTTATCCTTTCGGAAAGGCAATGGGAACTAGCCCTTACAGCCGTGGTCTTTAGTTGTATTTTTATTTGTCCTTAAACCTAACCTAACCTAACTGCTGAAATGCGAGGGTGGTACAAACATTCCAATGTTCAGGGGAGTTTTACACGAGGATCAATCCGAATCAAACGGGAGCGCCTTCTTTATTTCTCACTTTAACTATATTGTTCTCCATTAATGGCACATTATTAAACTAATTCCACCACATTAACACAATAATAGCCACGAAAAACGAATTTAGAAAATTAAGAAACAAAGCCCGTCCTTTTCTTCACGATTCCCGTGCAAAACTCTCCTGATGATGATGGGATGATAGATGAAAGATGACGATGAAATTGTGGTCGATTTTGTAAGCTCGCGCGTTGCCGCCAAAATCACCATGAACGAGTAAACTTGTACCAAAACTTTTGTTCTTTCTTCGTATATATTTGAGATTCCTGTTATGTTGGTCGATTTACGCAACTTTTTGGTTCACAATCCGCACGAAATTATGTCACAAAAACCACTAAAACCAATTTTTCACGAATATCAAATACAACACCGACCGAACAGATTAATGGCGGCAAGCCTCCCCCTTAAGAATTTGTTCTCTTAATCCTTTTTTTTTTTAATATATAGTATTTTTATACTATCACTTTAGAACAAGCATGTCGGCCACGCGCCCCGCCCCAGTGATGATATTTCTTACTTATTCACAAACATGCTCCAACTTAACTAACAGTAACTAACATTCGTATTTCGATGTCATGTTGACAGACATTGGTCAGTATTCTAGAGATTTGGTCAGTAATTGGTCAGTATTTTAGAGGGTTTTTGTCAGTAACATCAGCATTTTTGACCATGAAATCAGTTGCCACCCCTGCTATAACAATATTTAAAAAAAAATGGTTTGCTGTACTAATGAATCTAGCGAAACATCGCCTGAAAGACTACAGTTTATTATACGGCATCGCCTAGCATTTCATAATGACATTTGCGTACCCTTCGTGGCATTTCTACTAGTCGATGACCAATAGTTGACATTCTTAAATGTGACGATTATACGTAATGAAATAACACGAAAATGTTCAGTTTGTTGGTATAATGCATGTCTGATGCTCACTCAGTTTTGTTCTGATTTGCCATTAGGCCTGCGGTGACGTCGCATTGCAAAAACTGCAGTGTCCTAAATACGAGTGGCGCGATATCGCAGTGCTGTAATAAATCCCATGCCATAAAGCAATACCTAAAGTTCAACGTAGTTATAAGCTGATAGTCATCCTTTGATATGTGAGCCTTTTCTTTTATCTAGGGTTTCAGTAATCATTGTTATGTTATTCCATTATAGCTCTATTTCTAGTTATTACATAGTTTTCCCAAGAGATAGTCTGAGATAAAGTGATTAGATTATGGTGTACCCTGTGTTTAATAGAAGCGACTTTACTTTTATCTTTGGAAACGGTAACCGAAGTTCAGCAATATCAGATCCGGACAGTCTTTTGATGGGTGATCGTTTAGTGATATTTTATTTCGGGCGTCTCCATGCTTCGGAAGGAACGTTAAGCAGTTCGTCCCGGATGCGTATATGGAAAAGCTACTTCAATACGTCCCCACAGGCTAAGACGAACTGAGTTAGCGTTTCGAAATGATAAACACGCGTAAATGCTGCTTCAGTACGTCTCCGACGGTGACGTACTACGGTAGGGTTTCCAAGTTAATACGCTTTTCAATGTTACGGAAACCCTCATCCTATTCGTCCAGCTCCAGTGACGTACTGGCGTAGGATTGCTAGTGCACAAAAGCACAACATATTCTTAGAAAAAGCTAACTGGATACGTCTCTCTAGCATCTACTTTATGCAGATAGTGACATTACTCTCATACAGTAACTTTTTCTGTAAATACATTCAATGTAATCACTTCTGTCACATAATAGCGTAGACATTACAAACATGAGCTGAAACAACTTGTCTTCATTTGTATCTATGTACAATGCACAATGTCTAGTAAAGAACGGATAATCTCGTTCCAATAGACACGCTCGATCGATGTGGAATTCAGGGCAAGAATCTTTGGTCTGGATTCCAGATCTTACCAGTCTACGTACAATAGCTATTTTGATATTTATTACCGAGATATTAGACTCCCCTCAGGTCAGGGGACTTTACATTGATTGTACAATAGTTACGTGTGGTATTTTACCTTTCCACACTTTAGGTTCATTTCTTATAAGTGGATAGGTATCATATTGGGGAATCCTTTATGAAATGCCTTAAGTTTATTATCTGTGTCAATAGTATGTATGACACAACTGCCCGATAGCCAGTTCTGATATGGTGATAGCACTGAGGCTTCGCTCAGATCGCATTCCATCCCAAAAGTTCACACACCTGATTGGGATTACCACATATGTGGTGTAGTTGAGCACACCTTCCATGTGCTGAGTGTGTGCGGAGCGAGGCTATTAGAAGAAAGGTGTTGGATGGCTTGCCGTCTTTTAATATCGGGCGTTGCAATTGTGCTTTGGCTGCAGCCAAGACACTTTATTCCATTTACAGGAAAACTTTAAATTTGTAGTTCTTATTTTCATTTCGTTCTTATTATGTAGGTACTAGTTTTTAACCCCCGACGTAAAAAGTGATATAAGTTTGACGCCTATCTCGGTCTTTCTGTCTGTCTGTCTGACCGATTTCGATGTGTTTTTTAAACGAAAGCAAATTTTTGCGAGAGTGTTCTTAGCTTTGTTTCATGAAAATCGGTTCAGCAGTTTTCAAGTAACTTTAAAAATTATGAAATAACGTTAAATTACAAATTTAAAAAACCCCCAACGCCGAAAACAAACATTTAAAAAGTGAAAAATAATTCGGTCACCTACTTTACTTTTTAACACTCTTTTAAGATACGTTAGGTCAATTAATGCGTAGGGGACACCGCAATTAAATGATCATTGATTTTTATTCAACAATCGCTTGCGGTCCCCGACACATTAATTGACCTAAAATATCTTTAAAGAGAGTTAAAAAGTAAAACATACATTTGCGTATAGATGTACATGAAAAATAATAGGTGACCGAATTATTTTTACTTTTTAAATGTTTGTTTTTATAAATGTTAGTCAACCAATACATTTAGGAAACTTACAGAGCGACATGACCTCAGGCTAAGCTCTTTAACGGTATATTACTGTTGGCGCGCTCTATACAAACGAAGTCTGGTTATATTTTCAATACTAACCAATTAAACTCAGTGAAATATTTCAGAAACAATCTTCCTTCCTTTCATACATGTTTTTTTTTCATCTTTTTTAACAGAAGTTTAATCCGACTGCGTAAATGTGCATACAAACGAAGTTATTTTCAATATTAACCAATTAAAGTTAATGAAATTTTGCAGAAACAATCTATAAAGTAATCTCTATGCTTGTATCTTGTCAGATTTTCGTTGAAATGTATAGTTTAAAAGATACAGTGCCTCAAAGATTTCCATACAATTCTTAAATTAATCCTAGCATTGAAACTCGATGAATCGACAAGATACAAGCATAGAGATTTGTTTCTAGATTGTTTCTGCAAAATTTCATTAACTTTAATTGGTTAATATTGAAAATAACTTCGTTTGTATGCACATTTACGCAGTCGGATTAAACTTCTGTTAAAAAAGATGAAAAAAAACATGTATGAAAGGTAAGAAGATTCACAAATTATACTCGTACGTAATGTAAACCACCGACAGAAAAGGCAAAGACTAGTAACTTTTTGCCTTCAACGGCTCGCGTCTTCAGCAGCCTGTATTAATTAAATACTTGTTATTTATTGTTGGTTCAACAAGACGTAAATTGTTTTTGAGACAGCTCCTTCCGACCTTTCGAAGTATAAACCAAACTTTTTAAATTATGCAAAACAAAAACTTTTGAAAAATTTATGAGTTTTTAATCAAAATTTCGACAAGGTCAGATAACTGTCCTGGGTGGTTAAAAATATCGCGTCGAAAAAAATTTCAGCCAGCACTGGTCTCTAAACCCTATCGATATGCACGCAACACGGACATAATTTGTATGACGCCTCACGCAAACGAACCTAAGAAAGTTGGCCCCTTTTGTTTTATTCGGTAGAAGCGTGAGGCTCAATCTAGACACATACTTTATCTAAGTGTCCATTGCATATCACTGATAAGCGTAACAAATGACGCGCCTTGGTCTCTGCCTACCTCTCAGAGAAATAGGCGTGACGTTATAGATAGATAGATAATAAGCCGTCTTTACTTCGCAGGACTCGTGCCGGCTCGTCGGCGGCTCCAAGTTCTACGAGGTGATGGACGGGGCTGCGTCGACTGATGGCTCGACACCGTCTCCCACCGAGAAACATGACCATATGAAGCCTATTGAGAGCGACGATGAAGGTAAATCCATAATCTATTAACTGTATTTGACCTGTCAGGAACGCCCGATACTTGAATTATATAAACCTTGAAAATAACCCTCCTTCTGGCGCAGTCGGGTAAAAATAGCGCTCTCATACGTCCCACAGCAGGGCACTACTCAGGGAGGGTTTATGGGCATTATTCTACCACACATGCCCAATGCGGGTTGGTAGCTACATATACGCATTAGAATTTCTCCTCCAGCGTATGTAAGTAACCGTATCTTTTTACCGTTTGAGAGCAGTCGGTATTACGTACATAAGTTGGAAAAACCCTTTGGTACATGATTCGACCCTCTTGATTGACAGACCGACCTCTCTGCAACGCGGCAGCCCCCTAGACAAAGTGAAATTCTATTGGCGTAGAAACGGACAAAATGTATGGATTTGACATTAGCGATCGAAACATTTTGACGTTTGCTTTCATTATCGCTACTAGAAAGATACTTTGTCTAGGGGCCCTGGCATTTAAATGGTTCTAATCCCAAAATGAAGCTACAAGGCTTTTTTCTTTGGAACCAGAAAACAGCGACACACATAGTTATAAGATCAATGACCGATGCGGGACTGAACCCAGAATCTCTGGTTATAAAGTCCGGCGTGCACCATTCGGATCGTTAGTCGTCATATTCTTTTATAGGCAACGAAACTTACAAGCTGTTTATTTATACATGAAAATGTCTTTATTATACAAAATAAATACAATTATATCACAATACAGTACTTACATGTTAATAGAAGGAAAATAACAAATGTGTAGTTTGATAATGTATTGGTAGTTGTTGTCAGTCTGGCGGGAATAATTCAAGATGTAAACTTATTTAATATGTATGGGTGGCTGCTGAACGATATTTGAATTTCCATTATCTTGAATTTATTATCATCGAACTGTATTTATATACCATAAATATGAAATTATCTTTCCTCAGTTACACTAATAATTATTCATGATCAAATTCATTTAAATGACAAAATCAAACTCATACACAAAATGTTTTATTCAAAATAATATCACGTGGATAGATTTCTGACGTCATTTTTGACTCTACCACCGCGTCGGAAGGTGTTCCGGTGTAGAGAAGATGCGGCCAGAAACTCTACAACAAATAACATACCAAGCAAAACTTCAAGCTTTCTCTGAAGTCTGAAATTTTAAAAATAGTGTTATTTATATGAACTAATCGAATACTATAATAAAATTGAATAATATTGAAAACGGTTGAATAATAACTTAATTATTTAAAATAAATTCATCGTAAAATACATTTAGAAAAAAAAGGAGCTTTATCGTTATGGAGATAAAACTGTCCGTTAATGAGAAGTTCCTTTATGATTATTCTTTCCTGCCAGCAGCATCAGATTTAGGTCATGGGACCTAATGTGCATAATATTTATTGCAAGTGATCTCAGCACCGGAAAAAACATGGTCTTGCGATTTTGTACCTAATCCCCAAAATTATAAAACCGAATAATTTATTTCAGTTTCAGACGTGGATCAAGAATGCACAGTATTCAGCGGAGTCAGCTACCTCGGCGCACAGAACATCGCAGATCCGAAGTCCGAGAGCGACATACAACGCATTATGAAGGAACTTAGCTCCATGCCGGAGAGTCGGGACGGCATCGCCGTGTCTATATCCATACCTGTGTGCTCGCAGGGCCTTGTTGTGTGAGTACTTGAGTTTAATGTAGTGTCGGAATTCGGCTCCATGCCGGAGAGTCGGGACGGCATCGCCATGTCTATATCCATAGCTGTGTGCTCGCAGGCCTTGTTGTGTGAGTACTTGAGTTTAATGTAGTGTCGGAACTCGGCTCCATGCCGGAGAGTCGGGACGGCATCGCCGTGTTTATATCCAAGCCTGTACCTGTGTACTCGCGGGGCTTTTTTTTTGTGTGAGTACTTGAGTTTAATGTCGTGTCGGAACTTGGAACCATCCTGGAGCAAGGAATTGATAGTGATAGCACAGAGTCTGGTCACCCGTATGTTTGTATGTCAACGATGATACCCTTATTTATGTCATAGCCTTTCCATTTGCACCTCCAATGTGACTAAAATTGTTTATCCACGCGTTACTTTTTTGTTTGAGTAAAACGAAAAAAGGTGATTTGGGGACACTCCAACAGAATCAACATGGCGTTAGTCTAACATATTTTATAAATATAATTTGTGACTCTCATAAACTAAGGTGTAAGATGATATTTATACAATACTAGAGTTTACCCGCGACTTCGTCCTCACAAATTATATACCAGATTTTAAGTCATAGCATAACCTATAATATAAAAAAGTTTCATCAAAATTGGTTCAATAGTTTTTGCGTGATGCTGTTACAAACAAACATTTACAGTTTTATAATGGTATAGACACCGCACTGAAATTTTCCATTATTCATTAAATTTTTAGGGTTTTGTACCCAAAGGGGGCCAACGGGACCATATTCATAATCCTACGCTGTCCGTCTGTCCTATCTTTGGAACTATAATAGCTAGACTGTTCGATCGGAACTATAGTAGATAGGCGATTTGCAAACAAATAAAAAGTAAAAAAATTAAGGGTTAGGAACTTATACATGCGTGCATGCATGCATGCATGCATATGCTCACGACTTTATTCCCCGAGGGGGTAGTCAGAGATATTCTGAAAACTCAGAACATCCACGTTTCACTAGTAGTACCGAAACTCTGTCCAGTTTGACGGGGAGTAAGCCCGTCGCCGCTAGGAACTTATATTTGTTTCTAATTTATTTATTTCACACCCCAGCCTCTACCAAGCGGACACAAACAGCGTAATGACCCGCTACGTCGTCAACCGCATATCGTACTACGCGGGAGGCGCCTCGGGCTCGCCCGTAGCCTCGTGCTTCGCGTTCACGTGGTCGCACGGCGAGACCAAGGAGTCCGCTGTCTATAGGTGCCATGTCTTCAGGTGTCATATCGCCGAGGCTGTCAATCAGGTTTCAAGTAAGTTTTGGTTCCTGTATCACGTTTTAAAGCTTGGTACAGTCCGTGAGCCCTTAGAATAGGCTTCGGCTGTCTGGTAAAATAGGTTATTAGTCGAATTTGGGTGTCATTAAAAAAATGTTCGTGACGAAATTGAAGATATTTTCATGTTTAAATTTGTTCCAATAAATATAGTCAACATTTTATTAAAATCTTGTAAATATTTAAAGGTTTATGTAACATTTTCAGTATTTTGTAAGGCATGCTAAAAACAATAAAATTTACTTTGAGTTCAAAAAGATAGTAATTGGCCGCGATCTTATCTATTATACGAATATAACCGATTTTACCCGACATCCGAATCCTATTCTAAGTGCTGACGGACTGTATGCAGTGCATATTATTTAGTATTAAGAATTATAAAACTAACAGTAACGGTGGTGACCGTGCTCTCACGCCTATGTCCCATTGGGGTAGGATGATACAATTGATCACCATCGACTACGATCCTGGCTCCTCTTTTGCCTTTTCCACAGTCATGAGTCGCTTCATACACGCTTGTCGGTATTGGGTACTTTTAATAATGACCCTTCTTAAGTCCGCTGGCAATTTGGTCCGCATACGGCGACTATGCGGTGTACGGCGAGCCCTTTAAACTGTTCCACTCACACTTGCTCCGATCGGTTTGCTCCTATAGTAAAAGTTGTTCAGTTTGATGTGTAGACTCTTAGTTTAAAAGAATGCTAATGATATCAATTTCCCCCTGCATATTTCATACCGCAGTCTACTTTCACTCATCCTTTCCACATGACCAAACCATCTCAGCATTCCCTTTTCAATCCTTGACCTTTGATTAAACTAAAATAGCGGAAGATAGGTGACGTTCTTGCATTACATACTCAGACAAAGGATCTGTTCCTACCACAGTTACATTTACTCACTCAAGCTAAGATTAATGTCACAAATCAACAATGAAAGAGACTGAATGACACAAACAGGTGGCGTGTGAGCAAGACGAAGTATCGCCGTTCGTATTATTTCGTTAGTACTCGTGTACTCATTCGTCTCGCTTGGTAAACTCAACACAGGCGGGCGGTGCCACAGCACGTGGCCATGTTGCTTAATTTGTTGCAGATTTACGTATCGTATATCTGTCCCGTTCTGCAAAATGGAAATAAAACGAATCGAGATATATTTAATAAGACATTTTACATTGTCATGTACTTACGATTGAAAAGTAATACCGTGTGTTTTTTTTTGAATAATGTACAACGTTGTACAACGAGTAAAAGCACACGAAGGAATAGTGGTAATTTTATTCCGCCTAAAATAAAAAAAGAATCTCGCTCGAGGCTAGTCACCTATATTTCTCTATCTTAATTTAATCAAAGCTTGTTACTATATCCTCTTTCAGTCCACATCTTTCCCTAATTACACTGTTCCGTATTCTGACATTCAAGTTATTTTTTCATTAAGCAAACCAAACCTAAAATTACCTTCCCTAATTCCGCTATCTAAACGTTCCTGCCGGCTGACAATTAGAAGAGTAAATTATTCATATACCTCGAACCATAACAATCCTCAGTGGAGCATGATCTAAATTGATGCTCAACTGGCGACATGCAAATGTTTGACCATCCATTTATTATAATTTGTTATCGGAATGGGTTGTCTAAATACAATCGTTACAGTTGTCTGTTGTTCAGTTTGTAGTTGACGAAGAAATCTAGTTATAACACGACGTGTGTTATTAAAATATTGTTGTTAGGTACTGTTTGTAATATTGAAGGTGTGTATTCAAAGTTTTAAATCTGTGTAAACTGAAATTCATAATTCGTCAACCAATTTTGACGTTATTACTTATGAATGGAGCCATTAATAATGATGTCGTTGAGCTTCTTGGTCTTACACTCATGTGCCCAGCCATAGAACAAAAATATGGTTACGTCAACAAGGACAACTATAAGGTAGCGATCTCCTTTAACTAGAGAAAATTTGCTTCTCTATTTGAGTGAATAGGATACAACACGTACTGACCTCTATTGCCTTCTTTCTGTAGGTCGCCGAATTATGAATCTGAGTGTAGATATAATAATTTGTGTCTATATCTGCAGTGCTGAACTGTGTAGTCTGAAAACAGATTGAATTAAATTATAATCATAATGTGTATAGATGGAGCCATCTTTAAACCCAATTCATCAATGTATCTTTCGTTTCTTCCCTTTTTCTATTGCTAAACAATTCTGACTAGGTTGAATTCAACAAAGCTATTTCATTAAAGAATATAACAATGTAAAGTATAAATATTTCATCCAAATTCATTATAATAATTGAATTGCTACAGGCCTGCTCCCGCTACAGTTAAAACTAATATAATAACGTAAAATTGTATGCTATCTCGTGATA
The DNA here is from genome assembly GCA_963924505.1 of Agonopterix alstromeriana. Classification (NCBI taxonomy): domain Eukaryota; kingdom Metazoa; phylum Arthropoda; class Insecta; order Lepidoptera; family Depressariidae; genus Agonopterix; species Agonopterix alstromeriana. Next base: position 4,249,659 of record OZ004665.1, on the reverse strand, counting down.
ATTATCTCTTATCCATTAACAGACAATGAATAGTGTGACCTAAAATTATGCAAAGGTGTGTCCCAAACGATGAGCAAAACAAACAAAAGATAAAATTTGACTAGGTATAATCTATTGTTTTCTCTTTCAAATTTGCACTACAATCACACCAAGTTTGACGCTTGTGTCTATTGTCATTTTTACGATGGAGCAATAACAAAAAAATCGTTAAATCGCTTTCTTGCATGGGGGATCTTCAATCGATATCTCGGGTGTGGACGATGGAACTTATTATACGCGGAAAAAATAATGATTGAATATTAATTTCGCTGCCGTAGCTGGGAAAATTAAATAGCCTTTGTACGCATTATGCTTCACATATTGTAAAGTTGTGTAATGCTTCATATTATTTTGTGAAGTTGTTTCGAAGCAGTCAGCAGTCTGTATTTGTTGTCTTGCCATGTGAGATTATTTTGCATCTTATTATTATTTAAAACTCGTGCCTCTTTTATAAATATTTTGTTTATATTTAAAGTTTTTATCACATATACTTCATTCCAAATAAAGACGACGAGATTTTCCGACTCCTATTTAGCTTTCTGGCTAATTCTGATTACCAAATGTAATTAATTTATTGGATACATATACTATCAGACATATCTTGGATGCTACTAAAGCTGTTCTAAGAATAAGTGAAAGAAAGTGTTTCAAATCTTTGTTTCTGTAATGCAAAATAGGCTTATAATTTCGTTGCTATTTTGATAGGAGTAGAGGTAAGTACGTACTAAACGTAACGAACGTTTAGTAGGAAGTAGTTGTAGGATTGCCCATTGACTTGTTTATGTACGTACATATAATTGTTTATTCTTAATTTTATGTATATTTTTAGTTAGATCGACATTATGTATTTTTGTCTAAAGCAGATAAATGACAAGAGGAATCCGTCATTGGATAACATCATCATTATCTTATTTTAAGAGCTACGCTCTTGTCGTGGGGTATTCGCCAATCGAGTATCTTTTCCGTATCTTGAGTTCCTGACAAGACCTAAGATTAAGCTGTTTAGGTCTTCCTCTGCCTCTCTTCCCTTCTAATTTTAAAGAAATTGTCGTGTAGTATGAAATATCCGATAATTTTTCCTCTCATTTGATGACAAAGAGGATAAAATAAGCTATCAGTCACACGAGAACATGTGGCAACATACGACATTAGGGTTTCAGTTTTACGCGATAACAACTCCCATATTGTTTTACCATATTCTGAATGGCGCTTCCTAACGTAAATTTCTAGCGGCTTTTAACAAATTCTCAGTTTTTCTTTAAAATTACAAGTTTTGGCCTTTTAATCCTATTTAGGTCTAGTTGTTTCATTGTTATTTTATGTTAATACAGTTTCTAGACGCACTGAACGGCTCGAAAACAATGTCGTTTCCATAATTATCATGCGTCATATAAATCACTGAAACAGAATAGCACCGCCATCGCTTGCTGGCCTTATCAAGATGATTGAAATGTTGTTGTTTTTATAAACTCTCTAGTTCTGACAGTAGACGCTTGTTACGTGATGTGCATGTTTTATGTGAAATTATTTTACAGTTTTTACTGTGGACATAGTGTGTGGTTGAGTTTTTGTGACTGAATTTGCAGTGAAAATAGTGTTACTAATACGCGTACGTTCACTTTAAAGTGTGAGGAATAAGTTTGATAATCTGTGCAAGATGTATTAAAGTGGAAATTTTATTATAGTTGATTTAAGCTATAGTATAGTTTAATATTAACGAGATCGCGATCGCTTTAAGGTACACTGAGATAAGACATAATATTAGGTGTTAGCGCTTAATTTTACACGCTTAAGAACGAGTTTACGCCCACTATTTGGTAAAACATAGTATTAATAAAAGTTGTGATGAATATTTATCACGCGGTTGATATTTATTGTATAAACAGGTGGATTGTATTTTCTTCAAACTTTTATTTGACAGAGATGTTTTTAAAATTGCTGTAATAGTAGTGTCATTTTGCCATCTTGATCGTTTTTCTGCACTTAAAATTGAGCACGCCTTATTTTCTTTCATAAATGAAAAAAAACCGTTTAAGGATGTTATATTTACTTATAAAATCACATCGGTATATACGCAATGAGATTGACATGCATCTCTAAATAGCCTCTTCAAAAATACACAAAAATGTAGATTGAAAGTATTCAAGTATTTTTAAAATATGTATTATCATCATCAGACTAGATATGTTCCACTGCAGGGCACATACCTGCCTACCCTCAAGTAGGATGTATGGGCATTGGATCACCACGCGTGCGTAATGCAGATCAGGAGACTTCACTTCACATACGCATCTCATCACATATACGAATTTATTTCTTGATTTACAATTTGTTCCCGACAGGTTGTTTCGCAAAAGCTTTCGAACGTAAACCACGATCGATGGCGTCGTCTCTAGCTGGTGACCTCAGCGCGGCGCCCTCTATGACAGGCTCGCTGACAGAGTGCGCGGGGCCCGTCGTCCCTCCGATGCTGTTGATGCACGTGCTTGAGTGCACTGTGGATATCAAGGAGACTGACGCTAAGGTAAGGACAATCTGAAAGAAATCTTTTGGTTGACTGCGATTATGCACACACTTCGTTCATATAATAATCTGGGACGTTATTACAGATTACAGTTATATACTTACCGTCGCCGCGAGCTTGTATGAAGCTATTTTTCTGTAGGATATTTTACTCTGTGATCAAGCTGTCTAATAAACTTTGACTTTGTCATATAGGGTCCTTCTTAATATGCTGACACTTTTTAAGGGGATGATCAGACTGTCAAACTGAACAACATTCTCTAAGGCACCAACATCGAAATCGCGAAAAAAAATCCGCTCTTCCATACAAAACTGCAAACATGGGACAGCAGTTTTTTTTTTTTTTGCCTTTTCGATGTTGGTCCCATAGAGAAAGTTGTTCAGTTTGATGGTCTGATCATCATCTTAAAAAAGTGACAGCAAATTAAGAAGGACCCTGTATATACCAGTAGAACAAAAAAAATAGATCAGTTAACTGTAGAGCCATAACATAAGTGTATGGTTCTTCCTGTAGAATAAATACTTATTGGTATGTAGTTTAGTCATCGTGCTAACGATAGTGGTTGTTCACAGGGTACATTCAGTCAAGTCCCGAAAGAGAAGCTCGGGTTCAAACTGCGCGGAGGAATAGACAAACAAGTCACAATAGCTGTTCATCAGGTCACCAATAACGTGCAGCCGGAGGTCGATGACCCGCAGGTGAGGTTATAAGTCTACTGCATTATGCGCACGAGATGATTGCCAGTCTGAGGAATGCGCTTGTAAATCAATGTGTCAAGAGAAGCGCGAGGAGGTGCGCCCGCGATTCATCCCTGGCCCCTGGCAATCAACTCACAATCAGCTATTATGTACTACGTACTAGAGGTGGTACGCCAAATAAACGTCATATGCCACATGCGGGCAGGAGGAGCGTGGGGGGGGGGGGGTGAAAGAGATAGCGATTGTCGCCGCATTGAATGGGACAGCGTTATGAAGTACAGTGTCACTTCTAGAACGTAAGCTCAATGCTCACGACAGTGAATTATCCCCATCTTACTGGTACAGGAATCAAAAGATAAGAAAAGTTGTAATGACTTGCTTGATGTTTGAAATTGAATTATTATTTTCGCAGGCTCCTTACAATGGTGGGATGTACATCGAAAGATGCTTCGGCATATTACTTGCCCCGGGACGTAACGTGAAACACTCCGATATGAGATTACTTGAGATGGTAAGCATAATAAAAGAAACTATTAAATCCAACCATGAATTTCACATCTAACTTTCGGTCATACTCAGTTAAGACGCTCCCCATATGTAAACGCAGGGTCGGGCCATATTTTGCTGGTTTTTAGAAGCTATTTTCTCGTTATTTGAAAGACTTACAAATTAATGAAAAATATAGCAATGATCTTCAACATCTGTACTTAATTTGCTATGGAATATATTTCTTATTTTTCTATAAAATATATATGAAACCTGTGTTCAAAGGAAAGCGTAACATTGAATTATGAAATCTGTATTATGTGCATCTACTTTATAAGTAGAAATCACTTTTACTTGCGACACACACCATTGTGTAGACAATATTAAGATCTAAAAATGTAGTAAATTTTTTTAAAGATCTCATTTAAAGTTAATAACATAAATTCAAAATTTTGTGCGAATTCTTATGATTTTCGAATTTGATTTCCTTGGATTAGAAGGCAAGGCAAGTGACATAATGAAGGACAAACCAGTCAAAAATAAGTATACCTACTAAAATAATGTAGTTTAGTAGAGGTGAGGCGGCTCTGAAAAGGTCAAGGTCGTTCGGTCCGAGATACCTCTTAATCGCATTCTGTACCCCAGCATTTTTCCCTAATACACTAATCAAGCAAAATACAGTTTACTCGTTCAAATCTGATATGGAAAGTTAGTGGTCACTTTCCAGTACTTAACAACAATGATTGTAATATATCAGGTAAGCGGGTCATCAGGCGGTTCAAGCTGCTCGGTATGCGCCATGTGGAACGCCGGGGAGTCGGCGCTTGCTGCTTTCAACGTGCCAAGCGGGGACGGTGCGCCGGACTACATGTCGCTGGCTCTCGACCTAGTCATACGCGGCATTCCTGACCCACTGAGGTGAGGGTGCAATCAAAATATCTGCTGTTGACGTTAGACCTTTAGTATAGAATTACGCGACAGTCTTCGTTTGAGAAGCCGACTACGCGCACGCTCCGTGCCCCGATGTGGAGTGGGATGGAAAAGAATTTCAGCATTTTCAATGTTATTAGTTAGTTTATTTTACTACACGTACTTACGTTTGTGTAGTTTAGTCTCGGACACTTTTTTAGAGAATTTTGTACTAGACCCAGCGTTCATAGTATTCTACGTCAATGGTTACAGCCGTTCAAAGGCCCGACCTTTGAACGGCTGTAACTCTTAAACCGACTGGTGTTATGCAAGCAGACCTGGTCCATCCCCATCACAGAGATTCTCTTCACCTTTTGAATACTGAATCAGCCTTGCAGCTGATGATAACAAAAAGTACGTCTATCTCCTATAACAAATGATTTTTAATCTTTTTTTTACAGATTGGTGATAGAAACTCCAGTTAAAATATTTCCTCCAGCTGAACGATTCTGGTACTACTCAAAGAGGCCTCTGGTGCAGCAGTTCTACATTACTCTTGCAGAGGTATCCACTTTTTTTGTATGAAATTTTCTTCCGCGTTAAGAATTATACTTTCCTGATGCTTCGCAGTGGTCTGAAGTACCCATTGATCTGTATTATTTCATTTCAATCAGTTCACTGACTACTAACATTATACAAGCGGCTGCCATTGCATTAAAAGCTGTGAATTTTGTTCATTGGACACTCTAGTGTGGCGTTTCAAATCTACAAAAAGAATTAGCTATCATTTGTTCATAAAGGGTCTGCTACCTCATTAAGGCGTATCCGCCCGGGCACACGACTCTCCATACTAATCGATGTGAAGGAACGCGTGGCTCCGGTCAGAATTTAGCCGTTTTCTTTGGAATGAGATGCATTTTTATGAATTTTCAAAAATAAGAAAACCAAATCCTTCTATTCTATGTTGTATTGTGCAGTATATTGTAAATTTTCATTGTCTTCCGATCAACAATGTAAGAGTAAAATGGCTGCAACTGGAAAAAAGGGGTGACTTTAAATTCCTTTTTCTTAAGTTTTATTAATTAAAGTAGATTTCGAAAAAAAAACAAATCACTTCTCATGTCCTGTACAATGTTCAGTTTTAATTTCTGCTGAAAAAGTGTCATAGTTAATGTATAAATGGTTACAAAGTTATCCAATATTACGGTAAAATCGGGCGGTAGAGCCTTAATTACAGAGTTCAGTGGACGTACCATAAGAAATGTTTAGAAAACTTTATCGAGTAAAACGAACTCGGAATGCTTGAACAGTACTGCGACATAAACATGATGCCATTAGCTCACGTGCTTTCTCTCACTCGCATGCGCGGGACGGTTTTATGTTTCTTGCTCGTTTCCCCTACAGTTACCCTCGAAGTGCGAGGTGAGGTGCAAAAACTTTATATGTAGCACGAGCATTTATCCGCGACTTCGTCCGCATGAGTTCCCGTCGTGAGATAAATGATATATCCGATTTTAAGTCTAATCATAAGCTTTCAAACAAAAAAGCACGGTCCAGCGGTGTTGAAACAAACAAACAGACAGACAAAAAATTCAAAAATTGATGGTATGTAATCAGAGACACCTAGAAACCGTATCGTATCTTTTGTTCTTAAATGCCTTCAACGTACAGACACACTTCTGTTACAGTTTTATAACAGTCGAGATATGTTAGTATCTATTTTGTGCCTGTGTGAATAACGTATCCTTAACTCTAAATAAATATATCGTGAATTACAGTCAGTGGACGCGTTAGGGCAGCTTCAATACGCAGTAGCCAACGTGGAGACGTCGGGGGAGCTGGACAGGTCGCGGCTCAACCTTCCGCTGTCACTATCCAGTCTGCTGCCCTCGCCGCTGTCCAGCGCGCCTGCCCCACCTTCCCCTTCAGAACCTGACTCCGGTAAATATTCCTTCCATAAATGCTCCGGTAAATCGTCGTTACATCATTGTAAAATAGGGACGCCAGATTTAGGCCCAGAGAAGTGCACATCTAATTAGATTTAGTAAGAATTGATAAAATATTCATTCATAATTTCTCGCACTATTTATGAATTACTAGAACTTCGTAATTGTTTTACTATCGAAGTTAAAGACATTGTTTTTGTATGATTTCTTTCTTTCTCTAATTATAAAAAGCCTCCCAACCGATTCCGGGATCATTATGACATCTTGTCTGCCGAAAACATTGTCCATGAAACATGTATCTTCTTGTCTACCGGGCGGCGGACAAAAAGTTTGTCTTAAATTCCATACTGAGGCTTCTGTCCGGCGGATAGGGTCCGTCGTATGCTCAGAACATAAATATACTAAAAGTGAACCTTGCTACAACTGCATTAACTGCTAATTGATAGTTGTAGCGGGGCTTCTGACCACTCCATAGTAGTAGTCATATAGTTCCAAAAAATAGTCGTTAAATGGGCTTTCTGAGACTGGCAGTCTTATAGGTAATTCTATGAAACGCATTTTGATTTTCTGCGTCAATTTTATTCTTACAATTCTGCGATTACAGATGGTGATGAACCTCTTCTGAGTGGTACCGGCGAAGTTTCAAAAGAATGCGGCGAAGAAGTACTCGAGAATTGGGCTCAAGTTCTCAGGAGGTATAACGTACTACTATTAATACATTAGTTATAAAGAGCAATACGTTTGTTTTTTGTTAAAGCCTAATATTTAAGTCCTTTTAAAATGAAATGTCGAGAAATCCTAAAATTACCGTTAACTTACAGTTGGACAGGCCCTCGGCCGCGCGCTCTGAACCACCTGGTGCGAGTGGGAGTACCCGAGGCGCTGCGAGGCGAAGTGTGGCTGCGGCTGGCCGGAGTCGACCAGAACGACGAGCTGATGGAGACATACAGGACACTGATTACCAAAGTTAGTTCATATTAGAGTCTGTCAACCATCTGGTGCGTGTGGCAGAACCCGAGGCGAGGTGTGGCTGCGGCTGGCCGGAGTCGACCAGAACGACGAGCTGATGGAGACATACAGGACACTGATTACCAAAGTTAGTTCATATTAGAGTCTGTCAACCATCTGGTGCGTGTGGCAGAACCCGAGGCGAGGTGTGGCTGCGGCTGGCCGGAGTCGACCAGAACGACGAGCTGATGGAGACATACAGGACACTGATTACCAAAGTTAGTTCATATTAGAGTCTGTCAACCATCTGGTGCGTGTGGCAGAACCCGAGGCGAGGTGTGGCTGCGGCTGGCCGGAGTCGACCAGAACGACGAGCTGATGGAGACATACAGGACACTGATTACCAAAGTTAGTTCATATTAGAGTCTGTCAACCATCTGGTGCGTGTGGCAGAACCCGAGGCGAGGTGTGGCTGCGGCTGGCCGGAGTCGACCAGAACGACGAGCTGATGGAGACCTACAGGACTCTGATTACAAAAGTTAGTTCATTATAGAGTCGAAGCACTTTATAAAAATACTTCCTGCCTAAAAGCTCCCATGCAGATAGATGTACGATACAAAGATAGAAAGAGAATATCTTCCACGGGCTACAGGCTGTTTGAATGCTCGGACCGCAGTCGAGCTATTCATAGTTGGATCTTTTATTTGTGTTAACTCTTGACATAGAAGGCAGCAACTCAATAGTTTTCTGTGTCTTGTGCTCTAATACGATGAGTCTATGTAAAGTTTTATCGTATGCGGTGACGTAAGATTTGATGTTTACATCGACTCGTTGCGTCGGCATCACCGCTATGCTAAACCCCAGCTCTCATAATATCGGTTTCTCGTCTCCATCAGATTCAGGGGGGTAATAATGCCATTTTCTAATAATTGTTTTAGAGCGCTTGTCGCCTACGAAAAGTCCCACACTGCGATTCGTAGAGCAAGATATTGAAAGATTTAGTAGCTGCTGATTTTGCACCCTATGAGAACCAAGCATGATAGATTTTTTTTAAATTACTAAATGACTTCAGGTTTTGTCGGGAACTCTGGTCTGGTCGAAAACGAAGATTGAATAGTGGACAAACTTCCTGGTCGTTCTGTACCTACGTATCGAATGGGGTTGTGCAAAATCATTCAATTACTACACTATTTTCTTTCTCTTCACAGGATTGTCCAGTAGAAGAAGCGATACAACGCGACATGGCTCGCACGTTCCCCGCCCACGATTTCTTCCGCGAGGCCGGCGGGCCCGGCCAGGACTCGCTGCTCCGCATAGCGCGCGCCTACGCGGTCTACGACAACGAGGTCGGCTACTGCCAGGGGTTGAGCTTCTTAGCTGCCACGTTATTGTTACACGTAAGTTGCTTCCTTTATCGCAACCGAAGATCTTTGCCTTCCAAAATATGGGCTGGAAGGATGCAGGGTCGACCGGGATAAGAATACGTGCTCTACGTATTCGTATATCTTCTACAACGTGTTAATGAATTAACGCAAAACTAGAAAGTAGTTTGTTTAGAATCGAGAGCAGAATCGATTTATCAAGGTTTCAACCAAGATAAAATTTTTATATTTGAAATAATTTATTCATATAATTTAAATTTTTTTGAACTCCATACGTATTTACACCAAAACAAGATTCTTAAAATTTATCCATTAGCACATTAGCGCTTTCATTCATTGCTGAAATGATAACAAATCATTTTTGCCTCAAAACTTAAAATGGGAATAACTTTAAATTTTAACTATCAAAATAATGAAATTATTGATTCAATCGAACTATTTTGTAGTAAATCATTTGGGGTGTATGAGGTTTTGCGCTTATTCATTAACACGTTGTATAACTTTTGTATAAACGGTGGTGTAACTTTTGACGTGATCAAAATTGCTACCTATCTTCATTTAACTATTCAAGTCCAAATTGCTTTTTATTACCTATAAGGCCGCCTTGTCTTGTACCTTCTGTATTTACTCTGTATAACTATGTTTTGGGTGTAAAATAAAGTACAATTGATTGATTGATTATGATGAACCGAACTCTGCCGAAAATGAGAAGTTATTTCGCCCTATAGTGAAAACCGCCATTATATTTTATAATGCGATGTTCTCGGTAAACGTTAAAGCGCAATTCTTGCTTCGTGATTGGATTTGTTGCTTGATTGTGCAAAAAAATATTTAATGTAATAACTTGGCCAGTAAACGCCGCTCAAGGATTGGTTAGAAATTTTTTTGTAACCATTAATTCCAGGAGTCGTTTATTTATTTTTCCTATCTCATCTTGCGAGTTCCAAGACAGATGAGGAGTCATCCCCGGGCTCGCTGGACTTCACTGTCTAGTTTTGTGAATGGTTTCTGCTGTTGATCCTGGTTTACAGGAGTAACAGTGGTGAGAATGTGTGATGGGCATAGGAAAGGTCATAAGAATCACAAATGTATCTTTTACTGAAATGTGTTTCATTGTGGTCAGATGCCGGAGGAGCAGGCGTTCTGTCTGCTGGTGCGTCTCATGTACGGGTACGGGCTGCGTGATCTGTACAAGCACGGGTTCGCCGCTCTCACCATGAGGCTGTACGTCCTTGACAGGCTTATGGAGGTAATTATAATATCTTGTTTTTTTTTTCGTTTTTATTTATTTGTACGGGGGTTTTTAACCCTGAGCTATGTCAGCCCACTCGTTCCTTAAAATAGAGCCTCTACAAATTAATAAAACCTATGGCGCGGTTCATACAGAAGAGACGTGTGGCGATGGCGTATACATAGCATAGCGTCGTTTTTGTCGTAAAAGCGCCCTCGCCTCCGCTATGCAACGACGCTATGCTACGTACTATAAGGTTTATATTGTGTTACTTAGATTATCCGCCACCGCCACGCGTCTCTTCTGTATAAACCGTGGCTAACATAGTATAAATAAAAAGGTACACTATTTTAACCTCTCCCGACGACGAGGCGGCTAAAATGGTGACAAAAGAGCCTACATACAAAAGGTTTAGTGTTAAACTGTCATATAGTAAAAGCCTCTGCGATTGACTCCGGGCACATGCCACTAGTTAATGACGACTTCCACTGTACCGCATAATATCATTCATTATTTACAGTATTGTCAAGTGGAAGAGAGCGAGCCATGGGTTATCTGCCTAGTATAGATTTTTACAGGCAAGCTAGTAGGTTTTGAGAGTTAGTTAGTGGTTATCTTGCTGTAAGAGAATTTGCAAGTCGACGCAATAGCTTCTACTTTGACCTAACTAATAACGCCATCTAGTGGTATAATCCGCGATGGATTAACGGACCTTCAGCAGTAAGGAGCTAACTGAAAAATGAAGCAGTCACTCAGCCAAAGATGTACTACGCTCGATACGCTACGATTTAGCGTTTTTTGTAAAATAATATTAATGTGTCTATTTCAGGAGCAACTATCGGACCTGCGTGCTCACTTCCAAGCTCTTAACATCCAGACGCACATGTTCGCAGCCCAGTGGTTCCTCACTGTGTTCACTGCACGGTTTCCACTACCATTGGTAAGTTATCTACCGAGATTTTTACGTATTTTTAACAATAACATTCTATACGCATGGACTTATCGTGTCATACAATAACAAATCCAAAAAATGGCACATGTCTCTAATGTCACCTTACTATTATTTTATTTTTTTATTTATAATTAATGGACTTTTTGCTTGTGCGTTAGCACCGCATTTCCGCCAATGTCAAGTAGTTTGTGGGAGTATCTATCCCAATCTCGGGGATTGTTTTTGATAAAGAACAAGAAGAGATTAAGGAATGCGGAGCCTCGTGGCAGGCAAAGACGCGACGCGCGGACAACACGCGAGACAATTTCTCGGGTCAGAACCTGCAACGTGACTCCACCTTACTATTATTATTGTTGGTTGGGCTATTGCAAGTAATGGTCGTTATGTAGCACTGCGATCATCGCTGGTCTATTGTGTTCGCCCCAAGCTCACCCATGTTTTGCACATACATCCGAACTATTTTTTTTATTCTTCTCGGGTATGCAGGTTTCCTCACGATGTTTTCCTTCACCGCCGAGCTAGTGATAATGATAAATACAACCGTACATAAATTCCATAGAACTTAGTGGTACAGGCCAGGAATCGAACCACCGCCTCGTGATTGAGTCGTTAGCTCTATTCCGTATGGACTATCATTGCACCTTTAATGTCACCTTGGTATGCCTTGTCTACACTCCAGTCCTTTCAAATGTTCTCTGTCACAAAGTAGTAATGTAAAACAATTAAGCACATTTTAGCGGTCCCGTTAATAGCACACTGATGCGAAGTCCTTGTGTATAGAATGTCATTGATGTTTAGGAATAAATGAGCACTTTTAGTACATAAAAATAGTATGCGACGGATGGACGTTTACACAAGCGTCTTTGTATTTGTCGTATACTTAGATGCCTTAACTTGGTCACTGGTATACTTAGGATAAATGTTACCTGTATAGCATAAATCTAATAATACAGGGCGTTAGGGTAAACAGTTGCATTACTTTAAGGGGTGATTGTACCCATGATACTGAACAACTTTCTCTAAGAAATCTATGGAAAAGTTGAAAAAAAAATTTTTGTCTTTTCATACAATTTCCTATAGGTTTCCTAGGGAAAGTTGTTCAGTATCATGGGTACAATCATCCCTTAAATTATGCAACTGTTTAACCTAAAACCCTGTATAAGTTTAAAATTGGCAAGAATGCAATAATCACGCCCTTTTGTCGATTCGATGTACCATTGAAGTGTATACGATTTTTTCGTTAATCAGGTATACCACATCCTTGACGTGTTCCTCCTGCAAGGCACCGACACGTTGTTCCAAGTGGCGCTGGCGCTGCTCTCTCGGTTCCGCAAGGATCTGCTGCAACAAGACTATGAAGGCATTCTCAAATACTTCAGGTATATTATACTAATGCAATTTAAACCTTTAGTCATACTGTTTAGAACATTTTCACTTTTGCAAGAAAGTGTACTACAGAAGTACTACATATAGCATGGACACATCATACATGAATGCATATGCTCACGAATTTATTCCCCGAGGGGTTAGTCGGAAATATAAAAAACCTCATAACATCCATGTTTCACTTCCACCGAAATTATGTCCAGTGTGACGGGTAGCGACACTTGTAATGGACACTGGACTTAAATTGAAGCATGCAGGTTTGCTCACGATATTTTCTTTCACCGAAAAGCTAGTGAAAAAGCACTGTATAAACACTTTCCGCGCCAGTAAATTGCCGCATACCAGCACTAGCACGGAATAAAGCACGTGTCTATTTTTAGGCGCCAGTGACCACACCGCCCGCGCCTCGTATCCCCCACGCCATTTAAGCACTAGTTACACATCGTGCTAATCGCGGGCACAGTTTTCTCGAGCAAAATCATACGACTGCGCGAAAGACTGGCGCTGAAAACTAGCACCGTATAAATGAGCTCGTGCCGTAACATTTTTTGTGCCAGCGTTGGCGCGGAAAATTGTCATCATCTAAACCTGCTTTCATATAAGTACTAAGTACATTTTCAAATAAAAATTGTTAATTTCATTAACAGAGTAACGTTACCAAAGAGGTGTCGAGCAGAGGAGACGTCGCGACAAATAGTGAAACTCGCGTGCAGCATCAAAGTGAAGCGACTGCACAAGTACCAACAGGAGTACGAGAAAGGTTTGTTTATAGTTTACCTACACTAAATGTCAAATTACACAATTATCATGGGATATGAAACTAATTATTAAAATCACGTCCCTACAGTTAATGAATAAGCGCAAAACCTCATACACCACAACTGATTCATAACAAAATAATTAGATTAATACAATAATTTCATTATTTTCAGAGTAAAAATTTAAAGTTATTCGCATTTAAGTTTTGAGGCAAAAATGATTTGTTATCATTTGAAAAATGAATGAAAGCGCTAACGTGCTCATTTTAAGAATCTTGTTTTGGTAGTAAGTAGGGGAGAGTGCCCGAGCGGTGGGTTTAGATCGAGTTCAGTAAATTTTAAATTTTAAAAACAAATTCTTTAATATTTGGAAAAAAAATCCTGTGTTGAAACCATGATAATTCGATTCTGCTCTCGATTCTAAACAAACTACTTTCTATTTTTGCGTTTATTCATTAACACGTTGTATACAAGGGTGAAATTCATATCATTAGCATCCTTGCAAACTAAGAGTCTATCCATCAAACTGAACAACTTTTAATATGGGAGTAAACCGATCGGAGTAACTACAAAAAAATCTGCTGTTGCATACATTTGAGTCAAGAAGGCATTGCAGTTTAGTATGGAACAGCTGATTTTTTCGAGTCCCGACCAGTACTATTTGCAATCTTTAATTTGAATTAGTCCATTGACTACAGCGATATTGTATGTTTCAGAGTGTGCGGAAAAAGAGAAGATAAACGGTGAGCTGGAGAGACTCAAACAATTAAACTCTCAATTGCAACAGGACAAACAAACGCTCGAAAATCAGCTCGCTGAGGTAAGTAATTCCTGTCATGTCTGGCATATAGTAGGACCTCATCACTGGAGAACAATGAAGTGTGCCCACACTCGGTAGTGTAGGGCTTGCTTCTTCTTATCGTGTGGGCAAGCCCTGGTGTCAGAGTTTTTTCAGACCGCCTTACGGCCTCTGACGTGGTTTTTATGTGACGACTGCTACCACGAGAGATAGTAGCCAGGACCAACGGCTTAACGTGCCATCCGAAGCACGGAATCATCTTTCTTTTCGACAATCAGGTGATTCGGCCTGCAATATCCTAACCAACTGGGGAAAAACGCACATAGTGACATATCACTAGGAGTGGGGAATCGAATCCACGACCTTCGTGTCAAGCACACAATGCTCTTAACCATTAGAGCACGGAGGCAGTTCGAGCTTTCTGTATTGAATTTGATCTTCAGTACGACCAGGATAATAATTCCGCTCGTCAATCTTCGTTTGAGCAAAGCAGTGCAAAATTAGGTGCTACCAAATCTTTATCTATCTCGCTCCAAGTTTAATAGCAGACTTATGGATGTTTCGGCGGCGAAAACAGTAAGCCAATAGCTGCAAGGGTTTTCAGGCGCGCGAAGGTGGCACATCGTTCATTGTTATTTCGCGCGCTGTTAAAATTTGTCAACTGCGCAGGTACATCAGTAAGACTTAGGGTTTAGCCTGATCTGGCTGCACGGAATCGCTTTATTTCACGATATATCCTTTTCTGTCGCTCAGGTACGTGATTGGCTAGAGCGAGAAAGGTCTTAGCACTGCCGGTGCTGCCGCGTGCGATCGCATTCCCGCTACCTTTCTCACTGTAGCAAATGACGTTCCTGAGCGACGGAAAAGGATAGAGCGTGAGAAAATGCGATTCCGTGCTGCCGTTCAACCCCTTATAAACCTGGTACTAGTGCATCTGCATTTATTTGGTGAACTAATATACCATAATGTCCGCAGGCTCGCGCAACGTTCGAGGAGTCCCGCAAGGACTCTGCACACAACGCGGCCGTGGCGCGCGACTACCGCGAGATTTGTGCGCGGCTAGACAAACAACTTCATTTCATGCAGGTATACAAATGTCACCCAAAGAAATCCAACAACCCTTCCTGATATATCATTTGTAAAATTATAATGGCTCATGGGATATACTAACAGAATGTTATTTTAGTGACAATTTTATTTTGCAGGATAACGTAAAAGACTGCGCGAATTGCAGTGTAAAAATTGCACAAAAGGATAACAAAGAAGGTAAGGGAATATATCATTTTAAATTAATTTCAATGAAAGTGTCGGCAGAGAGCGCCCTCGTATGGCGTATGCTGATCAAATCGGTGACGTCTTATAGAGGTGCGGAGTACTCGAAACCGGCGGGCATGTATTAGATGTATGGATGTGAATAAGGCGAGAGAGGTATGTAAGGATCGTAGCAAATGGCTTGCCTTGGTCTCTGCTTACCCCTAAGAAATAGAGCCGTGACGTTACAGATAGATAGATGTAATGTAATTCACCTACTATTCAATAGTTAAATAAAATGTTTTTTCTTGACAGAAATAGAGCAGAAAGGTGATGAAAGAGAAGAAGGATCGAGTGACACTGAAGCGAGACTGAGACAGCGAGTGCGCGACCTTGAACTGGAGCTCGCGCAAGTCAAACTAGCACATGTGCAGGCGCAGTGCAGCAATCAGGTACGCATTCTTAGGGCCAATACCAGCGAACTAAAATATTAAGAATGAACCACTTCAAACAAAATCGCCTCGCAAAATGGCCCTACCAATGTTCATAAGGGGTGAGACACATGAACCGACGGTGGGCCCATAGAAAACTGTTATTTAGTATGGGAAGCCGTCCGCCATCGACGCGGTGACGACGGCGGACGGCATGCCATACTAAATGATATTTTTGTATTGGCCCGCCGCCGTCGGTCGCCGTTTGTAAATGTGTCTCAACCCTTACCTATATTTACATCTTTATATACTTACGAGCGTTTACCCGCGACTTCGTCCGCACAAATTTATATACCAGATTTTAAGTCAGATTATAAGCTATCAAAAAAAAAGTTTCATTAAAATCGGTTCAGTAGTTTATGCGTGATGCTGTTATAAACATACAAACAAACAAACAAACAGACAGAAAAACAATCTAAAAAGGTTGATTTGGAGTCAGGGATACCTAAAACCATATTGTAATCTTTTTCTTGTAAATATCTTCAATGTACAGATACAGTTTTATAATAGTTTAGTTGGCTGCCAGCCCATGCCAAATTCGACCTTACCTTATCGCAATAGGTAAAATAATTCGATTTTAAATTACCTACATCGTTATGACAACTGATACCGTCGACATGCTGGCCAATGTCCGCTTTAACGCAACGTCGTGCGGCAGCCGCTTTTTGGCGCTATCGCCCGATTTCCAATAATGCGATGATTGTAGTTTTTTATCCCTGACCACTTGATTGGGGTTTGCGTGGTGCAATTTTTCAGTCGTATGCGAGTTCTATAGTATTCTAGTACGCTGGGTGAATACACATTAGAAGAGCATCGACTCACGCTCAAAAGACGTCTCTGAATCTCGGCCTAAAACTCACAGTTCCCAAGTTCGTAGCCTGTTTGTGAAAAGAACTTGAAAAGCAGAACTATCTCTTTTTTGACAGATTTCTAATCACATTATGTCTTCCAGGAGCTGAGCCACCAGCTCAACTCCGCTCTGAACGAGATACAGTCAGCTATGAACCAGAAACAAACGGTCACACCCTGGCTCGTGCGCACTCTAGGTAACAATTCATTTATATTTCAGTACATCATACATTAATCATACGTTTTTAAGAGGATATTGAGCCTGTAGTACTGACCTCAATCTATTTGAAGGGATCCGTAGTTATTTTCGTCCATTGTTAACTTTTACTTACCCGTATAGGTCTTGTAAAATGGAACAAAATGTCCTTTGACTAAGTTATTTTAATGCAAATGTCTCGAAACATTTGTGATCAAAGGCAAAAAATAGGACGTACACTGGCTTGATACCAGTATGACTTCCAAAATCTACTTTAATTTCATAATAATATAGATAGTTAAGTTGAAATTAATCGGCTTTACTGAATACGTATAAATAAATAACGCACCACATTAGAGGCATGGCTATGCCTTTATCTTTGTTTGTTAGCCTTTTTTTCTCTTTTAATTGCCATTTGCATGTTTTATTTAAGAACAAAATTGGGGATCCGCACCTTATACTATATTGTCGGGACATAAAAATAGCTAATTTCTTGACATCTGGTTAAACCATGATTTTTGTTATATACTTCCATAATTCACAGCAACGTTTTTATTTTTACGTTTTTCTATCACATTGGCTTAACCTTTGATCAGTCGCCATCATATATGTCATAGCAGTTCTAATCAAAAATATCTAAACGCAAGATGTATCCAAAGAACATCAAATGTATCTACACGCAGTCAGGGTGATCATAAGCATCTGAACAGTTTAGGGAAAAAAAAGTTCTTACTCCGTTGTTTTACACTTCAATTTTAAATAACATTGTACTCGTAAAGAAATTATCGGAAATTAGCTGTTCAGATATTTATGACAAAATACACGTTTAGATATAACCGGTGACATTTGCTGTAAAGAATTTATTGAAAATTAACACTACTCAGAAATATTTGACAACCTTGTATGCTACGATATATCTGATGGCGACTGAACTACCGGAACGTAGATCTAAGACGAAAATAGATTATTTATCTTGAAAATGCGACAGTTCATGGGTCAAAGGGCTCTGTATCTAATTTATTAATCAAGCAGGGGAGCACGTTATATACAAACTTGTGCGCTATTTGCTCGGGAAGTATCCCGGTGTGTCCCCAAGTGTCGGGTCGTAGTGGCCAGACTTCGATGAGTGCGTTTGTGGCCGTGTTATCGCGGTATTGTTTGATCAGTGTATTGGTGCATTAGCCTTTTCTTGGAGCCCGGCAATCCACGTTTATTGGAAACTAGTTCACTTGATTATTTTTACATTTGATATAGATTTCCCCACTATGATTTCCTTTCTCCGTTAACCACTTGCATAGTTGTTAAAATGTATTAAAGTGTTTATTTACTCCATTGTAGGTCATTAAACAGAAGTGCCAAGTCACCAGTGTTAAGGTGATTCAGTTTTGTATCGTGCAGTGTTGTCCGCTTTGGTATTTGTTTAGCTCCATTATTTCATCGAACTATACTTCTCTAACTCATTATATTTACGCAAAAGCTGGTTTTATGCTTTCAGCATTTCATTCATTAAAAATAGATGGGGAGTAACATTCGCTAGTTCAAGTCTTCATTTTTTATATTGTGTTGCACTTATAATAAGACCATAGTGTAATAAAAAGTACTAGTGGTGAAGCTCAGCGGTCGCGGCGGGTCTATGCTCACGCGGTGTGGGTGGGATGGGGTACCGGAACGCGCTCCCCTCGCCCCTGCCCCAGCACACCGCATTCGATTGACCTGTCGCAACTAATGAGCTTCACCACTAGTAGTTTTTATTACACTATGATAAGACGGTGTTTTGCGTAATGGTTCTACAAGTTGGCCGAGTTACGTTACAGTATTGACCAATCAAAGGGCTCGTTTCGTGCTGCGCTGACGAGATGCAGGCCGTTAATTGGTTAATACCTTCGGTGCGTAGCGCGCTCGGCCAACAAACACCGGCCAGGTACACACGGCGACACATCAAGCTATACAAAACCAACATAAGCTGGCCACGGGTAGGGTGAATAATGGCCAGCTTATTTTGCACCCGCGGCATGGCTGCGCGATAAATCGCTATCGCGCCCCAGCTTTCTTTCTTTTTGCGCGCGAACGAATGAGGTAGCAGGCGCGATAAAACATTTATCGAGGTGCCATGCCGCGGGCGTTGGTTTTGGTATAGCTTGTTGTGTCGCCATAATGTACGAGGGTCTTCATGATATAATGCAAGTTAATATTGATTTGCCTTGCCTTGCATTCGCCATACGTTTTCATTATCAAATACTTACATACATGGTGTTATAGTTTTACATAGTGATTTAGATAACAATGTTCTTAGTGTTAGTAATGGTGGAGAGTTACAATACGTTTTTTATTATTAATATCAAGTTTCGGAACAAAATAATGTATGTCTATTAGATGCTAATTTAGTAGTTGCTTGATAAATCGGTGTTTGATTTTTGTAATTTTGGCGGAGGTTCTGGTAGACGTATGTTTATGTTTGGGTCTGGACTCATAGTCTGGACGGCTGCCGACAAAATTGTCGACGAGTTCTTTAACACGTTCGGGGACAGTGAACGAGACAAACTATAACTTTTATGGTTATCACTGCTATTGCCATTTACTGTCCACGAACATGTTAAATATATGTTGTGCAAAGCAGCAAATGAAGTTACGAATTTTTTATTCTCATTTCTTTAGAAACAATTTCCTTGTTCACAATCTTCATTGCAAAAGTGAGACGGTCTTCATATTATGTTTTTAGTGCGCAGTGTAGTCCCATTCTGTGACAACATCGTCGTACGATTCACTCTAGAATCGCGTAAATGCTCCGTACAGCGTTACAATTTATTGCTTAAAATGACTTGAATCTTCTTCCACCTACATAATATGCAACTACGTATTGACAGCACTAGGTACTGATGCGGGCGCGGTGCATGTGAAGTTTTATCTTCTCAGTAAAAAAAAAAAACGTTCTAAAATAACGTTAAACTCGCATTTTCAGTAATTCTTTAGCTTCGATCATCATCAGCCTACATACGTCCCACTTCAGGGCACAGGCCTACTCTCAAGGAGGGTGTATGTGTATGGGCCTTAGTCCACCACGCATGCCAAATGCGAATTGGTAGTCTTCACTTCCACGTATCGGAATTTCTTGTTCAGCGTATGCAGGTTTCCTGTCGATGTTCTCTTTCACCGTTTGAGAGCAACTTGTTTGTTAGCTTGAATACTTTAATAACAGGATAAATTATAAAATTGATAAAATGTTGATGACGTCACAAGTTACTATTTAGTACAATTTGTCATGTGTTACGTCCAGTAAAGAGTTGCTGATTTCACTAGTTGTCAACCAGCAGATGCAGCGCATTGCCTACCATCTTATGTGAAGGTTAAACTAGAAGTCTCATAAAAATAAACTAATAAAGCAATTTATATTTTGCAGGGTCGATCGTGGAAGCAGCCCAAAATCGTCCGTCATTCCAAACGTATCTACCAAACATGAATTCTGAGCCGCACTCGCCATCTCTACACAGACAAGGGTCATTCACACAACAGAGTCCATCACACCTCGACCGCCGCGTGTCCGAACCTTACAGCCCTGACGTCGTGCGGAGGAAGAAGGATCTCAACACTAAACGTCACTCTATGCTCGTCGAATCCAACGTTACTAAAGAGGCAAAGGAGCTCCATCGACGGAGCCATGATATAACGAATGTTGCCATCGTCAAAAACGTCTCAATGGGTTGACAGCGTTCTTATTGAACCTTTCGTTGGTTTGAATTGATGTAAATTATTTTTTTGTTAATAGTTTGAGTGCTTGGAACTTCAGCGGTCGGAGTATGATGCGCGCGATAAGGCTATATCACGCCTTTAATGTCGTTCGTTGGCGCGCAAATAGGAAGAGAGCTAAGGTGCAATAGCACTGTATCACGCTGCCGTACTACGGCCGCTGGAGCGTAGAATTGTATAGGGTGATAATTAATTGTTCTTGTCTCGATTTGAGACCAGTCCCTACCATGAGTTTACACTGTAGTATACTACAATAGTTTTACTCCCATTTGTGTATTGAATTTCGTACAGCGCTCCTGGTGGTCACTTTGAGAACTAATTCAGCCATAACCTGTAACTACAGTAGTAAAGTAAAGCGTCAACTCATGGTATAGACGTACGGGACGTTTAAAACAACCCTGTAAACGTGCACATAACCGTAACACTAGTCATTGTAAGGTAGTTATCGAGCACGTTATCCGTTCGAGTGTGAATTATAAATCATGACGTAGTTTGTATAAAGGACATTATATTGGTTACCTATTAAAGCCAGTATGTAATATAGGAAAATGTAAAACTCCTGCTTTATTAACACTGCACTATAAATAGTATGTAATTTTCCATTAAAATTCAACCTTCATTTTAAAAGTTAAGTTCGAAGGTTGTGTTTGATGGGCACAAGGTAAAAGGCTTCGGGGAAATATACTCTATGGGGATGGTATTACGCGTTGATCTTGCCCGTTCGCTACAAGAGGCTGATGTTTTCGTGACGTCACAGCAACGGGTGAAGTTAAGCATCAAAGAAGGCAGTAATTTAATTTAGCGTCATATTATATTCTTTCTTCTAAACTAGTCTGAGATTCGAAAAAAGGAATAGGAAGATAATGGTAGATGGTACTTTGTGGTACAACATGGAGGAGCTGCATATCGAACGAGTGCCTTGAGGGTTGATAAAGAGATATGGCTCGATATTATATTGAATTCAGTATTTATAAACCGCAACTGATTAATAAAGAATTGTTTTTTTTAGTGTTGTGGTTCAATGGGTAAAAGATCCATTATACCTTATTCTTTACATTTCTGAGTCTAATTTTGCTTGGTCTCTGCTAACTGGTCATAGAAGCTAAAAACTTAGTAGACGGAAAGGACAAGATTGGGACCTAATCTAAAGTATTAAATTATATAATCTATTTTATTTGTGTTTTAGTCGTTATTCTTATGATTTTGTCTGATTGAGAATGTAGAAATTATAATATAATTCATATTATGAAAGTAAATTGATTGAGATAAAAGACATAATATTATACTTATATGTATAGTAAGAACTCATATTTTCCTGTTTTGGAATATAATAATTATGTTTCTCATTATTATACGAAGTCCATACTAATCAAATATGTTTTATTCGTCTCCTAACCGAACATATTTTCGAGTTAGAAGAGTAATAAAGCACTAAATATATGATTGGTATGGATTATAGTTAAACAGTTCTACTCGAAAGGATATTTTATAGATTTAGAGTGATTAACTAATGATATTAAAATGTAAACTGTTTGTGTTAGAGATGCACAAGAGCTTAAAGTTCGTATCGGGTGAAGCGATTCAAGCTATAGAGTTTGGAAGATGAATCTGCTGTCTAATTATTTTGTTTGGCGTGAAGCGAAGCTAAAACTAATTTGCTTAAGCAGCAGTCAAAAGGAGGTCGGCGCGGGCGAAACCGGGATTTTGGGGCATCGCAACGTTCGACTTTACGAGATGTTTACAAGAGACGTTGAAAAAATTACTCTCTTCATCTAGGAACCGCCCCGCTCCCGGCCTATTGTGAGGCTTAATGAGACGCATTTACCGACGGCGACCGACGTCGGGCCCATACAAAAATGTCCTTTAGTATGGGAAGCCGTAGTCGTCGCCGCGTCGATGGCGGACCGCTTGCTGTCGGTAAATATGTCTCAACCCTTATGCTTTATTCCGCTGTGGAGTCAAATTTAAAACAAACTATCAAATGACGTTATTGTCGAGTATATGCGGGCTTAAACACTTTCAAACAATGGTAGATATTAATTGCATGAAAATATGCGTATTTGTGATTCTGACGGACTAATAATTAAAGTTGAAAATGATAATGGCATTGGTTTACATCGCTCCACTTGATACGAACCGTGTATAAAGTGCTGTAGCCGTATAGATACGTATTACGTAAGGTAATCAGGAAATATACATATAGTATCATCAAATGTTATGTTTTGCTATTTGTAAACGCAATATTACGTACGATATCTATGTCTCGAATAATATGGACAGCGGCAATATTTTTACCGAATCTTACATGACAATGAAAATGATAGTTGTATGCAATTGTTTTATTTTGCATAGTACCTTTAGCTTATTTCAAATTCATCGCTCTGTCCATGTATTTTACCGGTGTATTGTAAATCTTCTTATTAATAATGTTGTATGTCAAAGAAAAGTACAACGTTGGTTATTTATGAGCATCTAAATTAGTTTTTGCGACTGATGTGGTAAAGACTCTAAAATAATGAACCTTGTTTTTTTTTCCACACTTGCCATATTCTTTGATCTGTCTTCAGAATCGTAGATACCGACGTCCAAAGTGTTAGACGAATAGAACATTCCTATTACAGTTGAAAATAGAGCAAAAAGTAATTATAAAAAAAATATGAAAAAGATTTAGATTTTTATTTTATGTGTGTTTGATGTTACGGCTGCAATAATTATGAGAAAGTTAGTTCGAATTGCGATTAGTATTTTGTGATTAATTTATTAATATTTAACTTAACTAGTTAAATTAGAAATCATTGGCGAAATTATATCATTTTATTGACAATAATATTGTATTGAGCCTCATGATATTAAAGAAATCGCTAAAACTTGAATCTTTTGAGAGTCTGCACGTGCTTGCCGACTTGGAGTATGCCATAACTTGTATATTTTAATACGTTCGTGGACAGTAACTAACTATAGCAATGAAAACAATAAAAGTTATATTGTGGCACTGCCCACGAACGTGTTAATGGCCCTTATATTTTAATAAAATGAATGCGTGGCAGGTCGCGTCACGTGAAAAGATTAGGTCAATTTGCGCAACAGACGATATACCGGTCTTTTTGATTGATGGTGCGTTGTTTTGTACCATAGTTATTACTTTCAACTTTATAATTGATGGTTAAACAAACTTACCTGTGTGAAATGTGATGAATGCATAGCCGGGAAACGAGACGGTCCTGCTTTCAATGTTGATGCATTCACGATAGATTGTGAGTTTTTTCTCCGCTCACCGTAATGGAGTCTCTGTGGAGCTCATTAAGAAATGTGCTGGATGGTCAGGTAATTCTCATGTGTTTGCCAAACTCTAGAATCGACCAACTTTTACCGGTGATGAGGAGAATGTCTTTACTGAAGCAGTTTATGACTGTTTTTAAATATTCGTATTTCATATTTTGAATTATCCTAGTAGGTATATGTTACCTAGTCCGTTACCAGAGTGATAGATTGACAATTATTAAGCGGGAACTTGTTAAAGCTGGGTTTTTTCCTTTTTGCATAGAAAATTATACCTACATTAACATTTTATAGTTTTTTCCTTTGTAATTGTTAGGCTAATTTCTGGAAGGAAAGAAAATATTGTGACGATGCCGCGCACAAAGAAAAGTCAATGTCAGTTCGGGCGCGAGGCGCGGGGTCGCGCAGGGGGTACGATAGGATGCGTTCCGTTTTTGCTTTTTTAGCTCTGAAATTTGTGCGATGCCTAGTTCGATAAAGAGTGTACTACATTAGTGAATATAAATCCCTTCGGATGTAACGATGAAGTATAATCAATAAGTAAAAGGAATGAATGCCCATCCGGTACGGATTAATACAGATAAATCAGCTGCTGCGCAATTTGACCGCAAGGGAAATCTTCAGACCGTTTGAAGGCATACTATTTAAAAGCTGGACGATTATAAACTCGTTATAAAATTGTATGCCGTTTCTTATAAACAAGATGAAAATGTACGGCCAGATACATTTGGGCGTTAAACGCTTTGAAGAATCGCCCCATGGCGCTCTTTTACGTGACCCGAATTATATCGTTGTTTTGTCATTACATTTTATTTTCTTGACATGACAAAATAGTGATAAAACATGATATTACAATGTTTTCCAAAATATCCTTCCTAATGTTAACTACTTATGTTTATTTGATCTCTAATTTATCTAATTTTCCTACTTATTTAAATATAATAGTATTAATTCGTTACATTGTGTATAAGCAACTACGAGTATGCTAAAAATTATCATTATTTTATAAATATGCACTGGAATACTAATATTTTTTTGTCGTGTTTAATTTTCATACAATAAGAAAAAGTATTAAAAATATTATGAATTATCTTGATTCGATTACGACCAGTGCAGACGACGGTACTAAAACGTCTGACTGGTCTGTTTTTGATGTAAATGCTGGACTGATAGTAATATTGTGGGAGTCGTGGAAAAGAGACACCACAGAAAAAAGCGCAGTTGAACTTCGAAGTTTCCACATGAGTTTAACAATTCCGATGTTCCGTGTAATAATAATCCGGATTACGGCCGGCGGCATCACTCCTAGTCTGAAAGATCTGTTTTAAATGGAGGAGCTTCGCATATCACTTCTCCATAGCATAACCTATTCTAGGGCCGTATCACACAAATGATTTTATAACGTAGGCTTTGACAGAACGATATCGTCTTGACATCGCCGCGATATTTCTGGGCTTCTACCAGGACATTCGGACTTCGCCATTGCGTGAACGTTTTCGTTCCAATGTCAACTCTATTATAATGGGTATAGGGCCTGATGATTATAAGTCAGGGTATAATGCCTGAGTTCAATCAGTATCGCGGCGGAACTGCGGCGATAAAGCTCAGTCAACGCCGTGCTTAAAAATCGCAGCGATTCAGTTGTGATGTCGTAGCGGTGCAGTCGCAACACCGCCTACGCTCAAAATTCGCTTGTTTGATATGTCTCTAAATTACCTACAAATTTTGTCACTCCTAAACAGTTATGACAAACTACATTAGTGTTTCCAACTTGTTTAAATTATGAATTACCGAGATGTTGTAATAATGAATTGGGAACTTTATTTGAACCATGAACTTCAACAGTCCTAGAGCTGTTACAAAGTGGAGTTCCCAGCGCATTTAGTTTAAATTATGAGTTAGATTACATTTTTAGTCGGTATATTATTATAGCTTTATAAATAATGCTATGATCATCATTAGGTAGTGAGGCAAAGATTAGAGTGAGCTGTATTCGCTGAATTGTTGTTTTTAGTCTGTCATTTATGAAAATAAACATTTTACAGATGATTTTGTCTTTTAATGCTTAGTACATATTTCATTCCTTTCCACATACAAACAGAAATAGAAAATTATTCTTTGTGATTCCTATTGCTTATAAATTTAAAATATATGATAATATTGCTACCTACTCTACATAATACCCACAACTCCCATTAAATCTTGATAACATGGTAATAATAAGAAGTCATCGGATTATATGCATTTGCATGTTTGCAAACGCATCGCTATATTTACAGCGTTATTTCATAATTTAGTACTTTCTTGACGATCGTGCTTATTTTGGTAGCGAGGGTGTAGTGTAGGCGTATAAAATTGGGCGACCTACCTCTGTTCAAGTCCTTGGAAATACTATATAGAAAATAAATTCGAGCAAACTGACATCTTTCTTAATTTACTATCAGAAAAGGTTCGTGATAAATTAAATTATGTTCTGACACAAAAATACGGATCTTGAAGCAATTAAGAAGTCAAAAGATTGCTCTAGAAAATCGAGAATTACGTTATTATGTAATAAGAATTATCATTAATTGATTAGTATAGTATTATGTTATTGCGAATAAGCGGCGGCAGATAAATCGTACGCGGTTTTCGTTCGCTGTCTATATCTAAATTATATTCTTGTATCTGTTTTGTTGAAAAAAATAAAATAAAAATTAGTAAAACAAAGAAACGTTAAAATTTTTATAGTGTACTAGCTGTGCCCGGCATCCGTTGCAAAGTCCCTTTTTTAACCGACACACACTTGGCCGTTTTTTTTACCTTATAAACCTTCCCTGGACTTCCACAAATATTTCAAAACCAAAAATAAGCCGAATCGGTCCAGCTGTTCTCGAGTGATGGCGTAACCAAGGGAAGTAGGGATTCATTTTTATATAATTATTGAATATCTCAGTTGAATATGCTCTATATGAATAATTATCTAGATAGATATTATATACATATTTTGTGCATGTTTGGCACTTATTATTAATCTGTGATTTGGCTCTTTTATAGAGCATAAATATTCAATTCATAGGCATATTTTGGAATTTTTTCATTGCATTTAATCCGATGTCTAGTAAGCACAGATATCTTATATATTACCTAAGTAAGTAATACAATAATTTACACGTTGATACAGCGTATGAGGGAAAGTACAGTATTTCCATGAAGCTTTAAAACTTCGCCCAGGTAGCGCCATCTTGTTTAGAGTAGAAAAATGTGGACACTACCTTCCTAGCGCCATCTAGGATCTAGTAGCGAACAGACGTTGAGAATTTTTTATTTACTATGAAATAACTAGATGTCGCTCAAAACGTTTAAAAACCATAGAAGCGTCAGAGAAAAATCTTTCGTTTAGGTTAAAAACTTTTTTGATGTTGTGGATTGTTTTCTGATGTCAAACGTTGGTTTCATTGCTGATGTATCGCAGCATAGCGGTACATACTTAGTTATTTTTAACCGACTTCAAAAAACGAGAAGGTTCTCAATTCGACTCTATTTCGGTTTGTTATTTCTCATTTTTATGAAAATAAATAGTTACAAACGCAAGCACATACCTAGGATATAAGGATGATGATTGATCCTGGATATTCATAACGAAATACAAAAAATGTAAAATTTTATACTAAGAGCCGAACCTTAGGTAACCTAATTTCTTAGGTAGGTAGCCTAAGAAATTACCTAACTGGTGGATTTGGACTCAAACTTAGATTCCAGTTCCTTAAAAATTTAATTCTCCCACGAATTATTTAATCGGTTTGGTAATGAAGACAGACAAATCAAATCAAAGTATTAATTTATTATTAGGTATAATACATCCTTACAAAGTAGTAAACATAGTTAGTAAACATTGAAATATTTTCCAAAATAAAGTATCTTAGCAACGCCCTCATAATTTTTTACGTGGCGCGAGCGAGCACGAGCACATCCGTTCACACGGAGTTGGTTTGAAGGGAGAGGTCCGTCCCTACATCTGTTCCTAGCCGTACCCACCTGCTCTCAACTTTTCTCGAACCATTTAAAATTAATGTTAAAAAATAAATATTTACTTACCTACGTCAGAATTTATAGTTCTTGCACGAAGAATCTAGAGAACACAAATCAATGTTCTTGAAATCTAGGTAAGTAGGTTCCTAGGTAGTTTGAACATCTTTACTACTATCTTATTCTTATATTAACTCGTAGAAAAGACATTCAATGGCTATTGTTACATTTATCTAGGAGTATTATATTAGTAAACTTAAAGAGCTGTATCTCTAAACATATTTTATATTAAGTACTTATATGCTTTCACTATTAGGTATCTATATAAGTATCTAATCATTAAATTAGATACTCAAACAATCATCAAATCATTAAATGAGGGCTACCACCGACGCACTTACCCCGTCACGCTGGGGTCTGACTATACTTCATTTTAAATAAGGACGAAAAGATTTTCCAATTCCTATACAACGTGTTAATGAATTAACGCAAAACTAGAAAGTAGTTTGTTTAGAATCGAGAGCAGAATCGAATTATCATGGTTTCAACATAGGTATTTTTTTTTCAAAATATTAAATAATTTATTTGTAAAATTTAAAATTTACGATCTCAACCCACTGCAAGGGGCACACTCACACTACTTACTACCGAAATAAGATTCTTAAAATGTATCCATGAGCACGTTAGCGCTTTCATTCATTGCTGAAATGACAACAAATCATTTTTGCCCCAAAACTTAAAATGCGAATAACTTTAAATTTTAACTATAAAAATAATGAAATGCTTGTTTCAATTTAATTATTTTGTTATAAATCAGTTGGGGGTATGAGGTTTTGCGCTTATTCATTAACACGTTGTATAAGTATCTAAACAGTAAATTAGATACTCAAACAATCATCAAATCATTAAATGAGGCCTACCACCGACACACTTACCCCGTCACGCTGGGGTTTGACTATACTTCATTTCAAATAAGGACGAAAAATAGCCTTAAAATTTTGTTGCTATTTGAAATGGAGTATAGTTAATAGGGCGTCGGTGGAAGGCTTCATTTCATGATTATTTAATGGGAATAGTGTACCTATCTTCATCCGTGACAATATTCTTTCCATGATTTTAAATAAAAACCTTCTAGCCTAGGCTACATACAAAATGCCGGGTCTAGTACACAATTTTTGAAAAAAGTGTCCCAGACTAACCTACACAGCCTATACCCATTTTACATAAAGAGAAACCGCTTTATCACCTTCAACCGAATGGGTCTTGATGAGTTTCCAAAACCTCTCCTCACCTCCTCCTATCCCTCCACATAATTTTCTTGTGAAAGACCTTTATTTCATTGAAGTTTTCCAACTTAACTCAGGGATGGACTGACTGAAAAGACACATTAGATCACCAGTTTGTTGACTTGACTCATTCTTATCTGAAGAATAACTTCATACGCAAAGTCTGCCTGTGAGTTGATCGACTGTTTGTTTTGACTCTAGTCATCTAACTCAGTGAATGCTATCATATACCCTATTAGCCAAAATATCTCTTCTCGTTACTGCTAAAAGGCCCTGCCCCTGGGTTCATTTCCCGGCTAGGTCATGGATGTAGTTTCGCCCAGTTTTATTTTTACCTAGTAGTTTTCTTAAAAACAGAATAATTCAATTAGTAATATAAAACTTGCTCGCATTTTAAATACTAGAATAACGATTAGACGTAGGTAATTAATTCTTAGAAATATCTAAATAAAAAAAGTCGTGTCCTAAATCTCGGTCAGCTGTTTCTAATAAAAAATAATTAATACGGAAGTACGGAACCATATTTCACGTTCACGTAACCATAGACGTCAGTGACTTTTTTTTAAATGATCTCTATTCAGTAAATTGTGTATGATTGTGCTTTCAGCCTTTCAATTAGGTACGTATAACAATAGGTATGCAGGTACCGCTGGGTATCTGTCTGTATAAATCAATATTTTTGTTAGTACTAACCTAGTATCTAATCCACGCATGACAAGATACATTTTTGTAAATAATTACCTACATGAGTTAGGTACTTTCTAATGCAAAATGTTACCTAAACTTAAATACAAAATTAATTGCCAGCAACAATATGTATAAAATACCTACTTAGTAAAAAAAAAGTAATGATAGTAAAAATACAATCTGTTTTGGTCACCTTAGAAAGTATTTGACAGCTGATTTTTTTCGCGTTTCCTGAGGTAGGCTCCATTGTGAAAGTTGTTCAGTTTGATGTTCTGAGTTCACTGTTTCAGTATTTGCTAGGTTGTCACTTACAGCCTGCATAGACTACTGACATTATGATCAGGTATACTCACTGAAATTCAGTTGAATAGTTTTTAATCGAAATTACCACCAAGCCAAACTAGAATAGTGGCGTATGGACCACTCCCTCTCCATAAAATCGTGAGAGGAGTTCTGCAGTGGAAAGTAGCGTAGATGAGGTCACTCTATGGCTAGATCTTTTCTGAAGAGAGTTACTACATCATGGTACAGACAATGGTAACACTTCGTTACATAATAGAGAACGGTCTAATTTTAAGAGCTTTTACATTAACAACAAAAATAAAAGCTTTTATGTAACGAAGTTGTAGCCATTCTTAGCGTTATGTAACTGCTTTACTATATAATAAATAACACGGGCTGGTATTTTTGAATCTGACAGTTCCAATTCCAATGTTCTAAACCTAGTGATATTATCAAGACAGTGATAAAATGTGATTTAAGAGAATAATTTCAGTTAACACTATTTTACAGTAGGTAGCCTTAAAAGAAACAACTTCGTAGATAGAGATTTACGGGTAACGGCTAAGGACTTAGATTACCTATATCTTAAAGAGGAAGCTGTCCAGCTCGTTCTTGCGAAAGCATTAAAGTATGTGCAATGGACTTCATTTGGCAGGTTCGCAATCCTTCTTTGTCCTTTCTGTTTCGGATTGGTCAAAAACTCTTCCTAGGTATACTCTTATTGACACACAAGTTTCACTTTTAGCATATGTATTTAGGGTTTCAGCACTCGGGCCTTTCGCCCATAAAAACTGCATAGATAAATATATCCCAGCCACCAAGAACGAAAGCTTCGGGAAGAAATGTTGCGTGTTTACTAAAAAAACATTGAACCATTGGTAATGCTACCATTTTACAGAAGTCGCGAAACAGTTGAATGCCTTCAAAAATATGACTTTATTCAATTTAGTCTCGAAATCTTAACCAACTGTAAATTGGCAATTTTGTTTAACAGCCGTCCAATTTAATTCAACTTGACAATCTCAATATTCTCAATTGAACTTGAGAATTAACCAATTGAACCGTTTCGTTTCCGAGAGACACCAAATGCTTATTTGCAGGAACGAGCGAACATAAACGAAGGTTTGTTTGCTCGTAATAATTATGAAAAATAGCTAAAAGTACTAAATTTCAAATAAGGACGAAAAGATTTTCCGATTCCTATACAGCTTTCTGGTCAATTCTGATGTGCAAATATAATGTATATATCAGAAAAAAAAACTATCCGACATATCTTGGACGTTACTAAATCTGTTCTAAGAATAAGTGAGAGGAATTGTTTCAAATCTCTGTTTCTGTAATTCAAAATAACCTTAAAATTTCGATGCGATTTGAAGTGGAGAATAAGTAATTTAACTGAACAGTAACTTTGGCGATCTAGATCGTCAGGCGACTCAGTACTCAGTACAGTACTGTCTCAGTACTGCAGAAAGATGCATATCTCCATATAGTCGGGGTAATCTACGGATTTTTGTATGGAGAAGGTTGCATTAATTGCACTTTTGGTGATAATTTGGAATATAGTAGATAAATACATGAAAAAAAAAATTCTCAATAATCCCCGATTTTTTATTTTGTGTTATTGAATAATTAAGACATTTACAAAACATTAAATTTAGATATGAATAAAAAATGGAAAACTGGTGATTTTGTACAGGATGGCTTCATTCAATACGTTTTACTTAAAACAATAATAATCCCCGGTTAATATCGTAAATTTGAGTAGATATTTAATATTTTGTAAGTCTTCAAAATATACATATAACCTCAAAACTAAATTGTTTACTGTTTGTTTGTACACATACAATTTGCCTTGTGATAATTAACTGTCTCTGTTGCTAGTATGCTGGAAGAAATATCTTTCGAAATGAGCTTGCCCTTTGTACATTTATATCGATTTTAAGGTATTTTTCAGGTTCCTAAGCCAATATAACCACGAAATCTCGACAAAAATGTTATAAAATAACAGTAATATTATTTTAAACACAATTTACTAAAGTGTCTTTAATGCAATCTCAAACCTTATTTTTCCTAGACTAATAGTAATATTGACATTTTCAACTACCGAGTTTCAAAAATGGCACTCCTGCTCTGACGCAAAACAACATTGTGTTTATCAAAGAATGCGTCGCACCATCAAAAACTCAAAAGCGACCACTTAAAACGAAAGCACCTAAAAGTGTGCCCAACTGTTGTTAATTCCCGCCTCTCTCGGGCTAATACAAACAAACCTATTTGACTCGTTTTGATCTCCACGTTATTATACGTTTGAGGATCTCCAAATAACTTCAGACCAAAGAGAATCGTATATCGGTCCAGACGGACTGTTTATTTGTACATATTCGTTTATTTCTGACGTAGTTGCGCGTGATCAACATGAAAATCACAAGTAGTTACTTACGTAGAATGAAGTCAGAAAAACTTAATAACGAACGATGTAAGTTACCTGTGTAAAAGCGTTGAAAGCGTTTAATTAGAAGATTAATATTAAGTCTTGGATTATATGTCAAGATTGACAGTCGAAGCTAAGAAAGTGTAGAAAAAAATTGCAACCAGTACTGGCCTCTAAACCCTATCCATATACACGCACACAGACATAATTTGTATGATGCCTCAAGCAAACCAACCTAAGAAAAATGACCCGTTTGGTTTTATACGATAGAAGTGTTAGGGCTCATTCCTGACATATACTTTTTCTAAGTATTCGATTGTCCTTCCAATTTTAAAACTCGGATGCTGCTTTATTCCTGGAGAACGATTGCGCTAATTTAAAACATCGAAGATCTATTCTTATCTGCAATTTCAGTTCGAATCACATTGCAATCCAATTACTATTCAACTGTCCTGAATTACGCATCGCGCTAAACTCTATGCAACCGACAGTTTTTCGATCTTTCAAAAGGGCTCTAACGGTGCTAAAAATTATGGTTCGTACGTAGTCCAGTCACGGTTCAATCACCGAATATTTACCGTGATTGCAGCCCTGGTTTCCACACAAATATTTAGGCGTATTTAGTGTAGGGACATTGTATAGTGATAGCTCTATCTCTCAAACTGCTCATACAAATGACAGTGACATATTCATCATATTTAAACATATTTAAGCCTGAATACTTTATGGTCCAAGCCACCCTTAGTGTTACAATTTTGCTAAAAGAAAAATCAACTTTAATTAAGTAAATAAATAAAAACAAAAATACATTGCACAAATTCAACCTAAACTTTCCGAAAACAATGGATCAAATACGATAGCTGATAAAAGATTTTGCTCCAAGATAAGTAATCTTCCGTGAAAGATAGAGTAAATACTTCGACTAAAAATTCCATGCAAAGTTTGTTCTTTGTGTAAAGACAATAGGCTATAAATAATAATACTGTCTTCTTCTACAATCATTTTATGATCAAACTTTTAGTTATTCTATGATGAGACTTAGACTATGATAATAAAGTATCTTTTATACTTTCCAATAGTTTTAATTTTGATTTAACTTGGATAATTTGCAAATTTAAAATAAGAAAGTTATGTTCTTTTGGTCTGAAAGAAACGGTTAAAATAGTGTGATAAGTATGTTATAGAAGGAATTTCACAGTCTGTTTTAAAAAATTATTATCGAAATACAAATACCGAAAACGAAATTAAAACCGCATAATAAAATACACTTTTAGACTTTCACAAACTGCAATTTGAAAGCGTTTATCGGCTTATAGCTGCAACACTACCACCATAATCTAAATATTACAACGCAAACTTTAGACTTTATTCCTTCGGAATAAGGTTCACAGGAATGTATGGTGAATGCTCAGTATTCGACACGGATACACGTACAATTAGCCTCAATGATCGCAAGGTGACCAGCTCGCATTCAACCACTCGCCATCTCGTTCTGATGCTTGTTCTAATTGAGGGGTAAGAAGGAGATGGTAGATGGTATGTAAATTCAATGG
Source organism: Agonopterix alstromeriana (assembly GCA_963924505.1). NCBI lineage: Eukaryota > Metazoa > Arthropoda > Insecta > Lepidoptera > Depressariidae > Agonopterix > Agonopterix alstromeriana. The sequence continues at coordinate 4,215,544 of OZ004665.1, read as the reverse complement.
CAATAGTCTTCGGATATGCATTCCATAGCATATAGCCTCGTATATGAGATATCAAGAGTTTTGTTGATCAATATAGCCTTGTGTTTCGCAAAGATAAAAAAAATTGTCTAGCTAGGCGGTATTATGTAATTAACCTTTAATTTGGGACCAATAATGTCAACCAGAGTACTCAGTTAGGGTACGGTAGTAATTTTAAGTTTATGGTCAGGGTAAATGGTACCTAAATAACGGAATTAAATAGATAATAGTATAGTTTTACATAACAACTGTCAATTTGTATTGATGCATTGTAGATACGTGAAGTGGATAACAATCAGCATATCCATACAAAATTGCAAACCTACTCGAGCCAAATGTATGGGCTGCTGATTTTTTTTTCGCGATTTCGATATTGGTCCCATAGAGAAAGTTGTTCAGTTTGATGGTCTGATCATCACCTTAAAAAAGTGTCAGCATATTAAGAAGGACCCTGTATTTTATACATATTAACAGTTTCCTAACAGACTGACAGACAACGCACAGCCAAAACTACAGAAGATAGAAAAAACCGGCCAAGTGCATGTCGGGCCACGCGCAGGTTTCAGGGATACAGGCATATTCTACAGATGGGAGCACTAAAAAAGGATTTTTCAAAAATCAAACCCTAAACAGGGGAAGATGAAGAAATTTTCAGAAAACGGCAGACTAAGTTGCGGGCAAAAGCTAGCAATATTATATTAGGTATTTATCAAAACGAATTATATTTTTCGTAACAAAATTATAACTTCCCAACAGATACGCAATTATACATCATGAAACATGAGTAAATAATAAAAGGAAAATTAGTGTCTTCAAGACGTTCGTATAACACAAATCGATTACGTGTACTGTAATCATCGTGATATTACTATAACTGACGATTTTAATAGTCTATTTCGAAAATCAGAAGAACTAATATTGCGATTTAGTTATTATTATTGAGACAAATTACGATTTCGGCGGCACAACGGGTGGTACCTACCAGAGTATTATATAATAATAACAAATAATAATGATGGATCTGTTCTGGATAACGGACTTCAAAATGTATAGCACTTTGAAATTAAATAATGTACGCAATGAGAAAGTTGGTGTTATGTTTCGTTCTAAGTTATTGTTTTTATTTGACAAACGAATGCAAGTTGGTAGAAAGTTGATGGATGAAACATGAGGATTCGGTGACACGGTATTATTGCATTTAATCCAATAACAGAGAGAGAAACCTTGTCGATGAAGATATTTCTAAAGCTTACCGGAACTGAAGAAGCATAGAGTAGAGTTCTTCGATTCTTCTTCGATTTCTTCAATCTCTAAATACCATTTATATTGTTGTTGATCCATTCGATAACAACGATAATAATGCCCTACAAAATTTAGAAGTAAAATTAAAGATAATATTTATTTACGGTAGAGAAAATTACCGAACTGTTATAATTGTGCCCGTTTAAATTGCATGGACCAGTAGGTCATTTTATGGGCACTAACATAATTCGGAGAAAGCTCCATACAAACGAAGTCTGGTTATATTTTCAATACTAATCAATTAAAGTCAATGACATTTTCCAGAAACAATCTAGAAACTAATCTCTATGCTTGTAGCGTGTCAGATTTTCATTAAAATGTATAATAAATAAATAAATAATAAATATCTTGGACATTGTCACACAAATTATCTAGTCACATTTAAAGTACCAGAATCTAGCCTGGACTTGTATTATGATGACTAGAAAACGAGACAGAATACATATATAGATACAAATATTCATATTCATCATACAAATATTTGTCCCTTACGGGATTCGAACCCGCGACCCTCGGCACAGCAGGCAGGTTCACTACCGACTTTGCTATCGGGCCGTCATGTATAGTTTTCAAGTTACAGTGCCTAACATACAAAACATAAATTAATCCAAGCCTGTATATATATTTTAACGAAAATCGGATACAATACAAGCATGAGATTAGTTTTTTGATTGTTTCTGAAAAATTTGATTGGTTTAATTGGTTAGTATTGAAAATATAACCAGATTTTATACCGTTTGTATGGAGCGCGCTCCGAATTATTGTTTGAATGAACTTTGGCTGTAGGATGTTAATTTATGTATCTAGCCAGCTTCGAATCGAGAACATCTATAGCTGACTATAAAACTGGAGCGGTAACAGTAATAGTTTATCAACATACAATGAAGAAAGCCTTTGTACAAGACTACTATGAAATGATTCATGTTATTACGAAGCATTGTTCCGACGTGGCCGATGGAAAGCATTGAAAGAAATTGACTTGCAAGTGCGTATTGTGTTTCTTTGTTACTTTATGCATGGGAGAGAGTTACCTGCATTAGGTATCAAACAAAAGATACAAAATAATCTTATTGCTGTGCATTATTGAGTGTAACGTTCCTACCTATAACTAACAAGTATAAATTAATCTTTTTCAGAAGGTGTCCATAGATACTGCTGTTCTCCATTTAGGGCGGTCTTAATGTAGGGTCCAACTTAATATACTGACACTTTTTTAAGGGGATGATCAGACCGTCAAACAAACAAAAATCTGCTCTTCTATACAAAACTGCAAACCTACTTTAGCCAAATATATGAGACAGCAGATTTTTTTTTGCGATTTTGATGTTGGTGCCATAGAGAAAGTTGTTTAGTTTGACGGTCTGATCATCCCCTTAAAAAAGTGTCAGCATATTAAGAAGGACCCTGTATACTATTTAGGTGACAGAAGTGGGGACAGGTTCAAGACCTGTAGGTTTTTTCACTCCACCATAAATAGATTTACTATAAATAGGTAGTTGTAGTTTTGTATTTAAATGTTTTTTTGTTAATCGCTTAATTAAGCAAAAGTAAGGTTGGCAAATTTAATGTTCCAGCACACTAAAAGCCGTGGGAACCGTGAATATTCGCGACCTTGTAGTTTCATTCGCAATATACCTAACTACCTACCTACTGTATTTATAGTAGGTACTAACTTATTTACTGTGCCATTGTATGCGAACTGATCGGTTTAGCTTTAAAGTTATACAGTTTAGTATGATGGTCCAACGAGATTTTTTTTCATCCATAGTCTTACACATATAAACCCTGTTGATACCTACTAAACATTGAGGAGGCTCTCTCGTCGCGTATTGTAGAGTAGTATTTTCTGGATTCGATTATCACAAACATTATAACGAGTTTCGAAGTCAAGCATAGGGGCAAGCGCGGTCGCAGCCTGAAATTTTAGGGGGGGTCACTAATAATAAAATATGATGAGTAAATTTGTCTTTATTGCACATTACACCATTTTAATGCACAAATTATGATGATTTGGAGGAGGGGGGGGGGGGGGGGGGTTGATGTCCCCTGTGAACCCCCCCTTTCGGACCGCGCCTGTTCGAATAGATGACCAGCACTTTAGTAAATTTTCATCTCAAGCGCCGCGATTGAATGACGAGACACGATTAGAAATTGGTTCCGATTCCCAAATTCGTTTCTACAGTCCTCGTCTCACAAAATAAAGCAGATCATCAAGATAACTTGCAAGCCGCTTCAGCAGCAGACTGGCGGTGCGGCGTAACGAATGAATATGCCGTCTATCCCCAGTATCCGGGACCTGCCTTTCGAATCCATTACACACTTTCTATTACATCTTCCCCGTTTCTACAATAATCTTCTTAACAAAACACGTGTAGAAATTGCATATTACATTATGAGTAAAATACTTACCACCTATTTTGTAGACATTATGGAGAGTGCATTATGCTCACGCTGCACGACTCTAAAGCACGACTACAGCGTGAAATGTCTCCCGCATCACGATGTCATGACGTTCACACGTCATCAGACTGTTCATCAAACTGGAAAGTAATAAAAAGTAATATAATGCAGTACTTAGTCACAGTATAAAACAGAGTAGGTACTAGGTACTCAGTCAATTATTGCTTTATTGATTCAATATTAAATTCGATTAAATGTGGATGAGGCTAAACAAGTGTGTCGGAATCGTAGCGTGTGGCGAGCGTCTCTGCCTAAACCCCTGGGACAATGGCGTCAGCATATGTATATTGTATCTATGTGATTTAATTAATTCAGAATATTGCTAGAACTCAAACCACTTCACATCATAAATAACGATTTTGATTGATTAATTAATTGAACATTAAATACTACTTGACACAGTGGCGTAGCGTGGGTTTCTGCCGCCCGGGGTAAAGACCGATTTTGCTGCCCCCTTATCTACGTATACAAAAAAGAACGGAGCGAGCGAAGCGAGCTCTACTTTTTTTCTCAATACGATACGTTAGAGCCAGAGCTTTTTACGTACAAATCATGTGCAAAGTGGCTTAAGTAAACAATGGAACAAGCGAAGCCAGCTCGACATTTTTAGCACCACGTTTTAGCTCTACGAATTAGTTATAGCCAGAGCTCAATCAATCTATATTTTTCCCGAATTTGCCGCCCGGGGCATTTCTTACCGGGCCAACTAGCGTTAGTTGCTGATTGTCCAGGATCCGCCTGATTTATCAGGGGTTCAGTTCAGTACGTAACTCAAGGAGTCTCTCTTCAAGCAACCCACTTGGAGGTTGCCATGACCAATCAGCAAGCCTAACATTAATTGACAAAATTCTTTTCACCACGCAGAGTCAAACCCAGATAGAAGAGGGTTCGATTGGAGCTATTGGGTTGGTAATTCAATGCACACCTATGACCTATTGGCTAACAACAGGATGCGTTCTTGTCGCATGCGCATGTCAGAATCGTGAAGGCATTTGAAAGGCCAATAAAAAGCTATATATAACTATGGAACATCAAGACGATCCGACATTAGTTGGTACAAGGTTAGTGTTTGCTTTGATCTACCTATATTACGATTAGTTCTGCGCGTGAGTACTCCGATACATCAAACCTATAGAATTGCATTAAACGTGTATGCATATTTTGCAACGTATGTCAGACCATTTATCATGGTTTTGTTTATTTGATGTGTCAACAGGTAACAAGGTATGTTTTAATCCCGTCTTAAGATCGTATAAGAGAATCTTATGCAACTATTTCTTCATAAGTCATCATCAAAAATATGCTTAAAAAATGGTTAATTGAAAATGTGTTTTATAACTTGGATGAATTTTATGCAAAAACAAATACTTACGTGAATGCAGTAAAAACCATATAGTTATCTTTGTTTGACATAATTATTGTACCTGCCTACTTTGACATAGATAGATTATTGTATTGATGTATTATTGTATTGTCCATTTGTGTTTGGGCTGTATTATAAAATAGTCTTTCTTTTTACATGTCATGAAAATTGTGTATAAGTGGATTTAATTTTGTTAATTCATCGCATGTAAAATGGATTATAAATTGTTGAATGTTATTGTATGCCTGATATGGTAAGAGCTGCTTGCTCACTTTGTTTTACTATAAGATCTTTGTATACCACCAGCTCTAACAATACATGATTCTTATTCTTATTCTTATTCTCAAACACATCATAGTGATCTATATACCCTAAGGTTTAAGATTTTCTAGATATAATTCTATTTATTCAGTCTTCATGCCCCGCTGTTACGTAAAGGCTTCCACCAAAAACTTGATAATGTTCGTAGAGCCGTTTCAACGACACCGTTTTCGACGTTTTTTCGACATGACGTTTGTCTTAGCTTTTTAGATGATGATGATGTCCTTTACGACGTATCCATTGACAGCGACTCTCATTGGTTCCTGGCGGGTGTGAGCTCGGATGTGGTTGGAGAATCCGAGTTTCGTTTTAAATAATCTGTTAAACGCAGCATAATGCAGTTGGCCAATCAAATTGTATATACGTGTCTTTTTACGTAGGTTTGGGACAGGTCTTGCATGCGGTCTTGGCGTTTGATGTCAAGAGCATCCAACAGAGCAGTTTTGAAATGCCTCAGACCCTTTGACAGCTTTTCACCACTCAGCACGTCTAGTATGATTTATCTACACTCGCGCAACGCGTCTTTTCTTCATAGAAAATAACCTGTTCCCGGGCTTTTTGGAAAGCGAAAGCCGCGTTTGCCGCGACCAGTAGTAGTATGGAATAACGCCAGAAGAGAAATCATGCTAGACGTGCAGGTCTCATCTGCGCAAGTTGCTCCCCGTAGTTTGATCAATGACTCTACTACTCGTACGCATTCAATAGGTATTTGGATTCATTCAAAATATTTACCACTTGATCAGTCTTTACGTGCAGAGGGCAGACTTGATTATGACCTAAGTAACCACTTAACAAGGAAGTTGAATGTTTGTTCTGTCATGACATGAATCAAAACATAAACTCATAATGCTTCCTAGCTTGCATCACTCGGTCCAAAGCAAAACGCAACGATCATGACGATGTTCATGATGTTTTCTGTGCATGCACATTTTTGCACAGCGGGTAATTTCCCATGCGATAAGATAGCGATCGCGACACGATGTCGAAACCGACGAGACAAGTGGAGGCATAGGTTTACCATGTCGACTGTTGAAAACATGGAACTTTCCTAAATCATTTTTAAATTAGTTTAGCAAATTTAATTTGTTTCAGCAAATTAGAACCTAAGAGTATTACGACATCATTTTTGAAACTACAATCGATTTCACCTTGGGATTTATAGTAGTCGGGGAAATAATAGTAGTGAGGGAAAATAGCGGGGAAAGAGAATAGGTTACATTAATTGCACTTTTGGAGATTCTTTTGGAATATAGTATATACACACCTGAAAAACATACATTTTCAATAATCCCCGATTTTTTATTGTGTATTATTGAATAATGAAGACATTTACAAAACATGAAATTTAGGTATGAACAAAAAATGGACAACTGGTGATTTTGTACAGGATAGCTTCGTTTAATATGTTTTACTTATAACAATATTAATCCCCGGTTAATATCGTAAATTTGAGTAGATAGTTAATATTTTGTAAGTCTTCAAAAATTATAACCTCAAAACTAAATTGTTTACTGTTTGTTTGTACTCATTAAATTTGCCTTGTGATAATTAACAGTCTCTTTTGCTAGTATGCTGCAAGAAATATCTTTAGAAATAAGCATGGGCTTTGTACATTAATATAGATTTTAAGGTATTTCTCAGGTTCCTGAGCCTGTATAACCACGAAATCTCGACAAAAGTGTTATAAATTAACAGTAATATTAGTTCAAACACAATTTATTAAAGTGTCTTTAATGCAATCTCAAACCTTATGTTTCCTAGACTATAGCTATTATCAGCTCATACTTCTTCGTACTCCTACGTAAAGGATTTTAGGTGAAGTTGAAAAAAACATGTAAACACTAAACATAATATCCGATAGTATGTCAAATGAGTTAAACAATTAATAAAAACATTACCCTCCTTTGCCTCGCGCAGTCGGGTAAAAATAGGGGAGCCTATACCAAGTCACAGAATAATAAGAGTACTCTACCAAGTTCCATGTTTGAATTATAGTTAAAAATTGTTGTTTCATTTGTTAACACATTGTAAATAATACCGTTTTATTAAGTACTTCGAGGTACGGACAGGGGCGTATTCTTATAAGGGTAAAATGGGCAAGTGCTAAGAGCGGCCAGTTCATGGGGGGGCGGCCTGTAGATAAGGGGAGGGAAATTGTTACACACACTGAGACTACAGATTAACAGCTTTCCGGGTACAGCCCAGACATACCTATTGTGAAAAATGTCGAGCTCGCTTCGCTCGCTCTGGTTTCTCTTTCTAATATACCTAGTGGGTACTGCATGCATAGAGCGACAGAGTTACCATCACAGCCAAGGTAATATTTTTAGCTCGCTTCGCTAGCTCTTAATTTGGATGTAACTCGTGGCAATACTGTCATGAAATAACAGATAATTCTTGTTGGCCAGTTTTTAAATATTTTAAAACATTATAACTTTTGCTAGCACAAATCATACCAAACCATGACCAAACATATTTTCCCAGGGGCGCAATATTTGTAAATACATCCCTGGGTAGGGAAATTTTCAGCTCACTACTTATTGAAAAATTCGTTACAACGATTTGTAATTGTTTCCATTCACTTTTATTCGTATTTATCCCAGAACCACAAAATAATAGGTATGGTAATCCTACCGACCCGTAGTGTTTAGTTAGTATCTTGTAGTATGTAACTACGTAGGTATAATCTATTATATAAGAGGTAAGAGGTGTTGTGAAAAACTGTAGCGGATGTTTACTCTGATCATGTGATAATGTCTTCCGTCTTTTTCTATACAGTGTGTCACAAAACACCCTAGTAATACTTGAGGGGGTACTTCAGACCATCAAACTGAACAACTTTCACTATAGAGCCAAAATCCAAATCGCCAAAAAAAACTGTTGCCCCATATATTTGAGTCGAATCAGTACTGCAGTTTAGTTTTAGTTTAGTATAGTGAACGGTATTCAGTATGATGGTCTGACGCACCAGGGTGTTTTGTTACACCCTGTATAATTTGTTTAGCGACAAAGTTTTGCAGTGAACATTTTCGGGATGAGAACGAGAAATAAAATGAGCTTCTTGGAAACTTGAGTCTACCAACAAGTAGGTAGGTAAGTACGCATTACAACATTATTACTTTATCAATTATACCTATATTTTACACCAAAAAACACATGTACCTACTTATACAGAACAGAGTAAAGTATAATGAAACGTAATGTTTTTTTAGCATAAGCAATATGCTCACGATCGCGACTATATTCCCCGACGTTTCACTAGTAGTACCGAAACTCTGTCCAGTGTGACGGGGAGTGAGCCCGTCGCCACTTGTAACTTGTAATGGACAGTGGGTACAATACATGCCTCGAAATAGAAGCATGCAGGTTTCCTCACGATGTTTTCCTTCACCGAAAAGCCAGTGGTGTTGCAATTGGTGTGGTGGTAAGTTTTTTTTGAAAACTAAATAACGATTAGAATGTTTCAAATATTATTGATTATAACTTAAATTATATAACAGCTTATAAAGGAGATATCGGCACGCCTTATAGAGACCACTGGTGATAAGAGGGCTGGCAATTACCTACGTCAGCGCATAAGCTTGGCGATTCAGAGGGGGAATGCTGCCAGCGTTCTTGGAACCGTCCCTCGGGGAGAGGCTTTGGAGGAGGTTTACAGGTTGTAGGTCCCCCCTCCCCCCTTTTTTTTTTGACGAAGCTTGTTGCAGATATACGGGATGTGTTTATTGACGAAACGTGTTGTGGAGCAGAGTGGTGTATTTCCTTTGACGAAGCCTGTTGTGGATGTGAGTGATGTATTACCATTGACAAAGCCTGTTGTGGATGTGAGTATTGTATTACCTTTGACGAAGCCTGTTGTGGATACGCATATTGTATTTTTTTTCTATAATTTTTGAATTTAATAAACAATAGTAATTATATTATTACTTATTACGTGCTTGGTTTGGAAGATTGCGGGTTCAAGTCCCGCCTGAGACATAATTATTCAATCTTTAATTTGATTAGAATGTTGTTCTGAAGGCACTGTCCTCTGAGGAATGTAAACAGACATTAGATTACAACATCTAGATCTAGATAAATGTATATAGATAGACTTTAAAGTCATACCTAGACTTAAATACCGCTCCATAAATGATCTCCTTTCCTAATACAGAAACAAGTTTTGATTTAATCAAATAGCGGAGTCAGACAAAACACCTCGCGGTTACATCACATCATTTGGATTAGGGTTGTCAACTAAGAATTTACAGAATAATTAAATTGGAACAGATGGACTTTGCTTATGAATCCTAACAGAAAATCTGCGAAGACGTGGTCAGAAATTATGCTACAACCAACCGTTATATGACTTCTACAACAGAGGCATCAAAAAGATGCCTAAAATGGCATGTGTAAATAATTTTGGTACCTATTTTGATTAATCTTGGATTATATTTTGGTTCAATTTTATCCACACAATCCGGCGATTTCATCTGTAAAAACCTAATATTAATAAAATTATGTACGACGACAACCCTCACAATATTCGATGCAAAATCAAATCGATTACGTATTAGGTCTTGTTACGAGACTTTTACATCGATTCTCGGTACAGTACACGTGGTTTCCCATCGATGGAACGTCTGGTTACGTTATATACGTTACTGCTACTAAGTCAAGTGAATTAAGCTATTTTAATATCTATGTCTTTCACATAAGCGGTCTGTCCGGGGACCTCTTTATGTGGTATGAACTGTAGGTGCAGGCGCAACCTTCCGAGAACATAACGCGATCTTATCGAGCTAATAAGGTATTGTATATTTGGACAGTTCGTCGTGACTCGTGACGTGATGATGGACGATAACGTTTCGTCATTTACACATAATTTTATAATTAGAATGCAGATGTTATACAGTGTGTAAACTTCCCATCAATCTGGGTAACTTTTACTATGGGAGCAAACCTATTTGCAATCATTGGTTTGCTACTCGACTAAAATGTATGGACAGCAGATATTTTTTTATTTTGGCAGATTTGCTCCCATAGTAAAAGTTGTTCAGTTTGGTGGGTAGAGTACGTCGTGGTTTAAAGATTTGCCTTTAGTTTGTTTAGCATGAAGCATGCATATGCTGACGACTATATTCCCCGAGGGGGAGTCAGAGATATTCTGAAACCTCTGAACATCCACGTTTCACCAGTAGTACCGAAACTCTGTTACATACAGACACGATACGTTGTTTGTTTACTTACGATATTAAATTATGTTAGTTTTATTGTAAGTTGTCTTATGAAATGACGTAAGTAAGTACATAAGTGACTATCTTATTTAGTTCCAAATAAGTTTCTTGAAATACCGAAACTGGAGATTTGTATGTTCTCCATGATTCCTCAATAAAATTCTACTGCCCTGAACTTAGATCACAGGAAACAGAACCATGTTCGTATTATCAGCATTTTCAAGATGTCCTATTTTTCAATGAACTTCTTGAAATACAGAATCTGGAGCTTTGTGTTCTCCACGATCCTTCAATTAAATGCTACTGCTGCCCTGAACTCAGATCACAGCAAAGCAATCAGAACCATTTTCATTCTATCAGCATTTTCGAGATGTCAATTTTTTTTTATGTGTAACATCTTTCCTCTCGCTTTCCTGCAATCTGTGCTAAGAGGAGATCCTTCCTCTTAGAATCTGTGGGAGTGATTTCGTGAAAAGGGACGGAACTGTGTAACAAGGAGAATTTGACCAATGAGCACGCGCGGTGGTATAGTTGGCTGTCAGACGGTACCATTCAATTCAATTCAATTCAATTATTCTTTATTGAACATCAAAACAGAACATACATACCAACCCTGTTAGTTTGACATTGTCAATAAACAGAGTTCAAAACTCATCTAAAACGTATGAAGCACACCACGCGAGGTACCAGGAGTGCAGACAATGGGCAGCGGTTACTCCATCCTGTGATGGGAACAATACCCATTGTCCGTCCGCTGCTGTTACCATTTCACCGGCAATTACATATTATGCTGTGCTACTGCACTACCGAAGTCCCGTATCATGTGTTGATATTCCAACTTTGTTTGGTTTTAACCATGTTTTAACATAAATTGAAGCGGAATGCTAATGTCTTGTCGCATTCGAGTTTGTAACACATTAAGATACAGATTTACTGTTTGTCAGAGTAATCGGTTCACTTTAAAATATGTAGGTGCCTACTTCTTAGGATCAAAAAATGAAAAACTGAAATGAATGAGTCGTTAGTCCAGTAATGTTAATGTTGAAAAGTTTGTTTTAAATGAAAGCTTCATTCCATATCGTTTATAAGAGATATAAGGAATTTTTGTAACCATCAGCTGCAAGGCTGTTTCAGTTTTCATAGGGTGTAGTGTAGAGCATTTCTGTGATGGGGATGGACCAGGTCTGCCTGCATAACTCCAGTCGGTTTAGGAGTTACAGCCGTTCAATAGTTGCTAAAAATACCTATGTATGAATATGCAGGTATTATTGAAATATACACTGTAGCTATGCGAAGATGCTCTATACCCTATGAATACTGAATCAGCCTTGCTGCTGATGGTTACCAAAATTCCTCTTATCTCTTATACTTTAAGGCTGTTTATTTTAGCTTAGCTCATTTGTGCTTACAAGAAACTCATGTTCTCAAAAGGTTAGATACCAAGGGTCAAAAAGACATACAGAGGTCATTGCCCCAAAGGTAATAGAAAATACTTCGTCAAGCAACAGATAAAGATCAACTAAGTAGTGGGAGCTTGTTACCAGGCGAGCATAACAATGGTGTCGGTCTTCCTGCTAACAATGCATGTTTGTGACTCTCCCATTCTATGTAATTAGTATAGTTAGCGCTTGCATTGTGCTCTATTCCAACTAGACATTCTTGAGAAAGTTTTATAAACCTTATGATTCAATTTATAAGAAGCTTAAAATACGTATACGACACTTTTGCGGTTTGGTGACAACGTACATTTCTATTGCCGACCTCGGATTTGCGTGCGTCCCATCACAGAAAATCAGTAGAATCTTCTTATCGTGTGGGCAGCAAGCTCTGGTGTCAGAGTTTTTTCAGATCGCCTCACGGCTTCTGACGTGGTTTTTATGTAACGACTACTACCACCGGAGATAGTAGCCGGGACCAACGGTTTAACGTGCTATCAGAAGCACGGAATCATCTTTCTTTTCAGACAATCAGGGGATTCAGCCTGCAATGTCCTAACCAACTGGGAAGAAACGCTCAAAGTGACATATCGAACGCACGACCTCCGTGTCAAGAGTCCAATGCTCTTAACCATTAGACCACGGAGGCAGTTGGTAGAAAGGTGGAAAGGAAAAAAAAATTGGTATATCAAAGAGATCAGGAAATTTGCAGGAAGGTAACTGCAACAGTCCCACAATAAGTGCAATGTGAGAGAATTCATTTACGATTCAGATCAAATCGTAATTGTAATATCTAGACTAGAACAATCTCATAATTTCTTCCAGATCGCTAACGCAATCGAATCTCAGACGTAACTTCATCAACAAACCATCACCGTTGGAAATCCGTCGTAATTGCGACAGATCGGTTTCGAATGGGGAAGCGGTCGCAACTCGGTCAGACGTCGATTGAACCATTACGCTCGGTCATGGGTCACTTGATAGCGACAAAGGGACTGCCGACATTTGTTGGTCCTACTGGTAAAAGTGTCGAAAAATAGGTTTGTTCGCTAATCACGAATCTACCGTAGCCGTAGTAGACAGTCGTGTTGGTTTCGACAATTTTCATATACAGAGTGTAACAAATCACCCCAGTAATACTTAAGGAGGTGCTTCAGAGCATCAAACTAAACAACTTTCTCTATGGGACCAACATCAAAATCGCGAAAATAATCGCTCTTTGATATAAAACTGCAGTAGGTACCAACCTACCGTCTCGATTCAAATGAATGAAACAGCTGATTTTTACGTGTTTTGTTACACCTTGTATATGGTCCTTCTTAGTATGCTAAAGCTTTTTAAAAGGATCATCAGCCTATACAACTGAACAACTCTCTCTAAGGGACGAACATCGAAATCGTGAAAAAAAAAACCGGTGTTTCATACTAAACTGCAATCCTACTCGACACAAATGTATGGGACAGAAGATTTTTTTTCAGTTAACCAGTTTCATAGTCTAATCATCCTCTTAATAAAAACCGCCAAAATATTAAGTTGAACCCTGTATATTCCATCCTCTTTATAAACATTTATTTTATCCAGAGCAAAACGCATAAGTTAATAATTACTTACTTTTCTTAAATAATTAATTCTTTTCTTAATAATTAATAACTTGTCCAGCAGTGGACGTCGTAACGACTTGCCTATTAGTCGGGGAAATCTACGGATTTTTGTATGGAGTTGGTTGCATTAATTACACTTTTGGTGAAAATTTGGAATATAGTATCTATACATACCTGAAAAACATAAATTCTCAGTAATCCCCGATTTTTTATGTTGTATTATTAAATAATTAAGACATTTACAAAACATTAACTTTAGGTATGAACAAAAAATGGAAAACTTGTGATTTTGTACAGGATGGCTTCGTTCAATACGTTTTACTTATAACAATAATAATCCACGGTTAATATCGTTAATTTGGGTAGATATTTAATATTTTGTAAGTCTTCAAAAATTATAACCTCAAAACTGAATTATTTACTGTTTGTTTTTACATATTAAATTTGCCTTTTGATAATTAACTGTCTCTATTGCTGGTATGCTGGTCGAAATATTTTTAGAAATAAGCTTGACATTTGTACATTAATATCGATTTTAAGATATTTATCAGGTTCCTGAGCCTATATAACCACGAAATCTCGACAAAAGTGTTATAAACTAACAGTAATATTATTTCAAACACAATTTACTAAAGTGTCTTTAATGCAATCTCAAACCTTATTTTTCCTAGACTATATGCCAATGCTTGTTATACACTTTTCAGCCTATTTGTTATCAACCGAGTGCATTGACCAATAACATTTTTGCAACGTCTATATTGTGCGCAATGACCTGAGACCTGCCTGACACAATGTTTCGACACGTTTCTAAAACCATTGTTCGGCGATCAATGTGTTGGTGTCGTATCGATTTAATTTAATCGACAGAATGAATCGTACGCATCGAAGATCTGTGTCTAAATTAGTGTCGGCTTTTCAACTCAATTACTGTGAGGAAAAAAAGATATAGTCTTACCTAACTTTATGTCTTACGGTTCAGGAATGCGATTTTTGAATTTCATTGACTTTAATTGGTTAGTATTGAAAATATCACCAGACTTCGTTTGTATGCAGCGCGCATTTACGCATTCGGAATAAACTTCTCTTAAAGAACACCAATCCCTGTTTTGTACCCATAAGGTTCAGGAGTGCGATTTATGATATTCACACGTTCAAATCAGCAGACATGACAAAATTACTATGGAGATTACGTAGAAACAGGAAGTACTAGTTATCTAAGGGACTTTATGCATTATTCGATCATTGTTTTGAACGTGTGACTTTCAAAAATCACACTCCATTGCTCCAGAAGTGTTCATCGACTTTTTGTCTCAAGCATGCCTACAAAATCCTACAGTCCTTATTTATAATTTCCAAGAAGAGATTAAAAGGCTGCTTTTCCACCAGAGATGTGCGAGGTAGCGAGGCGGTGAACGCCAATAGCGCGATCGCTCGATCACGTCATTGGGAAATTGAAGCACTCTCATTGGCCGATTTTTTCCTCGCTACCTCGCACATCTCTGGTGGAAAAACAGCCTTACGAGTATTATGATTATTTATGATACACTTTTTAGTGCATTTTGTCTCTATTGCTTATATCATATCAGATAGCCCTGTCACTGTCAGATAAAAGGCGATTTGTCATGGATTATTTTTTATTTGGACCGAAGAATTTGATAAAACCTTTCTCTTTGACGAATGTGGTGATAAGGCAATGTAGGCTTCATTTAAAATGAGTTGAAAGTTTATTGCATTGTAAAGAAGATAACACGGTGGACGAAAACAGTAATTTTTAGGGTTCCGTACCCAAAGGGTGAAAACAAGCCATTTTATAAATTGTTTCTGAAAAATTTCATTGACTCTAATTGGTTAGTATTGAAAATATAACCAGACTTCGTTTGTATGGAGCGCACCAACGAACGGTTATATACCTAATAGGCTTTGTTGTATACAGAGTTTTTAAGAGGATGATCAGACCATCACATTGAAAAATTTTCTCTATGGGACCAAAATCTAAATCGCGGAAAAAAAATCTGCTGTCATACATTTATTGGCTCGAGTAGGTTTGAAGTTCTGTATGGGACAGCTTATTTTTCTTTCGCGATTTCAATATTGGTCCTATAGAGAAAGTTGTTCCCTCCTCTTAAACAACTGTCAGTATATTAAGAAGGACCCTGTAGATTATTTAAATACTTGCAAACAAGTGCGGTATAATTAGCTGTCAATGTGACATTTCACTGCGATTATCGACTTGGCTGCCGCTCGTGTGAAAGTGCTTTAACTCAACCGACTATTGATTGATTATAATGCTGTATTGGCTAGACTTTCGACCGCATTTTCTGTCTACTTTTCAAAACAACTTTATGCAATGTGAATAATTGCCCCTCCCTAAGTCGATGTCAAATTTCAGCAATTAAGATAAGTTTAATCCGATTGCGTAAATGCGCGCTGCATACAATCGAAGTCTGGTGATATTTTCAATCCTAACCAATTAAAGTCAATGAAATTTTTAGAAACATTCTAAAAACTAATCTCTGTACTTGTATAAAGTCATATTTTCGTGAAAATATACAGTTTTAATGCTAGGATTAATTTAAGATTTGTATGGAAATCTTTGAGGCGCTGTAACTATAAAACTATACATTTTAACGAAAATCTGACTTCATACAAGCATAGAGATTAGTTTCTAGATTGTTTCAGGAAAATTATATTGACTTTAATTAGTTAGTATTGAAAATATCACCAGACTTCGTTTGTATGGAGCACGCTCCGAATTATATTCCCTTAAGCTTTTAGCTTCAGCTCCCCACACCCCTGTGGTCTCCACGGCGACCGGAACAGAGAGATATTGGCGCTCCAAAGCTGAGTACCAGACTTTCTCTTTTTGGCAGCAAGTTCTGCAGCTGCTCCAGGCGTCCGTGACTGGCGACTGAGGTAGCTGGCGGCGAAGGTGCTGAAGTATGTAGCATCCCACAGGAGGCACTCGCATACTTACTTATTTAGTTGCTAATTTATACAACGTGTTAATGAATACGCGCAAAACCTCATACATTTATTATTATGAAAAAAAATCACCTATGTTGAAACCATGATAATTCGATTCTGCTCTAGATTCTAAACAAACTACTTTCTAGTTTTGCGTTTATTGATTTATACGAGGTATAGGTACATAACACCGACTGTAATCAAACGGTGAAGGAAAATATCCTGAGGAAACCTGCATACACTGAAGATGAAATTCTGATGTGTATGTGTGGACTAACGCCCATACACCTTCCTTGAGAGCAGGCCTGTGCCCTGCAGTGGTACGCTTATAGGTTTATGTAGATGATGATGATAATTATGAAAATCTCAACTAATTAAGGCCCGGTTATTCGAGTGCAAGCGTCTCTTTCTTACAAGCATAAGTTTGCAATTAGCCATCCCGCTTCAATTGAAAGCAGGTCCGCAAAAAACCAATTTTTCATCAATATCGTTTTTCTTGGGTGGTGGGGGAAAAAACTAGCCTGTGAATAATTTAGACAATGTCATTTTCCTATTTTTCAGTGTATTTTATTATTTGTAGTTTTAATAATTCTTAAGTAAAACTTGAAAAATAGTAATAAACTTGCCTATCTTTACATGCTTTTATGATCGAGAGAAGTAATAACTATCGTGTTTTGAGACACAGAATAATCAAGAACAATTCATGAACAACAACATACATTTTTTCTGGATTAAAACAACGAATATTGCATGCCTTAAAACTCAACCAAAAACAGGTCGATTTGGAAGACTGAGAGAGACTGCCCTTAAATGTCATTTGCCACGAAATTATAACTGATCGACTTCTGGCATCACATTAATCCCATTAAGGTATTTTACTGAAAGTAGTGGAGTCTCCTAACTTTCTTCAGACACAAGTTTTATCGGAAACCTTACGTATCCTGACAAGTTTATCGAATAGTTAGTTAAGGTAGATACCTAATCTTAATTAAACTTTAGAATGTAGAGTCAACTTATTTTATGATTTAGAAATAGAAATATATAAAAATATTTTAGATTTAATGAAGTATGTAAGTTTCCTACTAATTATACATAATATTTTAGTTCATTACAAACGCGTGTTTTAACATTTGATGTGACTATACTCCATTCAAAATAGCAACGAAATTTTAAGGCTATTTTGCGTTACAGAAACAGAGATTTTAAACACTCTCACTTATTCTTAGAACAGCTTTTGTACCGTCCAAGATATCTCGGATATATCGTATATGTATCAAATAAATTAATTACATTTGGTAATCAGAATTGGCCAGAAAGCTAAATAGGAATTGGGAAATCTTGTCGTCCTTATTTGAAATGCAGTATAGGTTTTCAAATAGCGAGAATATAGTTCTACCATTACCATTCTCTCGGTAATATCAACTCTTTTCCTGTCCATTGACTTTCAAAGACAGCAGAGAAGTAAAAACTGTACCTACAACAATCCATCAAATGTGGATTATCGATAGAAGTAAGATGATAAATCAACGTTTAACAGAAATGCGAAAGTTGTGAATGAGCACGCGCACAATACACTTGCGCTTGCGCATCGTCCGCCAGCCAGCTGAAGAGCTGCGATTGTGTTTCTCTTAAATATGTGAGAATGTGAAATATTGTCGTCATAAAGTGTGATTATGAGAGTTATAAGTGTAGTACTCGAAATTATTTGCATTGTTTGTTTCTCAGGCATATACAGGGTGTAACAAAACACCCTAATACTTAAGGGGGTGCATCAGACCATCAAACTGAAGAACTTTTACTATGGAACCAACGTCGAGAAAAAATTTAAAAATCTGCTGTCCCTTACAAAACTGCAGTACCGACTTGACTAAAATGTATGGGACAGCAGATTTTTTATTTTTCTCGATGTTGGATCCATAGTAACAGTTGTTCAGTTTGATGATCTAAACCACCCCCTTAAGTATTACTAGGGTGTTTTGTTACCCTGTATAGGGTATAAAATTAAATGCGTTACCTACTTTGGGAGGTGCTTCGGACCATCAAACTGACCAAATTGTTCTATAGGAACAAAATTCAAATTGCAAAAATATCTGCTGTTTTTTTGCAATTTCAATCGAGTAGCCGTCGAAGAGTGGAGGCAAAAGCTCCTGATAGCTCCACCCATGTCATGCAATGGAGACATGAGTACTAGAAAATACTACTGGACCCACTAGTGGTAGGTACCTAAGCAGTAGGACCAACAGTCCGCAAGGACATTTCTATGGAACAACAGATATTTTTGTAGCGTTTTCGATGTTGGCTACATAGTGAAAGTTGTTCAGTTTGGTCTGAAGCAGCCCTTAAACCGCCTTGAAATATGTAACGCTACTAAGTCTGTAGACCCTGTATAAGAATCGAATATTTTGTTAAAAAGCGGTTTCGAATGGAGGAAAAGTTTTCGCAGATGCACGTTACAATCACAAATCATAACGTGTCGGTAAATATTTAACAATAACTATTTCGACAATACTTTTTTTGTGTATACATGGTGATAGGGTAGACAGTTGCATTACTTTAATAGGTAATTGTACTCATGTTACTGAACAATTTTCCCAATGGAACAATTATCGCAAAAAAAACGATTTTGAATACACGCGCAACAAACGTTCGATCAGCTGATTGCATTTAGTATGGAAAGTCTAATTTTTTAGTGTGAATTTCCTATAGATCATTAGGAAAAGTGGTTCAGTATCATGGGTACAATCACCCCTTAAAGTAATGCAACAGTTTACCCTTTCAATTTATAAAAACCTATTAACTATAATGGTACAAACGTAAGTACAGAAAATAGACAACAGTGATAGATCTGGCACCGAGCCATGAAATCGCTGGCGGCTTGTTTGTTATCTTTGCCACAATGTTTACATCCAGGTAAAGTACTATACTAAGGGCCTGTTTCCGGGACTTGCCCGTGGTCCCCCAGCCTAGTCCCCCGTGGGGTACCACGAGAAATTTTTTTTGCTTGTTGATCCCCCTGTATTTTCTTATTTAATATATTTTTATTGCCCGTGGTACCACGTGGGAAACCTTTCTTGACATAAAAAAGAAGCATCGAGCGATTAGCGGGGGTACCACGGGCAAAATAATTGGTCGTGGTACCCCACGGGGGACTAGGCCGGGGGGACCACGGGCAAGTCGCGCCTGTTTCACCACCAAAACTGTACGGTGGCTCCAGATTGTGTTTTTTTCCTAAATATAACCCTTTGTAGTCACCATGGACTTAGAATGATAAAGGATACCAATCCTCCTTACCAGCATGGAAATACGACAATTGGCCATAGCGTTCGGTAATGTTCAACCTTCTTCGTACGTAGATGTTTCAAATTTTATGTTTGTCGCGTTCTATCAGAACAAAAATGTAATAAAAACTCTCTTTTTTTAATTTTTGTCGTTGGATTAGAAAGGGTCTTAGGAAAGGGCTAAGAGGAAGGATCTCCATAGAGTCCGCATAAATTTACGATTGTAGTTGGTCTCTTTTGTCTTATGACGTACCTTTAATAGTAGAAGGAGATGGAACTATAAATATTTGTTTATGCGGCTGTCCACTTTTTTTTGAGCTAGTGTGTGTGAAAAGTGACCGTAAACATAAGGCCATATTTCACTTGGTGCCTTTTGTCCATACTACTTGACACCACACACTCGAACCTAAACGTCTATTCTTAAAGAGAGATCCTTCCTCTTAGGGAAAGGGTCAAACCAAAGATGACGATGAAAATGTACGAAGAAGGTTGAACATTACCGACCGCCAAGGAGTATATTCATGTTTCACCGCTTGTATGGCAGTCTGTACTCCAAGGTATAGACAATACCTTTTTCCATCTTCCTGGTAGTCACCAAATATTTACAACCGTACAACGTCAAGCACTTAATTTCAATTGAAACTAGACCACATGCCTATAAAGCCCCGGCAGTATTGCCCCTTTGGATAGGTTGCTAAGGAGACCCTCTGGACCAGGGCTGCAATCGCGGTAAATATTCGGTGATTGAACCGTGACTGGACTATGTACGAACCATAACTTTTGACACATTTAGTATAGCGATAGTCGCGGTACAGCTCATGACAGCCGTTAGAGCCGTTTTGACAGATCGCTCAGATGTTAGGGCTGTCAGTTACAAAGAGTTTAGCGCGATGCGAAATTCAGCATAGAAGAATATTAATTGGATTGCAATGTGATTAGAACTGAAATTGGATAAGAATAGAACTTCGATGTTTTAAATTAGCGCAATCGGTTTCCTGGAATGAGCTAGAGCGCATTTCCTGATTACAATCAAAGTAACAAATAACATATTATGTGATATAATTCTCGCTTTCATTTTCTCACAGAGGTCAAAGTTTGTATACCTGCACTAATTTACAAGCGTGAAACAAAAAATAAAACGAAAGTACTCGCTAGGCACGCGAACGACAACCATTATATTATCATTAACTTTTACATGAAATGCTCATTAATCGTCATGAGTGGAATTACTCATTTACATTATTTTCTTAACTTAGTGGAAAGTTTTTTTACTGCTGAGACAATGGTCGAAATTGATTTAGATTGGATTTGAGATAAGTAATAAGTATCTTACTTTAATATTTCTTAAAATATCTCTTTCCAATTGGAGAAATGCCACAGATAGAAACTGGTGATAAAACACTAGATAATAATATAACATCGCAAATTAAATTGATTGGTTACACTCTTCACCGGGCTCTCGAACCCTCGATCATGGCCTGACAAGCTTTCGACTTGGAACCCACAATGCAAGAGAAAACGTGGATGTCCTTATTTAATCCTAGAGACTCTTTGACTATTTATATGTGGACTGGTTACGCGTGTAATTCTACTAACAAACATTTCTGCCACTTTTTGCGGGGGGCGAGGTAACATGAAATCCGCAACTTTGGATTTTATTCCCCATAACTTTAAATTCTAATTTTGAATGTTAAAAATCATGAAAAGTGGTCTGGTGTGAACCCCAAACGTTCTAAGTTCGAAGTTATTATTTCGCAATTATAGGTTGTCTCGTTTAGTGATAAGGTGTAAAATTGAATGTAAATGCACAAGATCAATTGTGCTTCTACCGTGGCAGAGGGGAAATGCTACCGCAAGGCTATTCCTTATAATAATTAGTCAAAGTAGAGACTGGAGCTTGACGAAGCTAATATCTCATTACAGGTCATTAAAAATAAAATTAAATAAAAATAAAATACCTGGAGAGCAGACTGCCTTACAAGCGGTGAAACATGAAAATACTCCTTGGCGGCGGTAATGTTCGTCCTTCTTTCGTTAATACCAGTCGTTGTTTCTGACGTCAACTTTGTCCCTTTCTAATCCAAGGACAAAAATTGATAGAAAGGGACAGTAGTAAAATCAGAAACATCGACAACGCGACGGACATGTAAAGAAGTAGTAAAGAAGGACGAACATTATCGAACTCCATGGTAAATTTTCGTGTTTCCATGCTTGCAGCACGAAAGGAGCTGGAGGTTATGGATCCATTGGTTATAAATCCATCTTGTTCTTATCGTGTGGGCAGCAAACTTTGGTGTCAGAGTTTTTTCAGACCGCCTTACGGCCACTGACGTGGTTTTTATGTAACGACGACTACCACCAGACATAGTAGCCGGGACCAACGGCTTAACGTGCCATCCGAAGCACGGAATCATAAATCCATGGTCATCCATGACTCACAATGACAATATTTTTACTTAAAATATTATCTAACTTATTGCAGATAGGAAAAATACTTTCTTGGTTGATAATCTAGTGATAAGAGTAAAATGAGTGAAAGCGCATTTAGTAAAACACAAGTGACTGGTCAAGTGATAAGCAATGACTTTCAACCGAAAAGGAGAAGGTTACATAAACTGCAGCAATGTACGATTAACATTATTGCAACGATACGTAGGTATATAAATACCTACATAGGCACATTCAGTCGTATCAAAGCGAAACAAATAACAGTCTTGTATTGTAACCATAAAACCATAATGCGTTCAATGGACTTTAATTCTATTCGCACCTTTATGACTCAATCCAGATATTTCTACACGGAACCAGGTCACTTTTTGTATGTCCATTGCCACAATTTTGTTGCTTTCTCCAAATTTTTTTTCTTTGAAAGTTTTGTAACAGCGCGTAAGTAAGGTAATCGTGACCTGAGTGACGATTAAAGACCCACCTAATCTATTGGGAGAATGTCTGAAATATTAGGTACCCAAAGTAAATGTCTGTAGCGTGATTTACGGTAATGTTATTTTAAAATGTCACGGAGAGGTGAAGGAACTGAACCGAGTTAGAAAATTATGAGAAAGTTATAAAAACTGGTTTGAGGTTTCTGAGGAACGCAGGTTCTATTGACAGCACGAGAAGGGGTAGATTGCGGATTACTCCAGACAATTGAAAGTTCAAGAAATTAACCGTTCCAGATGTTGCAAATGCTGTTTGGAAACCTTAGCAACGTTTTTGCCATCGCAACTCGTCAACCTTTCACGGAAGACAGAATTCTTCAAACTACCTTTATCCTTCACCCAATGTCTGAAGTCGTGACTGCTTCAATACAAACAACCTTTTTAATTGTTACCAAATAAGCTTGAGGCACCTCGAGGCTCGTCTACAACTGGTTCGGTCGCAACGGAACCCGTAAATCTAGTTTCGCGTTTGTCGATTCGATTTCCGTTCGAGGGGCAGCACAGCAAGCAGGCAAAAGCGCAGCTGAGGCGCGGCGCGATGGCGTCTGGATTTTTTGCTGCAATAGATATGGAAAGACTTGGAGAGATCGCAGCGCGCGCGCCAGGCCGGCGGAGACCGGCGCGCCAGTCGACCGCCGCTCCCCGCCGCGCGCGTGCGTCTCCATCGAGGTGTACTACCTGCCGAGACCGCACCGAATCAGCGACCGTTATCGTCCTAAATGACAACCTAATGGACGAACGAAGAGGTAGTCCACGCATGCTTGTGCTAACTTCGTGTTTACGCTAGTGGAGTGCAGTGTTGTGTTCATGTCGAAATGGAGGAGGTTCGCATATCGGATTGGCCCGAACCGCCGGGCTCGCATGCATGGCTGCCTGCTTACGGCTTCCAGCATGACATTATGGATAAAGACGACTATTTCGGCCCCAATGGTGAGTGCCACGACCACGCTTGTGTGGGTCGATGGAAGATGGGCTCCACTAAAAGTTGGCCGTTCGGCCCGGAATCCGAAGAATGCATTGTCATTAAAGTTCGGTCAAGTCGTGACTGTGGTGATGACACGGGCTGACTTGTTTGGAATGCAAAGCAGCTTTGCTTTGTTTGTGTGATACTTGTTGAGTTGCAGACCGACCTTGGTTCTACTCCCGTTAACTGAAATTAACCTCTTCATAGGATCTCTTACCAATTGTTGTTTTAACACTGCATGGTGTGCCAAGAGTATTTAATCAAACCGACGTTTTCGTATGGAATAATGAACTAACTAATTACTTTTAAGTTACAACAATAGCCTCTGGTCTGATAGAGATAAAGTACCAATCATAACAAGGTGAGCTAATAGCCAACGGGCAAGACTTCAAAGGCATTAAGTTATTTTTGGATATATCAGGTCGATATGTTATTAAGTGGTGGCAACCTTTACACTACTTCATTCCTACAACTACTCAGATACCTAAAGTCAATGACGTAAACGACCTCAATCAAACAAGCAATATAATACACAAGCTGTACCTCAATTCCAGCCAACTACCGAATGTCTCAGAACGTTGCAAAACTTGCAAATAACCTGTAGATTTCGTATAACTTGAACCTTTTGACATCAACATACACAAAAACCGTGGGAACTAAAGAGCGAATCAAACTTTTTGTAACCCACTCTCTCAAACTAGGTACCTACCTAATAATGGAATGAAAGTAAGAGGGGCTTTGATAAATTATTTCAGGAAATAACTAAGATCATTCGTTTTAATAATACGCAGAAACAGTTTCTTTTGAAATAATACCTTTCTGCAGAGAAAGTATGTAATTAAAGTAATGTTATATGTTCATGTTTCCAATTTATCGTTAATAGCCTCTCACTGTACCTATAGCTAGCCAAGAATAAATCAGGCCCAAGACAGCAACTCATTTTAATTTTCAAGAATCGTTGAAGAACTTTTCTTTCACAATGAAGACAGCACGATCGTAGAATAAGAAACTAACCAATTATTACAAAAAACTGTTCTCAAGACGTATTAATACATTAGTTAACCTTAATTGTAGAAGAAACCGAGATCCAAGCTCAATGACCTCATTAATTACGTATTCAGACGATCCATAAGCAATGAGATTTAGTTGAAGTCAAGCCAATATTTATAACGCTATTCTCTTCTACAAATTATTCATGTTATTCGCGAATGGCAATAAGTGTCAACATCGCGAGAAATTTGCAGTTATTCATGATCGATATCCTTGTTAACACGTGTTTTTTCGTTTCTAATTTCTCCTTTCGTTCTTATTCTTTTATTTGTTCAGAGAATTAGAATTGGCAATAAAACGCAGCCATGGTATGCTTCCAATGTTTATTTATGATTTGGGAAACATTTTGTAAGTAGGTAGGTAGGCATTACTCAGTCAACTCTACCCAACTGATCAAATATCGTATAGGTATTATTGTCAAACTTCACATAATATTTACCTACTATCAAACATAAAACATAACTAAACATTAATTTTATACATCTAATGGCTAAGTAAACATGGAATCGATAGTGACATTGAACACAACTGCTTTGATAAAATTCTATGAATATTTCTTACTAATCAAATCAAATCGAAATGTTTTATTTAAAATAATATCACATGGACAGCTTTCTGACGTCATTTTTGACTCTACCTCCGCTTCGGAAGTTGTTCCGTTGTAGAGAAGATGCGGCCAGAAACTTTACAACACATCATTTAAAACAAAAACATACACAAAGTATAATTACAAATACAATATTGAATTGTCAAGACCAGACTTTACTTATTTTCAGATCTCATTGTAGTAAGTAATTTTGCTCCAAGTTCAATCTATAATTTAATAAACGAATCTTCGTTATACTTAGCATACTCTGTAGTTGAAAAATTTATTTCACAGAAAAAGACATACACATGACAAAAAATCATTTTCAAATAATTGTGTTGAAAGAACTAGTTTACAAATATCATCACAAATTCAAAACATGTTACAAAAAGTATATGAAATAACAATGCTTTCAATGAAACTGAATTTAATGATCGTTGGTAACATTAAAAGTTGCGTTATAAATTCCATCGGTACCACAGAGCCGGGAAGCATCCAGTCGGACCAGTTGAGTCCCCCGGCCCTAAAGGTCACTTCTTATCCGTAGGCGAATCGCATACCATATGCACGCTTGCACCTTGGATCTTGTACGCCATACTTTATGTTTATGTTTGAGAGAAATATTTTGAATTGACTTGTACAAATTATCATCTGAATGCGAAATACTGGAGTAGGTATATTTGAAAAAATACGTAACAAAGCTTAGGGGGCCATAGGTTCAGACGAATATTTTCTATGAGAAACGTGATTGCCCAGTAGTTCGAAAAGTGCGTGTGTGTACCGCATTTTCGATTAAAAAGAATTAACAAAGGTACTTTTATCGATTTTTTTTTATGATTTCACTGGATAAACTAATGGTTAATATGTGAGTATAAATAGGTATCAAAAATCGAATATTATGTTAAGATCTTCTAAAAAAATAAAAATGTTTAAAATACATGACAATACGTCATCTTAGTGACGATTTTCTATCGAGTGAAGTAATTCCAATCGTGCATTCAATTTATGATTTCACTAGATAAACTATCCAAGAATACTAAAGTATGACTTTGGTTTCGGTAAATTGTTGAAATCTAGTCGAAAAAAGGAAATATATTATTGTATTTTTGGATATCCGGACTGACACAGAAAGCAAAAAGAAACAAAGGTGTATTTAAAAAATCTATGTAAATTCAATAATCTTCAAGAAATTCGGATGCGTATGTAAAGTCTACGATATGATTATGATGACGATGATGATAATGAATTCAATCATACTGTATACACGGCGACACATCAACCTACCCATAGTTGAACTCTATGTCCATGAACATAGAGCTCAACTATGGGTAGGTTGATCTGTCGCCGTGTGTACCTTCATAAATAGTCAAAACTTCCAAAATTACAAAGAAAATATTGTAATCAAACAGATATGACATAAGCATGACGCATCATCAGAACAAAAACAAAGATATATCTTGTTGCAAAACAGGCAAAATGTTTCGACTCATATCAACAGTATCAACATGCTCTTTACTTTCGAACCTATGCTATGCCAAGATTAACGAAGTCCTTGAAACGTCATGTCTCGACATTTGAGATAAATAGCGAAGAGAGATAACCCAAAGACAATCCTGCTAAAATTGAACGTTGCAACTCTTGCAACTCAAAGAACAACTGTGTTATCTTTTGGAGTTTATTTTACCTGGCTGGATTATGTTTCTTCGGATTATCGCGATAGGTGGAATGTAGTTATAGATACTTGGGTTTTCTTTACAAGATTACGGTTTCAGAGACACTGTCGATTACTAGACGGATTTGTTAGAGAATTGGCTTCCGTGCCAAATAAACTGTTCTTACCACCTTGACATTATTGTTTGAAACTAGGACATACAATGGCCCTCCAATCACAGCAATAAAATACAAATTATAAATACATTTTATAACAAATTGCTGTTCTAGAATCTCGATTATTAAAGAAATAATACAGTGCACCTTATCAAGTCTCTGACTGTAAGTTGTAAATTTTATAGCTTTTGCAAAATCGGTCATTGAAATCAGAAAATATTATAAAACTTTATTGTTCTGTTTCAATTTAAATGTTCTAGATTCTTTTTACCTAGGTAGGCAGGTATTCCTTCATTAAAATTCTTTCAAAAATAAGCTAGGTAGGTACTTATTCAATAGTTATTCAAACACTAGTTGTTTCCCGCGATTTCTTCTGCATGGCATTTGTGTACATGTCCTTTCTCAGGGTTTAAGCTATCTCTAAGATACTAAATTTCATGAAAATCGGTTCAGCGATTTACCCGTGAAATCGCAACAGACAAACATGTAGATATAGTTCCGCATTTATATAATGGATTTAAAACACTATTTGAGCGGTTGAAAATGTTTTTAATTTTTTTTCGACACTTGCTGACGACAAAAACCTTTACTTTGGAACTCCTATAGAACCTTTGGACGCTCAAAACTATAGTCCGTACAATATAGCTTCACCGTGGTCCCACCAATAAACTACCTACTGTTGGGACCACACGTCTTTTTTTCCTGGTAGTCCCACTGCATTAGAGTGGGCCCACGGGTAATTAAAAATTAACCGTGGTCCCACCACTATGCCCTACTGGTGGTTCGCCTCTACAAATACTGGGCCACCATCAGAGCATAGTGGTGGGAGTGGGAACACGTTAATTTTTAATTACCCGTGGGCCCACTCTAATGCAGTGGGACTACCAGGAAAAAACCTGTGGTCCCAACAGTAGGTAGTATACGGGTCCTTCTTAATATGCTGACACTTTTTAAGGGGATGATCAGACCATCAAACTGAACAACTTTCTCTATTGGACCAACATCGAATACATTTGGCTCAAGTAGCTTGCAGTTTTGTACGGAAGAGCTGTTTTTTTTCGCTATTTCGATGTTGGTGCCATAGAGAAAGTTGTTCAGTTTGACGGTCTGATCATCCTTTTAAAAAAGTGTCAGCATATTAAGAAGGACCCGTATACTACCTACTGTTGGGACCACAGGTCTTTTTTTTCCTGGTAGACCCACCGCATTAGAGTGGGCCCACGGGTAATTAAAAATTAACGTGTTCCCACTCCCACCACTATGCTCTGCTGGTGGCTCGCCTCTACAAAAATAAGATGGCGAACGTTTGCGCTGTCTTGTCATTATGACCTTTCTCGATGGCCTACTTCCCGCCAACTTGCATCACAACTCTGTATATCACAAAGCGAATTAAAGTGTGTGTTTTGTTAACACAATAAAAATAAACTACCTTTAAATTACTTGCTTGATTCACGACTCGTTTGTTAGTTAAGTTTTGTAAAAGCGGCTAAAGAAACCTAACCTAATTGACAACATTTCATTTTAAGAAAGGTACCAAAATAAGAGAACCATTTGGAGATTATGTGATCCAAAGCTTTATACCAAAATTATCAGATTTGTCTATCCATTATTTCTCGAGTTATTTGAAAAATACTGAAAAATACTATAATAGAGGTTGAATGAGATTTTATTCCTTTGCCTGCTTGGCTTTTCTATTGGATTTGACAGTTTTTATTTTTAATGTTATTGCGGCCAAGGTATCTTAGCCATAAATCCTACGTTCTTCAGAAAATTCAAAATAGAAATATCAATCAAAATAAAATCGGAAAAATACGTATCTCTTATTTTTTATTTAACACATGTGGTTAAAAAAAAATAATGTTGTAAATTATGTTGCATTAATTTAAAATTCCTATTGACATCGTTGGCAATAAAGCAGGAGGGCTACCCTAAAAATAATTGTCAAACCTAATATGAGGAGAAGAAATTGCACCATATCACCTTGCAATTGCAGTTTCCATCATTCATTCTAAGCAGTCCAGCCCCCCTAGACAAAGTGACATTCTATTGGCGTTGACACTAGTAGAAAATTACAGAATGTATGGATTTTACATTAGCGATCGAAACATTTTGACGTTTGCTTTCATCACCATACGTCCAGTTACATTACTATGTTTTCTACTGTCGTTAACGCTAATCGAAAGATACTTTGTCTAGGGGCCCAGATCAGAAGAGTACGATCTAAGAACCAAAACTTTTAACACATTCGGTATTGCGCTATTCATTTGACAGCCTTTAGAGCCGTTTTGACAGATAGCTCAGACGTTAAAGGCTGTCAGTCATATCCAGTCTAGCGCGATGCGGAATTCAGCACAGTTGAATAGTAATTGGATTGTAATGTGATAAGAACTGAAATTGGAATAGGATTGAACTTGGATGTTTGAAATTAGTACTCCTAAAACCTTGACAGTTGGAAACTTTACTCACCTATCATTAGGAAAGTCAAAGTCTACCTAGAAAAACCTTAAAGAAAAAAAGAATAGACTTTTTGTGTTAAGACCTTAGATCTGGATTTGTTTGCTATTGACAAACAAGCAATATAGGTAGACACAACTGTATTAAAAAATAAAGATAAGTTTAATGATATTTTACTTTAGCGTAGCGTAACAACAAACAACACGATAAGTTAACTAAACCAAAACTCTTTCACATTAAAACGCTGCCACTAGGTAAACGCTGGGCTGGGCCATATTTTGCTAATTTTTAGAAGCTCAAATTTCATATTTTTCTATAAAATACATTATGAAACTTGTGTTCAAAAGAACGCCAAAATATTTGAAATAGTATGTATTAAGAGGTTTCCCTGATCTTTAGAATAGTACCTACCTATTATAGGTAATGTTAGTTACTACCGTATATTAAGTAATTATTAGTACCGAACAACATTCATAAATTCAAAATCCTTCGATCCGACAGCTAGATAGATAACTAACTTTAACTTGGACCAAAATTTTGAATAATCTAAACCTACTATTATATAGGTACTATGATTTATAATTTTACAAAACTAGGCATAATGTCAGATCCAGTCACGCTGCATGCCGTTCATTCCTTATCACAAGTCTTCTAACCTAACTCTTATTATTAACTACTCATAAGAACTAGAATGGTTATATTTGCGAGACTTCGTTTGTGGGGCAGACTTAACTTTATAATTTATGCCGGCAAGGAGTCACATCTGATTTCACAGATCTGAGCCGGTAGTAATTAGTTCACATCATCGCAACTGAAGGTCTCTCAACTTAATATACGTAAATGTAGAAGCAATACTTTTTCTTAGTTTCACCGATCCCATCCCAGCTACCCAATCCGCCGCGTAGCCCCAGCAACGTCCTATGCCGAGGACCGTACCCCTCTGGGTGCCCCTAGGTCGGTTGCTAAAGTTCATTCATTTGGCTCGGTAGACCCTTCGTGGTCCCTCCAATAGTCCGCAGTAAAAAGCAGTAACTGCTCCCTGAGCAAGGCTGTATTAGTCAATTCCAAAAAAAAACTTTTCCTTACAGTACAAAGCATATGCTCAAGACTATATTCTCCCAAGAGGTCGGAGATATTCGAAATATAACATAATAAAACTAATAATAATAAAACTAATAAATAAAACTACATTTTCTTCGTGAAATATATATTATTTACTTTCTTTTCATTCAGCTTCAAAAATAAATCGTTAAAACATAAGTAATGGAGAGAAACCCGAAGAAGAAGAAAACTATTTATTATTACAGTCGGTAAATCTTTTGCCATAAAGGCGCTTACTGAAACCACATTGTTCATTAATTCATTATAGCTACCAGATATTTTACGCATTTATGATTACCAATATTGACATGAGCACAGTATAAGAAATATTATCTAGTATACGTGACGTGACTGTGTAATATTCGTAAATATTTTAACAGCAAATGATTGTACACTTAGAACCTTTAATTCAATAACACTGATATCATAGTTGACTCCTACTGCGAGAACTGTAAGAAAACTATAACATAAAAACATATTCAATGTAGGTAAAATCTTTTTTTTTTAAAAGATGTGTGTCGTAGAGTATCTTGCCGCATCTTCTTTACAACGGAACACCTACCGACGCGGTGGAAGAGTCAAAAATCATTTTGATTTTTTAGTTTTTGATCTTGTGCTGGACTGGAATTTGTTCTTTATTACTTATATTATTTATCAGCCTATCCTCGTTCACTGCTGAAACATAGGCATCTCCCAAGTGCCGCCACCAAACTCTATCTTCGGCCTTCCTCATCCAGTCGCTCTCCGCTACCTTTTCGTCGTTCGGTCGTCTGTCCAGCAGTAGGCCGCATGGCGTCCCAAACTACCTATATGCCTGCCTGCCTGCCAATTCCCAATCAGTTGTCAGCTCTTTGGCATAATATGACCAGCCCATTACCATGTTATTACTAATTTTGTGAGCTATGTCAACCACTTTAGTTCTCTGACGTTTCATTTCATGTGATCTCTCAGAGAAACACCGGTCATAGCACTCTTCATTTCTCGCAGAGCTACTTTGAGTTAGGCGTTTTCATTAAAAAAAAAAATAGTTCAAAGACACTGGTAGGATGACGTTACAATCGTGCTCTTTGAACTGTCAACTCAAAAGTGTTCTTTTCAGTGTTTTGCTCGATTCCTTATTTTAAGGGAGCAATTTTTAGATTTTTTAAAAAGATTTTTTGTCCAGTTAATGTTCATTTATGTATAACATACTAAAATTGTCGGTGTTTTGCGTGTTTATTGGTAGTGAACAATTTATCCATTGGCAACACCACCTGTCAGAGATTATGCAAGCAAACAGCACTTTTTACTGTCAATGTGGCAGGTTTTTCTGAACTTTTATTATTGCCATCTAGTGCTTTTTCGTATTACTAGTCTTGGAAAACGCCTCATTGACGAACCAATCCTATCGTCAGTTTCTAGCTATGATGTACTATTATAATATCACACGTCACGATTAATAATTACGACACTAAGAACCACCTGTCATAGTTAAACAATACTGTACTCTTTCACTCAACACTTTCCTCACGGCTGAACTTGCCACGATTTCCATTCACGCACGTTAGTCAAATGGTCCCATACCTAATAAATAGTATCCCATGACGGAGCTCTTATCTCAACAACATAAGTATGAAAATGGTTTAGTTGGTGGGACTCCTATAGAACAGTCATAGTAAATGGCCACAATAATGCACAATGGCCAAGCTTTGTCTCATAATTACTGTGACCTAAGGAAGGTCGCATCGTACTCTTTGTAAACCTCATATCTTATCGTTCGTTGTTTTGATGACTCATTAGGAGACTATGTTATTTTAAAGGTTGGGCAAACGCAACCACTAAGATGACCTTATACATTAAGAGGTGATTGTACCCATGATACTGAACAACTTTCCCAAAGAAACCCATAGGAAATTAGTAAGTATAATAAAATAGAGGTAATCAAAGTGCCATTATAATGTTTTGCATCAAACTTTACAAACAATATAATCATTTATTACTTTATCATCGTAACCGGTTCCCTCTAAATAGGTTAAATACTAGATCTCTACCTTTTTACATTAAAACAAGCTTTATTCCAATGTACTAAGCACCATTTCGATGTTTAAGAACTTTATCAGCCAATAAATAACCAAGAATATAAATACAATATGTATGATTATTAAGGGGATATAATTCAGAGCGCGCTCCATACAAACTTACTATGGTGATATTTTCAATGCTAACCAATTAAAGTCAATGAAATTTTTCTGAAACAACCTTGAAATAAATATCTATGCTTGTATGGAGTCAGATTTTCGTTAAAATATACAGTTTCAATGCTAGGATTAATTTAAGATTTGTATGGAAATCTTTGAGGCACTGTAACTTTAAAACTATACATTTTAACGAAAATTTAATTCTATACAAGCATAGAAATTTGTTTCTAGATTGATCCAGAAAAATGTAATTGAGTTTAATTGGTTAGTATTGACAATATCACCATAGTACGTTTGTATGGAGCGCGCTCCGAATTATATCCTCTTAAGAACATAATGTTGCCCTACTTGGCAAGTAAATTACTCTAGTCATTGCCGAAATACAAAAAACTACCGTATAACCACGATCGAGGCTACGTCACAAAGTCACTGACCCGTGGAGACAAGGTTCCAATTCTGACTAAAAAACTGACAGCAATAAAATTTTAGAGACAGCAATTTACTCTGATGATGCAGTTTAAAATCTTGAAGCTAATTTGGTTATGTATAATAAATAGCAGCACTGACCACTATACTAAGCTCAAATACTAAACAAAAGTAGGTATTTAACATTTTTTTAATTGTTGCATAAGGCGCGGTTTATACAGAAGAGACGTGTGGCGATGGCGGATAGTCAAAGTAACACAATTATAAACCTTGTAGTACGTAGCATAGCGTCGTTTGGAGAATTACACCCGCGCCTCCAGGCGATGTCACCTGGAGGCGCGGGCGCGATTCTCCTATACGATAAAAACGAAGCTATGCTACGTACTATAAGGTTTATATTGTGTTACTTAGATTATATTATACAGTGGTTTAAGGTTTCGAGATGAAAATGGTCATACGCCATAATACAGGGTGTCCCACTGCTATGCCACACGGAAGGAAAGTACCTTAAATATTGTATGTAGGAAATTTTACTTCATTTTAATTTTTAAAATAATTTAAGTGATGAATAATACATAAAATTCAGGTAACAACATAATATACCGATCAATATTTAAATATAATTATTTTGAAATATTTCTTTCTACTTTTAAGCTACCTAGAGAGCTTGGAGATTTACTGTAGAATTAGTTTGATCGATCTCACGTTAGTAGCGGCTCCTAATGACGACTTCGGAAGACTAAACAATAACAAAACTTAACTAATTCGTAAATACTCTAACCAGAACACAAACAATTTATTCGATCCTCGTCAAAAATGTAACTTCAAGGCATTTAATAGCGATTTTCTTCAAACAAACGGTCCGTAACCACAAAATGGTTGTATGTGCGTAGTAATAACAGGCCAGGTCGGCCTACTTTCGAGCAATTAGACATGTGGGTGTACCTTTGTTGGAGAGATCTAACGAGATTGTACGCCATGTAAATTACAAAACAAACGCAAATTCTGATATCGGCTCCAGTCTACCCAAGGTTCGCGCTCGCGCAACTTCGTTTTGATTGTTTCATATCAATCTATGAAACGAGCATGAAATTTCCGCTTTGTATCATTATTAGGTAATTCCCTCAAGTTTTCAGTAGCTTCTAGGTAGCTACTAAATTGGCTATTTCAGTATTGATATCCATCCAAGCAACATTCAGAGTGCCAACCCAATACAGGTAATTATTACCTATTTTAAGATTAGGTATAGCTCCAGTCATCATCATATCGGCCCATGGACGGCCATTGCTGGATAAA
Organism: Agonopterix alstromeriana; assembly: GCA_963924505.1. Classification (NCBI taxonomy): domain Eukaryota; kingdom Metazoa; phylum Arthropoda; class Insecta; order Lepidoptera; family Depressariidae; genus Agonopterix; species Agonopterix alstromeriana. The sequence continues at coordinate 4,180,765 of OZ004665.1, read as the reverse complement.
GGCCTTCCCCAAGGATCGCCACAACGACCGGTCCTGCGCTGCCCTCATCTTCAGGTTATGGTACGCGGCCGCCGCTCGACAACTCTTCGGCGCTATTGGCCATAGCTCCAGTTTCATCGAACCTATGTACAGAATACGACAAAAAATTAACTACTATTTGAAAATATTTAAAACATTACTTTCCAATACACCTTTATTCACGCCAATCAAAAAGAAATATGAAGAAAAAACGTATTCAATGATATCTTGCAAATCTTGCAATAGTTGCACGAGTTTGAGATCGCTGCGCCAATCAAATCCACGTAACTGGTCAACCGAAACTTAAGTATGTACATCTCATCGTCTCTAATTAACCATCACGATGGAATGCAGCAAAAGTCTAAAGAAATCTCAGTTTCATATCTTCCGTTGACAGAATACGAATTGTGATCATGTCATGATATAACTGTCATCAACTTTTTGCCATCACATTGTTCCACCCTGACTTTCTCATGGATTACAGATAACATTTGTCTTCTGTCTGTAAAAGTTAATTGTGATATGAATTTCTATTGCTATTATGCAAGAAAGGTATTATGAGCATGCGGCTTTCTTCGCTGTGTGAATTGAAATTACGCAAAGGCTTAAATGTTCTTATTTCGATTTTTGAACTCTACGATCAGAGAAGTAAGTATAATTATGTATGTTATATACAATACTGTTAGGGCAGTTTATGCTCATTTACATAGCGATAGCGCCACGTAAATGAAAGTTATGATGGCGCGTTGAAATTGTGATAAGGAACGTAAGGGGGAGTTCCTTACAATTACAATCTTTGTAACTTACCTTACCGATATTATATCGAGTAAAATATGTTAAATAATGTTTTAGCTACTAGCATAAGGCTGCTTTTCCACCAGAGATGTGCGAGGTAGCGAGGTGGTGAGCGAGGAAACAATCCACCAATAGCGCGATCGCTCGATCACGTCATTGGGAAATTGAAGCACTCTCATTGGCAGATTTTTTCCTCGCTCACCGCCTTGCTACCTCGCACATCTCTGATGGAAAAGCAGCCTATGAACACTAAGGGCCTGTTTCACCAATTCTGGATAAGCTCTTGTCAGCTTATATAACAGATAAATTGGCATATCTTTCATACGAAATATGTCAAACGATCTGTCGAAGAAACTATATTTCATACAAATAGCTGTCGGACCAGCTAACAAGAACTTATTCGGAAGTGGTGAAACAGGCCCTAAGTCTTTTAAAAAAGTCGCATTAAAAAGAATATAAACTTTTTGGAGACTGGTCAGCAGATCTTCCGTTCAGTTTTTTATTACCGGTTTCCATATAAGAAGATGCGTAGGAGGGCTGGTAGAATTTAGTAGCTTTATGGGGCCGTGACATCATAAAATTATGGCTGCTTATTCAGACTAAAAATAAGGAGCCTCAGGCTTATGGAGCTTGATTTGTCGTCTGACTGGTTGGGTTGTTTGCTCGAATAAGATCCTTTGATTACGTGGATAAAAAAAAGGTAGATACCTAATGAATGATGGAAGACAACAGATTTTCCGACAACAACTGTTATGTCTTTGCTTTCATACAGAAAACACAGCTTATGATATCAAAAGTCTACCTATAAACCTCATCTTCATTCATCATCGAAAAATTGCCAGTAGAAATCATTAGCATGCTTTTAAACTAAAAGTCTACCCATCAAACTGAACAACTTTTACTATGGGAGCAAATCGATCGGAGCGAAAAAAAAATCTGCTGTTGCATACATTTGAGTCGAGGAGGTATGCAACAGCTGATTTTTTTGCTCCGATCGGTTTGCTCCCATAGTAAGTGTTCAGTATGATGGTTTAAAAGGATGCTAATGATATGAATTTCACCCTGTATAACAGTGATGATGCCTCCGGTACAGTACAACCAAAACCCAAGGTTGGTAATATGGAACGTACAACTCTTACTTTATAATGAGCTACTGTTTCATTGTAGAGTCTCATTATCTCTTCCAAACTAATTTCGTGTATATCTTGTATTATCTTCTCTAACCCTGAACAGTAAACTTAAATATTGCACAATCTTAGCAGATTTTCGTTATCTATGAGATAACAAGATAATTTGGTGAGACCAGACTTACGTCATAGATAGATCTAGTAATTGTTTGCTTTTTACTACTATCATCATAAAGCCGTAGTATATCCAATGTTCATAGTAAACATCACAAATCTTCCTTAGTAACGGCATTGAGCCAAAAAAAAAACGTATTTGTGTAGAACTGGAGAATTAGAGATATACAATAAACATAAATGGTGTGCGAAAACAAAACTGTTGTTCCGTACAAAACTGCAAATGTACCTACGCCAGCATAATATACAGACTGAAATTTATATCATTAGCATCCTTTTAAACGAAGAGTTTACCCATCAAACTGAACCAAATTATACTATGGGAGCAAACAGATCAGAGCAAAAAAAAAACAGCTGTTCCATACTAAACTGCAATGCCTACTTGACTCATAAAGAAAACAGCTGTGTTGCATACATTTGAGTCGAGTAGGCATTGTAGTTTAGTATGGTACAGCTTATTTTTTTCTTTGATCTGTTTGCTCCCGTAGTAAAAGTATAACAACTTTTTTTTATGTGTAGACTCATCTTTTAAAATGATTGCTAATGATATCAATTTGACCCTGTTGAGACAGCAGATTTTTTCGCGATTTCGATATAAGCGTCATCCGAAAACCGTCAGAATTTATAAAGAAGGATCCTTTGTTTGGTGAGATCTTCCTACAAACGCTTTACAGGGTCCAACTTAATATGCTGACAGTTTTTTAAGAGGATGATCAGACCATTAAACTGAACAACTTTCTCTAAGGAACCAACATCGAAATCGCAAAAAAAAAATCAGCTGTCCCATACATTTGGCTAGAGTAGGTTTTCAGCTTTATACGGAAGAACTGGTTTTTTTTCGTGATTTCTATGTTGGTCCTATAGAGAAAGTTGTACAGTTTGATGTTCTGATCATCCCCTAAAAAAGTGTCAGCATATTAAGAAGGACACTGTACAACGTGTTATAAACGCAAAACTAGAAAGTAATTTGTTTAGAATCGAGGGCAGAATCGAATTATCATGGTTTCAACTTTGTTTGTAAAATTTAAAATTTACTGAACTCGATCTCAACCCACCGCTCGGGCACTCTCACCCTACTTACTACCAAAACAAGATTCTTAAAATGTATCCATGAGCACGTTTAGCTTTCATTCATTGTAGAAATGATAACAAATCATTTTTGCCTCAAAATTTAAAATGCGAATAACTTTAAACTGTAACTATCAAAATATTTTAATTAATGTTTCAATCGAATTATTCTGTTATAAATCAGATGGGGTGTATGAGGTTTTGCGCTTATTCATTAACACATTGTATAACATTGCACTGGAATTATTTAAGAGGATATAATTCGGAGCGCGCACCATACAAACGTACTATGGTGATATTTTCAATACTAACCAATTAAACTCAATGAAATTTTTCAGAATCAATCTAAAAACAAATTTCTATGCTTGCATAGAGTCCGATTTTCGTTAAAGTTTATAGTTTTAAAGATACAGTGCCTCAAAGATTTCCATACATATCTTAAATTAATTCTAGCATTGAAGCTGAAAATATCCCCATAGTACGTTTGTATGCAGCGCGCTCCGAATTATATCCCCTTAATTTTGTTACCTTGTGTGGTATAACTAGATTCTCGATACTTCCCCTCAAAGGTCTACGGACATTGAACTATTTACATGGGAACGAAGCGATCCATAACGCCCCATGAATGTGCGTGCTCATAGCGTATTTAATATCTCCCATTTTGGAATATTTTAAAACTATAAAAGCTATTTTAATTACCGTAATAATTATTGACCTCGATAAATTCTTAAAATGCCCAGGTGGGATCTATTAATATAATATACCTTAATATATTGTACACTACACATATCTTGACTATTATAAAACTGTAACAGAAGCACAGTATGTGATAGTATATAGTTCTACATAACAGAAGTGTGTCTGTACATTGAAGATATTTACATAAAAACATTACGATATGGTTTTTAGGTATCCCGGACTCCAACTCTCCTCCTTTTTTACCCATTTAGAATTGTTGTCTAGTCTGTTTGTTTGTTTGTAACAGCATCACGCAAAAACTACTGAACCGATTTTGATGAAACTTTTTTTATTTGATAGCCTTAGACTTAAAATCTGGTATATAATTTGTGCGGAAAAAGTCGCGGGTAAACTCTAGTAATTTATAAATATGATTCAGAAAAGAAATGTTCTTAATGATGATGGAGATTCTTCAAAATCTATTGCGTAGTTTAAGAACTATAAAAGCGCACAAACAGACAGACAGAAATAGCGACTTTATTTTACCTCTATCTTTATCTCTACATGTTCTGTGACTGACTGATCCACTGACTGACAACGTACAGCCTAAACAACTGAAGATATAAAGAAACATGAAATTCGAAATGCAAATTCTACCGAATCGTACGAGTACATGGCTTAGGACGGCATCGACTAGTGAACCAAAACGTCAAATTACCAAACGGACCAGTTCCCCAAATCGTCCAGTCTCAAAATGTCTAGTATCCTAAAACGACTAGTGGTCCATCAGATCAACCGTGGGAGATTGTCCGATATTGCACTAAGGATTTTTCGAAAATCAACCCCAAGAGGGGTCTTTAAGCTTTCCGAACTCCACACGGACAAAGTCTGGGGCGAAAGGTACAATTATTTAGATATTATACAGGGTCAACTTAATATGCTGACACTTTTTTAAGGGGATCATCAGACCGTCAAACTGAACAATTTTCTTTAAGGGACCAACATCGAAATCGCGAAAAACCATTAGCTGTCCTATACATTTGGCTCGAGTAAGTTTGCAGTTTTGTATGGGACAACTGATTTTTTTTCGTGATTTCGATGTTGGTGCCATAGAGAAAGTTGTTCAGTTTGACGGTCAGATCATCCCCTTAAAAAACTGTCAGCATATTAAGAAGGACCCTGTAGATAGATATTTTTTTTCTTTTTCTGTCTTTTTTTACTTGTAAATTGCTAATTGATTAGTATTCGAATAAAGGATATTTTATTTATTTTATTTTATTATAGATAGAGATTTCACAGTGTGTAAGTTTTCTAAACGATTTAGGTCTCTTAAATCATCAATCATTATCTAGTATTCTAATAGGTAGCCAACCTACTTTTACCTACTTGTACGTAGATCGACTTACATAATAATAATAACGTACACGAGTGTTTTGATTGTTTAATGGAAGTAAACAATACCTAATTAATGTTTATAAACTCTGCACTATCACGATATGCCACAGTGCTACTGCATAATTATTTTGATTTGCGTACACGTATAACTGAACATTATTATAGTGAATTATCAGTAATTATAGAAAATGTATATACGCAGGAGACGGAAACTAACATTAAACATAACAATGTAAACTTTGATGCAATATTTTATCGAATACTGTTCCAAATTAATGATGCATACAAAGCAACTGCGCACGAGTGCGTACGAACTAGGCGTTCCTAATAATATTTGAATGTATTTTCGAACGCATTCGGCTTCCTGCTAAAGAGAAAGTGTGTTCAAAACTTGAATGACGTCGTTAAAAGCTGTATCTTTGGTACAATTTAACAGCAACCTTCAAGGTTTATCTGGCGTCTTGATCGTAGAGTATGACGACTCTTGTTTTTTAGCTTCATTATAAAAATAGAACTGGGCTGTAATCGCGGTAAATATTCGGTGATTGAATCGTGACTGGACTACGTACGAACTATAACTTTTGACACATTTGGTATTGCGCTAATCGCGGCTCATGACAGCCGTTAGAGCCGGTTTGACAGATCTCTCAGACGTTAAAGGCTGTCAGTTACATAGAGTTTAGCGCGATGCGGAATTCAGCACAGTTGAATAGTAATTGGATTGCAATGTCATTAGAACTGAAATTGGATTAGAATAGAACTTCGATGTTTAAATTAGCGCAATTGGTCTCCTGATGAACAACAAACGTGATTTGAGGAAATCATAATAAAGACGATGGATAGTGAAATTGGTGCACAAATTGTTTATAAAGCAACTTTACCTAACACAAATACCTACTCTGATTCATAAATGAAATTGATAGTAGGTAGGTACCACGTGTATGTTTCGGACAAACCTGTTTTGTGTTATTAGAGAAGAGACTGTTTTGAGCCAAGACAATTAATATAACCCGGGGTCTTATTTTGTCTACCTGATTATATCAGTATCAAATCGACGTACCTAGTGTTTTTCACAGGTTTTGGCAATAAAACTTAAAATTGCCTCACTGGTTTACTCGCTAGACGTGCAAACTCCATGGGAAACTTAAAATCAAATTACTGAACATTAAGAGATACAGATCAAACTAATTTAAAAATTTAATTTATATTGATAAACTCGATGAATCGCAATAAAATATAAATAGGTGTCTTAAAATTATGTCTTCTATCCGTAAAAAATATAAAATGAAGACCAAAAAAAACTTGACATACCGAATTTGGAGTTGTCTTGGTCGAATTTTTTAAGTAATTAGGTAGAACTACAAAGTAGCTACCTACATTGTTTGCAATGAGATCCGGTTTTACTTTTAATCTCTTTGTCTGTAAAGATCTCACGACTCAAGTAGGATTATAAAACAGTTCAAATAATGGTTCTAAATTAAATGGCTCAAGTATTATGACTGGTTTCATACGTGTTCGTTCATTAATTTCATTTAGTCCATTAGGTGAAAATTAGAATTAGATTTAAAGCATAAGCGATTTAGAGTACTAATTAGTTAATTATCTTTTGTTTGAAACGCTTTTGTTAAGTATGCACTAATGTCATTGACAAAAAAAAAATTTGTGAATGGTTGTTGCCCTCGACACCGAATCCGTTCAACTGTCAATGCGTGATTGAGTGACAAATATTCTTCAAACATCTAAACATCCAAACCTCAGAGGAAGGATCTCCATAGAGTCCGCATAAATTTACGATTGTAGTTAGTCTCTATTGTCTTATGACGTACCTTTAATAGTAGAAGGAGATGGAACTATAGATATTTGTTTATGCGGCTGTCCACTTTTTTTTGAGCTAGTGTGTGTGAAAAGTGACCGTAAACATAAGGCCATATGTCACTTGGTGCCTTTTGTCCATACTACTTGACACCACACACTCAAACCTAAACGTCAAAAAAAGTGGACACTTTGGTTTGGTATGGCTCACTCTATTAGGTATAATCTCTTTGATCCAAACTTTAGTATGAGAGAATAGCTGCGTAGTTCTGCAAACAAAATCCGTTTGATACAATATAAACAACTCACACTGTAGCTTTCTACTACATTTCAAAATCTCAAATATTCAGCATCACCAACTAATCGAAAGCAGCCAAACAAATAAAACCCCAGCCACTATAAACACAGGACACATAATGCAACTGTAGAGTCAAGTGCTGCACGGAAGCCGCAGTTCATTCATCCGCATTTACATAACTACACCCACTTAGTAAGTAAGTAAAGAAGCCCTTTAGAATCAGCCAATTGACTATCTCAGAGTTGAGATTTTTTAATAGATAGCTTTTGTCACTGCGAAATAGGTAATTTTTTCCACCGAAATCTAAGGAGAAAGCAGGCGTAATTGTATCGAATTCGGCAATTTCTATACGTGAATCGTATCTATCTTTTGTCATGTACAGGGGTGCGATTTTTGAATGTCACCGGTGAGCTTGAACGGTTTTTAAATCTCATACAAAAGCCGAAAAATTTAGTCACCGGTAAGATTAAAAAATGTGAACTTTGGGAAATCGGTGAATATCGGCAATTTTACTCAGCCGGTGAATTTCAAAAGTCCAGAGTTCCAGACAAGAAAATATTCCAGGGTGTTTCTTAATAGGTAAATAGTAGAAATCAAAAATAGGTGAGGCTAATTAGACGATTTTCTGCTCAGATTTTCATATTTAAAACGTAATAAGGCACTTAGTAGGTATTATGTAAAGATTGTAAAGCAAACTACAACGAATTCCTTACTGCCGACATTCCTTTACTAAATAGAGATAATTAACATAACAGACCATTAGCTGCGTTGACGAATCCATTTGTGTTCAATACAGAACAGACTACAGTCGGAAATAATTTGTATTCATTATTCTGGCCAAAACCTTCCCAATGCTGAGCAAAGGCCTTCCTCATTCCTGTTCTGCCTACCTTTTTCTGGGTCAATCCAGCCAGATATTGAATACCATGTTCTGGGATTCAGGAAAGGATTGTTGTCGCTCTGGGTTCATGCATCCTAGGCATATCTTATTATTTTAGTTAGTAATATTTTGATCTCGAAATCTTTTTCTCTCAATCTTTATTATTCATATATCTAATAATTTTCTCTACCTATAGCTGGATATGGTCATTTTAGCTACTTTTACTAGTGATTTTTACTCAAATAAACCTCGACAAATTTTAATTCACTTATACCACGGAATATCTAAGATACGTAGGATTAGATCTCTCTTAAACGTTGCGTAATTTTAACAGCCGTAGTTTAAGTAGATAGTTCTCATTATTATTCTATGGTAGAGTCTTTTATTGTAGGCCGAGATTAAGGTAGAGTAGAGACTATTCTTTTAGTTGTTAATTATTGTGTTGTTCTATTTAAGGTGAACGCATATTTATCCGCGGCGAAGGAGGCGAAAGAATCGAAGTTTAGAATTCTTTGAATGCAATTCTATGACACCTCGCACACTTATCCGCGGCGAATCGGACGAATCGTCAGAAGAATTGAGAGTAAATTCGTTTCGTTCGCCTCCTTCGGCTCCTTCGCCGCGGATAAATATGCGTTCACCATAATGTCCATCAGAACAATGTTATTGATTTAAAAAAAAGGAGATTATAGATCAAGCTAAAACTAACAAAAGAAGCGAGCGTAAAGATGACATTTTCAAAGAGAATTTCATGCAGTCTCCTTCTAACCAAGTTCTAACCAGCGGAATGTGGCATAATACTGGTCACACTGTACACAAACATTGCCTTGGTCTTGACACGCGGTCACTCGGCACGCATATTAATAGATCAACTGATTCACATCACTTTAGAGTCAGTGCTTTATGAGTCGAAGGCGCGATATGACTTGTGCTAGTCTATTGTTCCCCTTATGATCGATTATAGAGACGGCAAATACAGTAGAAACTTCAAAAAATTTAGTGAAGTGATGTTTGATTGTGGTGTAAATGCCTTGCAAACGGTACCGATTAGGCAAGTAAAGTATTCTTAAAAGACTACTAATATTAACTGCTGGATCAACTCTTAACTGTATAGAGATAAAGTTCGATTCTTGCTGGCATGTTAACTAACAGATAAGTCATTTCGTTAGTTGGTTTGAGTCGAGGAATAATGTATTCAACTTCCTTGCATGTTTAGTCTTATAACTTCAGAGAATAGTGTTGTTGGTTGGCTCTGTTATAATCGGCTAACATCGATTATTTACTGTGAAGAAGAGTGAATGCCCTAAATCTTCTACTTCTCGCTTTCCATCAAGTCAGTCTTTTCTGATACCAAATACCTACGTGCCGTGCCTTTTGAAGAACGGAGGCGATTGAGATGAATAAGCACAGAAATGAATTTGTATTACCCATCCAAAGTCTTGGAATGATCGGCTTTGCATATATGGAAGAAAAACAACAAAATACTATTTTGTTAAAAATTTCATGTTCCTTTGTTTATGAATAGTCATAAACCAGTTCTAGATAGTGGTGGTAAATAACAATTCCTTTAATTCCTTAAATTAATAGTTATTCCTTTTCTTTTGTGGATGGTTTGAAGTAACAGCAAACTTGGAGCTTTTTGTATTGTAACTTTTGATTACTTTTACTAAATCTAAATTTGTATTTTCACACAAGTATGTAAAACGAATGATATTTATCTGTGGAAACTTTTAGTTGGCAATGTTGGTTTATAAAAATGTTGATATCTTACTATCCTGTAATTAGTCCGAAGTTTTCCTAAAATGAATAAAATAAAATAAATGGCGGTAGATATTTATGGAACCAGTTAAGGCGGCTTGAAAAGACTCTTGATGAACCCTAACTATTGCCTCTTCCTGGCGTAAGGTCCACTTCCGTTCATTCTTATTAGTGAAAGGAGGCCTATGCTACAGTAGGATGAACTGGAAAGTTGCGTCTTCTTCTTGTAGCGTGGGCAGCAAGCCCTGGTGTCAGAGTTTTTTCAGACCGCCTTACGGCTTCTGACGTGGTTTTTATGTAACGACTACTACCACCAGAGATGATAATAGCCGGGACCAACGGCCAAACGTGCCATCCGAAGAACCGAATCATCTTTATTTTTCAGACAATCAGGTGATTCAACCTGCAAAGTCCTAACCAACTGGGAAAAAACGCACAAAGTGACATATCACTAGGTATCGTCTCCCATGGGAATCGAACCCACGACCTCCGTGTCAAGAGCCCAATGCTCTTAACCATTAGACCACGGAGGCAGTTGAAAGTGGGTGAAACTAATGAAGAAACAATTGAAACAGAGCCTAGATAATACTTATTTAGGCTTAGAGTTTCAATAGACAACAAAACATATCCTTACAAAGAATCAATGTCTATCTATCTAAGAATGCATTGTCCACTTTATCACTGGTATCTCGTTGTAGTCGACAACGGCATTCCTTTCATGCCGATCGACCCTGCGCCAGCGCGCCAATTGACATTGCTAGCCGACCGGTTCTTTATCCTGCCGTCTTTTGTTTTGTTTAACTTTTTGAGCTCTGTTTTTTTAATGTTTTTTTTGTGAATCGATACACTACTGTTTGGTTTAGGCTTAAGGTTTAGGATACTTGAATCAACGTTATCTGAGAACTTAGGTAGGTATATAGGGTCCTTCTTAATATGCTGACACTTTTTAAGGGGATGATCAGACCATTCAAACTGAACCACTTTCTCTATGGGAACAACATCGAAATCGCGAAAAAAAAATCTGCTGTCCCATACAATTGGGTCGAGTAAGATTTCAGTTTACTATGGAACAACAGATGTTATTTTCGCGATTTCGACATTGGTCCCACAGAGAAAGTTGTTCAGTTTGTCTTAAAAAGTGTCAGCATATTAAGAAGGACCACCTACCTATAGGTACATTACCTATAGGTAATTACAATTTCGAATGTGATCGTGCTTGTATCTAGAATAATCTGAATTCCGTATGTATGTAGCGGACCTTACATACCTACGTCTTTCGCCTCATTCACATAACCACCATACCTACATCTCTCCATACTTGCTCGCCGGTTACCAACAAAGCTAGTACGACCTCACCTTTTAGTAGACTTTATGTTGGAGAATTAACAATAGTGCTTCCAAATTATTTAAAATGTTGGTAAAGCTTAAAGTTATCACATCAAAGAGAGATATAATCTAACTTCGCAGCATAGTATACGATATTATTACGAACAATTTGAACTCAGTTCAGTGCAGATACTGACGCGTACGATAAATTATTCAAGAGACGATTTCTCAACGGATTCCTGAACGCAGCTGCAACCGTCAGCCGTCATCCTCCATTGATCGCGTTCGATTTTTAAATCAAACCACCTTTTAGGGTTCTATGCTCAGAGGGTCCGAATGAAACCCTATTGCTCTGGCACTGGCGGGCAATGCTGTCCGTCCGTTCGTTCATCAGTGTGTTATAGCTTCTTGTTTCAAAAATTGGCGATTTGTTCATAGATGTTGCCTATTTAGCTGGTATAGCATCAATATTTTATTAACAGGTGTTCTCGGGAATGGTAGGTACCAATAGTAGAAATACAATTACCTAGTTGATTTTGTTCTTAGTGATATGCAAGAAACACGTTATACGGCGTGCAAAAATTAAGCTCGCTACAGGATATCAAAGTAGAAAAGTAGTTAGTAGGCCGCATAATTGTTAATGATTTCAACAGTGCGGTATCGGCACCCCCTGCGATGGAATCCGACTCGCACTTGGCCGTTTTTTTATCACGTCGACACGGGTAATGATTGGAGAGTTCCAACACCTAAATTGCATTATTTTAATGCAATGTTGTGTCAATTTCTGTGTAATTTCGTAACAATGGCGAGTAAATCGGCCAGTTCGAACAAGATACTTCCTTTACGAGGGAGGGACCATGTTGGTCAGCGTAAACAAAAAAGGTGGAATTTGTTGATGCATTGACAAGACTTCTTGAGTAAGAAATTGGATCATAGTTAGAAGTATGTAACGTAGCTTCACTTCACATAACGAACACAAGTTTATTTAAGGTAAGGTAAGGTATATGTATCGTCACGATTTGTTTTCCTTTCATAACATAAAAACTAACAACACAATTTTCTCATGTCTAAAAGAACCCAAATTTTACCAAAATGAGATTTTTATTTAGTCTGTGGAAGTTATTATAATTAATATAGTTACCTTACCTTATAATGCTTCTATAAATGTTTGAGGCTTGCATATTTTTATAATTTTGTACGCCCATGTAATTTTGGACAAATGCTCGAACTGTTTTATTTTCTATGTAAGTATTAAAATACTTAAGAATATTAATTTACCTATAATCTACATCCACACTAATATTATAAAGAGGAAAGATTTGTACCTATTTTTGTATGTTTGTATGTTTGTAATGAATAGGCTCAAAAAGTACTGGGCCGATTTAAAAAATTCTTTCACCAATAGAATGCTACATTCTTCCAATTTGACATAGGCTACATTTCATTTTGAATAAAATTAGGGATCCTTGGTAAAATAGACAATTGTCTACCCCGTGCGAAGCCGGGACGGGCTGCTAGTCCACAATAAATATACTTCATTTTATCTTTACCGACTAGATTAATGTTTATTATCTTCCAAATTTGTTTTCAAAGCCTTTATTTAATATGGATTTTTGACCATGATCTGTGACGTTAGATCTTAAGTTACTACGTCAATGTTCTATTGTAGTTCCGGAATTACAAGATTACAAACACTGTGCGTACTGCAGTAAAAATAAACGCAAACCTCGAGTACCATTTATACGCAATCCATGGTAAAGAAATGATAGTATAAGAGTATCTAAATGATTATAACTAGAAGAATCAAATGGGATGAGAAATAGGAGGCTAACATCGAAATAACGAAAAAAAAGACATGCCTACATTTAAAAAAAAAAAAAAAAAATATTTATTTGATTTCAATTTAGTGGTATACAAATGATTGAGTCCCTGACTCCCAAAGTCGGAAAACCGTGTATTGGGAGACAGTTTCTTCCCCTGTTACAATAGGTAGGTATAAAACTATATACCACCTAAATTAATGAATTACCTACATGATTGATTAAAATTTGGGTCGATTACAGAGGGTGTAACAGAACACACTAGTAATACTTAAGGGGGTGGTTTAGACCATCAAACTGAACAACTTTTACTATGGAGCCATCATCGAGAAACAAATAAAAAAATCTGTCCTATACATTTTAATCGAGTCGGTACTGCAGTTTTGTATGGGACAGCTGACTTTTTTATTTTTTCTCGATGTTGGCTCCATAGTTAAAGTTGTTCAGTTTGATGGTCTAAACCACCCCCTTAAGTATTACTAGGGTGTTTTGTTACACCCTGTATAGGTTTGCAGTTTTGTATCCAACACCTGTTTTGATGGACTTTATTCCCTTTAAAAATTTCAGCGTATTAAAGAAGGACTCTGTAAGTACACTAACTTTGAGGTCACACAGATGATTCTTGGACAATAGTAATAAAAAAGCTCACGACCGTATACCTATATACCTATGGGGGATATTGCCTTTACTAGGTACCATTGCGTGCAGTGACGTACTTCTTTCGAAAAAGATCAATTTCCAATAGATTTTGTCTGCAGGCTTAGGGACATTAACTAGAAATTTAAACTTTTCATTTCGGTTTTTATTTACATCTTAACTTCATAAGTCACTCCTACTAGAATGTAACATATAGGTACAATATATTTTAACTGACGAAAACTGAAAGAATCGACATAAAACAATCTGAGCACCGAAACAAGTTTTTCAACTATCCAATCAGCTGCCATTTAATTTTATACCGTAACATGAATGACATAGCAATCGTCCAATTACACACGAAATATAGTTGATTAGAATCACGTTACAATTCTGTCCAATAGCTCCAATTAGAGTATTTGACTCAAAACGTTCGCAATTGATCGGTTCAAGGTGAATGCAATTCGAATAGTTTGTTTCACGTGATCATGCTATGATAGTGTGCTTTTTAATAAGTAAGTATAAAAAAGTCCGCCCGCCCCACCTTGACCTGCGAGTATATTGTCATAAAGAATTGTATACCTATAAAAAAGTTCCGTGACTGACCGAAAGACAACACACAGCCTAAACTAAACCTCTGAAGACAGAATCATAAAAGGAATACACATTCTACAGAGCATGTAGGGGAAGACTACTAAGAAAGGATTTTTCGAAGTAGCGGCACAGAATAGGTAATAGTATACAGTTCTATATACAGAACGGCCACTCCCCGCCCCCCTCTGACTTCAGATACCCCACCTCACCTCACACTTCCTGGGAAACTTGAGGGAAGCCGAGCAAGGGAATGCAGTCAGCCGTGCGCACCCGTAGTATTTGACTTTATAAAATTGTGTATTTTCAGTGCAAAAAAACGTTGAAAAATAACGCTAAATTCACATTTTCAATAATTCTTTAGCTCAAATACTATTAATTATTTTTAATAATAGATCGAACAATTAAAAGTATTGAAATATCGATGACGTTAAATGCAAAGCGCGGCTTTCAACCCTAGCCTACACGCAATGTCATGGACGGTTTGCACAAAGTGCGCATGTGCAGACGCCATTTAAAAATTCAAAAACGTTCTTTAGAGTGCCGGACCTGTGGTAGTGGGCAAAAGCTATAGCGTAAAAATATGTATGTTACTGACGTTGGACAAAACAGATCTATCGACCTTGTTAGACGTACTTACTTGTACCTTATTTAATTCAAGTTTTCTAATAATTCATGGTTCCGAAAGCATCAAAACGATTGCCTGTTTGAAGATGTTGATCTGTTGCTCAAACAAAATTACTGGTAGTACCTTAATAACCCTAGTATCTAAGTGGCTAACCCACCAGACCAAGTAAAGGACTAAACCAACTCTGACAGCAAGATCACCAGTCACTTTACGAACCAGTTTAGTAACATGAGTTTTCACAGCACTTTACTACTGAAGATACGTCGCCAATTTCGTATGGCAGAAACTAATTCTCGACGTAATCACTAGGAGCGCTGTACGAAATTCAATACAAAAATGGGGACGTTACTACAGTAGAAGCCGTGGTGGATGGGTCGATCCCCGTCCAGGCCGAATCGTACCAATGAGTTTTTCGGAATTTATGTACGATTTGTAACACCAGTGGCTTGAGGAAACCTGCAGGCTTCAATTTCGAGGCATGTATTGTACCCACTGTCTATTTAAAGTGGCGACGGGCTCATTCCCCGTCACACTGGACAGAGATTCGGTACTACTAGTTAAACGTTGATGTTCTGAGTTTTCAGAATATCTCTGACTACCCCCTCGGGGAATATATTCGTGAGCATATGCTCATGCTTATACTACAGTAGTAAAGTACAGTAAAAACTCATGGTAGGCCCACAGCACTACGCCCGTTTCGTAGACTATGACGCGTCAGCTCTCGCTCTCTCACGGTCTCACCCATATTTCTGAGAAGAGGAAGAGGTACCAACTCAAGTTGGACGTATTTATTTATATTCATAACGTCTTTGATACTGTTTGCGTACAATCAAGTACCTTATCTACAAAAGTTGCATTTTAAAGCAAAGTTAACCATTATAGCCTTTTCCCTCAATTTGAGAGGCTGTGCCATTATAAACATTACCACAGACCGTAAGACCTGCGCCGGAGCATGACCGGCTAGCGGTAGCTTCACCGGTACAACTAAATGCTTAAGAAGAAGGCTAATCGAAACAAACATTCATAAGAAAGTTTTGGTCTGCGGCACAGCTGTTATTCGCCGGCGATCTTTTTGAAATATCTTTGTGAAGTAGGTGTAATCTGTGTCTAGCCTTTTATTGGTCAAAGAAAGTTTAGACTTTATGCCGTATGGTATCCTGTTAGAATGACACCCGTCTGGGTTAATGCTGCTCTAAAAGGTTAACTTTTCTGAAGCCCACGCCACTTAGTCTCAACATCTTGATTCCGAATTGAAAAGGGGTAATAGTGCATCTATGTGCAACGCGCACACTGTGCAAGTATCTAATTTGTTGTTGGAGCTGAAATCTACTATGAGCTTAAGGGTCTTTTTCACGACTTCTGGATAAGTTCTTGTTAGCTTATATGACAGATAAATTGACATATATTTCATAAGAAATATGTCAAATGATCTGTCAAATAAGCTAACAAGAAGTATCCAAAAGTGGTCCAAAACAGGCCCTAAATATAATAAAATATTAGACTTAGGTAGTATCACCGTCATGCCCTTATTATACCATTATTTTGGGTCGATTGAATACTTTATGCCTTCTATTTCCATTCATACATTTATTACTATAACTGTAGTTACAGATAAAGTGGATCAATTTAAAAGATGGGTAAAATAATCCATCTTTTCATATTTGATCTGGTAGACTCAATTATTTTATTATACGCAATTATTAATTTTAATGTGAAGAAGCATTAGCATCTCCTTAACATTTCCCGTCGTCTGGCTGGACGGTGACACCATCGATGTTCACTTTCGATTTTACAAACTGTTTTGGTGTCTCCGACCTGGAGTGCGATTTTTGAATCTCATTCGCTGAGCTTAGCAGGGCCTAACGACAGTTGAAAACATGAAAATGTATGGACTTCACGTATTGTGACGAAAGCAAACGTCAAAATGTTTCGATCGCTAATGTCAAATCTATACATTCTGTCATTTTCTACTAGCGTCAAACGCCAATAGAATGTCACTTTGTCTAGAGGGGCAGGAGTGCGATTTTATAAAGCCAAATCAGCAGTAGAAAGATGCATATCTCTATAGTAATTTTGAAGTTTTCAACTGCTGAGTTCAAAGTATGAGTTTCAAAATTCACACTCCTGAAGTATGATTTTTGAAAGTCAAATCAGTAGTAGAAAGATGCATAAGTATCTCCATAGTAATTTTGACATATTCAACTGCTGAGTTCAACGTATGAGTTTCAAAACTCACACTCCTGAAGTGTGATTTTTGAAAGTCAAATCAGTAGTTAAAAGATGCATATCTCCATAGTAATAATGACATTTTACCTGCCGAGTTGAACGTATCAGTTTCAAAATTCATACTCCTGAAGTATGATTTTTGAAAGTCAAATCAGTAGTAAAAAGATGCATATCTCCATAGTAATATTGACATTTTCAACTGCTGAGTTCAACGAATGAGTTTCAAAAATCGCACTCCAGAAACTCGAAACCTTCCTAGACCTTTCTTAGACTCAACGCACGCTCTCAAGAAGTCTCTGAATCTCGACCTTAGAGTGCCAAGTAAGCTTGTCGTCGTTCTGTCCTTATAGGTGGCAAGCACATTTCTGATATACGATACATACCTACATAATGTGACCGTCAAAGGTGTCTACTATTGCTAAACTTTTACTATTTATATTTCGAAGAGACTGAATCGTTCCAAACGCCTCAGGTATCTAAATCCGAATACGGTATTACAAAAATCTCAAGAATGTCATCCAAAACATGTTCATCCACAAAAACTGCATCCAATCGGTTAATAGGAAGAGGAAGCCGTTGAAAAAAATAACTCACTTAAAAAACTAACGATGCCTTGAAATAGATCTCAGATTCTCAGCGGATATTTCGTAACGTGTTCTTTTCAGTGTCTATTCTAATGTTTATATCGCGTTTTATAAAAAAAAAACAACAAGTGTTGACTTTTAAGATGCCAGATAGCATCTCATGTGTAGCAAGCGCAGTTAACGTTTTTTTTTACTTTTAATTATGTCTTCGTTAACAGCAAGGTTTTTATTTTGTTATAACATTCAAACGGCCAGAGACTTAACACCTCGTAACTTTTGTGTTTGCCGACATGTTTATGTAAGTGTGTGTCGGTCACTAGCTTTAAAAAAATCATCAGCATAGGTAGCATGGCAACGTGATACAGCGCTATCACACCTTCGCTCTCTTTCTATTTGCGGGCGAACGAACGAGATAAAAGACGTGGTACAGCCTTATCACGTGTAACATGCTACGGCAACAGCTCTTCATTCGTAGATTGCCATTTGGAGATTTTTTACGATGAAATAAAAACAAAAATAAAAAACGATTATTCATGCATTGAATGCATGGTTATATAGAAAGCTTAATGTAGTTATAACAATTTGTAGTACACATGGATAGAATACAAAAGATTTTATGAACCAACTATAGATTTACCAGGGGTTCAAATCGTAGGCAAGCGAAAGCCTACTTGTTTCTAAGGATACCAGATGTCCGGGATGTTTTATTTTTTATGTACCGGGTCCTTCTCAATATGCTGACGGTTTTAAGGGGGATGACCAGACCATCAAATTGTACAACTCTCTCTATGGAACCAACGTCGAATTCGCGAACAAAATCAAAATCAGCTGGCCCATACATTTGGGTATCTGATATTATAGGTACTAATGTAATTATAGGTTGGATATACCTACCTATTATAGGTGTACCTGTAGTCATATAACCTAAATATATAGTGATTTTAGTCAATGACACGAAGTTTAAATACAGTATCAATATTTAGGTCAGTCAGCGAAAAAACCGATGAAAAGGTCACTCACAAATAACTTCATAAAAATAAACGAAAATTTATCTACTAGGTATTAATTTAATAAATCGTGATTATTGAAGCTAAATAATTTCACGCTAGATTATAGTTCTTATGTGAGTAAACATACACAGTCAACTACTTTAAACGAGTAAGCAATTATTAAGTATAGGTACTTACAGCTTAACACTTTCAACAACAGGGCCGTCTTAACCATATTGGGCGCCGGGGTACGAAAATCAGCCTGCGCCCCCCTAGCCAACAAAAAAAGCGAGCGTATTTGTTAGAACATCAATTTAATTTTAGTAAGCAGTATAAAGATCTAAATTAGCTTGCACATCGCAAGTCGCATCGCATGCGGAATGTTCCAAATGCTGCTTGAGGCGTAGTGGTGCCCAATTTTTATAGGTAAAATCTTAGAGAAAATGAATGTTAATTTCTAAAACTGTACACCTTACACGCGTGCACGTGTGCACCTTATGTACCCCTTGCACCCCCGGGTAAAGACGGCCCTGACTTTCGTATTTTTACGTTCGTATTCGTATACCTACGACAGTGATGCCTACTCTATAGAATTTATGCATTATTCGTATACGAATTAGGATGTGTGACTTTCAAAAATAGCACTCCTCTAAAGATAAATAAATAACACTATGAATATTTAGTAAGAAGCAGTAAACATTTCTATTTTCTACGCCTATAATTATTCTAGCCTAGTTTCTACATCGGCTGCCTGTCAAAATAGATGAAAGATCACCGATGCAATTCGAACTATGTTGCGTTACATTAATTTGGCTTTAGCAACATGGTTTTCGAGTACATTTTTAATTACAGCTACCATTAGGTACCTATTTGTTTTTTTTTAACCACAACACAACCCATTATATATATTAGATATTTTGTAGACACTTCGATATTTTGTAGATATCTATTAAATATTTTGTGGACATTTTTGTGCTGTTGTTTTGTGGACAATTTATTGGGAATTGGGAATTTCTGAAGGCTACATAAATTACTTAGATTCCAAAATATTTGTTAAAAATTAGTAGGTAATACAATACATAAACTGACTATTTAATGAGGCATGTATTGTAGGTGCCCATTACAAAGTGGCGACGGGCTCACTCCCCGTCGCACTAGACAGAATTTCGGTACTAGTGAAACGTGGATGTTCTGAGGTTTCAGAATATCTCTGACTACCCCCTCGGGGAATACAGTCGTGGGCATATGCTATGCTATGTGAATATTTAATCACATAAAATTATCCGTCCCAAGAAAACCTCATGAGTTTATAGATCGGCAGTGGACTTCGTTGTGCACTAAAACGTGTATAAACATTATTTCATTTTAAGCATCGATTTAGTAATTATGTATAAAAGGTTAGTCAATAGTCGTTATCTTTATTCGTTTCCTCTTGCAATAATAGAGCTCCTCAACAACGCTTATAAAAGTCAACCCAAGAGAAGAGATCCTTCCTCTTAGCCCAAGAGGTAAAGATGACATGAATTTAGAATGAAAACTCTATGTAAAGAGGAAAATGAGATGGGAAACATAAGTGACGTCATCTACGGTCATAGTTTTTGGCCTAAAAAAATTGTTTGTAATACAATCTCCACTTAGGCACAGAATAAATACGAATAACTACCGGTACAGAAGGATCACTTCGAAAACATATGGAATAAATAGCGGCTCTGTCTGCAAGGCAATAAGGTGCAAAGTTATTCGCACTCGTCCTGTCGTACTATTCGCGAATAACCTACCAACCGTCGCAACGGCGCGCATGCAAACAAAAATGAACCGAATCATTAGACATGAAAGCTTCCTTTTGATAATCTTCCTCTTTCATTCTTTCACGTACTGGTAGCGTGAAATCGCTAGGGTCTTTCAAGTCTCGCATTGACTACTCACAAAATGGCGAGAAGTTTACACGGTATACCTAACCTATTGCCATTTACCACTCGGGGGATCGCCGTCAAGCGTACCTGAGCTGTGGAGTGAGACAGGCCTGACTTAGGTATGTAGTGTAGACATTTAATCTTCTTGTTCAACCTGTCTTACTAATGTAGTAGGTTGGTACTATAATGGCGAAATTGTAATACATGTGCAAAGTTGCGAAAGCGCTTTCTGTCATTTATTAGAACATCTTTACTGAAACCTGTCGATCATTGTCATTACGCTGTAAATTAACAAAGTCACCTACATTTCACTACAATGAGGTACCTTCTCATAACGCAACGGTCACACATCAATCCACAACCAATGAACTAATTAGTACGATCGAATAGCGTGTCACATCGCATTCTTGTATAATCTATTCGTAATTAACTAAGCGCCAATCAAAGGAAATTGTTACTCAAAACAAGAACCGACGAGAGTCAAACGTAAATAAACTTGAAAGAGATAAAGTCCGACAAAATTGCGTAATTTCCTTTAAAGCTGACGCTTTTTACTTTACGATAGTGGCCAGGTTTGAAATTTTCCAGTTAAGGCGCAATAGTAGGACGAAATACCTTGGAAGAATCTTTTATTTTTCGACTAGATTTATAAAATTTAACGAAACCAAATAAATATACATATATATATATATATATATATATATATAGTATATATATATATTTTAATATGATAAACTATCCAAGAATACTGAGGTGTCATACCTCAGTATTCTTGGATAGTTTTTTTTAGTGAAATCATAAATTCAATACACAATTGGAATTAGGTACTTCACTCTATAGAAAATCGTCACAAAGATGGCGTATTATCATGTATTTTAAATATTTTTCTCGTTTTAGAAGAAGCAGCAGCAGCGCATATACAGTGTCCTTCTTAATATGCTGACACTTTTTTAAGGGAATAATCAGACCATCAAACTGAACATCTTTCTCTATGGGACCAACATCGAAATCGCGAAAAAAATCAGCTGTCTCCATGCATTTGGCTAGAGTAGATTTGCAGTTTTGTATGGAACAGCGGATATTTTTTCCGCGATTTGGATGTTGGTGCCATAGAAAAAGTTTTTCAGTTTGACGGTCTGGTCATCGGCTTAAAAAAGTGTCAGAATATTAAGAAGGACCCTATATTAACTAATCATTCTTTCTCTCCCTGTTCAGTCCTATTCCAGCTATTTTGGTATGAAAAGTTTGATTGCCTATGTCTTCCTCAGTTTACACACCTAGGCTATCAAGTGGCAAAATGACATATATGTTGTTATTTCTATTTTACCATACTATTCGAAAAACCATAAAAACCTAATGATACATACATATACTCACGCCTGTGTCTCATTTGGGTAGGCAGAGACAATTGATCGCCATCGGCTACGATCCTGCTATACCTCTTTTGCCTCTTCCACAGTCATAAGTCGTTTCATACACGCTCGTCGGTTTCGGGTACATTTGATATGACCCTTCTTAAGTAAGCTGTCAACCTAATGATTAGGATGAAAAATTCATCCATACCACAGTAAACTGTAATTTTTTACCTGTCTGCATTAAACGAGTAAGCTATGCGCCTTATTTTTAATTACTGTAATTTAGACGTACCTTCCAGTAACATAGCACCAGAGTAATATAAAAGTGATCGACCGTATAAGTATATCCTGTTTCTGATTATCGTGTTAAAGAGGCATGCTTATGAACTAGGTAATATAAAAGTGTCGGGCGATTCGCTAGTCGTGTCATAACCAGTTAGGTACACGTACACCGGGTAGTGTCTGGACATCGAACCTTATGTACTTACTTATTATAAATCCTAGATACTTATGTCATTATACTTACAAGAATATATGGTCCTTCTTAATATGCTGACACTTTTTTAAGGGGATGATCAGACCGTCAACTGAACAACTTTCTCTATGGGGCCAACATCGAAACCGCAGAAAAAAATCAGCTGTTCTAAATAAAACTGCAAACCTACTTGAGCCAAGTGTATGGGACAGCAGATTTTTTTTTCGCGATTTCGATGTTGGTCCTATATAGAAAGTTGTTCAGTTTGATGGTCTGGTCATCCCCTTAAAAAAGTGTCAGCATATTAAAAAGGACCCTGTATAAGCAACTTTTGTTACGGGAACAAAATTGAAATCGGAAAAAATCTGTTGTTCAATGTGTGTAACAACAAATTATTGATAGTAGGTATGATCAATTATAATCTACGATAAGAATATCATTTATATAATTTTTGGATCAATGGCCTTTTCGGGAATGGTTTAGATTTATAAACCATCGCCGAAAAGATCCAAGAATGCAGTGATCCAAAAATTGCCTGTAGTCTGCCAACATTGCACGTTGTCATCAAAATGAAATAAAAAGAATTCCACTCTTTGATTGCACTACAATTTATATAGAACCACCTTAAGAAATCTAAACATAAATTTACGAAACATGTTAATGATAACCGTGACTCAAATGTGTTCACACTTGATCTGAGGTACGTAACCTCCCAGCTGACTCATTAGAGTCGCGTAGTAAGTAAAGTACAGTGTGGGAACCGACCGACACAACAGGGCTAGCGGCTGGTCAAAGTATAATAAACACCTGTCCGGCACATGTTATAACGGTTAGCTACTCAGTTAGCCTTCCCGTATTCAGGGCTCGCTTCTTTACTACGTGAGTTGGGTGGGTGTCAGGCGTAGGTGAAATTAGGTTGCGGACAGACTGATTTTATTTGTCCTCACAGACTAAAACTTTAGTCACCCTTGCAGCTAATATTGATTCGTCTCATTAGAGTATAGTGGCTTGAAGGTTTTGTGCAAATGTTTGTTTGAAACATACATCTAAATGCTCATGCCTTTGTCCTATAGGCGGAGACTACGTACCACCACACGCTACGATTCTGACACAATTCCATTTGAATGTACATCTTTTCGTGCACTTCCGTCGATTGAGGGTGCTAAATACTTGTCCTTTCTTGAAAATATCATTAATTTGATCATGGTACCTATTACCTAAATTTTCTTGGTCGGCCTCTCTCAAACACTTTCCCTCACCTTCGCTTGATGGCTTGATATATTTCAATCATAAGTCTTGTTTGTTTAAAAGCTTCTGAAAATTACCTGACGTTTATCATCAAGGAGAACAAAGAGTATAAGTAGGTAGTAGGGTTTCTATAGTTAACAGTCGTGTTGAGTATAATGTGCAGGTTCACGCATGCGGTGCTGCTCCTGCACGGTTGGCTGCACGGGCGCTACCTAGTCGGCTGTTGACCCTTGCTCATCTGGAGTGCGATTTTTGAAACTCACACTTTGAACTCCGCAGTTGAAAAAGTCAATATTACTATGGAGATATATGCATCTTTCTACTGCTGATTTGACTTTAAAAAATCGCACTCCTGGATTGTGATTTTTGAAAGTCAAATCAGCAGTAGAAAGATGCATATCTCCATAGTAATATTGACATTTTGAACTGCTAAGTTCAACGAATGAGTTCAAAAATCGCACTCCTGATTTTGATGTTTTTCTTTCAACAATACAGACGAATTAATAACTTATCCATATTTCCTCCATTTTTTAAAACACGTTGAACATTAGCATTTCATTAAATAAATTGTTTATAAAAATTTATCCCTGTTTCCCGTCACGCCATAACTTGAGAACGACGGAATTTAGCTAATTTTTTTGTTAAACTGTTCGTTATGGACCGAATCAGGTGTTTAGGTAAACAACGGCCAAGTGTGTGTCGGGAAGAAAAGGGGCATGGTAACTCACGCCGGGCACAGCTATTATTAGTACCTATAGATTTACCTACCTATACCACTGTCTAAATAATAACGTTAATGAATACCACGAATTAAAAATTAGCTAATTAGTAAATTAATTTTTGTGTAACTAAACCTTAAATTAGCATAGAAAAAAGAAATGAGTCGTTATTTTATTAAAATTATAGTCTCTAAGATTGCAATATTTAATAGTCTAGTCGCGCCATCTGTTGTCGAGCAGCACACACAATTTTTTCGAACAAAATTTAATATGAAAAATGTTTAGCTTCTAACTAAAAAAAAAAACATTAAAACGATTTAATTTATAATTGCTAAAGATTAATTTTTTGTTCGTAGGTGACAATGGCAGCACACACGCTTTGTACCTCGAGACAATAGTCGAGGAGACGAGCGATGACCTGCGCTCCGAACGTTCTTCCGCCGCCACCTGGCTCTCCGACTCAGATGCTGACTCTGTTATACATGTACGGGGGACCGCAGGTAAATTTTAGATGTACATTATTTCCTTAAATACAAAACAATGAAAACCGAGAAAGAGTAGCGTTACTTTGGTTAAAAGTTCGTACAGCGCCATCTAGCGATGAGTAGCAATACTAGATGAAACAACGCGGTGCATCACGGTGATACTACATTTTATCGAAGAATACAAACGTTAAGCTATAGATGGCGCTTTAACTAATCCTGAAAATAGGTTTAAAGTTTTAAAAACTTTGTTTAATAATTTAATAAATAATTATGAATTATTTATCAATGAACGAAATGAACAATTAAATGACGGTAGTTCATTTTTCTAATATTTTAAGTTATTCATGTTTGTTATTGTAAACACATGGTTGGTCCTAATCCAACCGGCCGGTCTGTAATGTGAATCATTCATGATCAAATGATTTTTGGCAGACAGACCGTAAATTATTGGAACACATCCAATAAACACATTACGAATTCGTGTCATTGTCATTGTCGCTCTCGGCGAGAAGCGACGTTTCGTGATCGGATTAGGGAAAAGAGAACGGTCACAGTGCCTGAAGAGAGTTTTGTTCCTCAGGGTCTGAGTGCGACAGCGAGTCGGAGCGCGAGTGGGCGTGCCCCGCGAAGCGGCGGCGGCGCGAGCGCGCCAGCTCGCCCGCCAGCCTCGCCTCGCTCTCGCGCTCCTCCAGCCTCGCGCAGTTCGAGTCCCTGGAGCGCTCCTGCGCCGCGCCCGCCTCGCCCAGCCTCTCGCCCGACTCCCTGGAGTCTCCCCCTGCCTCCCCGCCGCCCACACGTGTGGCGACCACGCGCGCCCATCTATCCGCCGAGAACCTCAGCGAGGACAGCGGCTACAGCGAGCGCGCGCGCCGCCCCCTCCCCCGTCCGCGCCGCGCCCGCCCGAAATAGCGCGCCGCCCGCCCGCCGCCGGCAGCGCGCCCTGCCTCGCCTCGCCCAGTTGCCGAGCGGCGCCCGCCCCGCGCCGTGCGCGCCCTCTCGCTGCCCGCCGAGCTCGACGTGTGCGCCGAGCCGCGCCGCCACGCGCCGCACCGCGCGCGCTTCCGACAGACCTTCGAGGTCAGCGACAGCCTCACCGTCAGCGTGGCCGACCTCACGGCGCTGGACTACCGTGGGGGGCCGCGGCGGCCGCGCATGCCGCCGCCGCCGCCGCCGCCCCCGCGCGTCCCCCAGCACGCGCCCCCCGCCTCCT